>JAWDJD010000004.1:53392500-54002500 GCA_035047305.1 Bradypodion pumilum
TGTTGTGATGCGGCATCTTTGCATTTGCTATCCATGCCTGTCCGCATGCCTGAGATCTTCTCGTGCTCCCTTGCCACTGCTGAGAAAATACGCTGATTCAGCCCTCTCTGTCAGCAGTGCTCAGTGATGGCTCCCCACAGAGAAGAACAGACTGCATGGGGCAGAGTGAAATCTGCTGCACCAAAAGCCAGGTGTGTCACAGCTTGGACATACCCAACCAAGTGGCATGTGAACTAGAGATGAAAGAAATGGGTCACTTTGTGTGACAAACTGGGGCAAGTCAATGGGGTGGTCTCTCTAGTTGAGTGAAACTTGCCATAGATAACTTCTGATATTGTCCTGCATTGTTGTCTTGGGAACAGTGAACAATCACCGGGATATTTGCCAGCTCAGTGCATGCACATGTCAGACTATACAAAGTGTTCTCCATATGTTTACCTGCACATGGTTGTATAGAGTAATGTTAGCTCTCAGTGCAATTTACTTTATGAATTAGGGAAGGGGGAATCAGAGAGCTGAGCTGCTGGGTGGTTTCTATTTCTTGTGTTGCAAAACATGCAGCCGTTGGAGGTAGACTGCAGGATGAGCGAACTGGGATGAGTCTGCTGATTCTTTGCTGGCTGCCTGGCACACAGGACAACTTGCCAAGCTCTCTGTCTATTATAGCTCTGGAGAACTTACAAGATGAGATGGGAGATAACGATTTTCCAGCACTTGAGTCATTAGCTCTGTCTCTTCCTGATAAGGCCGAGCTCACCCTTTTTGCTGCAGTCTACTTTTGGAACATACATACAGTCACAGCCAGCTCGCTGTCATTTGCTGCAGACCTAGACGGCCTCATTGATGTAGGTGTCAAGCTGCTTCACTCCAAGAGCACAGAATTGGGCACCGCCAGGGCTCCTGCATAACTTTCCCAGTGCTTTGCATTGACTCAGCAGATGGGATGTATAGCAACAGAGGGAGATACCATCAATAAACAGGAGTGTGAAACTGTGAAGGTACTTTGGCGCCAGAAAATCCTATTGTACAGAAAAGGACATTGTTTTTAAGGCCTTGCCTTTTCCTATACAATTTTTCATCTTTCTGTATAGAACTGCTGATAGACTGCTTCATAATGCATGACGGTTTTCCCCCTCCCCTTTTCTAGATGACGAGTGTGCACAGATCACTTCGAACAAATGTATCACTTCTGAAGTGTTCCAGGACTTATCTGGACCTCAAAACACAGAAAAAGGAAACAGTACTAGGTTTATATAGCAAAAGGGCTTCTATATTTACTGCATGGACAAAGGATGGGAGTGGGAAGTGAGATATGAATGTACATGTCCTGAAATCTCAGTGCTGGGTTTAGCTCCAGAGAACTTATAAGTGGCCAGATCTTCCAGGAGGAAGGAAATCTATGCTCTGTGTGCACTGCAGATGGTTTGGGCCCTTTCTAATGAGTGTGTTTCTCTCTGTTTCATAAGTCTGTACATTCATAGCTAGGATGAGTTTGTCATGCAGTGTGTTTGTACTTACCTGTAGTTGTGTTAGCCTCAAAAGTGTGCATGGGAAATTGTGCTATTTTATTTTTCTAGTGCTGTTTTGAGAATGAAAATTAAGGAAGGATCCTAGTGAGCCCTGGTGGCTCAGTGGTTAAACTGCTGTACTGCAGCCAAAACTGCTGCTGACATTGTGAGCTCGATCCTGACAGGTGGCCTCCCATCCTTCTGAGGTCGGTAAAGACTGGGCATAAATGTGGGCTTTTGAGCTTTACACTGGTACCCCACACCAGTGGACAGCATTTTATTGTATTTATTCAAGGTTTTACCAAGCTTTGGAATTACTTTTTATTTGTATTGTTATCCTCAGAATCTGCCAGCCACCATGGCCAATACCTGTGTTGGCAAGAGGTTCTGGGAATCATAATAAGAAAAAGTAGTTTCTCTTAAGCTCTGGGTATTCTTGATAGCATGTGATAAATGCATCCTTGTGCACTGATGTGAGTACCAGCCTGAATCCTGCTACCATTGCTGGGAAAAGAATCTGGGCAAAGCTATACACTCACAGTTTAGTTTGGCTATCAAGAGTGGCACTGCTGTTGTAGCTAAAACAATTCATGTTCTAAGATGTTTAGATTCCTTATGCTGGGCTTAAATGATTCAAATGTGTGTGCTGCCTTTGTACCTTGATTGTGGATTTATTTGTTTGTTTATGAATTATTTCCTACCTTCATAACCTACTTCTTGCTCTTCCTTTTTGCCAATCAGCTCCCCACTTTATCTCTTCACGTAGGTCAGGCTGAGATTGTTCAAGGTCACAGGGTGAATTTTATGGCACCGTGAAGCATTTAAACTGGATATCCCACGTTATCCTCCAACACTGTAACCAAGTGCCAGTGTTGTCTGTGTCTGCAGACATTTTCATGGACATGTGGCCGGCATGACCAAACACTGGAATGCACAGAACGCTGTTTACCTTCCCACCAAAGTGGCACCTATTTATTTACTTGCAATTTCTTGCTTTCGAACTGCTTGGTTGGCAGGAGCTGGGGCAGAGGCAGCAGCTCACTCCATCATGCAGCACTTGGGTTCCCAACTGCTGACCTGCTGACCTTTCAGTCATCAAGTTCAGCACCATAACCACTTTTAGACAAAGCATCAACAGCCTTCATTTTACCTTTTACAGAACCCTTCTACCATTGACCAAAAATTTATAAAGGTAGCTTTAACTTGAAAAAAATTACCCTTTTGGACTACAATTCCCAGAATACACAACTACTGGAAGATTTGTAGTCAATGAAAGTAACTTTTCCAGACTTTGCTCTTACCTTTGCTAATTGATGAAAGACTCCTAAAATACATGTTATTTTTGTCTAAGGTAAGTTCTGTGTATTCAAAGAGTGTTATGGATGGTTTTAGAGAGCTATTAAACAACTTTAGTTTTATTTTAGTTCTCCTTCGTATAGTTTGTGAATCCACACTCATGGGTTATGCGCCTGCGCAGAACGGCCGATCGGAGGCTTGAAAAGCTATTGGTCAAAAGTTTTGGCGGTAAGACCGCCCACCGTACCGCCCACCCTGAGGCGCCCGCGCGCCATTTTACCTCAGTTCTCTTCTTTCCGCCGTAGCAGCAGGACGATCGTTGAGAGCTTCCTCAATTTTTTCGCCCTTCTGAGGGAAAGTCTTTTTGGCAAATCTTAACAATTTTTCTCGGTGATCTTGTCCTCCGGGCAGGATCGCCACCCCGGCTCTGTCTCTTCTCTTGAGTGGATTCAGTAGCCAATTTTTCGCATCGATCACCGTCTCCCCCCTCAAGGGGGTGGCGGCTGGTCGGCCCTTCGGGGTACTTGTCTCCAGAAACTTCCACTGGAAGAATTTTTTTTCCGCGGTTGATGGCTGCAGCGTTTAAACAGTGCACGGCTTGCCTTAAGAAGTTTCCGGCTTCCGACGGACACAGCCTGTGCCTTTTTTGTTTGGGAGAGTCACATCAGAGCCAGTCTTGCCCGCATTGCAAAAAGTTTACGCGCCTCGCGGTGCAGAACCGAAGCAATCGCCTCAAGGCTCACCTGATGGAGCTCGCTCTGGCTCCCGCCGCGTCCGCCTCCACGGCCGCCGCTGCCGCTCAACCACCGCCGGCCTCTTCCTCCGTGCTTCCGATGAGGAAGAAGAAGAAGAAGGACAAGAACGGTGAGAAGAAGCGCAAGCGTGGGTCGGAGAAGAGACGGTCGCTTCCCCCCACTCCGCGCACACCCGCCTCTCCCGGGCCTTCGCCGCCGTTCTCGACTGCCCGATGTCCTTCTCCGGGATCCTCCATCTGGGGAGGACGGTCGTCTTCCGGGTCACCTGAGAAAGGACGCAGGGCTGGGGCTCCAGCTCGCCCACCTCAGGTGCTCTCCTCTCCTCCTCGGGGCAGAAATTCTTCGCCGAGGCAGGCCTCCGTCTCTCCACGGCCCAGGACTCCGACGGATGAGGCGGTCGTCACCGTTCCGACGACCGTTTCGCCGACACCGACGCCGGCCACCATTTCGGCTCCCACCGTTTCGTGGGCCACCATCCCGCCGGCCACCGGAGCTCCACCGCCAACGGACTCGGACGCGTCTCAGATGGCCCTCGTCCGAGAGATGTTCCAGGTCATGGCGTCGTTTGCGACCAGGTTCCAGACCTCCACGCCTGCGGCCTCTGCGGCTCCGGTTCCGACCACCGCAAGCCCCGGGCATCCCGGCCCTGCCGCGGCCCCACCGACCTCCCGTGGGTCGAGTGCCCGCTCCGCCGGCCCACCCAACCCGTCATGGTGTGGTCCGGACGTTGATGCGGTGGACGCCCATCCCGCCGGCCCGCCCAGGCCGTACTGGCGCGGTCCGGACGTGGACGAAAGACTGCCTCCCTCGTCCTCCGATGAGTCCAGCTCGTCGTCGGAGGAGGACGAGGGAGACGTCGACGCCGAGCGCACGCCGGAACAGGCCATCGGCTCAGTGGACCCACCGCGTGGTGAGGACCAGCGCTCACTGACCGCCATGCTCACGAGGCTCGGCACCGCCCTCAACCTGAAGGTCGACCAACCGCCGTTGGAGGGTGAGGACCAGATGACCGCGAAGCTCGACAGGCGTGCTGTGCGGCCGGTCCACATAACCATGCTCCCCTCCATGATGACCACGGCGAGGGCGACGTGGAAGAAACCTTTGGCGGCACACTCCGTTTCGTCCAGGCTCAACAGCATGTACCGGGTCCTGGACGAGAACGTCGAGTTCTTGCAGGCGCACCCTCTGCCGAATTCCCTGGTGGTCAAGGCCTTCCAGCATAGGACGGCCACCAGCGGATTCCCGGTCCCGTCGACGCCGGAGGGAAAGAAACTGGACGCGGTGGGGCGTAAGTTTTACGCCACCGGCTCCCTATTCTTTCGGGCCGCCAACTATTCGGCCGCCATGGGCCTGTACCAATCTCACCTCTGGGAGCAGGTGAAGGTTGAGACGGCTAAACTGCCCGCCGATGCCCAGAAGAGGATTGACGCGCTGGCCACCGAGGGGGACTTCGTCGCCGAGCAGCTGATGCGCACTGCCCGGCATATCAACGATTATGCTGCAAAAGACATGGCCTCCGCAATCTACCTCCGTTGCCATGCTTGGCTCAGGGACACCTCCCTCGATGACGCTATGAAAAAGCTCATCGAGGAGTTTCCCTTCGACGGGCAGGGCCTCTTCGGTCAGGACACCGATAAGGTCCTGAATGAGATGCGCCAGACCAGTTCCACGGCGAAGTTCCTGGGGCTCACCACTCCGGCAACTTCCACCAGGCCGAGGTTCCAGCCCTTCACACGGCGGTTCCAGGGCAACCCACAGCAGCAGGGACCGACGGAGCAGCCTAGATCCAGCTCCTATAAACAGCGGCGACAACACAAACCCCGCTACCGGCCCTACGGACAGGACAAGCGTTCGACCGCGAGGCCCAAGCCCCGCGTTTGAAGCTGCGACGGCCGAGTCTCTCTCGCTCCACATCCCGTACCTCCCCCTCCGGAACTTCCTCCAGGCTTGGTCGGGCATCACGGACGACCAGTGGGTCTTAAAGATCTTGTCCTCTGGCTACGCCATCGAGTTCGTGCGGGTGCCTCGAGTAGGAAAACATCGTCTCACCACCTCGTCCCCCCATTTGGAGGAAGAAATAGCAACCCTTCTCTCCAAGGGAGCCATCGAGCGGGTAGCACCGTCCGACTGGGACAACGGCTTCTACTCGAGGTACTTCGTGGTCCAGAAGAAGGACGGAGGCCTTCGCCCTATCCTGGACCTACGCCGCCTGAACAAATGCATCCACACCAGGAAGTTCCGGATGGTGACCCTACAGACCGTCCTCCCCCTCATCAACAAAGGGGACTGGTTCACAGTCATAGACCTCAAGGATGCCTACTTCCACGTTTCCATCCTCGAGGAACACAGACGGTTTCTCCGCTTCCGTATCGACCATTCCGTGTACCAGTACCGATGCCTACCGTTCGGTCTGGCCACGGCACCGCGGGTCTTCACCAAATGCATGGCTCCGGTGGCTGCATTCCTCCGCCAACGGGGCATCAGGGTCTTCCCGTACATCGACGATTGGTTGATCGTCTCCCCCACCAAACCGTCGGCCGTTCGGGACACACAATACACGGTTCACCTCATGGAGAGTCTCGGCCTCAGGATCAACTTCACCAAGTCGAAGTTGACTCCCTCCCAGCGCGTCGAGTACATTGGAGCGGTACTCGACTCGCTCACTACGAGAGCCTACGCCCCCCAGAAACGCTTACGGGACATTGCGCAGGGGGTGAGCGAACTGCGCACGAAACCGTGCATCCGGGCGAAGAAGGCTCAGAGACTTCTAGGCCTGATGGCCTCAACGACGGCAGTGATCCCCCATGCCAAGTTGAAATTCAGGTCCCTGCAATCGTGGCTCCTTCACGAGTTCGACGCACTTCGGGAGAGCCAATCCAAACGGTTGACCCCATCTCCAGAACTGAGGGACCAACTGCTGTGGTGGTCTACACCACTCAACGTGGCCACGGGGAAGAGTTTCTACCCCCCGCAACCTTCGTTGCAGATACTGACCGACGCGAGCAACCTCGGCTGGGGCGCTGCTTGCGGGACTCTCACGGTCAACGACACCTGGACACCGCACGAAACGGTGCACCACATAAATTACTTGGAGCTGCTGGCCATTTGGAAGGCCCTGCGTTCCTTCGAGACTCTGCTCACCGGCAAGGCGGTTCAAGTGGCCTCGGACAATACCACGGCGGTGGCGTACCTCAACAAGCAGGGAGGAACACGGTCCACCACCCTCTTGTACCTTGCAGTGCAGTTGTGGGAATGGTGCCTGGAGAGGCACATTTTCCCAATTGGAGTACACATTCAGGGCACACTGAATGTCTTGGCAGACCACCTGAGCCGTCTCACCTCGACGACCCACGAATGGGAGCTGGACGACGGAGTGTTCCAGTCCCTGTGCGAGGTCTGGGGGACGCCGAGCATCGACCTCTTTGCATCGGAGTCCAACAAGAAACTCAGCAGGTACTGCTCCAGAGCAGGCATCGGACTGAACTCCGAGGGCGATGCCTTCATGAAACGGTGGGATCAGGACTATCTCTATGCCTTTCCTCCGTTTCCTCTGGTCCAGAAGGTACTCACCAGGATGCACCAACACAGAGCCAATGCAATTCTGGTGGCACCGGCGTGGCCGCGCCAACCCTGGTTTCCGCTACTGTTGCGCATGTCGTCGCAGTATCGCACACTGCCGGAATCACCGACACTCCTCCAAATGGAGCAGGGCCAGCTGCACCATTCGGACCTGCCCAGCCTCCACCTCACTGCGTGGAGGATAACCCCAGACTGGCCAGGATCCTTGAACTAGCGCGGCGCCCTTCCACAAGGAAGTCCTACGCTTCCAAATACAGGCGTTTTTGTGCTTTCCTGGCCGCCCGGCAAACACCCCCCACGCAGGTGGGACTGCAGGACATTTTAACCTACCTCCTCCAGCTGGCGGAGTCTGGCCTCAGCATCACCTCCATCCGAGTGCATCTCGCAGCAGTGGTAGCGCACTCTCCTGCTGGCTTGCCCGCTTCCGGGGCCTTCCGCGACCAAACGGTAAAGCGCTTCCTCAAGGGACTAAAGAACGCTTTTCCGCCGGCCCGGACACCGACGACTCAATGGTCCCTGTCCACCGTTCTTAACGCGCTCACCAGGACCCCCTTCGAGCCCATGGCTACCGCCGATGTTCGTCTCCTCACATGGAAGACAGCTTTCCTGGTGGCCATCACGTCTGCACGACGAGCTGGTGAGCTGGTTGCCCTGCGAGCAGACGCACCCTTTCTCCAGTTCTTCAACGACCGCGTCGTCCTCCAAGCGGACATCACCTTCCTACCCAAGGTGGTCTCCAAGTTTCACATGGCACAAACTATCTCCTTGCCAACCTTCTTCCAGAACCCCACTAACGCCCAAGAAAGGACTTGGCACACGCTGGATGTGAAACGAGCTTTATTGTTTTACACCAGCAGGACTAGAGAGTTCAGGAAGTCGCAACGCCTCTTTGTGGCTTATGGGGGGAAGTCCAAGGGTGAACCCATCTCTGCTCAAAGGTTCTCCAAATGGATCACCTCTACCATCTACCTGGCCTACGAGTCAGCTTCACTGCCACCTCCACCGCATGTCAGGGCGCATTCCACCAGGGCGGTTGCCACATCCACTGCCTTTCTGGAGGGCACACCGCTTGAGGACATATGTAAGGCTGCCACCTGGTCCAGACCTTCCACATTTGTCCAGCACTACAGGGTGGACACCAGAGCCACTGCGGACGCCAGGCTTGGCCGTGTCGTCCTCACCAGAGGGCTCCGGACTCAACGCCCCTGACGGGTCCACCTACGGGTTCTTCAGCTCATCGTGGGATCATCTCATCCGACTGCCCACCGACCAAGTAAGTGTGAGCTTGCTAATCTCCCATGAGTGTGGATTCACAAACTATACGAAGGAGAAAGTTCGGTTTCACTTACCAGTGATAACTTTCGTTCTTCGAGTATATAGTTTGTGAATACACACTACCCACCCTGCCTCCCCTCTTGAGCTGCACGGATGAGATCAGTTGGTTTATCCTGTGCTTGGCTTAAGTATGGAACTGAGGTAAAATGGCGCGCGGGCGCCTCAGGGTGGGCGGTACGGTGGGCGGTCTTACCGCCAAAACTTTTGACCAATAGCTTTTCAAGCCTCCGATCGGCCGTTCTGCGCAGGCGCATAACCCATGAGTGTGTATTCACAAACTATATACTCGAAGAACGAAAGTTATCACTGGTAAGTGAAACCGAACTTTTTTGGGCCATAGGGCTTTGAAATGCCCTGTTCTTTACAGTCTGAAGGATACCTAGCTGCTGTGGTTATATAGTTGCAGTCCTCAATTCTTCCCTTTGTTTCTTCCATCTTTTTTTTCTTTTCACAATTGAAAATCTGAGGAAAATGGACAGAATAGCTGAACAACAATTTTCAAGTGCGACTGAGTCTAGAACGGGGGTCAGCAAACTTGGCTCTCCAGATGTTCTTGAACTTCAATTACCAAAAGTCCAAGCTGATCAGAGCTTCTGGGAATTGAAGTCCAAGAACATCTGGAGAGCCAGGTTTGCTGAGCCCTGGTCTAGAAGCACCCATAAAAGCCTATTCTGTTCCCAAAGCAAAGGATCTCTTCAGATTAATATGCTATCATTTTACTGATTGCAGATCTTCCTCCTGCCTTAAAAATGTCGTATATGGCAGGGGGTCTGTTGCCATCTGCTGCATCATACCTCACCAGGCCACCTCATTTATTAAGCTCACTGCAGTCTTCATACTGCAGTCATAACCAGCCACTTTTTGCTGCCTGTAATGTATTTTGTCTTCTAATGATCAAGCTCAGAAATGACTAAGGTACAGCGTGTCACTTCCCCAAGGTCACTCAGCAAAGACAGGCAGTGTGGAAGGCAACAAGCTACTGCAGACTTCATCTCCCAACTGACACTGAACAACAAAAACTGTCCTCCTTAGACCATGTGTCTTATGCTCAGATCATGGGAAATGTTCAAAACACATTTGGGAATTTCCAGGGAGTCTTTCCTTTTATACGGAATCCAGACAATTACTGGTAAAACATAGTGTATAAGAATCACTTACTTGTACTTCCTATCCAAGGGTGAGAAGATTTCAGGCTTGCAGAATTTTATGTTTTCTTTTTACTAGGAACTCAATATCTATAAACCAGGTGCAAGAGGCAGGCACTTTAGCTCAAAGAAACTTGAACTCACAAAGCTAAGTACTAGAACTGGAGACAATAATTTTTTAACTACTTCTCCCAGACATCAACATGCTGGATGGGGTAGTGGGGTCTGCAGTCCAAAAAAGGAACTCTGAATAAAGATCCTTCTGCACAAAAAGTTGCTGTGGGTTAGCATTAAGACTTCTCCCATGGTAACAATTTAATTTAAGATTTCAAGATTGTTATTAAACAGTTGCAAGCCAGAAATCCTTACCGTCTGGCTGCAAATCATTCAGTAAATAAGGCAAATCTGTTCTGGGTAACCTTGAATTAATCTATTTCTTTTCTAGACATTAAGTTAATTTGCATGTATTAAGAGCAGACACTATTCCAGTTTAGGCAGTTTGAAGTTGAAATGTAAAAGATTAAAGATGATGGATACCATCTAGGGACTACTTGTAAACCAAAGAGGAGGAGCCCTTCATCCAATAATTCTAGCATGCTACCAATTGTGAGGCATAGCACAACTGTGATGAAAAAGAGTAGCATGCTCCAAAATTAATAACAGAAGTACGGCCCTGTGCAAGGCAAGAAAAATCAAATTCATCCTTGCTTTGCTTTTTTCTCATCACAGGGTTCCTGCTATATTGTGACTATAATTAGTACTACTGGATAGTAAGAATGATGATGGAACTGCATGTATCTCCTCCGCTATAGTTCCCCCTGGAACTGGTACAGCAATCAGTGAGAATTTAATTGAGAGGAAGAGCTTAGCATTAAAGGACTTAAATGAACTTCGAGGAACTTCTGTGTATGAGATTTCCAACCTGCTAGCTTTGTAAGGTAAAGGTTTCCCTTGCTCAAAAGCCAGTCGTATTTGACTCTAGGGTTCAGTGCTCATCTCTGTTTCAAAGCCGAAGAGCCAGCATTGTCTGCTTCTGCAGACATTTCCATGGTCATGTGGCAGGCATGACTAGACACCGGAGCTTTGTAGTTCACATAATTTCACAGTGATCAACCAGAAAGTTTCATTGGTACCATTAACAAGCTTTTGGGCATACATGATCATGTGTAGTCACAGACGTTAGAAAAGCTACTTTGTTTAATAACTTTTTTGACTACAGCTCTCATTGGCCATGCTAACTGGGAAATGCTGATAGTATTAAAAGTACCATCCCCACATTTTATTGTATGTAAGCACACTGCTAGTTTGCATTCCAAGTTTATGCTCATATTGTGAATCTAGCCATTGTGAACTTGGGAACATCTCTAACTTGTAGTAATGTCGCTGGTTCCAGGATGTATAAAATACTAAACAGCTGGTGCATAGGTAATACATTACCAATCTGCTGCTCTGTGCCTCAAATAATTTCTCATCAGTGAACATAGTTTTGAACAAAATCAGTACCTTAGACCTTATGATGGTCTAAAGTGACACCAAGGAACAGCAAAAGTAATGGTGCAGTTTCCATAGACAGCACAAAACATTTTCATACAGAGTCATCACAGAGTGACAAATGACAGAATAAATGAAGAGAGCCACCTGTGCTACCAAGAGCTCATTGGAGCAAAGTTGGGATATAATGGTAACAAACAAACAAAAAATAGAATAAATATTCTGCTGGTCCAAAAGCTACTGTGCTTTTGAATTTCTTCTTTGAGGGCACTAGAACTCCTAGGTTTGAAGCCAGATAGTATGATTTGGAGACCCTTCTAACAAGACGTTAAAGCAAACTAAGACCAGCTCAGCTCATTTCAGAATTTTATCTCTTCCACCAGTGAAGGCAAAAGATCCCACACTTAGCCATAGCTATTCTGGGCCATTGATTCATACCCCGTTTCAAAATACTCTATATATTGTGCACATTTCCATACTAATGATATTGGTTATGAAATTATATAGAATATAGTATGGCTTCAATGCGAATGGTCATTCCGGCTAGAGAAGATCCAATGTTAAAATTCTGTTGCATAGCTCTGTGTATGGAATGTCAATGCTGTAATCAGCAATAACTAATTGCCACTCATTAATGTTTCCATGGAAGGTTTTGAAGTGCACATGACTTTCTCAGAAGTCAAGTGAATTCTGAAATCACCTTCAATCACCTTCTTCTCCTCCAACTACTATTCAATTACTGGTGACTAGCTTCTGCTGACATCACCCTCATTGTACACTGTATGCGGTACAACAGGATTCCAGCCTCAGAGTCAATGGGAGTCATGTAGATATTGGCTTATCATTAGACAACGATTCAATAAACCTGTGATAGCTGGAACTATTAACTCTATTGGAACTTTTGAGTGTGCAAAACCTGTTGCATTTCAGCGATTTGTATTTCACTCTGCAATTGTGGACGATGGGCCAGCCAGCACTTCTTTCTATCCTGTTATGTCCACTTTGGCGTATGCTTATCTTTACTGATGGCCACATTTTGCCAAAGATTCTCTAGCAAAATATTTATGGGTCAGGTAAAATTGGAACGAGGCACTTTCAGCTCAACAGCTTATACCTGTGATGGTGAACCTTGGCACATCAGATGTTCTTGGACTTCAATTCCCAGAAGCCCAAGCCCCCGTGAATCCACACAAATGGGTTTGCTGCAATTCATCTGGCCCACACCACCCCCATCGCTCCATATGGGTGCGTTTTACTTCCGCTTCCAGGAGCGATGGGGGCGGTGTGGGCCAGATGAATTGCAGCAAACCCATTTGTGTGGATTCATGGGGGCTTGGGCTTCTGGGAATTGAAGTCCAAGAACATCTGGAGTGCCAAGGTTCGCCATCACATGCTTATACTATTAGCTACTCAGTTGCTTGCTGCATCTTTACTTCAATATTAGCCCCCACTCCATTTCTTCTGGGACTGTCATTTCTAGAGTAGGAGACTTTGTAGTAGTCAGACTGAAAATAACCTTTTCCATCCCACTTTAGCTCACTAATACCAAGCGCTGCAATCTTTATACATTCTGTTTCTTGTTTTATGTCATTCGGTTTGCCTTAACTCATACTTCTCACATTCTATGTTCCAATTGAACGTGTCGTGCAGCATTGTACTTTCTTTTGCTCCTGTGCATGTCAACCTTTCAACTTCAGTGGAGTTGCATCATTAGTGGCAGAGCTATTCATGTCTGTCCTCTAGGTGGCTGAGTGCCTTTCCAACTGGGAGCCTTGCCTTCAGCTCTGTCTTTTGTTTCATTTTGGACTGTCTCATTATAAGGTTTTCATGGTAAGGAAAGTTCAGCAGAGATTTACGACTGTCACTTGCTTCTTTTTATCAAAGGATTGTCACTGCTGTCACCTCCTCTGTCAGTGTCACCTTCAGCTACTGCTGCTGTTCAATAGCTGTCATCACCATCAATACCTCCTTGTCCTTCCTTCTTAGATACTGCTGTGTTTGCTGTCCCTTAGCATATATTCCCCTGTCTTGAACTGTTCCTCTGCCTTGGACAGTCCTCCTGGCCTGAATAGTCCAAGTGTTTGCTCCATGACTCCAAATGTTACACTCCCTCCAATGAACCACATCCCTGCATGAACAGACAAGTTTACAACTTCTCAGGAAATTAAAAGGGAGTCAGCACCAAAATACCTCTATGTGGCACTTGACAGGACACTCTCTTTTAAGCAGCACTGCCTGAATTCCAAAACCAAAGGTATTAAAAGGAACAATATCATCAGGAAGCTCACAAACTACAAATAGGGAAGTCAATCATCGATGCTGCATGCATCAGCTTTGGCCCTGAGCATCTCTGGAGCAGAGTATCTCCAGATACTCCAGTATGGAGCACATCCACACATGCAAAAGAAGTTGACATAGCTGTTAATGAAGCCATGTGTAGAGTGACAAGATGCCTCAAACCTACACCAGTTGAGAAAATATACCCTCTTGTTGGTAGCATTCCACCTAAGAACAGGAAATAAGTAGCAGCGGATGCTGAGAGAACTAAATAAGAGAGTGACTTTTGACATCCTCTGAATTGATATGAGCCTCAAGTCCACCATCTCAGATCCAGGAGAAGCTTTATTGCAAGAACAAGCATGCTTGTGGGTACACAAGAGAGGAACCAAATGAGAAGATGGAGGAGGAAGCTCACCGGACAAAGAACAACATTAAAGGAGGGTACAGCTGAGGCACTCAACCTCCCCTACATCATTTGGAGGACCCTGAATAGGCTGATGGTTGGAGTCCCTGAATGCAAGACCAACATGCTCAAGTGGGCTGCTGGCAGAGAACAACACGCTGTGTGAATGTGGAGACATAAAGGATCCGGCTCATTTGCCAATTACTGCCAATTACTGCCAATTACTGCCAGAAACATGCACCAATGAAGACTTAAGTTTGGCAAATGACAAAGCCAAGAAAGTGGCTTAATTTTGGCAGTCCAGGGTTTGATCTTCATGAACAGCCATGAAGTCTGTCCTGATCACCATTATGATTGCCTATATTCAAATACAGAAGGAGGAGGAGGACGGGTTTGATTGGTACAACAAAAAAGAAGAAGCACTGAGTAATAGAAATAAAAGGATAAACAAGGAGAGAGAGGATGGTTAGGGAAAATTGTGAGTATGAAGTGTAGGGTCCTCCTGGAATTCTTCTGGGAACTCAGCACCCACATCTTCTTGACATGCAACTCCTCCTGTGATGCCAAGTGCGATGCCCACTTAGCTGTCAACAGAGACACTGCCTCTGGCAATGGTTCTTGTTTCAAAAAGCTGCAAGGAGAGGAGAGGAAGGGCCATCAGATCTGCCAGGGGCTTCTAGGCCATGATGGTGAACCTTGGCACTCCAGATGTTCTTGGACTTTAATTCCCAAAAGTCCAAGCCCCCATGAATCCACAGGAATGGGTTTGCCGCGATTCATCCAGCCCGCATCGTTTCCAGAAGTGGAAGTATGGGTGCGTTTTACTTCCACTTCCGGGAGCGACAAGGGCAGCATAGGCTGGATGAATTGCAGAAAACCCATTTGTGTGGATTCATGGGGGCTTGGGCTTCTGGGAATTGAAGTCCAAGAACATCTGGAGTGCCAAGGTTCACCATCACAGTTCTAGGGGCTTCCAGTCCCAGCCCTTTTTCAAATGTCCACTCTTCTATTCAGGGGCAGAGGGAAATTTCTCTTCATGGCTTCTTTTGTCTGTAATGGGATTCTGACAGCATTGCACAGTCTTAAGTATGTGATAAAACTCATCTTGGCACAATTACCAGATTAGTAATGCAATCTTGAAAGATAATCCAGACTGCACAAAGCTTGGAAAATGGCTGTGACTTTACCTGAACAGTGAACGAAGCATCTGCAAACGAGTTGTGCTGCTTTGAAGCGGAAGTGCCTTTCCCTTTCAACTATCCATCAAGCAATTTTGCATGCCAAAATGCAGCTGGCCTAGAGCCAGTGTTTTAAATTACAAGCTAATTTAACAAATCTGTGCATTCAGTCATGACTCTGCAGTTTTAAAGAAGTCCAGGGTAGACATAAAGACTCCCCATTTATTTATTTTTTTGGAAAGCAGAGAAGTCTTAACTTTACATGTCTAAATGAATGAATAAAAATTACATTTTTTCTTTTCAGAAATTTCTACAACTTTCTTTTCAGTTGCTTATTCACTCCAGAAATAAAACAGGACAGCAGCATGTGATATCTGAGCCTCTAGAGCTGCTTTCTATTGTGCTTGATTAATTCGTGATCCAAAAAAGTTATCAATTTGCTCTCACATCTGTATTGTGTAAGGATCACATGGCTCTTTGTGTTTGTTACTAGAACATGGAGCCTTTCATATGTGTGTGATTGCAACTCTCTTCATCACTAGCCAGCACAAGTGCTGCTTTGTGATCAAATAATTGTGTAGACTTGATGATGGTGAGAAATAGCAGTCATTGGTATGAGGCCATGCATGGTTTTCTCCAGTCTTTTTGCCTTACAGTCTACTTGCCACGACAACAACAAAACGATCAAAATGGCAACAATAGCTACTGTGACATTCTCTAGCCACCAGTCAGTTTTCATTCTTTTTTATTTCAAAAGTGGGCTAAAAGTATTATATTCACATTAGCGCAGCAGCAGAAGGAATGGAAAGTGAGTTGCCACCAGCAGAAATCCATCCCTTGATAGTCTGATCAATCAAGGAATTGAGGTGTTCATTATGAGAATCTCTATTCCAAGTCTTCCACTGTAATGCAAAATTGCTGGCAATTGGATCAGTTCTTACCAACAAATGAAAAGCAGGTCTTTTGTAAACCTAATGACTCTTAATTGCCAATTTAAGTCTCAAACCAAACACTTTGCCCACAACAGGGATAGATTGCAACAATGTGCTACTATTTATGAGAAAACCTTCTTCTACCTTAGGTATTGTGAGAATTGTAGTCAAGCAGAAAGGAAATGGGGAAGACTGAGTGGGAAGGGTGATGTTATAGTCCTTGTTGTTCAGAAAACCCAGGACTTTATCTCTGCAAGCCATGGTTCCACTATGTCACTGCTGTGGCCAAAATCTGTTTGGCGTGAGATGAGGATACTTACAAAAGTGAATCTTCTTCTTTGCTTCCTCTTTTATCCCTTTGGATGCCAGGTGAGATACAGGGTTCTGGTTCTGGCACTTCTAGCAGCCTCCACCATTGTTATTTGGTGATTTTGTAATGTTTCTTTGATGTTCTCTCTCCACTTTCCTCTGGGTCTGCCTTGTGGTTTTTGTCCTTCTCTTTCCACATAAGCCTTGTATGGTATGGAACTCCAAGACATTCTCTCCAAATGTGCAAACCACTTTATTTTTTGTCTCTGTATGTAGTGCAAGATTGGTTCTGTTCTAATTCTTTCCCTTATAAACTCATTTCTGATTGTATCCCTTCTAGTCACTCCAGCAGCCTTCTTCAGACATCTCATTTTTGTGGTGACTAACTATTGTTTATGTTTTGCTGTAAGTTTTCATGTTTGGCACTGGTAACATAAGATGGGAATGAATATGCTTTGTTACAGAAGTGAATAGATTGCAAAAGTGAATAGATTCTGGCCTCTATATTTATCTATATTAAAACTGCCAGGTCTCAGAATACCAGGTGAAGTCTCGCAGAGTGGAAATCTTGAATTGATTGCATGTGGTGTATTAATGTCTCAGCACACCTCTGTTCCTCACACTCAAATGATGCCAGTGCTCACTGGACTCAGTGAAAAGACGTGTGTGTAGATGTTGCACATATAGCATGTGTTTAAGAAGTGCAAGACATCAACACAGGCTTTGTTGTCTGTCATTGTACTGTCAAGTGTGACCCTTTGCAACCCCATGGATCATAGCACGCCAGACTCCGCCGTCATCCACCATCCTCCAGAGTCTGCCCAGATCCACACCCACCATGTCAATGATGCTGTCTAGCCATCTCATTTTCTGGCACCCCATTCTCCTTTTGTTTTGGTCTTTCCCAGCATCAGGGCCTTCTCCAGTGAGTCATTTGGTGGCCAAAGTCTAGAAATACACACACACGTATTTTACTTTTAAAAACAAAGTGAAGTGTTATTTAATGACTAAACCAGATGATGGTAGAGATGGTAAACCAGTATTTACTCAGCCCTGCCCTGCTCGTCCTTGGGAGTTGACGTGTTCTCAGCTGGTGGTATGGTTGCCTTTGTCTCATTACTATCTTGTGGTTTAGGGCTTTCTGGGTGTCTGCATTGGTAATTGAAGTTACACCAGTACCGACTTTGAGAGAGTGGTGTGATCCTTACACAATACAAATGGCCACCTTCTGTGACAGGGGTGCCTAAACTTTTTGGGCCGCGGGCCGGGCACGTGGTTCAGAGAGCCAGTCACTATGACCCAGGGCCTGGATCCAGCCCCTGACACCAATTCGTCCTGCCCACGAAACCCTTGTTGCTCCTGGAAGTGGAAGTAAAATGCTTCCAGGAGAGACAAGGGCTTCACAGGCCAGATGAATTGGTGTTGGGGGCCGGATACAGCCCCTGGGCCATAGTGACTGGCTGATCTTTTTCAGAGTTGATGTGACAGAAAGAACAGTTTTCCCTCCTGATTCCATCTAAATCAGGGGTGCCCAAATTTTTTGGGCCATGGGCAGGTCACGTAGTTCAGGGAGCTGATCACTATAGCCTGGGGGCTGGATCCAGCCCCAGGGCCATAGTTTGGGCACCCTTAATCTAAATCACTCTGGAGATGTGCAGTTTGACATTGTTCAGACCCAAACCTTTTGCTGCAATGGATGCTGCAGTATGGAGCATGCCAGGCTAAATATCACTGGCTCATCTGTGCTATTCTGTGCTGTAAGGATGGCACATGCACTTAAGCCTGGCTGTTCCCTTTCCTTTTTACTGTTGAGCTACAAGGGACCCATTCAATGGTGAAAAGAGCTCCTTGTAATAATGGTTTCAAGCTATTTAGAAAGAAACAGTGGCTGGCAGGCAAGGAACAAGCCCCTCGTGAGCTAAGTTAGAAGGATAAGAGGGAGCTCAGTCCATGTGTCACTACAGAGAAATGGTTCAGCTTGAATGCCACTATCCAGCAGAGAAATTTATTCTCCCCCCCCCCTGTCCCTTTTATTTCTAAACTGTTGGTATAATTTTCTTGTTTTGCTGGGTTAAGCTTTTACCCAAATGAAAGGCAACACTAGTAACACTTTCACTTGATTTAAAATTTCCTCTTATGACTGATGAGCAACTTGATTCTGGGTGTCCATATTCCTGTTGTGGTCTCCTAAGGTTTAGAACAGGGGTGCCCAAAATATGGCCTGTGAGCCAGATACGGCCCATGACACCTAATAATTCGGCCCATGCTACCCTCACCGCTCCCAGAAGTAGAAGTTAAACTTGCCCACACATGCGCAAAAGACTGCCGTAAAGCACCCACAGCTGTCATAAACCAGGGCCGTAGCCAGGATTCTAGATGTGAATGGGTGAATATTTTTTCAGGATGGGCAACAATGTCACATATATATCATATGTCATATATATAAGCAGCTGGGAGTTTGAGGGTGGGCAAACTGCTAACTCAGAGTGGGCAAAGCCCACCCTGGCCACCCCCAGGCTACGGCCCAGTCTTAATTTAATTTAATTTTTCAATTTTTTCATGCCCACTCGGGTAAACCAAACTCAGGGCGGCGTACAAGAATAAAAGAATATAAAAACAGATTAAAACCTACAAAAAAATCTAAAAAATCACCCACCCATCCTCTACTACCCCCCAATAAAAGAGCTAAAAGGGAAATAGGAGGGAATGCAGAGATAAAGATACAGAGGAGGGATACCAATTGGGCTCTAGCTGGGGATGAACCAGCAGGCTGGGGCCATATTCACATCAGAGCCCCGCACCTGCCTCTCCAGCCAGGTCTTCAAACCTTTCCTGAAAGGCAGCAATTCTGTCTGTAACCTTAAATGCATTTACAACAATCATGGGTGCATTTACAGCAGCCTCTTGTGCATGCACGGGTGCATTTTGCTTCCACTTCTGGTGGGAGGAACCACATGACTGGCCTGTTGATGTAATTGGTCAGCAGAGTAGTGCAGTGGCCAGCAAGAGGTTCGCACCTGGCCAAGTGGTCTCTGAAAGCTGTAGTTACAAACAAGGCCAAAGAGTTCTACAGCTTCTGTCCTCCCGGTGGAGGCTTACCCCAGATAGTTCTCCTTTGTCCAGTAAGCACAGATGGCATATGCAGCAAACGGCATCAGCAGGAACAGTGGCAAAGGTTCAGTCCTTGTAGCAGGTTCCGGAAGATACAGGAATCTTCGTCCAGACTGTCCGCAGAGGAAGGTGAGCATGAAAGCTCAGGGAAGTTGAGCATTGTAGCTCAGGGAAGTTGAGCATTGCAGCTCAAGGTCTGCAATCTTGCTCTGTCCTAAATATATTGGCCCTTGGAGCACATCAGTGACAACTCCCAGCACCAGCAGTAAAGTCTTAAAGGCATCACAGATACAATATGCCTTGCAACCAGTTAGGGATAGCAGCAAAGACTTATGTCCCCTAACATGGCCCACGGCCCAAAAAAGTTTGGGCACCCCTGGTTTAGAAGATAGCAGTATGGTATTCAGTTGAAACCTCCATAGGGCTCATCCAGTGGCTAATGGATTCTATATCTAAAAAACAGCCCACAAATAGACTGGCTTCACTGAGTTTCGTCATGTTGAGTTCTGCTGAGCTATGAACAGTTTCAATGTGGTTGTCTGATTAGAGTATTAAGCAGGGTTTGAAGAGACTCCCTTTCAAATTCCTATTCATCTTTCAACCTTACTCATTCTTCAACCCTTTCAAATTCCTACTCATCCTTCAACCTGGCCATGGTTAGCTGGGATCAATTGCTATTTTTTGTCCTCTCTCAGTCTAATTAGCAGTGCAGGCTTCTTGTTGTTGGTAGTATTTGAAATTTGGTTATTCCTCTTTTAGTGGAACAAAATGCATGAGCAAATCTACCAAGTCTCTTTCTGTGTCTGTATATACACACTTATAACATAACCAGCATAGGTGCCCATCTTCGACAGTTTTTTTTTTTTGGGGGGAGCTCAATCCGCGGGGTAGGGGTGGCTTGGGGAGGGTTTCTTTCCTTTTTGCCCCCCCCCCCAATTTGTGATGCCCCCTAGATGTCAGTATATGAACCTGGGCAGACTCACCCCGGCGTGATGATGAGTGCGGGATGGTATGTATTGAGGGGAAAATTTAGGAGGAAAGGAAGGCAGGAGGGGAAGAATGAGGGAGGGAAGGAAAGAAGGAAGGAGAAAAGAATGGCTAGAGGTAGGGAAGGAAGGATGAGAGCTAATTATCCGGCCTTGGTCAGGGGGTGTTTGTTGCATGTTTAGGTTTTTCGGACCCTGATACACCCCAACACAGAGAGACACTCTCTCTCTCTCTCTCTCTCTCTCTCTCTCTCTCTCTCTCATTCAGGCACACCCACACACCCACATGTCACACCCACAAGTGACTGATCCAGAACCCACTGTCTTGTGCATTGTCTTGCACACACACAGAGACACACACTCCCTGTCTCTGTCTCTCACCCACACAGCATTGATGTACATTGAAAGTGTCTCATTCCAGGGCTGTAGAGGCTTAAATGGAATGGGTTTGTTCCATCCGCATCAGGACCTTTCTCTGTCAGTCATTCTCTCTCAACCAATCACAATCCAACATGCAAATCAGCTCTCTCCAACATTCTATTTCCAGGCCTGGCTGTTAAACTGCTGTTTTTTCTCCCATGGCACCATGGGAGTTGTAGTTTCCATTCTTTCCCCCATTTTCTGGGGCTTAGGCCCCACTCTCGGCCCCTGGACCCTCGCGGTGCTGATCTCAGGGACAAAAGGTAGGTGTGTGCGGAGCATTACGGGATAGGCTCCAGGGGTGTAGGTATGCATTCCACACACGTACGACCACACCCTTTCTTATTGGTATAGACAAAAACAAACAGAAGTACTGTATTTAGGCAAAACATCTTGGCTAGATAGATATATTTTGGGTAGATCACCAAACTACAATAGATGGATGGATGGATGGATGGATGGATGGATGGATGGATGGATAGAGAGAGAGAGAGAGAGAGAGAGAGAGATAGGTGGATTCATATAGCAATAATACTATTCATCCATCTATATTTGGAAAGCAGAAAATGGAAGAGAGTAAAGGTGATTAGCAAAGAAAACCACAAAGTGTCTCAAAGACTGAGATGTGGAAGAACTCTTATGTGTAGCTGCAGACGAAGAGCACAGTCTCCACAAATATCTAGTGCAAAAAGAGAAGCATGCAAGGTCAAATTTTTGCAACAATTATTTCGAGCTCCTTGCAACAAGTGTGAAAAATCATAATTTACATGCTCAAAGGCTTACAGTAATGTTTTAAAACATGACATCAATAGAAAACATCATTGCTCCCAGGAAATTCAGCAACAATTACATCTCAAAATTTAAATAGTCACACAATGGGCTAAACTTCCAATAGCGATAAAGATACACAAAGACTGAACAATCCATTAATAATTGACAGTGAAGCCTGGCAAAAAGAGATATCAAAAAAAAGGAAAGCAAAATACAAACTTCAACAGTAAATAGACAAAACCCACACTCCCCCTCCCCCCGTTCAAGTTACATCTGTTTCCAACTACATACTTCAAAAAGTCCAATACATAGAGCACCACCCACCACTACAGCCTTTGTAGCAGGAGTCCGTCATGACATCCCCCTGATGCCCAGGCCAGGTGAAAATTGGCCAGGCAAAGGAACATAAACCAAGTTGTGCAGGACTCGTAACTAGATGGTCTCTGTACCTTTGGCAGATGCAGCTTTTTCTCTGCAACTGGAACCTGGCAGGCAGAGGACCAAGGACCAAAGCTTATACAAGGTACACTATATCAGTACCAATATCTAAAAGAAACCTATGTGTGTTTCTACACATGTACATGTGGTATGTTTATAGCTGGAAAGTATCTGAAAGTCTCTGGTTCAGAAATTTCATGGCTTTTCCCACAGGTTCCTGTTGGAACATCTGTGTAGTGTACCTGAAAGAGTTTGTTCCTTGAGATGTAAGATATGACATTCCTGCCATCCCATGTCGAGAGAGAAGCCAGCTAAACTCAGAATTCAGAGATAATGTTAGCATTGGCAAGAGGGATCTCTGCCACACCTGATGTAAAGAGAAAAAGAGAAGAAGGGCTTCTATGGATCTCTCTACCCTGCAATTGTAGCAAGCATCATTTTGCCCAATGGCAAGGTCAGTACAAGCCCTCCCAGATTTTTTGTGAATCGGGGCAATTTCCTAGAGCATGATTTCAAAACAATTCCACACATACATAACATGTAAAAGTCACTGAAATTAATATAGGGGTACTGAATGTGCTCTTGTAATGCAAGCGCGGCGCCAAAATGGCCGCCGTGCTCTTTGCGGCCCCCCCCCACCGGACGAAGACATCCGGGTAGTTAGGGGGCGTGGCCAGCACCCTTATATAAGGGGCGGCCACGAGGCAGCCGAGCTGCCATTTTGCGAAGCGACGGAGCGGAGAAGTTTTTCCCTCTTACCTCCGTCGCTCTTGCCTTGCTTAGGGAAGCCTCTGGCTGCTGATTTTCTTGACTTTTTCGGCTTCCCATCGTTTAGCTGCTATGCCCTCGAAGAAGAAGGCGACTGTGAACGCGGCTCGTTCTGCGCGGAGGCGCCAGCCGGGTCGGAGGACCGCGGCTGCGCCTCCCCAGCAGCCTCCTTGCCTGAGCCCACCGGGACCGGTGGGATGGGGTTAATTACCCCTTGGCCCGAGGCGGGGGGTCCGCGTACCGGCCCAGCTGGGGCTGTGGCCCCCGGCTCGCAAGCAGTGGCCACTGCCTCTGGCATGGCCCATTCTGCGGGGCCTTCTTCCATGGGTCCGCAGCTTCCTGCAGGGGGTTTCAGCCATGGGGGGTGGCTGGGTTCCCTCCCCTGGCAGGGTACCCCCCCAGCCCTGCAGGGGCCGGGCCTGGGGTCGTGGCCGTATATGGGCCCCGGGGTCCAGGGACCTGGACCGGCGCCTGCAGCAAGTAGGCCGGCTGGCCCTTTGCCCCCACTTGGCTTAGGGGGCTACGTTAGTGTTGAGGCCCTTCTGGCCCACGTTGCGGCCCTCGAGGCATCCCTCGCGAGGGTTAACCACCCGGGGGTGCCTTTTGGGGTGCAGGTTGATCCATTGTCTGCCGGTCAGCGGCAGGCGGCAGGACGGGTCGAGCTGCCCGAGGCGCGTGGGCCGGCTTCGGCCACTGCCTCGCAGCTCCCCACTCAACAGGCTGATGCTGGTCAGGCCCCGTCGACGAGCTCAATTGCGGTCATGAGCTCCGACGCCCCCAGCGAGCCGGAACCCCTGGTGGGGGCGGCCCGCGGGGGTGCTGCATGTGAGTATGCGGTTCAATCTAGTGCACCCACACACCTACCCACGTTGGGGGGGCATTCCAGTGGCCGTGGCCTCGCATGGGTGGCGCGACGGTTCAGTCGCCGACGTACCACCCGGCGACTTCACCGCTCACCCAGGGCCCAGTTTTGGGTGGTACCTCTTATTCAGTTGGGAATGTGTTAGGGGTGGCCGGGTTGGTCCAGGCTCCTTTTCAGATCCCCGTGGTTCCCACTGTGCCGGTGTCAGCATTGCCGACAGCGGGGTATTCCTTGCCCCTGGGGGACCATTTGGCCCAGGCCACCAAAGAGAAGATCTGGCGTGGGGAGTATGTCGACATCTTCTCCCTTCTTAACAGAGAGTCCACCAAAGAGGAGAGGGAGGGGCAGGATGAGAAGGATAAGGAACAGGCACGTCGTCGTAAGCCGCCACGTACGTGGGCCAATTGGTTGCCGGCGTACCTTATATACATGGCGGTCTACCTCAGGGCCCGGCCGGATTTGGCAATTCCGATGGTCCAGTATTTGGACAACTTCCCGGGCCCGTCATGGTTGGCTTACGACAAGGAATTCCGTATGCGGATTCCCCTGCACCCTGAGATGAGGTGGGATGAGCCCTGCCAGAAGCTGTGGCTTCTGTACATGACTCCCATGCGCCCTGCGCCTGGGGACAGATACCATTGTGGACATGTGGTCCAGCGAGCGGCCCCAGCACAGACACCCCGCCAGGTGGCGGGGCAGGGGGTTCCAGCCCGCCTGCTGTGCTGGACTTTCTCGTCCAATGGTTCCTGCAGTAGGAAGAATTGCCGGTACAGGCATGAGTGTCCCTCTTGCGCTGGCCCCCATGCGGCCTCCGCCTGCCCCAGGCCTGAAGGGGTGCGGGGCAAAGGTAGGGGTGGACAAGGGGCTGGCAAGACTGCCGCAGATGGAGCTGGTCCACCGAAAGGCCCCCTCCCCAATTAATGTGGACATGTTGGAGCGTTGGCTCGCATCGTACCCGAGGGGGGCAGATGCGGTTTACCTGCTTCAAGGTTTTCGACTGGGGTTCCGTATTCCTTTCCAGGGTGATAGGTCCCC
This sequence comes from Bradypodion pumilum, assembly GCA_035047305.1. Taxonomy (NCBI): domain Eukaryota; kingdom Metazoa; phylum Chordata; class Lepidosauria; order Squamata; family Chamaeleonidae; genus Bradypodion; species Bradypodion pumilum. Next base: position 53,417,103 of record JAWDJD010000004.1, read on the forward strand.
CCAAGATGCCCCCAACCTTTTGTCCCTTAAGGGGAGGGAGGAGGTGGCTGCCGCCAGCATTTCTAAGGAGGTTGATGCGGGCAGGGTTGCTGGCCCTTTCCCTGCACCCCCGTTCCCCAACCTTAAAGTGTCACCCTTGGGCTTGGTGCCCAAGAAGTCACCGGGCGAGTTCCGCCTGATCCATCACTTGTCCTACCCAGCCGGCCGATCGGTCAATGATGCTATCCCTGATGACCTTTGCTCGGTCAGGTATACATCTTTTGACCAAGCGCTGCGCATGGTGCGCTCATGTGGCCCGGGTGCGCTGTTGGCTAAGTGCGACATTAAGTCTGCCTTTCGCCTCCTGCCGGTTCACCCGGGTGACTTTGAGTTGCTGGGTTTTAAGTTCAGGGGTGAATATTATTTCGATAAGGCCATGCCTTTTGGCTGTTCCATATCGTGCTCGGCCTTTGAGCGTTTTAGCACCTTCCTACAGTGGGCTTTTGTCCGCAGGTCAGGGTCCCAGTCTGTAGCCCATTACCTGGATGATTTTTTATTCGGGGGTGAACGGGGCTGGGACACGTGCACACGTCTCCTCAACACATTTCAGACGCTAATGGAGGAACTGGGTGTCCCTTTAGCGCCCGAAAAGACCGAGGGCCCATCTACACAGCTTGTCTTCCTGGGGGTGGAGATTGACACGGTAGCGCAGGCTTCTAGGTTACCAGGGGATAAGGTGTCAAGGATAGTGGCCCTTATCTCGGACTTGCTTGCTAAACGCAAGGCATCACTGCGGGAACTGCAGGTGTTGCATGGTCATCTCAATTTCGCTTGCAGGGTGGTCGCACCGGGCAGGGCATTTGCTCGGCGCTTGTACGACGCCATGACAGGCTTGTCCAGGCCCCACCATAGGGTCAGACTAACCCAGGGCATTAAGGCAGATATGCTTATCTGGCTCCAGTTCCTGAGGGAGTTCAATGGGGTGTCATTTTGGAGGTCTGACCTTCTGGCTTCCCCTCGTTTCCAGATACAGTCCGATGCCTCTGGGTCCCTGGGTTATGGGATGTACTTCAATGGGAAGTGGGCCTATGGTGGGTGGCCACCAGCCTGGTCAGGTACGGGGCGCCTGCGGGATCTTACGTACCTGGAATTTTTTCCCATCCTGGGGGCCTTGATGCTATGGGGTGAGGAGTGGGCCAACTCGGTCGTTCATTTCTGGTGTGACAATGCGGCCGTTGTCCACATTGTCAACTCACAGACTTCCAAATCACCCAGGGTAATGGACCTGGTGTGCCAGTTTGTATTGCGCAGCCTGCGCCTTAATGTACTGTTCCGGGCCAGGCATGTCCCGGGGGTCAATAATGATATCGCTGACGCTTTGTCCCGCCAGAAGATCTCCCGGTTCTGCGCCTTGGCCCCGGATGCAGAGGAATTTCCCTCGCCATTACCGGATGAGATATGGACCTTTGGCAAGGAGAGGTGAACCGGGCGATCGGCATGTCGCTAGCGCCACACACGCGTAAGGCGTATCAACACGCATTCAATTCTTTCAGGGCATTCTGTGCCCAATTCCGGCTGCCAGATACCTGGCCGATCCCGGTGGCCCATATACTTCAATTCATGGTTGACCTGCATTCCCAGGGCCTTGCACCTCAAACCATGGCATCCAGGCTGTCAGCGCTGGCTTTTATGGGCAAAGTAGGCGTACATGCGGACAGTACCGCTGACTTCCGTGTGAGACATGTTTTGGAGGGGTGGGTGCGGGAGCGTGGGCGTAGCCCGGACGACCGCCACCCAATTTCCCCAGGGGTTCTTACCCAACTGGCACGGGGCTGGCAGGACCTATGTTTTGATAGGTATGAGGCAGCCCTGTTTCATGCGGCTACAACGGTGGCCTTTTTTGGAGCGCTCCGCATCAGCGAGCTTGTGATGCTGTCTAAGGCGGATGCTAGTCGTAGGGCACTGGAACTCGAAGATGTCTATGTGGCCAAAGACTGGGCTCAGTTGAGGATACGCTCCTCTAAGACGGATCAGCATGGCGTAGGCAGTGGAGTAAGACTGCTACGGTGTTCTTTGGCAGACATCTGTCCGGTTGGTGCCCTACAGAAGTTCCATGGCACGCACCATGGCCCGTTTTTCTGTCACCAAGATGGGTCTCCCCTTACTAAATTTCAATTTTGGAAGGTGACCGGCAAAGCGCTGGCCGGTGTTGGCCTCCCAGGGGCCCGTTACGGCACCCATTCATTCAGAATAGGGGCGGCTTCCACGGCGGCTGCTTTTGGGTACTCCGGGGCTGAGATACGCCGTATGGGGAGGTGGGGATCGCAATGTTTTCAATTTTATGTCCGCCCTCTTTCACCGTGAGTACCAGTCGAGTCACCGCACCTTTTCTATTACTCGTTTTTTCCTTGACAGACCCTGGGTGTCGTATTACGCCGGTGACAGTATGGCTGGTGGGCCATAGCTACGTGCACAGGGCAGCGCGTTACGCTGCGGCGACAGAGTGGGGACCCCGACTGGGACTGGGTGCATATGCAAGTCTCACATGGTATGGTAAGCCCGGGATGTTGTGGAGGGAGATGTTGCCATTCCTTTTCTCGGGCCGGAGTGCTGACCCGCCTGACATCCTGATCATACACCTTTGGGGCGATGATTTAGGTCAGGTCACCGGCCTATCGCTGAAGCATGCGATTTGCGGCGACCTCGCCTACCTGCATTACGTGTGGCCCGCCACAACCCTCGTTTGGTCAGACATGGTGCCGCGGCACGCGTATAGGGGAGGGTTCGACCTCCAGGCCCTGGACCGGGCTAGACGCATGGTAAACAGGGCTGTTGCCCGGTTTATTGTCAGCAGGGGTTGGGGGCGGGTCAGTCGTCACCCCGCCATTAGTCTGCAAAATTATGGCCTGTATGCAGGGGATGGGGTCCATCTGTTGCGAGGAGGTATGGACCTCCTGTTGGGTGATTGGCGAGCAGGCCTGTTGACCGAGCTGACGGTCTGGGGGGGCGTCGAGCCCTCTTTGAAGCCCCTCCGTGTGGCGGGTAGCACTGGTAAGGTAAACATTTATGACCCACAGGTATCCGGCAGGTTCGCAATTGACTGGACAACACTAGACAGGTATAAGTTGGTTAAACGTTGTCCGGTCAACGACGAACCAGGCGACGGGGTGATGGCTACAGCTAGACAGCATGCATCACCCCGTGATTTTACGGATACGCGTCAGAGGGTGGGGTCATTAGTTAGATATTGACTATGGTCAACAATTTGTTTGTTGTCAACAAACAAATTGATACAAATAGATACATTGTAACAATTGTCGTTGGCAATTTTGGGTGGTACCTTACCAGTGTTACTTCGGCCTGCTTGCCTTAAGAATTATAATTGGTCAATTACTAATAGAAATTTATAATTCGGACTAGGGCATGAATCAATAAATGTGGCCCAATGCCGTTATCCACTTTCATTGGTGTCTGAGTCCTTTATTGGGGGGTGCGCCTGCAATGCAAGCGCGGCGCCAAAATGGCCGCCGCGCTCTTTGCGGGGCCCCCCCACCGGACGAAGACATCCGGGTAGTTAGGGGGCGTGGCCAGCACCCTTATATAAGGGGCGGCCACGAGGCAGCCAAGCTGCCATTTTGCGAAGCGACGGAGCGGAGAAGTTTTTCCCCTCCACCCCCTCCCTAGTTAACAGTGTGATGTTTTGGTCGCTTCGGGGCCGGGTGGGAATTTTTGGCTGGGACTCATAATTGGCTCTTGGGTCCTGGTTTTTTCGCCCATCCCACACTGTTGCTATGGTTTGATATAGGGGTTTTTCTGTTGCTGCTGTTGACTTTGGTCACATGGGCGGGTAGCACTGGTAAGGTAAACATTTATGACCCACAGGTATCCGGCAGGTTCGCAATTGACTGGACAACACTAGACAGGTATAAGTTGGTTAAACGTTGTCCGGTCAACGACGAACCAGGCGACGGGGTGATGGCTACAGCTAGACAGCATGCATCACCCCGTGATTTTACGGATACGCGTCAGAGGGTGGGGTCATTAGTTAGATATTGACTACGGTCAACAATTTGTTTGTTGTCAACAAACAAATTGATACAAATAGATACATTGTAACAATTGCCGTTGGCAATTTTGGGTGGTACCTTACCAGTGTTACTTCGGCCTGCTTGGCTTAAGAATTATAATTGGTCAATTACCAATAGAAATTTATAATTCGGACTAATTCGAATCAATAAATGTGGCCCAATGCCGTTATCCACTTTCATTGGTGTCTGAGTCCTTTATTGGGGGGTGCGCCTGCAAAGGCTATATGCCCTATACATTTTATAGAGCAGCCAATGGAAAGTCCCTGGAGCAGCAGCATAACAAGAATATTATAAGTGCAATCAAATATGAGTGCATGCACATGGAAACTGTGCATATGAGGAAAAGCATTTCTGACAGTTGATTTACTATTTTACATTTAGTGTATGCAGTTAATAAAAACCTCTCAAGCACAAGCTGGATCAGATTGCTTGGAAGGAATGCCTCCTCCCACATGAGCCGGGCTGGTGATTAAGATCTTCCTCTTAGGCCATTGATCAAATCTATTTTCCCTAGCTAGGCAGGTGAACAATCATGAGCCCTGAACTCTCCATCTCTCTCCCGCCCCAGAAACTAAATCTAGTCTACTGTTTACTTTACCTGCTCTGTTTTACCTTGGCTTATGTTTCTACCCTATTGTCGTGGTTGTCATCATCAGCTGCAACTTGTATCCGAGAATACATTTTTTTCTGAACCAGGAAAAATGCCATTGCTGTGAATTTGTTTAAGGTGGATCCCAGCTTGCCATGAAGTGACCCACACACTATGGTCACAGAGCCATCTCCTGTGGCACACATGAAATGAGACATGCAGGATTTAACACTGGGACTGCAATGGACTGCCACAACCTTGAGAATATTATCAAGTGCACCTTCACAGCCAGTCTATCTGGCAAGGCCTCTTCTGCCTCCATGACAGTTGGGAATCAGAGTTCCTTCTCCACTCATTTTGCTGTTGGGCCCAATTCTGACCTATATATTCTAAGCATTTGTGCTTTCTTTCATTCTTTTCTTTATTTCTATTGGTGTGAGTAATTGGGGCCCTTCAACAACTCTTATGGATCCAGGACAACACAACCAGTGATGGCAGCTTATGGGAGCAGCAGTCCACAAATATCATATGGCTCATAATTGCCCACCCTTGATTTCTAGCCTGCTTTATAGCACTGCTTACTGCAGTGGCTCAAGTGGCTAAGACACTGACTGGGAGGCGGAAGGTCAGCAGTTCGATTCCCGAGTACTGCGGGACGGAATGAGCTCTCGTCTTGTCCCAGCTCCTGCCAACCTAGAAGTTTGAAAGCAAGAAATTGCAAGTAGATAAATAGGGACCACTTCTGTGGGAAGGTAACAGCGTTCCGTGCACTCCAGTGTCTAGTCATGTCTGCCACATGACCACAGAAACATCTGCAGAAGCAGATAGTGCTAGTTCTTTGGCTTTGAAACAGAGATGAGCACTGAACCCTAGAGTCGGATACGACTGGCTTTCGAGCAAGGGAAACCTTTACCTTTTCCTTAACTTTCCCCCCAGAACTGGGACTTCTTATAACAAGCATCTCATACCAAGATCACCTAAAAAGATTCAGCTAAAGCATATCAAGATATAACAATAAAGCACAACCAAACACATTATGTCAGTAAAATAATTATATTGAAAGCAATTTCAAAGCACAATCATTTGTTCAAAGCACAGTAACCATCTATTTAAAACTGTCTCCTTTGCAGGCAGCTAATTGCAAAAAGCCCTCCTGAATAAAATACATTTTGTCTGTCATAAGCTTTTTAACAATTATGTTTGTTTTCTAAGTATGAGCTAGCCACTATAAGAAGTTTAGCATGATAAGATAGTGATAAGAGGCTGAAATCAGCTATAGAGAGCAAGTAAACTGAGAGTGGAGATTTTAAGCTAAACTGCAGTATGGACACAGACAAAAAGAAATGGTATGTGGAGCTGAAGCTCATGGTAGATGAGGCCAAAAGGCCAACCAGAATGAAAACAATGGATTGGGACAGTGTTGGTGTGAGAATTATTTGCTGAGATGATGCTACAGGCAGTTGTCATCTTTGTAAATCACAGTCAATCATGTCTGCTAGTAGGTGCCATACTTTCTTGAACTTCTGTCAGCTAAGAGGTTGTAAGAATCAGCAGAACTTCGTCCTAGAGGATCCCTGGTGCCTCAGAATTGTGCTGATGGAGCCAACCAGAAACCTCAACCAATCCATCAAACAACCTGTGTTAGGTTGGGTTATTTTTTAAAATCCAGCTAGAGCTCATCCTGTATTCATGACAGCTGTACTTGCTCTTGGAAAAGAAAGAGGAACAAATGTGACTGAGCCTATCCCTTGTTGCATCTTCCATTGCTATCTGCTGCTGTTACTGAGATGATGGAAAACTTGCTCTATGGCATGGGTTTGCAACCTATGGCCCATGGGCCATATGTGATGCCATTTCATGTGGCCTGCTGCCTTTGCTCCTGCCGCCACCAGAAGCTCTAGAAGCAGCCCAAAATGTCCCATCCTCACCACCGCCAGAAGCGACAGAAGCAGTGAAAACAGACAAAAAATCTACCAAAAATGCACCCATGGCATTTACAACAGCATTGGACACATTTTATGGCAGCGTTTATGGTGAGGGGAACCACATGTCTGGCCCGCTCAGCTGTCTGAGGGGGCATGGTCTGGCCCATGCTGTTGAAAACTTTAAGAACCCCTGCTCTATGGAGTTTGCAGGATGGGCTGGTGTCCTAGGGTTTCTGTTTCCCTTCTGCAGTGATAGCATTCTTTTGGGGAATGCATTAACAGGAGGTTTCTGGTGGATTTCAAACTCACTGCCTTATAGTAGTGAGTGACAATTTTTAATATTCCAAATATTGTATGATGGTATCGCCTGGTGTCCTTAATTGTTGACTTCCTTCCCCATGCCTGAAGCTCATTTGAATGGCAGTTCAACAATATCTTGAGGGCCACAAATTGCCCATCCTTGGCCCGGCATCCATGAGAGTCCATCACTTCCCTTGTTGATTATCCTGGCCCCTCCTCTTGCTTGCTTGAAAGAAGATTGTTTCCATGTGTGTTCTTTGCAGAACCCCTGTTCAGAGAGCTGTGTATCTACTGTGTTGTATGGACCAATTTTCTTCCCTTTCTAGAGGAGTGCTTGCGAAGAGCATAAAGTGTTTCAAACCCCTGTTTATAAGGTTTTAGTTAGTCTAGTACTTGCATTGATAGAGCGTGCAACCTAAGGTATTGCAGTTTGGGGAGATGATGCATGGGTATGTGCTAAAAGTGTGTTCTCATTCTTAGTTGCCCCTTTGGCTTCCTTTATATCTGGGCAACATATGGCCATTGTCACTGGCACTAATGGAGTTTTCAAGGACAGTGAACCTTTCCAGGGTTGAGTATGCTTTGAGTATGATGGACAGTCAAGTTATGCAGAAACCGAATAACTCTGCCCCCCACCCCACTAACAATGTGAATGTATGCTTACTTTTAATCATGGTAACTGTTAACAAGTATTTAGTATACAACTGAGGTAGATTCCAAGGAGGAATGCAATCTCCTCAAACTAGAAATCAGATAAAATAGAACAAATGCCAGGAAGGTATAGGGAAGAAACATACATCTGTCTCTTCTGAATCCTGATATTAGATGTGTCATGGCCATTCCAAAGTACACCATATGTTTTATTGGATTACTTACCAGCATGACAGTGTTTTTTTCTTTTAATCTGAGCTCTCAGATCTCAGCCTCTTCGTAACAAAACAAAACTCTTACAACATTTTGCCCTTAAACTATCTTGTGTTTTAATCTGTTATGGTGACAGATTTTATTTAGCTTTGATGTACCTCTCAAACTCAAAGCCAGTGGTGCAAAACAACCTTTAGTAAATAATTTATGTGATTTTAGCCTTGTTTGTTTGTTCAAGATCCAGTTTTATGGCAGCACCATGATGACAGATGGAAGGAAATTAGGCACGATAGCTCTGTCAGTGGCACAACATTTTGGTGTCCCTCATACAATCTAATCAGTGATTAGACTTCACAAGATGCAGTTTGCAGTTGAGAGTGCCAGGACACAGGACAACAATTTAAAACCTTATTTAAAAAATAAAGGCAAAAACAATATCCCATTTTGGATAATGTTCTCATTTCACAAACGTATTACAAGAGCAGCAATTCATGAATATGTACACAGAATTTTAAAAAAATATTTCAGAAGACACCAAGGCAAATTTCCCGGGCTGTAACTTCATACCAAGTCCCATCATTGTGAAAAATAGTTCCCCAGATCCAAGAAGCCCTGAAATAAATTAGAGATGTGTGATGTTTCTTGCTACTTATTTTGTTAAATAACTGGCCAAAGAGAGGCCTTATATGGGCTTATTCCAGGAGCGACGAGGGCAGTGTGGGCTGGATGAATCGCAGTAAACCTATTCACATGGATTCATAGAGTGCTTGGGCTTCTGGGAATTGAAGTCCAAGAACATCTGGAGTGCCAAGGTTCACCATCATGACCTTATATCTTTATGTTCTTGAGGGTGGCATTTAAAATTGCTTCTGTATGTACAAATACTAACATGTTTGCGACATTTAAAATATTATGACAATTCCCCCTTATTGGTTTGAAAAAAGCCATGTTCCAGTTTTAAGAAAGGTGCAACTGGCTACCAATAATGTAGATCTGTAAGACCACATTCTTCTCATAGAATTGGATTGCTGAGTTTCCCTTTCATGCTTCTCAGATCACTAACACGAAGCAGACATACATTTCTAGGAAGTGGTATGTGAATAAAAATGGCTGAATTATTTGCCGCACTAGCCATATGCACAATTTCATTTGTTTGTTTACGACAAACCAAACCATCCGTTGGATTTACTTTGATTTGGATTCCTGCATTGAGCAAGGCGTTGGACTCAATGGCCTCCTAAGCACCTTCCAAGTCAGTTATTCCAGGTATCTATGATTCTATGAAAGTGTTAGTAAGATAGAAAGTTCCTCTTAGGTCCAATACATACAACTGCTGTACAAGAGCTATTCTCCCATATGCCATTCCAGCAACATTTACAAGGGCACCAGGACAATGGTTTCTTCTGCTTTTTATTTCTCTATCAGCCACCAGTAAGGATGTAGGGATGTCACTTGCAGAACACATATTTAAATTTATTTTAACAGATCTATTGGACCAACATGGAATTAGACTGCAGGGAGCCATTCCCCAATACAGTGGAGCCTCGGTTAACATAATTATTGCCTTCTCTGGGACATTTCTTATAGCAAAAATTATTTTAACTGAATTTCCTATAGGAATGCATTGAAAACCAATTAATCCGTTCTGAATAATTTCCATAAACTAAACCACTATTTTCTATGGATTTCCTTTTGTTATTCAATTTTTATGTTAACCAAGCCGTTTGTTAACTAAGGTTCCACTGTATCTCCAATATGGGCTGTAGGGTTTCACATCAAGGTAGCCTATTTGCTAGTTTTTGTTTTTTAAATGCACCTTTCTCCAAGAACTGGGACTCTCAAATTGGCACACAACAATTTTGAATTTTTAAAAACAGTGGCCAGAATCTTATTCGTGTTGGAGTAAGTTTTCTATAACTTGCCATGTCTATTTGTGACTAATTGGTGAAGTGCTGGCCTGGGCTGCTTCTCAGTCATGTGTTTGGTCATGTGCCTAATTGTGCAGTCACAATGTGCCATTGCACTTTGCAGGCGCACCCCCCAAAGAAAGACTCAGACACCGGTATATGGATAAAGGCATCGGGCCACTTTTATTGAATAATGCCCTAGTCCGAATTATAACTTTCAATTGGTGTATTCATCCAATTGTAATTCTTTAAGGCAAGCAGGCCGCAGTAACACTGGTAAGGTTCCTCCCAAAATGCCAATGGCAATTGGCTACATGTAACTATTTGTATCAATTTGTTTGTTGACACAAACAAATTGTTGACCGGAGTCAATAAACTATCTACTGACCCCACCCTATGACGTGTATCCGTCAAGGTGATGCAGGCTGTTAAGCTCCTGCCATCACCCCTTGCCTGGTTCGTCATTGACCGGCCAAAGCTATTACCCCTGTACCTGTCTAAGTGTTGGCCAGTCAATTGCAAACCTGCCTGATACCTCTGGGTCATAAATCTTTACCTTACCAGTGCTACCCGGCAAAAGTGACCAAAGTCAACTAACCCCTTTGCTCAAACACTAGCAACAGTGTGGGATGGGCAAAAAAGCCAGAACCAAGGTGCCAATTGTAGGTTCGGGCCAAAAATTCCCACCCGGCCCCGAAGCGACCAAAAATTCACACTGTTCACTAGGGAGGGGGTGGAGGGGAAAACTTCTCCTCTCCGTCGCAATTCTAAAATGGCAGCTCGGCTGCCTCGTGGCCACCCCTTTTATAGAGGGGTGGCCATGCCCCCTAACTCACCCAGATGTCTGAGTCCAGGTGGGGGGGCGCAAAGAGCACGGCAGCCATTTTGGCACCGCGCTTTCATTGCCAGTTAGCTGAAATTAGCAACAGTAAGTTACGCAAAGTTTACCCATACAGAAACAAGATCCTGGCCAAGTAAAGCTAAATGAGGATTAATGACAAACAATGGCAGATATATAGATAATATTAAGACATGGATGAATTAAACATCATTTCAGAAAGCAGAACTTTAAGCTTTTAAAAGCTTAGTGCTGTACTTTAATGCCCTTTCTACATTAGTACTCACTTCTCAAAAGGCCACCTGGTTTTTAAAAAAATGGGAATTGAAAGATGAGGGAAGAGGCTAGCACGGCCTCATCCTTTATGGCATGGAGTTTGCCAGACTTGAAACAGTCCATGACATGTAGAAAAGGTTAGATTGCATTATGGTGACATCATAGAGGAGAAAATGTGTCCACACCAATCAGACAAATAATGACCTGAGGCACATCTTCATATATATTTCTGTCCTGGAATATTTTCCCAGGATCATTTGCATGTATTAGCTTCTGACCAGTGCAGATAACTCTCTATATCTATATATATTTCCAGTAACTGAGAGTCAATGTGTCTGTTAACAAGTGCTTTATGAGAATGTCCCACCTGTTCTGGTCCTCATATTTGACCATTTTGCTGCCCTTGACGACCATTCGGAGGCTGCAGCTGGTCCGGAATGCGGCAGCCTGGGTGGTGATGGGATGCGGACGATATGCCCGCGCCTCACCGCTACTTCGGGAGCTGCACTGGTTACCAGTTTGTCTCCAGGTGCAATTCAAGGTGCTGGTTTTGACCTTTAAAGCCCTATATGGCAGTGGACCAGGATACCTTAGAGACCGCATCACCCCAAGAGTGTCTGCCCGTCCAACCAGAGTGGACTGGAGGGGCTCACTAATAGTGCCATCAACTAGGGGAGCACATCTATCCAGCACCCGACAGAGGGCCTTCTCCGTGTCCGCACCAACCCTCTGGAACCTTCTGCCAACAGATCTAAGACTTCAAACAGAATTGCTGCCCTTCAGAAGAGGATTGAAGACCTGGCTGGCAGGGCAGGTGTGGGGCCCTAATGGGAACACGGTCCCTGCCTGCTGGCTTATGTAAACAATTAAGAACCCTCTCTTCTTTTTTATAGTGGGTGAGATGGGTGGGTGGGATATATGTTTTTTATGTGTTTTTAGAACTTGTTGTAATGCTGCCCTGAGTCGGGTTCTGCCTGAGTGGGCGGCATATATAAATATGACTATTAAATCAAATTAAATTAAAATTAAATTAAATTAAACTTGTGAATAAAAATAAATTGTTTCCCTAGCTCTCTCACTTGAGTAAATACATGTACTTCTCTGTCCAATATAATTTTGGATATGACATATCAGAGTTTGTGTGGACAGCAAATATTTGTTTTCTGCTTACATGGTAGTGATCACTGCATCACAAAAAAAATATTGTCTGCTACTTGGACTAATCCATCTGACCAATACTAAAGTGTGTTCAATCCAAATCTGAAGTCTGATTCTGCTTAGGACATCAGGATCTTAAGTTAGCAAATCACACCCTCTTGGTTAGGTTCTTGTGTTGATCATGCGGGGTATATTTGCCACAAATGTAGCAAAAATTGTCTGGTTTATTAACACAGCTGTGCCTACTTATCTTTAGCTCAAAATGGACTCAATCTGGCCTACCTGTACTATCCAATAAGATGGTTTCACACAAGAGACAAGCCCTTGGTCCATCTCGCCTTATATTCCTATTTCTGACATCAGCTCACTAACTTGCCCAAACATGCCTGGCCGCTGCTGGAACATGCATGTCACCAGGGGATGTGATTCAGCTGAGGTGACAGCAGGCATAGTGGTAGTTGCAACTGTTACAATGTTCCCATATAAAAATACATTGCCCAGTTACTGACCATTTGAACAGCTATAGCATGCATACCTGTCAAGTATCCCGGATTGGCCGGGATTTCCCGTATTTTCGCGCTGATTTTTGCCATTTCCCGCCTGGAGCTGCTGCTACCCCGTAATTTGGCAGCAGGGGTGAAATGAGTTACTGCGCATCCCTTTTGCGCAGGTCCTTTCTACACGTGCGTAAAAGGCTTTCACGCATGCGTAGAAGGCTTCTGTGCAGAAGCGGATGCATAAAAGCCTTCTACGGATGCGTAGAAGTGAGCTGCACAGAATGGTTCTGCGCAGGTCCATTCTACGCATGCATAAAAGCCTCCTACACATGTGTAGAATGGACCTGCGCAGAAAGGTTCTTCACAGCTCACTTCTACGCGTGCGTAAAAGCCTTCTACGCATGCGTAGAATGGACCTGCGCAGAAACGTTCTGCGCAGGTCCCATAATCTCCAGAGCTGCACTTGACAGGTATGATAGCATGCCTTCAAATCTGTACATTATAGGCAAATTCTGAGTTCAGATTTGGAATCAGCACACTCGATATCATATAAATCACGTGTTATTCCCAGTTGCAAAATCATTGTTGTGCAGTGTTATATGATAAAGTCCTAAAATACTTTAAAGATTAACCAGGGTCATTTAGCATAGGATTTCATGGATTCCAGCCTACTTCATTCATTTATTTCATTTCATTTCATTTCTATCTCACCCATCTGGGATATTCTCCCACTCTGGGAGGCTTACAACAATTTTTTTAAAAAATGTTTTACAATAACAATAAGAGATTAAACAGAAAGAATAAACCAAACCAAATAAAATTCTAAGTAACAACAAAACAAAAAAATAACAATACCCCCAAAACAACACACATATATAATAAGCCTTTGTTGCAACAGATTAATATAGGGCATTTTACAATCACAAGAAATGGATACATAAGATGATCCCACTTATTATTGAGATGACAGCAAACCCACCAATAACACCATCTAGTTTCTGTTTTGATTTTTCAGATGGAGGTGGAGATGGTTTTCCTTTAAGGAGTTGGTGCTGTAGGTGAACAGATTGCAAAAACAGAGCAGACACCTTTTGGCAACTGCAGGCTCTGGCTGCTAACTGCAGCTTCCCGCCTCTGCAGCAGCGCCTTGCTGCTCTCCACTCCATAGTTCTGCAGTGCAGTTTGTCATTCAGTCAGCAGAAAGGCTCCCACTGTACCGGAGGAGGATGGAAGAGAGAGTGCAGGGAGGAGAACAAGACGTGTGCTCCTGGAAAAGGAGACCATGGCTCAGCAGCCATGCAAAGCCCTAAGGAAATTAGCAACTGAGTGGCCTCTGATTAAAACTTTGCCCTGCAAAGGCACTGGACTGGAGCAAGCATGCACTGCTCTCCCTCTCTTGCCTCATTCTGCAAATGAATGTTGTGGGGAATGCCACATCCTACCCAATGCTGCATAAATACTAACAGAAAAGCTTATCTTGCCCATAATTCAGGAATTATACTTGGCATGGTAGGAAGCAAGAGAAGGACAAAACTAATGGCTAGTGTTTTGTACACATTACATTCTCGCATGAGTTAATTAATATATATGTTAACTGGAGGGACTGCATTGGCTTAGTGGTTAAGATGCTGAACTTGATGACTAGGAGGTAAACAGTTCACGATTGGAATGCTAGAGTGAGCTTCCGTCTCTGTAGTAGCTCCTGCCAACCTAGCAGTTCGAAAGCAAGAAATTGCAAGTAGATAAATAGGAACCACTTCGGTGGGAAAGTAAACAGCGTTCCATGCGCTCCGGTGTCTAGTCATGCCTGCCACATGACCACGGAAACGTCTGCAGAAGCAGACAGCACTGGCTCTTCGGCTTTGAAACAGAGATGAGCACTGAACCCTAGAGTCAGATATGACTGGTTTTCAAGCAAGGGAAACTTTAACTGGAGGTCAACGGAGTAATAAATTTTAAGAGAGACTGGTTTTCACTCCAGTCATTCCCCCTTGCCTCATTTTCCTTTTCCTTCAACATGTAACTCTGCATCTGGCTCCCTAGGGAAATATTTATGTATTGAAAATCTCAGTGGTGGACACACATATTGGGGGGTGGGGGGGGGAGGATAGGGATAGAAAGCTACTGGCACCTTTCTTTTGTTATAGATGCCACTTGTGATATGCAAGCCACATGATCTCCAGGCAGGAATTTGTTGAGTTCACATTTCGCTATGAAATTATTGCGCACCTACCTCCCAGCAGTAGCAATGACAGAAATGTGCATGCATACAAATAAGAAAAGTGTATATATAAATTATGCACACAAACACACTTTGGTTAGTAGGGATGCTTGCACACAAAATAGATGAAGGTAAAATGTATGTTTAAAAGGCCTATCTTGGCAGGGTGTGTGAAGAAAAGGGGAATCACTTAAGATCTTGATGCTCCTTGCAAAAAGAGATGTTTTTAGTTGGCTGGTACAAACATAGGGAGGAGGATGAAGAGAAAACACAGCTCTTTGAGGTCTGGCAGCTGTGAAATTACCTTCTGAGAGAAGAATGTAGCTCAAGGACAGCACCTCAAGGTGTAGGTGGATCAGCTAATTGCCAATTAGGAGAAACTGATTCCATCTGGAAGGAACAACGGGCTACAATTGAATCCCTCCAAGACTGAGTGGCTTTGGATAGGGGGTCCCGCGTTATCCAGGGAGCTGCCAACTTTGGTCTTGGATGGGGCTGCTTTGCCCCAGACAGACTCGGTACGCAACTTAGGGGTCCTCCTGGATTCGGGGCTGCTACTAGCAGATCAGGTGGAGGCTGTGGCCAGGAGGGCTTTCTCACAGCTTCGAGTCATCCGTCAGTTGCGTTCGCTCCTGGACCGGGACTCCCTGCTCATGGTCACACATGCTCTGGTCACCTCCAGGCTAGATTATTGCAATGCACTTTGCAGGCGCACCCACCCAAATAAAGACTCAGACACCAGTATTGGGTTAAAGGCATTGGGCCACTTTTATTGAATAATGCCCTAGTCCGAATTATCACTTTCAATTGGTGTATCATCCAATTGTAATTCTTTAAGGCAAGCAGGCCACAGTAGCACTGGTAAGGTTCCACCCAAAATGCCAATGGCTATTGGCTACATGTATCAATTTGGAGGAGAGCCGGGCGAGCGGTGAGGAGGCCAGCCACCGCCGCAGCCGGGCAGCCACCCCCAGCCGGGGGGTGAAGAGGAGGAGGAGAGCCGGGCGAGCGGCAAAAAGGCCAGCCGCCGCCGGCGGCGGGCAGCCACCCCCAGCCGGGGGAGGAAGAGGAGGAGGAGAGCCGGGCAAGTGGCGAGGAGGCCAGCCGCCGCCGGTGCCGGGCAGCCACCCCCAGCCGGGGGGTGAAGAGGAGGAGGAGAGCCGGACTAGTGGCAAAAAGGCCAGCCGCTGCCGGCGGGCAGCCACCCCCAGCCGGGGGGTGAAGAGGAGGAGGAGAGCCAGGCGAGCGGCAAAGAGGCCAGCCGCCGCCGCCGCCAGGCAGCCACCCCCAGTCGGGGGGTGAAGAGGAGGAGGAGAGCCGGGTGAGCGGCGAAGAGGCCAGGAGAAGACCAACTGACAGAAGGGAAGAGGGCAGAGGAGGAAAAGCAGGGGGTGAGACTCAGAGTCCCAGGCAAAGGATAAGTAGCTGATATGCAAATGTAGAAGACTTAATATAACAACTGACATAGAGACTTTATACTGACTAAACATAGAAACTGACATAGAGACTGTGTTTTAAAGTGTGATAATATGCATGATAATATGTTGTCTTAAATGTTTTAAACTTTTAAAAACTGTGATAAAATGTATGAGGAGAGAAAAATGGTGTAGACACCGGCAAACCACGGCACAAAACTTGCCAAGAGAACCCTATTGAGCAAAACAAAAGGCAAAACAAAGGAGCAGGCTAGATGATACAGGATGCTTAGCACCACAGAGGGGAGGAAGGGGAAGGACAGGAAAGGGGGAGGGGAAATGCAATGTTGTAAGGAGCAATACTGCATAGGGACATGGAATGTGAGATCAATGAACCAAGGTAAACTGGAAGTGGTAAAAAAATGAGATGGAAAGAATAAGCATTGACATTTTAGGCATCAGTGAGCTCAAATGGACAGGGATGGGGGAATTCAGCTCTGGAAACCATCATATCTACTACTGTGGGCAAGAAAACCTTAGAAGAAATGGAGTAGCCATAATTGTCAATAAAAGAGTGAGAAAAGCAGTAATGGGATACAATCTCAAAAATGACAGAATGATGTCAGTCAGAATTCAAGGCAAACCTTTCAATGTCACTGTGATCCAAATATATGCACCAACCACTGGTGCAGATGAAGCCACAATGGACCAGTTCTATGAGGACCTAGAACACCTCATAGAACAGACACCAAGAAATGATGTCCAAATTATATTAGGAGACTGGAATGCCAAAGTAGGAAATCAAAAAGTGGAGGGAATAACAGGCAAATTTGGTCTTGGAACACAGAATGAAGCAGGGCAAAGACTGATAGAGTTCTGCCAAGAGAACACACTGGTCATAGCAAACACTCTCTTCCAGCAACACAAGAGGTGACTTTACACATGGACATCACCAGATGGCCAACACCAAAACCAGATTGACTACATACTCTGCAGCCAAAGATGGAGAACCTCCATACAGTCAGCAAAAACAAGACCTGGAGCAGACTGTGGCCAGATCACAACCTACTGATCGCAAAATTCAGGCTTAGACTAAAGAAAATAGGGAAAACACGGAGAACAGAAAGATATCACCTAGACAGCATCCCTAAAGAATACACGGTGGAGGTGATGAACAGATTTAATGGCTTAGAGTCGGTAGACAGAGTACCAGAAGAATTATGGACGGAGATGAGGGACATCGTGCAGGAAGCAGCAAAGAAAACCATACCAAAAGAAAAGAAGAGTAAGAAAGCAAAGTGGTTGTCTGACGAGGCTCTTAAAATAGCAGAGGAAAGAAGGAACGCAAAAGTCAAAGGAGAAAGGAAAAACTACAATCATTTGAACACAGAATTTCAAAGAAAAGCAAGGAGAGATAAGGAAAACTACCTAAAAGAACATAAGAACATAAGAACATAAGAACATAAGAACAGCCTTGCTGGAACAGGCCACAGCCCATCCAGTGCAGAGAAATGGAGGAAAACAACAAAAGAGGCAGAACCAGAGATCTTTTCAAAAAAATCGGGGAAATCAAGGGAACATTTAAAGCAAAAATGACCATGATAAGGGGCAAAGACGGAAAGGAGCTAGCTGATGCAGAAGAAATTAAGAAAAGATGGAAAGAGTACACAGAGGAACTTTACAAAAAGGACCTCAACACTCCTGACAATCACAATGATGAAGAAATTGAACTTGAGCCAGACATCCTGGAGAACGAAGTCATAAAGGCCCTAAAGAGCACTGCAAACAACAAAGCTAGTGGAGATGATGGTATCCCAGTTGAATTTTTCAAAGTGCTAAAAGATGACGGCGTCAAATTACTGCATTCAATATGCCAGCAGATTTGGAAAACAAAACAGTGGCCACAGGATTGGAAAAGATCAGTATACGTCCCAATCCCAAAAAAGGGCAATGCCAAAGAATGTTCAAATTATCGAACAATCGCGCTCATCCCACATGCCAGCAAGGTGATGCTCAAGATAATACAGGATAGACTTCAGCAGCATGTGGAGAGAGAATTACCAGAGGTGCAGGCCAGTTTCAGAAGAGGCAGGGGGACTAGAGACCACATTGCTAACATACGCTGGATCATGGAGAAAACAAAGGAATACCAGAAACAAGTTTACTTTTGTTTTATTGACTACACTAAGGCATTTGACTGTGTGGACCACAACAAGATGTGGCAAGTAACTAAAGAGATGGGAATACCAGAGCACCTCATATGCCTCCTGAGAAATCTGTATATGAACCAAGAAGCAACAGTTAGGACAGAACAGGGAATGACAGAGTGGTTTGGAATAGGAAAAGGAGTAAGACAAGGCTGCATTTTGTCACCATGCCTATTCAACCTATACACAGAGCATATAATGCGCAGTGCAGGGATGGAGGAATCACAATATGGGATTAAAATCCCTGGGAGAAACATCAACAATCTGAGATATGCAGACGATACCACCCTAATGGCAGAAAGTGAGGAAGACCTAAAGAATCTCTTGATTGGGCTGAAGGAGGAGAGTGCAAAAGCTGGCTTGAGACTAAATATCAAGAAAACCAAGATAATGGCAACAGGCCCAATCAGTTTCTGGAAAATAGACGGGGAAGAAGTAGAAGCAGTGACAGATTTTACTTTCTTAGGATCAAAGATCACTGCAGATGGCGACTGTAGCCATGAAATAAACAGGCGACTGATTCTTGGGAGACAAGCAATGAGAAACCTGGGGAACATAGTGAAAAGCAGAGACATCACATTGCAAACAAAAATTAGAATAGTCAAAGCAATGGTTTTCCCAGTAGTAATGTATGGATGTGAGAGCTGGACAATTAGGAAGGCTAAATGCCTTGGTGTTGGAGGAGGGTTTTGAGAGTCCCCTGGACAGCGAGGAGAACAAATAGGTCAATCTTAGAAGAAATTAACCCTGACTGCTCATTGGAAGGCCAAATAGTAAAGATGAAGCTAAAATACTTTGGATATCAAATGAGAAGGGAGGATTCACTTGAGAAGGCATTGATGTTGGGAAAGGTGGAGGACAAAAGAAGAAGGGGGAGGCCAAGGATGAGATGGCTAGATGGTATTGTAGACACAATGGGCACAGAGCTGGGAGGGCTGAGGGGGATGGTGGAGGACAGAGGCGCCTGGAGAACAATGGTCCATAGGGTCGCAAAGGGTCGGAACCGACTGTGCGACTGAACAACAACAACAATCAATTTGTATCAATTTGTTTGTTGACACAAGCAAATTGTTGACCGAAGTCAATAAACTATATACTGTCCCCACCCTTTGACGTGTATCCATCCAAATATCAAGGTGATGCAGGCTGTGAAGCTCGTAGCATCACCCCGTTCATGTTTCACCCTTGACCGGCCAATCCTGTTTCCCCTGTACCTATCTACGTGTTGGCCAGTCAATTGCGAACCTGCCGGATACCTATGGGCCATAAATCTTTACCTTACCAGTGCTACCTGCCACATGGGGAGGCATCCATGATGACTCACTGCCCCCCGCTGACCGACAGCTTGGTCACCAGGCCCGCTTGCACGTCCTCCAGAAAGAGGTGCATACCTCTGGCCGACAGGTGGACCCCATCTCCTGCATACAGGCTAAAATCCTGCAACCCTATCCCCGGGTGTCGAATGGCTGTCCCCAAGCCATTCTCAACAAGAAACTGGGCAACAGCCCTGTTCACTGACCGCCTGGCACGATCCAAACCACGGAGATCAATGCCTCCTCTATAACAGTGTTTCGGCACGATGTCAGACCATAGCAACCGTGTGTACGGCCATAAATGATGTAGAAACGCCAGGTCACTGCACACTGACATTTTTAAGGAAAGGCCAGTGATCTGTGCGAGATCATTGCCACCGAAGCGCAGAATCAAAACATCAGACGGTCCAGCATCCCTGATGGACATCAGGAATGGCAACAGTTCCCGCCATCTCATGCCGCGCACACCATACCACCGCATACGTGCGGATGCACGCAGCCCGAGATGGGGTCCCCACTCCGATGATGCAGCATACTGTGCCGCCCAGTGCACATAACTGTGGCCCACCAGCCACACTGCCACTGGTGTGCGTAGACATACAGGGTCTGTAAAAGAAGGAGAAGGAATTAAGTACATAACTAGGTACTCATACAGTGAGGGGACGTACATATAATGAAAAACGCGTGGATCCCCACCTGCCCATCTGACATATATCAGCCTCAGAGTACCCAAACACAGCCACAGTAGACGTGGCACCTATCCTGAATGAATGGGTGCCATAACGAGCCCCAGGGAGGCCCACTCTGTGAAGTGCCGTCCCGGTCACCCTCCAGAACTGAAATTTGGTAAGGGGAGACCCATCCTGGTGGCAGAACAATGGGCCAGGGCGCGTACCACGCACTGCCAAAAATGCATGTAGGGCACCAACCGGACAGATGTCAGCAAATGTACATCATAGCAGTCTAACACCACTGCCTACTCCATGCTGATCAGCCTTCGAGGAATGAATCCTCAACTGAGCCCACTCCTGCTTGATAGACACATCTTCGAGTTCCAGTGCCCTATGAGACATGTCCCCCTTTGACAATGGGACCAGCTTGCTGATTCCCAGAGCTCCAAAGAAGGCTACGGTGGTAGCTGCACGAAAAAGAGACTCCTCATACCTATCATAACACAGTCTATGCCAACCTTGGTCAAGGTGGAACAGAATACATGGTGAAACAGGGTGATGTGTGTCCGGGCGGCGGCCACGTTCACATGTCCACCCTTCCAATACATGGCGTATACGGAAATCACTCACACAGTCAGTAAAGCCCCGTGCCTTGGCCATGAATGCCAAGGCCGAAAGCCTGGTGGCGATGGTGCGTGGGGCCAACCCCTGATCATGAAGGTGCACCATATACTGTAAAACCTGGTTGACCGGTATCGGCCACATTTCAGGCAACTGACTTTGCCTACAAAAGGTCCTAAATTGAAGGAGTGTATGCTGATATGCCGTACGCATGCGAGGTGCCAAAGACATGCCGATCGTCCGGTTCACCTCTCCTCGCCAAATGTCCATATCTCGGCCAGGAGTGGAGAGGGAAGTTCCTCTGCGTCTGGAGCCAAGGCACGGAACCGGTAGATAAAGCATTGGCAATATCGTTATTAATGCCTGGCACATGTCTGGCCCTGAAGAGCACATTAAGGCGCAAGGACCTAAGAACAAATTGGCAAACTAAGGCCATGACTCTGGGGGACTTAGACATTTGGGCGTTGACAATGTGCACCACAGCAGCATTGTCACACCAAAAGTGAACCACAGAATTAGCCCACCTGTCCCCCCAGAGCATAAGGGCACCCAAAATTGGAAAAAACTCCCGGAACGTAAGATCGCGTAAGCGATCCGTGCCCTGCCATTCCTGGGGCCATTGACCATAGGCCCACTGTCCTTCAAAATAAATCCCATACCCCAGGGAGCCAGAGGCATCCGACTGTACTTGGAACTGGGGGCTGACCATAAGCTTAGATCTCCAGAAGGAGACGCCATTAAAGTCCTGTAGGAATGTGAGCCAAACCAACAGGTCTGCTCGTAAACCCCTAGTCAGCCATACCCTGTGGTGTCGTTTCGAAAGGCCCACCATAGCGTCACACAGATGCCTGGCGAAGGCTCTGCCTGGTGTCACCACCCTGCAGGCGAAGTTGAGGTGGCCGTGAAGCACCTGCAACTCCCAGAGAGACACCTTACGCTTGGCGAGCATTGCCAAAATCGCATCAGAGATCCGAGTCACCTTTTCCATAGGCAATCTGGATGTCTGAGCGACGGTGTCGATGTCAATACCCAAAAAGGTAAGGGTGGTGGCTGGGCCCTCTGTCTTTTCAGGTGCTAGGGGGACACCCAGTTCCCCCATGAGCACCTGAAAAGTGGTGAGCAGGCGTGCACACGTGCCCGCGTCATGTCCACCCCCGAACAAAAAATCGGACCCCGACCTACGAACAAAAGCCCAATGGAGGAAGGTGCTAAATCGTTCGAAGGCCGAGCACGAAATGGAACAGCCAAAAGGCATAGCCTTGTCCACATAAAACTTGCCCCAAAAACAAAAACCTAACAGCTCAAAGTCGTCCGAGTGCACTGGCAACAATCGGAATGCCGATTTGATATCACATTTTGCCAAGAGCGCCCCGGGACCACACGAGCGTACCATCTGTAAGGCCTGGTCAAAGGATGTATACCTAACAGAGCAAAGGTCATCCGGTATAGCGTCATTGACCGAGAAACCCGCAGGGTAAGAAAGGTGGTGAATTAGACGGAATTCACCCGGGGACTTCTTAGGAACTAAACCCAGAGGGGATACCTTTAAGTTAGGATATGGGGGGTCGTTAAATGGCCCCGCCACCCTCTGTTCTCTAACCTCTTTGGCTATCTTCTCTGCAGCAATGTCCTCATTACCCCTGAGAGACAGTAGGTTCGGGGCGTCCTGAGGCCCACGAACACCCTTAAATGGGATGCGGAAGCCAAACTGAAGCAGGTAGATTGCATCATCCTGTCTAGGATAAGTGCGCAGCCAGCGTTCAAGCACCGGGAAATTAATTGGGGAGGGGGCCTTTTGATTGGGTAGCACCGTCAGAGGGAGCTCTGGCCGCCCCCTGAAAACCCCTTCCTCTGCCTCGTGACCCACCGGCCCGCAGGCAAGCGGAGGCAGCATGAGGGCTGGAACAAGAAGGGCACTCGTGCCTGAATCTACACTGGCGCCTGTTGCACACTCCGTTGGCGGAGAAACTCCAACACAGCAGGCGGGCTGGAACCCCCTGCCCCACCGGCTGGCGGGGAGTCTGTGTAGTAGCAGCCCGCTGTACGGCATGGCCACAGCGGTACTGGTCACCAGGCGCTGGCCACGTAGGGGTCATATACAGTAGCCACAACTGCTGACAGGGCTCGTAACACCGCATCTCAGGGTGAAGGGCCGCCCTCATCCTAAATTCTTCATCATAGGCCAACCATGATGGGCCAGGGAAATCAACCATGGCCCAGTAAATATTGTCCAGGTACTGGACCATTGGGATGGCCAAATCAGGACGGGCCCTTAGATATACTGCCATGTGTATCAAATAGGCTGGTAACCAATTGGCCCAAGTGTGAGGCGGCTTACGACGATGGGACAACTCCTTGTCCCTGTCGTCCTGCCCCTCCCTCTCCTCCTTAATGGGTTCACGGTTCAGGAGGGTGAAAATGTCAATATATTCCCCACGCCATATCTTCTCCCTACTAGCCTGGGATAAATGGTCACCCAGGCGTAGGGAGTAACCGGCCATCGGCAGGGCCGCCGTTGGCACGGATTGAAGTGGTGGAACACATAATGGGCCCTGTTGGACCCCTGAGAAGTTAGGTGTAAGCATTGGGGCAGTCACCCTTGTAAGAACCTGGGGGTAATTGGGAGCCCAGGAGGTAACAGGGTAGTGTGCATTGAACTGCCCTCCTGCAGTAGCCTGTTGCGGCCATGGCCACTGGACCCCCCCCCCAGTGTTATGAGCTAGGGTCACCAGTGTGCTGACTTGACCAGGATACTCACTCGGTGCACCCCCATGGGCCGCCCCCACTGGGGGTTCCAGCCCGCGGTGGGCGTTGGAGCTCGTGATGGTTATCGAGCTCTGTGTCTCTGTGCATCCCTGCCAAGCAGGACCGGTCCCCGGTGGAATGCCCTGCTGGAATGGCCTGATGGGGAGCTGCGAAGCACCAGCCTGTGCTGGCCTGATGGCCTCCAGCAGCTCAACCCTGGTGATGGCCCGCTGCACAGCAGTCGCAGGCATGTAGGCCGCAGCTGAGGAGCTGCCAAGCCCACCCTCCGAATGTGGTGGAGCAATTCCCATGGATGCCTCGAGTGCTGATATGCGGGCAAGGAGAGCATCCACAGTGTCAGACCCACCAGAATAAGGTGGGCTGAGTGGGCCGGACAGCCCGCCAGGCAATTGATGAGCGGGTGGAGGGGGAAAGCCATGTGGCAATCCCTGGCCAGAATAGGGCCAGGCCCAATAATCTGGCCCATGGGGGGCCGGTGGAATGGCGGGGCGCGATCGCGCGCCGCGCCTGAATGGGCCGCTATGCCCCATGCCGGGCAAAGGTTCAATAGGGGTAGAAACCCCAGGGGAGAAGGCCCGCGCAGCCCCCGCCTGAGTCCTGCGACTGGGCGGGTAAGCGGAGGCCTGGTCACCCTCAATGGTGGCAGTGGGAAAGGTAACGCTGCCACCACCACCACCACCCCCGTGGGGCACCCGCCCGAGCCCTCCGGCCCGGTGGCAGTCCCAAAGAGGAGGTCGAGGGGGTAGGCCGAGCCCTCCCCCTTTGACGCGGCCTTGGGGCCGCCTGAGCCTTTTGCTTGGGTGCCATGCCCACCCAAGTGCTGCAGCACTGATCGGAGGAGAGATATCCTCCAATCAGAATAAGAAGGAAAACCAAAGAGAGCAGTGTCGGAGCGAACTTCTCCGCTCCGTCGCTGTTCTTTAAAATGGCAGCGAGGCTGCCTCGTGGCTACCCCTTTTATACAGGGATGGCCATGCCCCCTGACTAACCCGGATGTATGAGTCCGGGTGGGGCCCCCCCGCAAAGAGTGTGGTGGCCATTTTGGCACCGCACTTGCACTACATGGGGCTGCCCTTGTCAACCATTCGGAGGCTGCAGTTGGTCCAGAATGCGGCAGCCCGGGTGGTGATGGGGCACGGGCGTTATGCTCGTGCCTCACCATTACTTCGGGAGCTGCACTGGCTACCAGTTTGCCTCCGGGTGCAGTTCAAGGTGCTGGTTTTGACCTTTAAAGCCCTTCATGGTAGTGGGCCAGGATACCTTAGAGACCGCATCGTCCCAAGAGTGTCCGCCCGTCCAACCAGAGCGGATTGGAGGGGCTCCCTGATTGTTCCATCTGCCAGAGGGGCTCGTCTCTCTGGCACACGAAGGAGGGCCTTTTCCGTGTCCGCACCGGCCTTGTGGAACCTCCTGCCTGTAGAGTTGCGGGAGCAGATGGAGCTGCTACCTTTCAGAGTCATGGCCTTTAGGTCTCAGAAAAGACCTAAAAACCTGGTTGCCAGGGCAAGTGTGGGGCCCAAATGGATGAGTGGCCCCTGCCTGCTGGCTTATAAATTAAGCCCCCATTTCTTTTAATTGTCATTTTTTTAATGTGGGTTTATGTGGGTTTTAAGAGGAATAGGGTAGGTGGGTGGGTATGTTGGGTTTTAATTGGTTGTACTGTTTTATGTGTGTTTTAACTTGTTGTGAGCCACTCAGAGTCGGGTTTACCTGATTGGGCGGCATATAAATTTGAATATAAAATAAAATAAATAAAATATAAATAAATAAAGAGGAGAAGTTACTTTGATAAAAGTTTACATGTTCAAGAGGATTCAGGAAAATTCCGGTTCTGAGAGATAGAAACTCCTTGAAGGGTGGATGATGGGTATAAATCAGAGAAGAAGGTTATTCTACCCTAACTCTGGGGGTTATTCTACCCTAAGCCTTGGGACTATGCTGCAATGTAAGTAACAAATTAAATTTAGCTGGTTTTATTGTTTTTATTGGGGATTTGCTTACAAGTTGTAGCGATGTCTGGCCGCTAGGGCGGCGTTGGATCCTGGAGGAGACTGATCAATGACAACACGAGGCAACAGGAGCGAGATCAGATCAGTCGTTTATTGGGAAAATACATACACCTTATATAGATCAGAAGGCAGGTAGAAAAAACCATCACCCGAAAGTCAATCACATCACCTTGTTTACTCAGGTTAATTGGGAAACCTCTCAAAGGGGAAGTTAATTATTTCGGACAAACACGGGACGAGGAAGACCATTGTTTTAGGGCTTAGCCAGGGGCAAACATCTGCACTGTTTGCACCGGGGATTTTCCTCGGCCAGGAGATGAGTGTTTACCTGATCAGTCACTGGGGTTAGTGATTAGCCTACCTTGCAGAATCGTCGGTCAGGTCATGTAATTGGGTGAATCAAACCCTATATTTTATTCACCCCCCTTAATTTGTCTGCCCGCAGAGCCCGCGGCTCAAGGAGCGTCCTCCCGAAGCGGCCTCTGCAAGAACCGTTTCCATGCCCAATGGGCATGGGGAAACCATATTTCCCCTTTCTGTTTTATTTAAGAACCTGACCGGCGATCTTGCGCAGGGGCGGCATCAGCTGTTGGTCGGGAATGACGTCACGGGGTCTCCTTCTGCGGTGACACTTCGAGATCAGTGGGGGAATGCATTGAGCAAAACAGCAAACTGCAATGCCTAGTAATACTACCCCCACCACCACCTTGATCACCGTCTGAAGCCACCCCCAGGGGATCCACGACCACATCCACTTCCACAGAGAGCTCCACCAAGCCCCCCATGCCGAGCCTTCTGTGATGCCTGCTACTATGGTGTGGAGATCCGTGATCTGGCTTTGAATCTTACGAGAGTTGTCCGTAAGATTAAAGCAGCACATACCATGAAAAGACTCGCAGCCCAAGTGGGGCAACAATAAGAGGTAGTCGATAGCCGCCCGATTATCGAGAATGGCATGGCGAAGTTCCGCCTGCTCCTGATTGAGGAGCGCTATCGCTGAGGAGGTATGGTTGATGGCCTTTGCTAAGCCGCAAGCCAAGCGACCGATCCTCTTTGCGTTGCCGACGGCTAAGCCGGGCACGCCAAAGATGCTGACTGCCAAGGAGAGGTATTCGGCAGGTCTCATTACTCTAAAGCTGCTCTCACAGGAGCTGTCTAACATGGTGGTGCGAGTGTGCCTTATGAGTGAGGGAACATGGGATACATTAGAAGCATTGGGAACGTCAGTGCTAGGGGCTATCATATCCTTGGTAGGAAGCAACAGAGTTAAGCGACTGATACAACATATAGAGTCTGTAATATTGGCAGGAATATAGTTAAACGTATACTGGTTACAAGTGAAGAACCATCCGGACGGTAGGGTGATGTGTGCATACTTTGAGCCAAGTGACACTGGGTCGTTGCAAGTCCAATTGCCGCTGCCCACATCGAGGCAACGGCACCGGGCTCGGCCGGGTCCGGAGCAACCGTGTATCCGGCCGCAGGTAGAGTTCGGGCTGACCGCCACTCGAGGAGTGTGGAGAGTGGCTGCGTCAGCCGGCAAGGTCATGGTTAGCCGCATCTCCCAACGAGCATATTCCGAGGAAGCTGATGGGATGTATGGGCTGAAGAGTCTCCTCACCAGCTAGTCCCCGTCCCGGGGGTGTGCGCCTGGAGAATGGCACACCGGGACAAGGCAGGTGCTGAGGATTGAGGCAGAGCCAACGTCCTGCCTGAGGCAAAAATCGGACTGGTTGACAAGGGTAGCCAACCTTTCCCAAATGTTGTACTGCATCCGGGCAGAGAGGTCTCCGCCTGGCATGAGATCGCTGGCCTCCAGTGAGGCGGCCTGGACGCCTCCCCCCAAAAGCAGGGTGAGGGCCAGGATGACGGTGATCGCCACGGAGTTGGCATGAATCTGGGCAAGGACTGCTGCTACGAGGTTCTCCGGTGTCGGCTCCCTCTCCTCACGCTGGAGGGCGTCCTCAGCCTTACTGCAAAGCGCCTTGACCATCCCCCAGGTGATCTTCGGCGCCGTCGGTGGCCGTCTCCTCCGGCGGGTCCTGTCGGTCAGCGTGAGGTCCTCCATCTCCGGGATCGGACTCGGGTCGGTCTGGGTCCACGCCATGCGGTTCCAAATAAGGCTTGACGCACCGAGCTGGGATCCAAACCACACCTGTAGGAGACATAACTGCAGCATACCCTCTTCCCCAGGTTATGAGCGGCACCGGGCCCCTCCAAGAAGGGTCTGGTGGCACTCGGTACCGGACCATAGGTCGCGGGAGAGCTTCCGAACGGCGGAAATGCTTCTCCTGCGGCGTACAATCCGAAAAAACATTGAGGTGATTGTATGTGAACAATACCTTATTCAGGCAGAACTGTGCTTCTCCCTGTGATTTGGGGAGGGCTGGTGGCTCCCCCCTTTCTGTTTGTTTTTCAATATAGGACTTTAGCGTCCGATTGACCTGCTCTGCAATCGCTTGCCCTTGCGGATTGTAGGGAATTCCAAATGTGTGCTTGATGTCCCATGTAGCCATGAAGGCGGCCAACTGCCTAGAACTGTAGGCCGGTGCGTTGTCCGTCTTCACGTGCCGCGGCTTGCCCATCGCCGCAATGCAGGAAAGGAGGTGCTGCTCCACGTGGGAAGCAGCCTCCCCCTTCTGCGCCGTTGCCCAAACGAACTGAGAAAAAGTGTCAATGCAAACATGCATGTATTGCCATCTGCCGAACTGCGGCACATGCGTGACGTCCATCTGCCATACCTGATTAGCCTCGGTCCCTCGTGGGTTGACCCCCCATGAGGGGCCCCCCCCGGTGCCCCTGCACAATGCTGACAAGAGCGGACTATGCCTTGGGCTTGAGAAAGTGGCAGGTTGAACTGTCTGGCGAGTGCCTTGGCATTTTGGTGAAAAAAGGCATGACTTTGAATTGGAGTAGTAAAAACTCCCAAAACCGAACGTTGCTGAATTTCCTTTGCTGCCACGTCCGCTCTGCTATTGCCCGCCGAAATCGGACCCGGTAGGTCTTGGTGACTTCGGATGTGGGCAACATAGAGCGGCTCTGTGCGGTTCCGCAAGTGAAATTGAGTGGTGAGAAACAGGCTAAGCAAGTTCTTGTCTATCGCGGGAGTGATGTAAGCTCCCGGTAGACTGTGGAGTAAATTCCTAACGTATAGACTGTCAGTAATGATGTTTAAACGTTCCTTGGCGAAGGTGCGCAAGGCAAGGTTCACGGCCGCCAACTCCGCCCGCTGCGCGGACTTCTGTGGAAGAGTTAGCAGCGTGTGCCAAGCTTCGCCCTCCTGCCAAGTCAGGACACCATATGTGCGTCCCCCATCGGTAAAAACTGTTTTGGCCCCCTGAAGCGGGACCAGCGAAAGCAATTCGAACAAACTGACTGTTCCTGTCTGGAGTGAGACAAGTCTGGGGTCTTTGGGCAAATGGTATGCCAAGCTTCCAGTGAATCCTTCCAGAGCTATCGGAAGCGAGTCACCTAGCTGCATCAACTGATGAATTTGTTCCTTGGTGAACGGGACTATGATCTTAGCTAAATCGTGCCCAGAAATGTCCCTTGCTCTCAGCCTGCCGCGGTAGATCACCGCGGAGACCAGTTCTTGGGGCGGAACAATGTTCCGAGAAGAGGTGTTAGGCAAGTATACCCACTCCACGATTTTCGCTCCCTTCTCTGAGTCTACTCCTAGCGCCCCAGTGAGCATGGATCCTGACCGTACGACGTACAAATTCAGGATCGGGGCATATGGCCCCTGGGCGATCCTATCCACCCAACTCTGGCTGAGGACTTGGTTCACCTTCTCGAGCGCCAAGCGCGCGTCTCGAGAGATTTTTATCCGGTCTGCCGGCTGCTTACCTAAGGTTAGCAGCGAGAAGAGCGGTTTTAGAAGATCCGTGTCTAGACGAAAATACGGTCTGGCCCAATTGATGTTTCCCAAAACTTGCTGCAACTCTACAAGGGTGACTGAGTCTCGTAAATTTATCTGAGGCAGAACGGGCACCGCAAAAGAGCGGAGAAGCCGGTGGCCCAAGTATGAGAAGGGCTCGGTTCTCTGCACCTTTTCCGGGGCAATGAGTAAGCCTTTGTCCCCCAGGCTGGCCTGGAGGTCAGAAAACATTTCGCTGCCGAGCTGCGGCAACGCTACTAAAATGTCGTCCATGAAGTGACAAACAATAGCTTTAGGGTAAAGGCTTCGGAACTTTGCCAGTGCGTCGTGAACATAAATCTGGCACAGGGTGGGCGAATTTAGCATGCCCTGTGGCAAGAATTTCCACACGTAACGCTGCGTGGGCTCACCGTGGTTCACGACCGGCACCGTAAAGGCGAACCTTTCCCGGTCCCTGAGGTCTAAGGGGATTGTATAAAAGCAATCCTTGAGATCTATGACTAGAATCTCCCACCCCTCGGGAATCATGTTAGGATTTGGGATGCCGCACTGAAGCGGACCCATCGGCTGAATACATTTATTGATCTCTCTGAGATCGTGGAGGAGTCGCCACTTCCCCGACTTCTTCTTAATAACAAAAATTGGCGAATTCCAGGGACTAGTGGACCGTTCTATGTGTCCTGCGTCTAGCTGTTCCTTAACTAGCTGCTTGAGGGCAACTAATTTCTCTCCCACTACCGGCCATTGTTCTACCCAGACCGGAGTGTCGGTGAGCCATTTAAGTGGCAACGCCATTACCCGAAGGTAAGCGTAGCACCGTACTGCTGCAGAATGTCTCGCCCCCAAAGATTGACGTGCACGTCAAGAATGTGCGGCCGAATTACCGCCGTGCCGTCAGCCCTTGGGATTGTGACTTCTACCCACTCCCGGCTCCTAAATGCTTCCTGAACGCCTCCTACCCCCCACACATCGGAGACCGGCTCAATGGCCCACTCCTTTGGCCACTGGCTCCTGCTTATCACTGTCACATCCGCTCCGGTATCGAGTAACCCTGAGAACATCCTTTTGTTCAAAAATACCTCGATAACGGGGCGCTGCTTCCACTCAATGTTGGTCTCCACTGTCGCTAAGACCTGGTATCCTTGCACTGCCTCACTCGCGCTCGAGCGGTCTGCTGAACCGGACTCTGAGCTGTCCCTGAGCCTTCCCTGGCTGCCTGCTGGCGAGTGACAAGGAACCATGATCAGTTGCGCTAACGTGTCTCCCTTGTGGATAGTTTGGGGCAGGTGTGTCCAAAGCTGGACCTGGAGAATGCCTGAAAAATTCGAGTCAATGACTCCTGGAATTATAAAAATTCCGCGTGCTCCAGCTACACTACGGGGCAAAACTAAACCCATGAAGCCTCTGGGCAGGGGTCCCATGTATTGGGTGTCGACTAGATAGACTGTGCCTGGCAGATCGCATGTAACGTCCGCCTGGCAAGTCAATTCTAGCCCTGTGCTGCCCTTGGGCCTGGCCTGTGCCCTCGCAGTGCCTGGAATGTGCCTGGAATCTAGTCTAAATCTGGGGAGTTCTGGTTCTGGGTGAAGGAAGCCTCTGTTTGGACTGGGGCCAGAGACGTGCCCGGATTCCGGTTTCCCGAACTCGGGCAATACCTGGCCCAATGGTAGCCTTTCTTGCACTTCGGGCAGGGGGTGTTCGGAGCCTTGGGACGGCCGGACTTTTGTCCGCCCCCCCTTGGATCGGCACTCCCTAGCGAAGTGGCCGATCTTGCCACAAGTGTGACATGCCTCTTTGCTCTTGCCATTAGGTCTTCTTCCTCCCTGCACCGCTGCCGCTAGTAGACCCATCTTGTAGGAGTCTGTGCCAACGTCGGAGCATGCTCGGATCATGTCCGTTAAGGTCAAGTCTGGGCAATTGCCCAGGGACTGCAAGACTTTACGGCAGTCCAAGTTGGCATTGTCCTTGGCTAACTTAATCATGAGCTCTTGTTGGGCCTGCTCATTGTCAATCTGCCTGCTAATTGCTTCCTCCAGGCGATTGATGAAGTCCATGTAGGGCTCTTGGGCTCCTTGCTTAATAGCGGTGTAGTTCTTGGCCGTTTTGCCAGACGCTGGGACCTTGAAGTATGCCCTATAGGCAGCTTCGGCTGACATTTCTAGGGTGGCGAGAGGCAAGTTGATTTGAGCGTTGATGGGCTCAAAGGCACCTGAACCATACAACTGGTCAGGGATTACCGCGCCTCCCATCCTGGCAGCCCGAGCTTGCGCCTCTAGGCGGAACTCGCTGTCCCAAATCATGTACTGGCTGGGGGTAAGCATCATCCTCATGACGGCTTTCCAATCATGAGGAATCCACATGGTGGTTTCGCACACTTGCTGAAGCGTGCCCCTCGTAAAACGACTTTGGAGCCCTGTCTCTGAAATTGCTTTCCGTAAAGCCATGAGAAGCTTGTACGGGACTGGGGAGTGTACTACCTGCTGTGCGCCCGTGAGCGTGTCCATCTCCAAGCGGATGGGGCAAATCTGTCTGAGTTCAGCTAGCTGTTCAACTGACAATTCCCCCTTCTTGAGTTCTATCTCAGCTGTGCGCTGAAGGGCACTCTTCACGACGAGGGAGCCTGGAGCTGTCAGAGAAGCGCCAGCGCCTCTCATTCCTTGCGTTCCCTCGGTGACGTCTGCAGCTGTCACCGCGGGGACGCTCCCTGCGCTACTCTGCCGATAGCTAATTGACGGATAGAGTGCCGTGGGCGCAGTCGGCTCGACTGGCTTGCCTGATGGCTCAACTAATGGGGGTTCTTTGGCCTCTACCCGGACTGGCTCGATCTGCTCTAAGAGTCTCCTACACTTCCTCCATGTGCGAACTATCCCTCCTGGAGCTTTCGGGGTTTGCTGAATGCAGTCTCCTATCTGATCCCAGAGCTTCAGGGTTAACGTACCTACTTCTGGGTAAAGTAGGCAGTGTTCCCTGAGGTACGCCAAAAGTCTCGCTAGTTCCCTGCTGTGAAAACGTAACTTAAAAACCCTGGCCAGGATTCTGAACTCCTCTTCCCGAGTTCTTTGGCTAGCGGACGGACTTGGTCTATGAGAACAAGTCCCCATATTACCTGCGATTGGGTCTCCGGAAGAATCCTCCTCGGGACGAGTCGACGCGTCTTTGCAGGCAACAGGTTCGGGCGTCGGGTGTCTGGGGTAGACCTCGGAGCATGGACCTTCTGCCACGGGCCCTTCTATCGGCCTCTGCGATGTCAGGGGCTCACAGCCTGCCCTGAGCGGAACGCGTTTCCCTCTATGGCAAACCTCTCGAAAGCGGGGAGGAAGCGGTAGGAATGTCTCTCTGGAATGCCTCGCGGTGGGCCGTTCTCTGTCCGGCTGGCTGCCGACCAGAGCGCCGCGCTATCCTCCGGGCTGGCGGGTCGCGGTTCAAGCGTGGAACCGGACCGCGGGGATCGCTACTCACGAGTAGACCTCTCCGGGGTCCCTTACTCACGAGTAAATCACGTCGGGGTCACCAGCTGTAGCGATGTCTGGCCGCTAGGGCGGCGTTGGATCCCGGAGGAGACTGATCAATGACAACACGAGGCAACAGGAGCGAGATCAGATCAGTCGTTTATTGGGAAAATACATACACCTTATATAGATCAGAAGGCAGGTAGAAAAAACCATCACCCAAAAGTCAATCACATCACCTTGTTTACTCAGGTTAATTGGGAAACCTCTCAAAGGGGAAGTTAATTATTTCGGACAAACACGGGACGAGGAAGACCATTGTTTTAGGGCTTAGCCAGGGGCAAACATCTGCACTGTTTGCACCGGGGATTTTCCTCGGCCAGGAGATGAGTGTTTACCTGATCAGTCACTGGGGTTAGTGATTAGCCTACCTTGCAGAATCATCGGTCAGGTCATGTAATTGGGTGAATCAAACCCTATATTTTATTCACCCCCCTTAATTTGTCTGCCCGCAGAGCCCGCGGCTCAAGGAGCGCCCTCCCGAAGCGGCCTCTGCAAGAACCGTTTCCATGCCCAATGGGCATGGGGAAACCATAACAAGTTGCCCACCTCTATTTCTTGTATAACGGATTGGCTACACTCCTTGCTGCTATCTTTACAGATTTTACATTTACACTTTCTTAAAATCTTTTTGGAACTTTTATACCTTCTTTAAATAAGATAACAATATTCTTAACCTGGTTTGAATCCTTGTGGGAAAAGCTTTATTCTGTGGTATTATGTCATGTCCTTGACTTTGTCACACAAGAAGTAGTTTATTTTGTGGGTCTGTGCTATCTTGCAGGATTGGTGTGCGAGCCAGAAGAATATATCCTTGGAATTTTATTCGGTCTCCCTGAAGCACTGAATAATCTGAGGACTCACAGTGTGAGAGAAGGGCCTGGCAGGGAGATTTCCCTGGTCACAGCACAGTTACCTACCTGGAAATCGCCCATACCTGGACATCTTTTAGGGTAGCATGGCTGAGTGGCTTGTGTGGTCCTTTCAGTCCAGGTCCATTTCTTGATAGTGGGGGATACACAAAAAGCATTTGTGTTTCTTCACAGGAACAAAAATGTCTTGCAACCCAACACTGAATGGGAGCAGGACAAGGAAAGCATCATGATTCTGAGGAACATATTGAAAATGTGACGAATTTACATGAACTGATCTCCTTTAGCATCTTTTTGGTGAAGTTGTTTTTGTGGCATGGACTCCCTTGTGGCATTTTGCTTCTGTGAGGTTTGTAGGCACACGGACACAAAATGCCCTTCGGGAAACTTGGCGGTGCTGCCTTCTGCATGGCTGCCAACTATGCAGAATGTAGCCAAGTAAATGGCTCATAAACATGGAGAAAAGCCACCGCACAGAAGTAGTTATAGCTAGTCTCCATATAGCAGCCATGTCCTCAGAAGCAATACATATTTTTTTCATCTTTTTATAAGATACTGGAAATGTTGAACCAGAAATTCAAGCAGACTTTCTATGTCAGCATGGTGGCTTGCCAGAAGGGGGAGGTGGTTTACCATATGGCTGGAAGGTGCATTGCTCTTGTTTAATTCAGCAAGTATCAAGTGACACAAGGGATCAAGAGGATCCTTTCTGGTTATGTTACAATGTTAATTGTAGCCTGGCTTTTCAGCCTGATTAAGGCATTGTTCAGACTTTTGGATTTTCAGGTTTCCAATCCACACATACTAACTTTTCTGTTTTCTGAACCACATCAGGACTGCCAGCTATGAGATTCTAAATTGTACCATTATAGAAGCCTAAAAATGATTAAATCTAGCTTCCTACCAGGGGGAAAATTCCTCTAGTAATGCATTCCTGTGTCTGTCCATGAGCATCCTTCTCAATAATTAGTCAAAACCCTTTCTCTTGTAATCTCAGGCAAGTGGCTTGAATCCTACTCTTTGGAGCAATTGAAAATAATTGAACCACTCTACCCAGGGAAAAGTATCAGAAAGCCTTCTTGCATTGGACTGTGATAAGGGCTTTACTCCTGAAATCTGGAATGCCTCATCTTCAAAGTGTTAAACTTCAGTTTGGATTTAATATCTTCTTCCTTTCTTTGCTTGGCTTGGATCATGCTTTGTCCAAAACTTCAGCTTGCATGAGTTGGACAAACTCTGGAGTGTAATGAATTATAATAAGCATGAATAGTTAGCAACTATATATTACTAACATAGTAGCTATGTTAGTAAAAGTTAGTAACTGCCCAAGTAAATAGAGAAAGGTCCCAAGACTTGGTGTTTCTATCCTTCTCTGAACAAAAGTTGCAGCTCAGAATTCAGTCCTTTTTATCACTCCTGCCCTTTCTGAACAAACACTTTCAAAGATCATTAGAGGACAAAATGACAAGCAAAGGGAAAGAGCATATTTGCCATGTGGGCTCCTACTGTTCTGTAACCAGATGAACTGATAAGACAAAATAATATTTTCATGCTTTCTATCTAAATTAGAAATGGCTCTTTATGAAGGGTCAATTTTTTTTGAAGGTTGTAATAAGGCCTAATAAAAAATTTAGAGCAAGGAGGAAAAAAGAATGGTAGAACACTCATTTGCTGATTGCTTTGAACACTGTTTTCATTACAGTGGAATGGAAATATTCTCTTCACAATATATTCTGGTGGTTAGGGAGACTCATTTTTTTACCAGCAGAAGCATAACTGTTTTGCAGGGTGTCTTTCAAGTTTGTTGGTTGTTTTATTGTGTTTTGCAAAAGCCCCTGCATTTGAGCTGAATAAAGGTGAAAAGCGATATAAATCTCTTGTATTCAACTTTATCTAGAGAGGCAATGATTTGCAACAGCTGACAACCCCATTAAGTCCTGCAATAGCTAAATATGAACTTGTTGGCTAACAGGAGCGAAGGCAACTTTATTGGTGTAAATGGTTAGCAGAGTGGCATGCAGTGGCCAGCAAGGGTACACACCTGGCAAGGTGGTCCTCTCTCTTGGGGGGAAAACAGGTAGACAGGTCTTGCTGCAGGTGAAGAACTCAAAGCAGGTTTACTTAGGAAGCAAATTGGTGCAACTCAAGAAACTGTATCTGCTTTGTGTTATAGTTATTGGCACTGTATATACATACAGTGCAAATAACTGTAACACAAAGCAGATAAAGTTTCTTGAGTTTCTCAGTTGACCTCACTGCGTCAGTTCAGTTGCGTTATATATACAAGTCTATATAGATTAATAGTAGTAGTCCGTTCCAGCAGGGTAAATACAAGCTGTAATCACAGACAAAACCAAGCCGCTTTACAGCTTCTGTCCTCCTTGATGGAGAGCTTACCCCGAGTAGTCCTTTCTTGTTCAGCAAGCACAGATGGCATAAAAGGCATATACCATCTTCAGGAGCAGAGTAGAGGTTCAGTCCTCATAGTAGGTCCTGGAACTCACAGGATTCCTCACCCAGACTGACGGCAGAGAAAATCAAGCATTGGAACTTGGTTAGAACAAGTTGAGCATTGAAGGTTGGTTAGAGCAAGTTGAGCATTGAAGCTAAAGTTTGCAACTCGGCTTTGGCCTATATACACTGGCCCATGGAATACACCAGAGAAAAATTCCAACACCTGAGTGTCTCTGAAGTAGGGTCTTAAAGGCATCACACACAATATGCCTTGCAACCAGTTAGGGTGTGAGGCGAAGACTTACCCTAACAAACTTAGCAAAGCCTCATCTCTCAGGAAAACTAGCTAATGGTGTGTGTTGACTATCAAAAGAATTGGGTGTTGTAGGTGGAGAGTGTTTCAGAAGTGGCATCTCTCTCCTGTCCTGTAGTAGTTCAGCCACTTGAAAAGCTTACAGTCTGTAATTGCCTTTTGGGAAAGGGCTGAAGAAGAAGACACAGAAAGAAAAGTGGTGATGCTAAGATGTCCTTGAAAGAAATGTATCTCTGTATCTGAGAGAAGCATCTCTAAACCCTGGAGAAAGTTGAAGAGCTTGATATGGGGAAAACTGA
Source organism: Bradypodion pumilum (assembly GCA_035047305.1). Taxonomy (NCBI): domain Eukaryota; kingdom Metazoa; phylum Chordata; class Lepidosauria; order Squamata; family Chamaeleonidae; genus Bradypodion; species Bradypodion pumilum. Next base: position 53,454,071 of record JAWDJD010000004.1, read on the forward strand.
GCAGCTGGCTATAGCTATATGATGGATGGTTTGGTGTATGCAAACCAAGACACGGGACACAGCCTCGGGCTGGGTTAACTCAGGTTTATTGCATCGTGGGCAGAGGGAACATGAGGTAATGGCGGATCGATAGCTCTTTATATACAGCAGTAATACATTTGAACGTGGTGCCATGGTAGCCCATTGGCTACTGTCTGCGTGACGTCATTGCAGGTCACGCCCTTCTTGTCCAGGTGTAGGTGGTGGCGGGAAAACTTCCCGCGCTGTTGCCTTTGATGAGTTCGGACCAAGAGAGCTTGGACGCTCGCTGCTGCCAGCTGGTGGTCATTAGCTCGCGTCCTATTACAGGGTTTATATGATACAGCTGAAGGTTACATTGTTGCTATAGGCAAGGTTACATTGGCTCAGATACATTGTAATCCATGTGTACAATAAAACCATCAGAACACAACACCCCTCCCCCCTAGGACGAGACAAAGTCTCGAGCCCACACTTGAACACATTCCCCCCCCTTAGGAGACAAAGTCTCTCAGCCAAGATGGCTTATTTCGAACACGCTGGGGTCTCGATGCGGGCTGCCTCTCCCCGGGTTTGCTACCTTCTCTTTGTCCCCTGGTTTCCTGTCCTGTAATATGAGAGGGAGACTCGTTAGTGACTTGCCGCGGCTCCGCGGCGTTGTTGGGAGGTGTGCTCTTTCTTAGGGAGGAACCGGGGGCACTGGGGGCTAACGAAAAACCCCTCTTCTCGCTTGGATGGGTGGGGGAACACTCCTGAAAACCCCCCCGGCTCGCAAACTCAAAATCAAAATCACACTCGGGGGCAGCGGTCGCGAACTCCTCTCCCCCTTCCCCGGCCCCTGATAAGACTGGCGTATCAAAAGGATATGAGTCGGGGCCGCTACTACTGTTTCCTTCCCCCCGTGCTTGGGACTGTTGTCCCCTGCTGTCTCCCCCTTGGGTTAAGCGGGTGGGGGAGAACCCTAACGCTGAATCCTGTTGCTGAGCTCCACTGACTGGCCCACTCACTCGGTGCCTCAGTTGGTCTGCGTGTCTCCTCCAAAGGAGGCCGGTGTTAGTCTCGACCCGGTACGACACTGGCCCCGTCTGTTCTACCACCGTCCCTGGTACCCAGGCTGGCCCCGTGCTGGAGTAGTTCCTGCAGTGAACAGGGTCCCCGGCGGCGAAACCCTTCGAGACTGCCAACCCTATGTTCTTCCCTTTATCCTCGACTCTCGTTGGGTCTAGCCTGGACAGGATCGTGGTCAGTTTTCGCCGCATCAAGAGCTCCGCCGGCGAGTAGCCTGACGCTAAGGGGGTTACCCTATACGCTAAGAGGAACTGGCATACTTGGTGATTCAGGTCCCCCGGGCCCATGCGCCGCAACGCCTCCTTCGTTGTCCGCACCAGCCGCTCCACTTGGCCATTCGTGGCCAGGTGAAACGGTGCGGACGTGACATGCCGAATGGCGTTTGCCTCCATGAACGCCCCGAACTCGGCGGAGGTGAAACAACTAGCGTTATCGCTGACCAAAGTGTCGGGTAAACCGAATGTGGAAAAGACTCTCCTTAGCCGGCTAATTGTTGTGGCGGAGGACGTGCTCTTTACTGGGATAACCTCCAGCCACTTAGAGAACGCATCTACCACCAGGAGAAACATGGTTCCTCGGAACGGGCCAGCGAAATCCACGTGCACTCTGGACCACGGCCCCCTTGCTGTGTCCCACTCCCTATGCGGGAGACGGGCCGCCTCAGGTCGGGATCCCTGGCAAGCCTCGCAAGTGCCGACCATGTGCTCAATGTCCGCGTCCAGCTGTGGCCACCAGAAGTAACTCCGGGCTAGCGCCTTTGAACGAACAATGCCCGGGTGGCTGACGTGCAGCAGTTCGAGCACCCTCGTCCGCAGGGGCGCAGGGACCACCACCCGTTGGCCCCACAGAAGGCACCCCCTCTCTAGGGACAACTCTAGCTTTTTCCTAAAAAATGGGTCGAACTCTGTACTCGGGGACGAAGCCGGCCACCCCTTCTGCACCCATGAACTAACTTTCTCCAGCGTCCTGTCCTTGCCTGTCGCCCTAGCAATGTCGGCTGGTACTATTGGGGGTGCGTCCAAAACCTCAATTAGCAACACCTGGCGGTCTCTTTCTGCTCTCGCCTTTTGGTCAGCCGACAAGGGCAGAGGGGATCTCGAAAGCGCATCAGCATGGCTGATCTCCTTTCCGGGCCTGTACTCCAACTCATGTTGGTACGCGTTGAGGAAAATAGCCCATCGCAGCATTCTCGGGGACAGGATCTGTGGCGTGGGCTTGCTTGCCGTGAAAATCCCTAACAGCGGCTTGTGATCGGTCACGATTTTGAACGGGCGGCCATACAAAAAATCGTGAAATTTTTTGGTCCCCGCTACTATTGCTAACGCTTCCCTGTCGGTTTGTGCGTAATTTCGCTCCGCTTGGGACAGGGACCTTGAGTAAAACGCTACCGGGGCCTCCCTTCCGTCCTCCAACACGTGGCAAAGCACCGCCCCCACCCCCACCGGGGATGCATCACAGACTAGGACCACTGGCCGTTTGGGGTCGAAGTGCGTCAGGATTGCCTCAGATGTTAGGAGTTGCTTTAGCTCCTTGAACGCCCTCTCGTGCTCGTCACCCCACATCCATGGCTCCTCCTTTTTAAGTAACCGATGGAGCGGTTCGGCCACGGACGCCTTCCGCGGGAGGAATGTATGGTAAAAATTGAGGAGCCCCAGGAAAGACTGTAGCTCGGTTTTGGATGTGGGGCGAGGGGCCTTTTTAATGGCTGCTACTTTGGATGTAGACGGCTTAATCCCCTCGGGTGTGATCCGGAACCCTAAAAACTCGACCTCGGTTTCGAAAAAAACACATTTGTCCTTCCTCAATCTCAGCCCCGCTTTCTCGAACACGGTCAGTACTTTGTCCAACCTCTTCGCCAGTTCAGCCTCACTCCCCCCTGTAATCAACACGTCATCAAAATAAGGCAACACCCCCTCCAGGCCCTTTAGGAGGCGTTCCACGAGCGATTGAAAAAGGCCGGGTGCCGAGTTCACGCCGAACTGTAACCGCGACACCTGGAACGCTCCCTTATGTGTAACTATCGTTTGTGCCGCGGCCGTGGCGGGGGTCACTGGAAGTTGCTGATAGGCTTGTGCCAAATCGAGTTTAGCGAAACACTTTCCCCCATTTAGCCTGGCCAAAAGGTGGCTGATCACAGGCACCGGGTATGCATTAGGGCGGATCGCCTTGTTAATTGTACACTTATAATCAGCGCAAATGCGCACCTCCCCGTTAGCCTTTAGAGCCGTTACAATTGGAGTTTCCCACTCCGCGGAATCAACAGGAATAAGAATCCCCTGGCCCACCAGTTTGTCCAGTTCCGCCTCTATCTTGTCCTTGAGTGCGAACGGCACCCTGCGCGGTTTGAGTCTTATCGGGCGGACCTCCGGGTCTATGTCGAAAGCTACAGGGGGTCCCTTGAACTTTCCGAGTCCTTTCTTAAAAACGGCGGGATGCGCATCGCAAACCGCTTGTATTGGGTCCCCCCCCCACGGTATGCACCCCCCCTATGAACAAACCTAAGGGCTGAAACCACTGTGTCCCTAGGAGGCTACAGCTTCCCCCTTTGAGGACAACTAGGGGCAGTTCCGCAGAATGTCTCTTAAAATTGACCCGAAATTTCCCGACCCCCAACACCGGAATGCTGTTTCCCTGTACGTCCCGTAGTGTGGACCTCAACGCTTTAAGCTTGGGCCGCACGTGGGGGTCGATTTTCAGGAACTCTTTCTGGGGAATTATGGAATAGGAGGACCCCAAGTCAATTTCCATCTTAATAGGGGCCCCTTGTACTAATACCTCAACGAAGTAATGGGACTGTCCCGCGGACACGCTGAACGCTGAGGCGTCGTCCTCGCTGCCGTCCGAGACGCGGCCCACGCCGTCCTGCTTCCTCGTGGTCTGGGCGCCATCTTTGGGCCTCGCTGGACGGTCCGGTCTGGCCGCACGGTCTTGTGACTGCCTCCGGCCCTCTTTCCGCTTTCGGCACGCCTTGGCGATGTGCCCCCGACGGCCGCAGGTGTAACACTCGGCCTTCCTGAACGGGCATCTCGCGCGCTCGTGGGCCGCTCCGCAACCCTCGCAGCGTCGACCACCCTTCCGGACCTTCTGGACCTCCTCGCCGTCGCTGCCTTCCGTAGACGACTTTGAGGCCCGTCGAGTCGCGTGCACCGACTGTCCGGTCTTCCCGTGCACCGAATTTTCCGCCTTGCCGGCTCTAGGACGCCACTCACGCCACTGGTGCATCTCGTCCACTCCGGCATTCGTGGACTCTGCGGCTTCCGCGGCCTCTATGACCTCGGCCAGCGTGGGTGGCGGCTCCTTATTCATCAAGCTGCGCTGTACCTCCTTGTCTTTCAGGCCACACAACACGCCGTCCCTGAGGACCAACTCCAGGATATCGCCCCATTTACAGGGGGCGGCGGCTATCCTCATGGCGGCCACGAATACCTCAACCGACTCATCCGGCGCTTGGACTCGCCTCCAAAACGCGCTCCGAGCGGGAAACATTGCCCTCGAGGGGCAGAACCGCTCTCGCAGCAGTTTCATGATGTCGCTCGCCTTAAAGTCGCTCACCTTCTTCGGAGCGATTATGCCCACCAGCGTCCGCTTGGTTTCCATCCCGAGCATTCTGGTGAGGATGGCCCTCTTCCTCTCCTCGTCTTCTCCTTTGACTCTGAGTTCCACCAGGGCCGCCTGGAAATCCATCTCCAGCAGCTCCCAGTCTTGCGGTTTGGTGATGTTGAAACCGCTCTGTGCCCTGGCTGTTCCGTGGGGATCCATCATCCCACCTTCGTCGCCAATTTGGTGTATGCAAACCAAGACACGGGACACAGCCTCGGGCTGGGTTAACTCAGGTTTATTGCATCGTGGGCAGAGGGAACATGAGGTAATGGCGGATCGATAGCTCTTTATATACAGCAGTAATACATTTGAACGTGGTGCCATGGTAGCCCATTGGCTACTGTCTGCGTGACGTCATTGCAGGTCACGCCCTTCTTGTCCAGGTGTAGGTGGTGGCGGGAAAACTTCCCGCGCTGTTGCCTTTGATGAGTTCGGACCAAGAGAGCTTGGACGCTCGCTGCTGCCAGCTGGTGGTCATTAGCTCGCGTCCTATTACAGGGTTTATATGATACAGCTGAAGGTTACATTGTTGCTATAGGCAAGGTTACATTGGCTCAGATACATTGTAATCCATGTGTACAATAAAACCATCAGAACACAACAGATGGGCAACCAATACCCAGTTCTTACCTGCTCTATCAGAGTCTGTCACTGAATACATTTAAGGAGACAGTGATTGGTCTGGCATCCCTGCTGACAGTGATACTAGTTATGTAGCTACACTCTCTTCCAGATTGCCTGGACCCACCAGACCCATCATAGGAAATGAACTGTTGGTCAAAAACAAGCTTATGTTTGTATTATTTAACACATTTTATACCACCCATCTGGGAAAAAATTCCTACTCTGGGTGTTTTATAACAAAATAAAAACAACCATTAAAATACACATAATCCTTCCTGACAGCAGGAGCAGCAAGCAAAATATAACACTAATCTGGACTGGATCCATCCTAGAAGATGTGAAGGAGAGAAAGAGTTATATTATCCACGTATTGATGACAACAAACTCTAAATCTCCAAATAACATTCCCCCCAGCAGCTTTATATAGATGTTAAATCAGGGAGATGATTGATCCCTGAGGAACTCCATAACGGAGTATCGACAGGGGTAAAACAACATCCCTGAGTTGTAACATTTATGAATTGTTGTTGAGGAAGTAGCTAAGTCACTGTAATACAAGATCCCCAGTTCCTAGCTCTGATAGCCTCACTAAAAGGATACTATGGTTCACAGTATCAAAAGGCACCAAGAGATCCAAGAGCATCAGGAAGAATAATCCCTCCCCTAGTCAGCTTCCTGGACAAGATCATTGTGCAGTGCGACCAGTGCAGTTTCAATGTCATGATGAGACCTAAACCATGAATGGAAAGGATCTAGGCAGCTGGTTTCATCCAAAGATACCTGCACCAATCTCTCAATCACCTTGCCCATGAGTGGTAAATTGGTGATCAGTCACCACATTCAGCTTTTTTGGAATGGATCCAATAATTGTCTTTCAAGAGGGAATATTATCCTTTTGTAATGAGAAATATATGATCCAGAAGGCCCATTCCTGTGTCCCTTCTTTGAAAATTTTTATTAGCCAAGAATGGATGAGGAGATGGTGGCTTTGCAATGTGCAAGTGTTTGAAACCCATCAGATGTTTCAACTTGAAACTGATCCCACAGAACAGAACCAGATGGACATCACAACCTGGACCACTATATTAACTGAGGAGTCTGATGACCTCAACTTTTGATCTAAAATGTGTGGCAGAATGCTCACATGTTGGTAAGTCGTTGAGGCCCACTTGGCTAACCAGCTTCAGTGAGACCACATACTATGCAGCATAATTCCACCTGCAGATTCACAGTCTTGTGAATTAGCTGATGTTGTTTTTCTTTGCTTCCTTGGTGGAAAATGAATATTTAGTGGAAGCTTCTTTTATTTGAATAAGTTGTATTCTGAGGGAGTCAGTCTCTACCTGCTCTCTTGTGTTCTTTGCTGTTTCATTACTTGCAGTTCCTCCATGAATCATGGAGGTGGACAAACTCTACAACAGAGAGGACATTTAGGAGCAAATGTGTCTACTACCAGGGTCACATCTGTGTGTGATCTGGCACCTGGGCTTCAACAGGAGTGCCAACCAGAAACCCTCACAGGGCATACTGGAAACCCACAGAACCCAGTAGCCTTTGAAGACCGACCATCTTAATTGGTCCAGCCTCCCCTCAGAGATAGTGATGATGATGATGATGAGGTTAATAATGATGACGGGATCCTGTCAGGTCAATTCTGATTATGACATATTTCCTAACATACTTTAGATCAGTGGTTCCCAAAGTAGGCCCCACAGGGGACTTCAATTCCCAGAAGCCTAAGTCAGTATATTGGCTGATCAGTGCTTTGAGGAATTGACTTAAGCTTCTGGGAAATGGAGTCCAAGAACCAAAGGTTGGGAAACACTGCTTTTGATATCGAGAAATCAGGCACAGCTTACCGCTTCTTTTTTTTAATAAAAAAATATATATTGAATTTTTAACATAAATACAATAAAGACCAACTTCAAAATCACATACAATAATAAAAGCAACAACAAGTCATAAGTCTATAATTCTATTGTGACTCGGTATTACATTACTTCCTCCTTCAGTCTTGTAATTATATTTATTAATACTAAATTTTTATCTAATACCAAATTTAAAATTTTTGTTTTTTCACCATCTCAGTGTACATTACATACTCTCTGTTATATCTTATATCCACCAAGTCACAATTCTAGCTCATACTTTTAGTACAAACATAACAAAACTAAATGTAAGAATAAACAATTTAACCAATATTAAAAAGAAAAAGAAAAAACTAACCACCATGTGTTATTTACATTGCCCTGGAGAGCACGGAGTTTCTCAGTAAAATCATTCCCAAAAGCTCTTGTGAGCAGGTACAGGTTTATTCAACTCTTCACCCTTCAATGAGTAATCCACAAAGATTTTCCAAACCTTCCAGAATCTTTCTTTAATAATACCCTTTTTCATGTTTATCTGATGTGTTAATTTATCATTCAATGCTAAATCCCACATTTCCTTATACCATTCCTCAATTTTTATATTAACTTCATTTTTCCATTTTCTCGCAATACACATTCTACCAGTTGTCAGCATTATTTCTAATAACACTTTATCTTTGCTTAAGTTTATATCTTCCACATCTGTCAGCATAATGGTATTTGAACCCAGTTTGATTTTTGTTCCCATAATTTCATTTATTTCGTTCTCAATTCCTTCCCGAAAATTCTTTACCACTCTACAATTCCACCACATATGCTCATATGTACCCAGTACAGTCTTACAATGCCAAAACATTTTATCATTATTTTTATTTATCTGATGTAATCTCACTGGGGTCAAATACCATCTCCACAACATTTTATAATTGTGCTCCTTTACTCTTACTGACAGAGTTCTCATAATTCTTTTCTTCCATTTATTTTTCCAATTTTGATCCTCTATCTTTATCCCTAGATCCTGTTCCCATCTTACTTTCAATTCATCCTGTGGATTACCTTCCTTGTTTATCATTATATATATTTTGCTCACCAGCCCCTTTATTCCTCTTTGTCCCTTTCTTATTTTTTAGAACTAGTTCTTCAAATTCAGTCCTCTCTCTTTCTAATCCAGCTTCATTCAAAAATTTGCAATTCCACTTATTTACCATCCCTATCTGAAGCCAATTCAATTTCATTTGTAAATACAAAGTTGTTTTTCTCTCATTATCTCTACAGGCCCGTATCCAGTCTTTCAGCAGGAAAACTTCATTTTTATCTAATACTTCTTTAATCCTTTTATTAATTTTTATTGGAAAATCTGCAATATCCTCCAATTCTGCAATATCCTCCAAGGGGTTGGTACCAACACCTTCCTCACTTTTTCCCATATTCCTAATGTTGTCCTCATCATTTTATTTTTAGTATCTATTTTCCCAATACCACTTCCTAAAAAAACTATTTTCCCATATAACTAAGTTCTTTCATTTCAATTTCTTCCCAAATTACTTTTTCCCTTGCTAAGATCTTCAAAATGTTCTTAATTTGAAATGCTCTATAGTATGTCATTAAATTTGGCATTCCTAATCCCCCATCTTTCTAGGATAAATACCAAAACTTTTTAGCCAATCTAGTTCTTTTCCCCCGGTTACAAAAACTATTAATCATTGTTTGAAACTCATTAATTTCCTTATCCTTAAGTTGAATTGGAAGTGCATCAAATAAAAAATTGATTCTTGGCAATAACATCATTTTACTCATTGCTATTCTTCCAAACCAAGACAACTTCAATCTTTGTAACCCCTGTATTCTAATCTTAAATTCTTTTTTCAATTTTATGTAATTCAATTTCTTAAGATCTTCAATTTAATTTGAAATATTTATCCCTAAATATTTCAAATTATCCTTGATTTGTAGGTTACTTTTTCCTTTTATCTTTTGTTGATCTTCTTTACTCATATTACATAATATCATTTCTGATTTATCCCAATTTATTCTCAAACCCGTGATATCTTCAAAATCCTTTAATAACGTTTGTATTCTATCCAATGCCTTTACCGGATGTTTAGTTATTATCAAAGTATCGTCCGCATAAAGATTTATCTTATTGCCTAAGACCCCATCTATTTCTTTATCTTCCCTTACAGCTTTTGCCAGCATTTCCATTGCCATAATAAATAAAATTGGGGAAAGTGGGCAGTCCTGCCTAGTACCTGCTTCTAATTTCACTTCTTCTGTATTCTCATTATTTACTCTTACTATGCAGTACCTTGCTGATATAATTGTTCAATTGTCTTTCTAAATTTATCTCCAAATCCATAGCATTTGATTATCTCATTAATTGTTACCCATTGTAAAGAATCAAATGCCTTAAAAATATCTAATGATAATAAGCCTACTTTTTCTTTTATTTTTATTTTTTTTATTTTTTTTATAGTCATATTTGTATATGCCGCCCACTCAGGCGGAACCCGACTCAGGGCGGCATTACAATAATTCTAGAAATACATAAAAAACATTATAAAAACCCACAACCCACCCCCTTTAAAAAAAACCCATATCCCGCCCACCCATCCCACCTTCTATACAAAAGGAAGAAGAGAGAGTTCTTATAAAAGCCAGCAGGCGGGCACCATAGTCCCATTCGGGCCCCACACCTGCCCTGCCAGCCAGGTCTTCACTCCTTTCCTGAAGGGCAGCAGTTCACTTTGGAGTCTTAGGTCTATTGGCAGGAGGTTCCAGAGAGTTGGTGCGGACACGGAGAAGGCCCTCCTTCGGGTGCTAGACAGATGTGCACCCCTAGTTGGTGGCACTATTAGAGAGCCCCTCCGGTCCGCTCTGGTTGGATGGGCAGACACTCTTGGGACGATGCGGTCTCTAAGGTATCCTGGCCCCCTGCCATATAGGGCTTTAAAGGTCAAAACCAGCACCTTAAATTGCACCCGGAGACAAACTGGTAACCAGTGCAGCTCCCGAAGTAGCGGTGAGGCATGGGCATATCGCCCACACCCCATCACCACCCGGGCCGCCGCATTCTGGACCAGCTGCAGCCTCCGAATGGTCGTCAAGGGCAGCCCCATGTAGAGCGCATTACAATAATCTAGTCGGGAAGTAACCAGAGCATGGGTGACCATAAGCAAGGAGCCCCGGTCCAGGAGCGTGCGCAATTGGCGAATCACCCGAAGTTGGGCAAAAGCCCTCCTGGCCACAGCCGCTACTTGTTCTTCTAGCAGCAGCCGCGAGTCCAGAAGAACCCCCAAGTTGCGCACTGGGTCTGTCTGGGGCAGAACAGCCCCATCCAATACCAAAGGTGGTAACTCCCTGGATAACAGCCACTCTGTCTTGCTGGGATTCAGCCGAAGCCCATTGGCCCCCATCCAGACCCCAATGGCCTCCAGGCATCCGGATAGGATTTCAACAGCATCACTGGGGTCCCCACGGGCCGAGATGTACAACTGAGTATCATCCGCGTACTGATGGTACCGCACCCCGTGGGAACGAATGATCTCACCCAGTGGCTTCATGTAGATGTTAAATAAGAGAGGAGAGAGCACAGAGCCCTGAGGCACCCCATACTTGAGGGGCCTAGGGCTGGACCTCTCACTCTCTAACCACACCGACTGGGTACGGCCCTCCAGAAAAGAGGAAAACCAGGACAACACAGTGCCCTGGATCCCCAGTCCTTCGAGCTGTTCCAGAAGGATACTGTGGTCGACGGTATCGAAGGCCGCTGAGAGGTCAAGAAGAGCAAGGACGGATGGACAACCCCCGTCCCGCTCCCGCCAGAGATCATCCATCAGCGCGACCAATGCCGTCTCCGTTCCATACCCGGGCCTGAACCCTGATTGAAAGGGGTCTAGATAATCCGCTTCCTCCAGGACACTCTGCAGCTGACGCGCCACCGCCTTCTCCAAAACCTTACCCAAAAAGGGCAGGTTGGAAACTGGCCTGTAGTTGTTAAGGACAGCTGGGTCGAGGGACATTTTCTTCAGGAGGGGGCGCACCAAGGCATGTTTAAGCTGTGCAGGAAATACCCCCTCCCGTAACAAGGCATTTATTATCCCCCCAACCCAGCCACCTGTTACCTCCTTGGAGGCTTTCACCAACCAAGTGGGACAGGGATCCAAAGGACATGTAGTGGCACGAACAGCTGCAAGGAGCCTGTCCACTTCATCAGGGACAACAGGATCAAACTGATCCCAGATCGTACAGCAAGACTGTGCACCGGCACCCCCCCCCCCCGACCCTCCCCATCCACGCCAGGGTTCAATCCAGAACGAATCCGATCGATTTTCTCCACCAGATGGTCAGCAAAGTCCTCAGCCGAACCCTGCCAACCGGGCACCGATCTCCCCTTACCAAGGAGGGACCTGGTTACCCGGAACAGGGCGACTGGGCGATTATCAGCGGAGGCAATAAGGGTGGTGAAGTATTGCCGCCTCACCACCCCCATCGCCACTAGGTAGGCCCTAATAGCAGCTCTAGCTAGTGTCCAATCGGAGTCATCCTGGGTCTTCACCCAGCGGCGCTCTAGGCGTCTCTTTGCCCGTTTGAGTTCACGCAGTTCATCTGTGAACCACGGAGATGACCTAATCCCCCGGGCGTGGAGAGGCCACAGTGGCGCGATTTCATCCAAGGCTACTGTTGTCGACCTATTCCACAGGTCGACGAGTGCCCCGGGTGAATCGTGTAGCCGATCCAGAGGAACTTCCCCCAGTTCCCTCTGGAATCCGTCTGGATCCATTAGTCGCCGAGGGCGGACCATTTTAATCGGCCCTTTTTATTTGTCCTACCACATCTATTAAATCTATAACTCTTCTTGTCAAATCCGACATATGTCTACCTTTCAAAAAACCCACCTGATCCTCATTTATATAATTACCCATAAAATTATTCAATCTATTGGCCAATATCGCTGTGAAGATCTTAGCATCTTGATTTATCAATGAAATTGGTCTATATGATTCGACTTTTTCCAAATCCTTCCCAGGTTTTGGCAACAACACTATTATGGTCCTATACCATGAAGTCGGGATTTGTCCACATTCCATTATATAATTATAAAGTTTAGTCAATTTTGGAACCACTAAATCTTTAAACTCCTTATAAAACTCGGCCGGTAAGCCATTTTCTCCAGGTGCTTTATCCGTTTTTAATCTAGCAATGACATCTTTTATTTCTTTTTCCGTAATCTGGTCTTCCATTCTATTCTGATGTTCCTGGTCTATCTTATTAATTATTTGTTTCTCCAATTGATTTTTTAATTTCATCTCATCTATTTTCTTTTTTGCATATAAATCCTGATAAAACTCTTTCACAATTTTACATTTATCCCCAGTTCTATTACATCTAACCCCATATTTATTAATCAAAACTCCAATCTCTCTTTTTTCTCTCTTTTCCTTTGCGACCCTCGCTAATAATTTTGAATTCTTATTGCTATATTCAAAATATTCTCTTTTTAAATATACCAAATCTCTTTTTACCTTGTCTATATCTTTTCCTATCAATTCAGTCTTTAATCTTTGCATATTATCAAATACCTTCTTATCCTTAGTTCTTGCATGATGTTCTTGTAAATGTTTTATCTCAGTCTCAATTTTATCTTGCGCCACTTTACATTGTTTATTTCTAATACTAGCCGATTTAATACTCTCCCCTCTAAAAACCGACTTCATGGCGTCCCATACCACATTGAAATTTACCTCATCCTTGTCGTTCCAATACCAACTCTCCTTCCAATTCTCCATTATTTTTTCTTTAATTTTAGGTTCTTTATATAATTTAGCATCCTACCTCCATACTCTTCTCTATTCTCAGTTCTATCATCATTTTTGCATGATCTGATTCTTTAAAAATACCTATGTCTGCCTCATCAATGCTTTTAATTATATTCTCTGATACAAATATATAATCTATTCTAGAAAATGAATTATGTACATGTGAAAAATAGGTGTAGACCCTTTCCGACCCCTTAAACTCTCTCCATGTATCCTTCAACCCTAGTGCTGCCATCCAATTATCCAAAATCGGCTTCTTAGTTCTTTTCCCACATCTTAATATATTTGTACAATCTAAATCTGACCTTATTAAATTAAAGTCTCCAGCCACTATCATTTTTGTTGTCCTCTCTTTCTCTAATATTTTATACATTTTCTCTAAAAAAAGTTCTTGCTGGTCATTTGGGGCATATATATTCACCAATGTTACTTCTTCTTCATCAATCTTTCCTTTTACAATCAGGTATCTACCCTCCGGATTGGAAATACTACTTGTCATTTCAAAACCCACCCGAGTTGAAATTAAAATAGCTACCCCTCTTGCTTTTGAGGTACCAAATGATTTTTCATAATATTGCATCCATTTTAAGAATATCTTATTTGTATCATGAGATTTTTGATGAGTTTCCTGAAGAAATATCACATCCGGCCTGTCCCTTCTTAGGGCTGATTGAATTCTTCTCCTCTTAACTTGAGACCCTGTACCCTTCACATTCCACGTTAAAACCTTAATACTTCTCATACCTTAAAATTTAAAGCTCCTCTATTGCCTCCGATTTCTCCAATAGGTGTGCACCTTTTATCCCCACAGTTAAAACTATACCTACTACATAAAACATTCATCTCTACCCTTCCCACCTTTTCTTACCCAAAAAAGCCGCCTTTGTACCCAAAGAGAGGGAGGGGGAACGTGGAAGATGTGTCTTCTTGAGATAAAAAAAATGCTCCAGCGCTATTACCGTAATACTTTTAAACTTCTACCCCTCTTTTTTTTTAAAAAGTTTAATAACTTCTCTCCCCCACTCTATCTATCTTAGGATCTCTCCTACTACTACTTCACCCTTCTCCTGCCCCCTTCTCTGCCTTTGATCCCTCCTCCCCCCAGCCGCCCCCTCCTGTTCTGAGCCTCCATAATCTCTTCTTATTCCTACAGACTCTAACAGCTCCTTCCTTAATGTCAACCACTCTCTTGAAGACACTTCAACCAAGTCAATTGAACTCAAATAATCAATTGCATCCGTTTCTAAATCAATTACATGCATTTTCTTGTCATGAAAAAAATCTTAACTGCTGTGGAAATCTCCAATTGTATTTTATTCCTCACAAAATCAACAATTTAGTCACTGGTTTCATTTTATATCACCAAACACATTCATTAACTGCAATGTCATTGTATACCTCCACATCGTTACCATCAATTTTCAAAACACCTGACCCAGCTTGTTTTATAAAAGTCATCACCTTTAACTTGTCTCCCCAATTTGCAAATTTAACCAAAACATTTCTCAAAGTGTTTTTCCCTCTTCTTGCACCCAATCTATAAATGTTTGCAATATCTTCATTAACAAAGTCTTTCCCTATTTTCAAATTATTCAACCAATCAATTATTCTATCCTTCAGATGGTCAGATGATTTCTCAGACAAATGACATATCACAATATTCTGCTTTCTCATCATCTCTTCCACTAGATCTAACCTTTTCTCCTGGACCTCAACTTTCAGTTTAACATCTTTATTCTCCTCATGCAATCCTTTCATATCTGTTTGCATCAATTTCATATCTCTTTGCATCAAATTAACATTTGTTTCCATCTTTTGAAAGGTATAATCAACTTTATGAGCAAAATCTTGAAACATCGTAGCCAATTTATCTTGCTTTCCCATAATTTCATTTTTATCTTTCCCCCTTGCCTCATTAATATCCCGGAAACCTTTCACATTTGCCTCCTCCATTCGTTCAAATTTCTGAAACATTTTACCCATTTCAACCATTAATTGTGTTTGGTCCATTACAGCAGGCTCCGGTGATGGTGTTGATGGAGTTGCATCTTCAGCAGCGGCCTTCTCCTTCTTCTTAGGTCGCACCACTTCCTCCTCCCTTCCTTTCCCTTTCACAAATTTATCCATTGTGGTGTCAATCAACAGTTTCAAAGCAACTTCAAAGTCGCCAATTTCTTGATCTAGATCCAATATCAACACATAAAGTTCCTGAATTACTCCACTCACTTTGTATAAATTTTTATAAATTTAGTCCCAACCAATGATATTTATTCCAATCAAAAAAGGAGAAATAAAAAGAAAGACCACTGCAGTTTTCTTATAATCCAAATTCAGCAACTTTTCCAAGCACCAGGTTTTAAATAAAGATCTGGGACTGTGTTAGAAAAAAACAAAAAACTAAAGTCCCACTAAGGTAACACAGCCAAATTATTAAAGGAAAAGCCAGCCCAGAAGAAGAGAGAGAAAAAAGTTTTCTTATTGTGACTCCAAGGAACAAGTGTCGAATCTCAGTATCCCAATTACAAGACTGTATCCATTTGTATCTGTCTGTGACCAGCTCAAAGCAGCAGGGCAGCAGATTTAAAAACAACCACTGTATATCCAAATATGTCAGAATATATCCAGGCTCCCTCTCTTCTCGCTGATCCCATTGATTCCACAGCCTGTTATAATTCAATTGCAATGTTGTATCCAAATTTCATGAGGGTGAAAAGATCGGTAACAATATATCCAAACACAGGAGGGGGAGAGGAGAGAAATAGAAGGGAAAAAAGCACTCGTCAGCACTTTCTCCATTCGAAACTCAGGGAAAAGTATTCCAAAGTAAAAATCCACCAAGATGGAGAGTAAAGCAAGCCAAAAATATCACATGGAGAAAAGGAGAAATATGCAGTGTTGAATATTTAAAGCAAGGAAACAATAACCCCAAAGTCCACAGTATCTTGCAGCGCCTGGGAACCTCCAGGGCCAAGACCGATCTCAACCCTCCTCCTCCTCCTGCTCAGCCCGTACTTCCAAAAGCCTTCTACCTATCTTTGCACTTTTCTTATTCTTTCTTTCTCTTCAACCTTCTCAGCACCTTTTCTAATCCTCTCGAGCACTCTCAAAAGTCCAAAACAATCTCCGTGCTTCCTTCTCCCTCTCCACTTTCACTTAACTTTCGATTTCACCATCGCCATTACTCATCCTTTACCTTCTCGTTCTCTCTCCCGACTTTCTCCCTCCTTCGTCACTTGCCTTTCCACAACCGGGCTCTCACTGCCTCGGTCCTCAGAGGTCCCACCGTCTGCTGTGTCCTCTTTCAGCCGTCTTTTAACTTTTCATAAACTTTTCTGGTCCCCCTCCTCGGATGTCTCGCCCACCTGCAGCACAGCTGGCTTAGCCCCCAGCTTCCGCCGTTTGCCTTACCAGTCGCCTCCGCTCCACACGTTTCGACTCCGGGAAATGATGACCAGAGGAAACACCTTGATTTAGACGGATATAAATCTTGTTGTTGATGGGTTTTTAAAAGCTTTTTATGTGGTAGATCTAATTTATAACTGCATTGTATAGCGCAAGCAATTAAAGAAGATGTTAATCCTCCGCCATCTTGGCCACGCCCCCAGCTTACCACTTCTGCTGTTGCTCTGAAACTGTCCATGGAATCACTAGAAATGTGAGGTGTTTAGCCATTCACCCATTTCTTCTTGATAAGGTTGGGAATACTGAGAAATAATTTGTAAATGGGGGTGGAGCTCACATTTCTAGTGGCCTCAGTAGCCTCTTTGGAGCAAGCATGATTACCATGTTAGGTCTCAGAGATAGACTGTATCGGGACAGATGGGAACTAAAGAGTTGGAAACGAAGTCACAGCTAGGTTGGGGCCAGGCACAAGCTGAGGCAACTGAAGAGAAATAGGCACGAGGCAGAAATTCCAGTTAAACATAATGTGGGAATCAAATACTGGATTGATGGGGAGCTGAGGTCATCTCCTTTTACCAACAGAGACAAGTTGGCCACACTAATGGTGGGCTTCACTGCAATGGGTTTATAAGGCCACCTGATCAGTCCTGGTTACCTTGTAGAGTCAACTCTCCTTAAAGCTTGGAAGCCACACTGATGATTCTTTCTAGGCTCGAAGGTTTTTGAAAGGACACCTTTCAGGCAGAAGAAATTATTTCATCATTTTGTTTTATGCAACCAGAACGCTGTCAGTACGGGGGGGGGGGGGAGCCCTGGAGACTGACCACTACCCAGGAAGTTTAGACTGTGGGTGGCCCTTAGCTGCATGTGGGGGGCTCTTCCCTCCTTTGGCCTTTTTCTTTCTTCAAGTGAAAAGGTTGAATGGTCTTTCCTGGAAGCTCCCAAAAGTGGTGGTTCGCTGATTTATTAGTACCACTGCACTGTTTAGTACAGAAAATATATCTGTTTTTTAAAATTGGAAGTGATCTAACTACTTCTGGTTTTCTTTCCCACAATTTTTGTATTTTTGGAAGTTTTATTGACTTCAAGGCCTTCCAAAGTTTTAGTCACACAGTCCACAGCACACGCTTTTACAAGACCTTGAGGGAAGGGGTAATCTATTAATAGGAGGAAACTTTATTTTCATATTTCTATGAGTGCGCGAACCACACACACCAGAACCTCCTGGTATACAGCTTTCTATTAATGGGATTGCTTCCAATATAGAGGGTTAATTGAGCTGCAGGAAGCTCCTAGATCAGGGATTCTCAACCTGCGGCCCATGGGCCAGTTGCAGCCCATGGCACCATTTCATGTGCCCCCCCCTGCCTCCACCACACCAGTAAGTGCCATGTGGTGGAGGAAGGGCAAAATGGCCATCTGGCCCCCAAAGCTGTCTGAGGGAGTGTGACCCAGCCCCTGGCTTAAAAAGGTTGAGAACTCCTGTCCTAGATAAGCAGCCGCTGTGCATGGGAAAGTGTAAGGAAATTATTTATTTATTTATTTATTTGGATTTATATCCTGCCCTCTTGCCCTAGGGCAACTCAGGGCAGTGCACTTACACATAAATATTATATAAATCCCCTTTAAAAATTCAATAAAAACTATTTAAAACTATCTCGCAATTAAAAGACCATCCCTTCCCACCCAACAATAAAAAGGGACATATGATTCTAACAGAGCCAACAAGCGGGAGTCAGCACCTCGTCGGCCCCCCCATACTTGCCCTGCCAGCCAGGTTTTCAGGATGTAGAAGATGAAATTAAATTCTGTTAATACTTATACAACGTAGACAGAAGGAAGCTCTTCATGATGGATGGGCTTTTCAGCTGACAGCTTTGGAATCACCACAATCACAGTAGGTCAGGCATCCATTTCTTTAAAGAAAATATCACTACTCTGTTTGGTTTTTTAATCCTATCAGGATGACAAATAGATATAATGTGAGTTTTTGTATTTTAAATATTGGCTATAATTTAAGAAGCCACTTGGAACTCCATAAACCCACTTTGGGACCTGGTCAAAAGGCTTTAGCTCTTTTCATTCTTTTCCCTTTCCCAGATTTTTATTAAAAGCATTTCTTTATTTAGCCTTTTTTAAAATAAAAAAAGCCAAAGCTACCGGAGTAGAAACAGAGAAACCACAACAAGAAGTAAAAACAGGTCATCTCTAAAAGACTGTGGAAAATGATTAAACCTTCACTGGAAAAGAGGGCAGGGTAGAGAAGAAGGTGGCATTGCCTGGATGGGAGTGTATTAGTGATGGTGGCTTGGTATGACAATTACTGTATTTTTCGGAGCATAAGACATACTTCCCCCCCCCAAAGTGGTGTGTGTGTGTGTTGAGGGTGCATCTTATAGTCCCAATGCTGTGCCCTCCCCTCAGGGTGTCATAGTGGGAGGAGGGGGAGGCTGCCAGCCTACCACCCCACCCCGCCCACCTCCCAGGAGTGCCGGCAACACTTCCCATGCGCCTCACCCAGGGCCGAAGGCACACGGGAAGCGTGGAGGTGAAAAGTGTGCCCCAATGGTGAGGGGCTACCTGCCAGCAACACCTGGCTGCAGAAGACCAGCTGACCTGCCAGCAGCTCCCGCAACGCTTCCCATGTACCTCGCCCAGATGGTGAGAGCCTGACCTGCAAGCAGCTCCCAGAGGCAGAAGACCAGCCTACCTGCCAGCAGTGGCCACAGCTGCCTCGTCCTTTCTGCCATGCTGCTCTGGGCCTCATCATCATCATCCTCGCTTCCAAGACAAGAAGGCTCTTCCTGAGCTTGGTGTCCCAGAGCAGCATGGCTGAAAGGACCTCACTGTCTGTCCGTCCAACATTGACAGCAGTTTTTTTTTTTTTACAACCCCCCCCCCCCCTAATTCTGTTGCGTAACTGGAAAAACTGTTCAGCATTATCTTTAACACCATGGTCTACTGCTCATTGTTCTTTTCAGATATACTTTTGTAACACTAGATATTCTTTTCTGTGGTTGCCCACTACATTTTTTACAAGAGATACAGATCTTTACATTTTTCTCTCATTGAAAGTAATTTTGTTAATTATGGCCCAGTTCTGTCTTTTAGGGTATTAGGTATTCAATCTGATGTCATCTATAGATTTTTTTTACCATGTTCTTCACTACTTTATACAAGTTTGTTTGTTTGTCTATTAAATTTATAATCCGACTCAAGACAGCTTCCAACAAAAATAAATACAATATACAGATATGATATACAATATAAAATAATACATGAAATATGCATGAAAATACAACAAAGCAAAATTACAATAAGGTACAGTAATAATGATAATGCGATTCACAATATACTCTACAGAAAATCAGAGTCACAATAAGGTATAGCAATAATACAACTCAAAATGTCATACCAACAAATAAGAATAACTCACAGAAGTAGCTCACAAAGATACCTTACAATGTGCAAAGCTCTCTCACTTGATGGAGCCAGGCTCAACCTTTCTAACGGAGCCTGGCTCTGCACCTCTAGTGGAACCCCGCCCGGGATCAAATGTCCTCAACTGTTCCTGCCTCTCAACCCCGAGCCAATGGCATGGGCTCAGGGAGAGGCAAAATGGGTCCCGCCGGCGGCGGCGAAGTTGCCGTCTCTTGTAGCCCCTTGAGCATGTGGGGCTTCAGAGGGGTGGAGGTGCCAGATGCAGCTCGCCACCCATCCCTGAGCCAATGGCATGGGCTCAGGGAGAGACAAAACAGGTCCCAGTGACAGCGGCAGTGAAGTCGGCATCTCTTATAGCCCCTTGAGAAAGCGGGGCTCCAAAGGGGCAGAGGCACAGGACGCAGCTGGCCTCCCATCCCAAAGCTGATGGCGTGGGCTCAGGGAGACACAAAACGGGTCCCATCACATTGCTTCTGTTTTATAGTAGAACTATGAATTAATGACTTCAAAAACATTGTTTCATTCACAGTCCGTTAAAAGTATTGCAAATTCAAATATTTACAAAATGGTAGGTGTCAGGTATAGAAATAGTGGTACTGGGTATTGCATAGGATGAATGTATGTGCCTATAGCTTTAAGAGCCTTATCTGTATTGCACAGCTGATATCACTGATATGTGTAGCTACAATGTTATGCTTTATAAATGAAGTGCTTCCAGAGCACTTATTTGGTGTAGTTATCGAGAAGTAATGGATGAATAGAAGAGTTCATGCTGGAACTCACGCTAGAGTTACTGGAGCAAGAAGAGCGAATACAGAAGGACTGTTTCTGCAACTCTTGCTGAAGTTGCTGAGGAGGAGCTCAAGCAGAAGCTCTTCTACAACTGAACCTGCACTGGAACCTGGAAGCATTCAGTAAGCACTAACTATTCTCTTTTGCCAGAGTGTGTGTATGTTTGTGCTTGAAAGAACTGAACTGCTTATGCCACTGAACTTGAAGCCGGAATGAGTCTTGTTTTTGATTCCTGTTGAACTGTTGTGAATGAACTGAACTGCTGTTATGAATTTACCAAAAACTGTAAACAAATCTACAAGCTTCTAATCAGCCTCAGAAGGACCTTGAGAGATTCCTGCCGAGGCAGTGAGACTTTAACTTTGTGTAAATACATTTTGTGAGAGACACTATCTATATTTACATTTTGCACTGAAAGACAATTAGCACAGAAAAGTAAAAGCCATTTATTTTCTTTTGAACTACACTGCTGTTCTTCATTTGTGTGTGTGGGCAATCCAAGGCATGCCACTTCCACTTGTGTTATGCTTACATGCTACCCTGCTAAACACACAGACACACACACACACACACACACACACACACACACACAAAACTTAACAGTAGGCAATGTTGGGGAAGGACAAAAGCTCACCCCCACACACTTACTTATCCGTAGCTTGGAAGAGGAATGGTGAACCCTCTTTGCTTCAAAACTATCAAACAGCCATTTTCTTGACAAAATCTGAGCAGTTTCCAAATAAAAAACACCATGAGAAACCTAATGCAAAGCTTTGGTCAAATCAAGATGTATTATGTTCACAGCATTCCTCCACATTCCCAGCATTTTGCCAGACTAATAATGGTTATCAAAAAATGAAGTAAAATAAGCCAAGCACAGCTTGTTCATGAGAAACGGGCCCTGTATCTACTGTTAGTTACCAACTACAGTAGACCCACTAGAATTTATAGGTGTTAACATAGGTAAAGGTCTCCCTTGTTCGAAAGCCTTTTTTGTTCATCTCTAGGGGGCCATTTACAGTCAAAAAGCCAGTGCTGTCTGTTTCTGCAGATTTTTCGGTGGTCATGTGGCAGGCATGACTAGATGCCAGAGTGCACGGAACACTGTTACCTTTCCCGC
Source organism: Bradypodion pumilum (assembly GCA_035047305.1). Taxonomy (NCBI): domain Eukaryota; kingdom Metazoa; phylum Chordata; class Lepidosauria; order Squamata; family Chamaeleonidae; genus Bradypodion; species Bradypodion pumilum. Next base: position 53,475,820 of record JAWDJD010000004.1, read on the forward strand.
CAAGGCAGTACCTATTTATCTACTTGCAATTTCTTGCTTTTGAACTGCTGGGTTGGCAGGAGCTGGGACAGAGATGGGTGCTCACATCATTACCTGTGTTGAATTGAAAGTCCATCCCTTCTTCATTTCATCTCTCTGTCTCTGTCTCACATTGAACAAAGGTTTGTATGAAAGGCTTTTCTTCCTTCCTTCCTTCCTTGGTTGGGCCTCTTCACTCTTGAACGACGGCGTCTAAGAGGTGACCTGATTGAAGTTTAAAAAATCATGCAAGGTGTGGACAAAGTAGATAAGGAAAAACTGTTTTCCCTATGCACGACACTAGAACTAGGGGGCACTCCATGAAACTTTTGGGTACTAGTTCTCAAACAAATAAGAGAAAGTACTTTTTCACCCAGAGGATCACTGGTCTATGGAACTCCCTGCCAGAAGAAGTGGTGACAGCTGTAGGTCTTGACAACTTTAAGAAAGGATTAGACAAGTTCATGAAGGAGAAGGGTATCAATGGCTATAATTATGGATACCTAAGGGCAACCTCCGGGTTGGAGAGATAGGCAGGATATCTCTCAATGCCATTTCTAGGGAATCCTAAGCAAGTGAAAGCATCTGGTTGGGAATACCCTGAAGGAAATGGTGAGCCACTGTGTGAGACAGAATGCTGGACTGAATGGGCTGTGGCCTGTTCCAGCAAGGCTGTTCTTATGTTATGTTCCTTTACACATTTATCCTGCCTTTCTCCTACTGATGGGACCCTAAGAAATAATTTAAAAAGACAAGAATTGATCATTGCACTTGGTCATTGTGTAGTCCTTGATTACTTTATTAACAAATATTCTTCAAATTCCTCTGTATCTTTATATGCAGCATTTGTTGATTTGAAATATGCTTTTGATACTGTCTCAAGAGTTCTACTATAGGAGAAACTGGAGAAAGCATCCATTGACCAACGATTATTGTTTCTTATAAAGGCAATTCATGGCAACACAAGTATAAGGGTTAAATGCAGTGAGCAGGGACATCTGTCAAACTCTATAAAAACAAGTCGAGGAGTTACACAGGGCTGTGTCTTAGCACCAACCTTATTCAATATATACATCAATGATATCGTCGAGTACTTACAATGCAGGGATCACCATCCACCCAAATTAGACAGCAAACATGTCCCAATCCTGCTTTATGCAGATGATGCAGTTCTGCTTTCAAGAACACAGGTGGGGTTACGCAGGGCCCTGCGTTCGTTTGCTAAGTATTGCTCTCAAAACCAACTTGTGGTTAATTATTCGAAAATGAAAATAATGGCTTTTGCCAGAAAGCCCAAAATACATCGATGGCATTTAAACCATCAGGTACTAGAGCAGGTCCTTCATTACAGCTACTTAGGAGTGATGTTTCAGGCTAATGGGTGCAGGAAGTTACATACAATGTATTTAGTTTCTAAAGCAAAAAAAAGTGCGGCCGCTATACAAAACTTCCTTTGGGGGAAAGGTGGGCATAATGTAGTTGCGGCCCTTAGACTTTTTTCAGCGAAGTCACTTGCCCAAATGTTGTATGGATCCCCTCTGTATTTTGACTCAAACATAAACCCACTTGAGGTCACACAATCAAAGTTTCTTAGGACAATTTTACAGTCCCCTTGCAGTATTTCCAACATGGCTTTGATATTAGAAACTGGAATGTATACAGTGCGAGCGAGACTGTTAGTAAATGTGGCTAATTATTGGATAAGAATTCTGTTTGCCCCATCTGGCTTACTCAAACTGGTGATGTCCGACCCTTGGATGCCATGGATTAGCTCCCTTGAAAGGACACTAACCACTTATGGCATTTCAAAACCTTATATTCTTTCCTTAGGATCTATTCATGCTAGAGAGTTAATAAAACAAAGAATTCTCGATATACATCGCCAAAATGATTTAAGTAAACTAGTTTCCCCATTGTTTGATAGATCAACTTTCAATGTTGCTAAACCCTTAGCATACTTGTCTTTAATAAGAAATCTGGATCATAGACGTTCCTTCACACTTATTCAGTATAACATGCTTCCCTCCTCCTACACCGAGGATTTCTTTAAGAAAGTCCCAGCACTCAAGCGTTTATGCCCATGCCAGTTAAATATGATAGAAACCTCTGAGCATGTTCTGCTAGAGTGTCCCCTATATAATAAACCCAGGAGAGACCTTTTTAGTGTTTTTCCGAACTTGAAGTCTAATAATAAAGTCAGGACACTGAATATTCTTTTATCGGGTGAAGGGCAAGATATGGCGATAGCGGTCGCTAGATTCACATGGTATGTAACTTGTATTCGTAAAGGCAAGATAAAATCAAAGGAATAAGGAAAATGCTTCCAGATTTCAACTTGACTGTCATAGAATATGTCTGCAGGACATAGAAATAACAACCCTTGAAATTCTGGTTGTATGTTGCTATTGTATAAATAATCTAGTGTTCATGATTTTGTGATAGTTTTATTAGGTTGCCTCACTTGTGTCAAGCAGCTTGATTTTGTGATATTGTAACACTGGCCTTGGGCTGTAATAAAGAATTTGATTTGATTGATTTGACAAGAATTAAAAACAACATGCAAGAAGCAATATTAAAAGCATTAAACAATGAAATATTAGAATCATATACAAACATTTTAACACATAAAAGCATGTTAAAATATATATGTTGGTAGTGAATTTAGTGCAATTAGGTATGTTAAAATTCAATATGAAACACTAATAGTCTGTTGGGATAAAAATGTTATTAATTGCCACCCAAAAGAGAAGAGATTGGGGCCAGCCTTGCCTCATAGGGAAGGGCATTCTATAACCTGGGGGCAACCACCAAGAAGGCCTACTTTCTGATTCCTGTGAAACCTACTTGTAAAGTAACAAGATCAAGAGAAGGGCCTTCCTGCATGGTCTGAAGACTCAAGGAGGGTAATGTAGGAAGGCATGGACCCAAGTCTTGTAATGTTTTATAGGTCATAACTGGGCTCAGAAATAGACTGGCAGCCAAAGAAGCTGCTGTAACCAGGGGTTATATGCTCCCAGTTATATGCTCCCTATAATCTGCTCCAGACAATACCTTAGTTGCATCATTCTGTACCAACTGAAGCATCTGCACCATCTTCAAAGGCAGCCCCATGTAAGAATATGTTGCAGTAATCCATCCATTACAATTAAGCTGAGGATGGTAAAATGTTGAATGAGGTGGCAGAAAATGTTTCTGAAAACATAGCTTGTTGTTAAATATAAATTGCATCATCAAAATAATGGAAGAGGAATTAAGACAGCATACATACTTATCTAGGAGTAAGTCCCACTAAGCTCATCCACTACTACTAATATCTACATTTGAGCAGATGTGAGTAGAGTTCCTCTAAAAATTAGGTAAATTCCTTCTGCAATAAACAAATATATTTGGAGTTGTTGCTGATTTACCATCAGCTATAAATTGCAACTTGGTTGTTCAAGGTTTCTAACATGCATAGAAATATGGCTGAGATCCACACACCTCTATAATTGAATGGGCTAAGTACCCTTCCCTTAAAAATTGATGGGAAAGATCTTCCCCTTCCATATCATCTGCAGGGATCACATGAACTAGTTTAGAAGTTCATTATGATGGTATGAAAAAAGTGAAAGAAAACACTTATGAGCAATTTGTGGTCTTCTATTCATGTTTTGACCTTTGTAATTGCATTCTAGTAAAGTATAGATCAGCTACAAGCATTTAAAGTCCTCAGCATCTTATTACTATGCTATTTTGTGCTGCCATGAACTAGATGCAAAGCACAAGGACATTTTCAGTTCCCAGTGCAAAAAGGCATTACACTCTTTGGTACTTAAGCATTTAATAACTCGGCAGTGGAAAAAGCTCCTCTGTTGGAATCTGTGGAGCATAGCATTTATAATACAGAATACACAAAGCTATGTCCCAGAGTCCTAAACTCAAACCCTTAGTGAACAAGCAGAGTTTTATGTCATCCGCTGCATATCAGTAAACAAGAACATTCTTCTCATCATGAATACAGTGCTTTTAAAATAAGAAATATTTTTACATCTCAGCCAGTCGATGTCTGTCACTGTCCCTTATGTGCCATTTATATCAAGTCATGCCATCCATTTGAAAATACATTATTAGCTGTGTTTGATGCCCTGTCTCATGTAGCCTATCAATAAATGGCATTTCTTCTAAAGGTTTACCACAATGCCTAACTATCCAAGCATTTGTGTTAAGCATACCTGACTATGAGACACAACTGCAGAATTTCAAGTGGGAAAAACTCATTTAGCAAACAAGGATTCCAGAACAAGTTTTAGACATTATATCGTTAAGTTACAGTATGTAGGTGGCTGCAGCACCAGTGGTTGGAGATTCAATTTTCAAGTATGCTTCCCAGGAGAAGAGTTAACCTGCATAGCATTAGGCAATCTGCACAGTCCCAGAATGCCTTCAGAAACAGGGAATGACAAAACACTTCAGAGTACTTTATATATAGAAAACCCTGGAAAGGATCATAAGTTGAATTCAACTTAAGCATACACAATAGCAATAAATCTGTAAAGCAAAAATTAATCAAGAAAATGGTGGTGATGGTAATATTCCATCTTGTTTCCTCCACTGATGGTTTTCAATAAATTCCTGAATACTTGCTTTGAGGTTAGGCAAGGCAGCTGAGCTCTCAGAGTGTTTGTATTATAGCTTGCTGTACACAGGGCTGGCATTGCCACTAGCGCAGTGAGGGAGATGCCAGGAAGAGAAAACAAGGTGTTGGAGGAAGTAGCGATGTGCTAGGTGACTGCCTTGTAGCCCCAAGCTGCCCTTAAGCATGGTAAAAGATGCTAACCTATTATTGGTTCAGGGCTGCCCTGAGATAATTTAGCCTCAAGCTGCCCCTAAGCATGGTAAAGGATACTAACCCATTATCAGTTCAGGGCTGCCCTGAGAAAATTTGCAGCAGGAGCTTTCCTATCCCATATCCATAAATTGCTGAATTAGTGTAGGCCAAGTAGGCCCTGTATGTAGACGGACTTCGTGGCTGAAGAACCTGAGAGACTGGTGTGGTATGTCCTCTGAAGAACTGTTCCGAGGAGTTAAGAACAGGAAGACTGTTGCCATGATGACAGCCAATATCCGGAAGAAAAAGTAGGATTGGATGTGGGGTACAAATCCTACAGGTTCTCTTATCATAGGAACACTGAGGGGTTACATTACTTAGATTCCTGCTGGTCTCTAATAGCCATGCTTTGTTGTGTCAAGATACAATGGGAACTGGCATTTGGGGCTGATACTGGTAGAACAAAAGAAGCAGTGGTTGGAAGTACATTAGTCTATGGACTAGGGAAGTCATTTTTGCTGCCTGTGCCTTCTGAAACTGCTTTCTTCTTGCTTGACCTTTGAAAGCACTTTTCAGCAGGCCTGCCAGGATCTAAAGAAAAGAATGTGCTTTGTGATACGGGATCTGTAACTATGTCCAACGAGAGAAGCATATAATGTCATTGCTATAACAGAGTCAATCTCTTTATCTTGCACGTGCACGTGCACACACTCACACACAAATCCCTACCTTTGCTTCCCAAATGTACTGCAATGAAAAGCTAATACTGTTAATAAAATATAAACAGTGAGGTCAATAGCCTTACTGCATCCTCTATCAAAGGTTTTTATTTTTATAACATTGATTTCTGATTTCACAAGAGACTAATTGTATACATTTTTATGGTAAGACATTTTTATGATAAAACAGTATGTTCTTTCCAAATATTTAGTTCTCATACTTTGGTATGCATTATTTTCAAGTACTGTAATACTTTTTTTGAGGGGGTGGAGCAGGAAGAAGGCATACAGATAATGTTAAGCAACACCTGTGAATTGGTAGTTCATACAGAATCATATAATAGTTAATGTATCATTAAAATTGGCACAGTTGAAGAAGATGCATAGCATCTAGAGCAGGGGTTCTCAATGTTTTCCCACCGCAGGCTGGACCATGCCCCCTCAGACAGCTGTGGTTCCACTCACCGCAAATGCTGCTGTAAAATGCGTCCATGGCTGTTTACGACAGCCACGGATGCATTTACAGCCCGTTTTCAGCTGTTTTTACTCCTTTTAACAGCAGCAGCAGCAACAGCAGTGCATTTTTGGCTGTTTTCACTGCTTCTGCCACTTCCAATGGTAGTGGTGACAGGCCACATGAAATGACGCCACAGACCAGGTCCAGCCTGTGGCCCATACATTGTGAACCGCTGATCTAGTGAATTGCCATTAGTTGCCAATGATATTACAGTGTTTGGGTCTGCAGAATGAATTCCACCACCACCACCACCAGATGGAAACAGTGTGCAAAAACAAAATGGAATATGATTTTCCCTGAAGGGATGGTGGGAAACAATTCTGTCTGAGGTTTTTTTAATAGAATAGCATTCAAAACGTATAAACTTTAGAACATTGATGAAAACAACATGCAAACATTTTGGTGGTTTTAAATTGCTATTGCAACATATGCCCCTACCTTCACAAGTCTTCAGCATCTGCAGGGTTGACAGGTAGATCCTGGTCTTATCCGTTGCTGGAAACAGCATATGTATTGAATTTCAGATGGCTGAGAATAACATTTGACTTGATCTTATTTATTCATTTGTGCCTTTTCATTCAAATAAGCATGTACATTTTTGCTTGGAGATACACTGATAGTAGTGGGATAAGTTTTGGGCATCCAGGTTCATTTCCTTAGTAAGACATGAAACTCCTTAGGTAACCTTGGGCTAGCCACTCGTTCTTTCTTAGGCTGATATACCTCATGCGTTTGTTGCAAATATAATGAATGATATGGAGGGAATAGTGATGCATCTCACCTTGAGCTTGCTGGAGGATAGCTGGGATACAAATGTAATGAATAATAAATGAATACGGTTAAAAATAACAGACTGACACCACCCCACCACCCCAATAAAAAAATTGTAATCACAAATAACATGAGGTTTTTGTTTTTATTTTAAATTAGATTTACATTCCATTAAACTGCAGTGGCTCAAGTGGCTAAGACACCCAGTGGAAGGTCAGCAGTTCGATTCCCGAGTACTGCAGGACAGAATGAGCTTCTGTCTCTATCCTAGCTCCTGCCAACCCAGCAGTTTGAAAGCAAGAAATTGCAAGTAGATAAATAGGCACCACTTAGGTGGGATGGTAAACAGCGTTCCATGCACTCAGGTGTCTAGTCATGCCTGCCACATGACCATGGAAATGTCTGTAGAAGCAGACAGCTCTGGCTCTGGTTTGAAACAGAGATGGGCACTGAACTCTAGAGTCGGATATGAATGGATTTTGAGCAAGGGTGACCTTTACCCTTACCTTAAACTTGTTTTGCTTAATAAAATGCTTCTTGCTTTATTGGTAGACTCTATGAAAAGTGAAAGCATGGCTATTTTCTTGAAAAATCTAGTGCTTTTGCGAGCAGGTCATATTGTCAGAGGAAACCGTTGGCTCACAAGATACTGAGATGAATTCATTCATTCATTCCAATACACTGTGGGGCCAGTCTTTGGCAAAACAACACTGTAAAAGAGAGTAGTAGATTGATTGATCAAGGACCATTGATGAATTATTGCCCAATTTCTGGTTGCCCTCCAGTTCCTGGAAGTTGTTGGGATTACAGTAAAACCCTGGGTTATAACCGCCTCGGATAAGTTTGCTGCGGTTTACAATGGCAAATCCTATGGAAATGTTGCCCCGGCTTACAAAATTTTAATGTTTTTGTTTGTTCGTTTGTTTACAACAATCAATTCAGGACCATTTTTTTTATTTTTTTCGATGCATCCCCATGGATGTTTCGGTTTACAATTTTTTCTGCTTACAATGGAGGCTGTTACAGGGCCACCATCAGAAATTTCTGGGCCCCTGACTGAACAAACTTATTGCCCCCACACACACACATTTTGGCCATGCCCCTCTGTGGGCATGGGCAAATCTGTGGGCGTGGCCAAATTTGGCCATGTGTCATGCCTGCCATAACATAAATGTAAAGGTTTCCCTTGCTCGAACGAAAGCCAGTCGTATCTGACTCTAGGGTTCAGTGCTTATGTCTGTTTCAAAGCCAAAGAGCCAGCGCTGTCTTCTTCTGTAGACCTTTTCATGGTCATGTGGCATGACTAGACAACAGAGCACATGGAACGCTGTTACCTTCCCACTGAAGTGGTCCCTATTTACGGTCCCCTCCTCCTCCTCCTCGTCTTCCTCCTCTGGCCCGTCTTCCTCCTCTGGCAGCAGAATGGGGTGCCTGAGTTGGCGGCAAGGGAGGCCTCTGAGCGGGGTGGCATGGAGGGGTGGAACTAGGAAGGGAACATAGCACCAGCAGGCCTCCTCAGCCGGCAACGGCTCGCCTTCCTCCTCCTCAGCCTCCATGCATTGTGCCCATCGCTGTGTGTGAGGCAGACGGGCATGGGCAGGCAGGGCTGGAGGGAGGGAAGCAGAGGAGTCTTTCTCTCCTTCTCTCTGTGTGTGTGCGTGTGTGTCTACACATACGCAGACACACATGCACACACAAAGAGAGAAGGAGGGAGAGAAAGACTTCCCTGCTTCCCTCCCTCCCACCCTGCCTGCCTGTGCCCATCCGCCTCACACACAACTACGGGTGCAACGGATGGAGGAGCGCAGAGAGAGGGAGGCAAGACCACCAAGCACCCCAGCCCAAGCGTTGAGGGCGCAGCTGCCCCCTCCTCCGCCGCAGCAGCTGCCTTCGCCGCCTCCAGCCCCAGCACGGTATCTGCCGGACTGGCGCGCCTTGTGGGCTGAAGGCTGAAGCCTTGAACCCGGATAGCCGGGTCAAGTTCAAGGCAGAGGGAGCCCTCTGGTGGGGTATGTGCAGTGGCGCTGACTGCCGCCGGTTAAAAAAAAGTTTTAAAAAAGAAAAATTTTTAAAAAAGAGAAAAAAATTAACATGCCGCTGCCTGGGGCTCCTGCCAGCACCGGGCCCTGGATGGCAGTCCCCCTTGTCCCCCCCCCCATTGCAGCACTGGACTGTTGGAACGGACCTCCATTATAACCCGGAATTTTACTGTACTTCAAACAATGGTCTCCCAAAAGACATTTTGCTGTGGTGACATTTCCTTGACAACAGGAGAACAACAGTCACTCCCTTTCTGCCCTACATACTGTATAGAGAAACTGGATGGAACATGGCATCCTCTTTGCGGTCCTCTTTGGAACCCTTGACATAGATCAATTACACTGGAAGTCAAGTACTATGTTTCTCCTTGTTTAATGTCAGAATTGTACTATAGATCTTATTTTTTCCTGTTGCAGGCACTGGATCAATTTTGAATTGTACAGATTTTTTTTAAAAAAAAAAGCTTGGAGCAGGGATAAATTACATGTTTTGCATCAACTCACACATTGTGTTGTAATGATTGGATATTTTTCTGATGATAACATAAGGATATGTAGCGTATTTTCCGGCGTATAAGACGACTGGGCGTATAAGACGACCCCCAACTTTTCCAGTTAAAATATAGTTTGGAATATACTTGCCGTATAAGACTACCTCTCTTCCAATGTACACCAAATAAAAATTAACCCACACTCAACCCGAAGACGTGCAGCCCTCCGAGTCGAATGGGCAGGTTCTGGTGGAGAGCCAATCCACACTCACGTTCTCCTCCTCGAGGTACAGGAAGATGTGTGCAGCTTGCTTCCCCTTGCTTCATACTCCCCGCACAGAGCAGGGACTCGGCCGTGGCACCTCCCACCATATGCGCCGGACATATGAAGCAAGGGGAAACAAGCTGCAGTTAAGTACCTGCCCTATAAGACGACCCCCGACTTTGGCACAGATTTTTCGGGGTTAAAAAGTAGTCTTATACGCCAGAAAATACAGTACATGTGGTAGTTAGATTCATTATATAAGGACTATTGAAGGTTGACAAAAAATGTAGAATTTTATGAGAAATGGCCACCTTTGTCAGGTTTAAAGGGGAAAAGATATATTTATTGACACAAACATAGATGATCTGCATTCACAGCTATAATTTGTTGAATTGAAATGTTATAATAATAAAATAGTAAATAATCTCCCTGCTCAATTCTGCCACTTGTTTGACTTTTGCAGATGCTCTATCTGTCCCTATTGTCAGCCCTATCCATTTCCCCTTCTCATTTGAATACAATTTAATGGAGTAATCTCTAGGCTGATGGCACATTTAGGAAGCCCCTCCGGTCTGCTCTGGTTGGACAGGCTGGAACTCTTGGGGAGACGTGGTCTCTTAGGTAACCTGGCCCACTACCATGTAGGGCTTTAAAGGTCAAAACCAGCACCTTGAATTGTACCTGGAGGCAAATTGGTAACCAGTGCAGCTCCTGGAGCAGAGGCATGGTGCGGGCAGAAGATTTCATTCCCATCACTACTACCCCATCTGTTTCCCACACACACTAGCACTTTGTATGGAAAAAAATCATTCTAAAAGGACTTAAACTAGGAAAAGCATTTAAAGTAGAACAAGGTATCTTTCTTTACAGTTACTGTTTGTAATTATAGTCAGAAGGATTAAAAAAGAAAATGGAGTCTTTAGTACCTGGAAAGAACCTTTATGCTTGTTAATTGATTGGAGTTCAGAGGGAGAAAAACTGCCAAAAGAAAAATCCAAATGGAAGCAACAGAACTAATAGGAAGATAGGTGGGGGCTTGCCTCAAATGCCAGAGGTGGGAAAAGAACTTTATTAATCAAATTAGTGACAAAGGACAATCAAATAGGCTGTAAGCCTCCTCTTGCTGATACCTAGTGTTAGTGCATGCAAGATTGCTACTATCCCAATGGTAGATGGGGGATGTTTTGAATCCTCTGCTATAAAGCTGCTAGTACAAGGAACTCTGAGACAGGACTAAGGATTAAATCTGTTCAATTTTGTACTATAAGCACTTCTGTTCAGGGAAATCTACTGCAACTCTGTAGCAGAGAATTCTCAATACTGCAAATCCCAGGATTCCTAGACAAGAGTTATGATAGGTAAGTAAAATAAATAAATTTCACGTGAGAAATTACTCTGGGCTGAAAGGATTTTAGCTGGAGAATCTCTGCTCAGGAGACGCCTGAATGAGGCTCCTTTCATGTCCCCAAGATCTGTTGTGCAGAACTCAGGTATCGAATCCTGACCTTCCAATCTTCAAGCTAAGCATTTTTACCACTAAGACCAGATAAATTAAGTTGTGTACTCACATCCCCTTAGATCCAATGGAGAAGCATGGTAACATTATCCTCCTGCTTGACAAGCTGTACACACAAATAGCTTTTGGGAAAGCAGAGCTTATATAAATGAATTTTTAAACTACAACTCTCAGATTCCCCTACCTAGCACAGCTGCTGGATGCTGTAGCATAAAACAGTAATTTTTCCAAGATTTGTGACTGGTACAAAATAATGTTTCATTCCATTCTGCTGTGGTGGGACTGATAACCATCCTGCCATGAATCTCCTCCTTTAGGCTATGAAACAGATAAGACATTTTGTAGGCCACCCTTCTAGGCTTCTGGACAGTGCTTTCATTAATGAATCCCTTCATCAACATTTCCAGTGAGCTTTTCTGCAGATTAGAAAACCTGGAAAGACACACCTGACCACCACCACCCATCATTCTGCAGGCTCTAGAGTGCTCTTATCACTGTTGTGTTGTTAGTGTCCATGATAGCACTCTGTTTGAATATTAATGGGATAACAAATGTTCTTTTGGAGTCTTTCCACCCACACCCCATTACAAGCTACTCATACAGTACCAGCTGGATGGCTCGATGCAATTATTTCTCTGTAAATCTTTTGCAGCCCATCTGTTCCTTCAGGTGCAACCAAGCCTGGTAGATATGGTAAAAACCCTAAACAACAGGGTTGTGTCCACCAGTAAAGACAATGTCACCCGGTGACCATAGTGTTTTTGTAATGTAAAAAGATAAGCTTTCTTTTTCAAGACCAGCAACATTTCCAGACAAGATGAAGCAGAAATGAGAAAACATGTGCTTTTGGACTACAAATCCCAGCATATCTGAGGGAATGTGGCCAGAGGTCATGGTAGCAAGGGTATTGTGGGAGTTGTAGTCCTAACTCTGAGATAAAGCACAACACAATATACCTCAACTGGTTCCCTCCACATGTGTGGGACTTTTGGCTCCCACATGTCCCAGCCAGCCTGCCCAATGACTGTGCTAGCTGGGGATGATGGGAATGACAATCTCATACTGTCACTGGAGGGGCTTGGAATGGGAGGATGGAAGGCTTTAAGGGCTTTCTTCTACAATATGTTAGTGTTATGCTTTTACCAAATTGCATTGCTAGAAATAACCACTCACAGCTCAGAGCAGAGGAATATAGAATGAGCTTTCCAAGGCCACCCAATAATCATCATAACTCAGGAAGAGCAGATATCTGGATTTCCTCCACCTAATACACACACACACACACAAGTCTGAACCATGCAGAACAGAACCATTGTCACATTATATTGCATCATCAGCTCTTTTGAAGTATGCTGTTAGTCCTGGAAGTGGTGGCCAGGGGAGGGTGTATAGCCCACAATATTACATAGAACTGGCATCTCCCCCACCCTCTTTTTAAATGCAGATTCTCAATGCAACCCATGCCTAAATCCCAGTGGTGCATGTGGTGCACACTTGGATGAGTTGACCCAATTTAAAAGACATGGGTCCATTTTCCCTACTATCTCCACACCTTGTTTGTTTGTTTGTTTGTTTGTTTGTTTGTTTGTTTGTTTGTTTGTTTGTTTGTTTGTTTGTTTGTTTGTTTGTTTGTTTGTTTGTTTGTTTGTTTGTTTGTTTGTTTGTTTGTTTGTTTGTTTGTTTGTTTGTTTGTTTGTTTGTTTGTTTGTTTGTTTGTTTGTTTGTTTGTTTGTTTGTTTGTTTGTTTGTTTGTTTGTTTGTTTGTTTGTTTGTTTGTTTGTTTGTTTGTACCCCACCCTATTGGTGTCTGCACCACTCAGGGCAGCTTACAATACAAGGGAAATACAATAGAGTTAATAAAAAACAATAAAAGGCATTTATAGATAAAAGCATTACTAAAACCCTATCTAAAATACAATCTTAAAAACAAAAAACCCTCCAGTGCCCTCCCTAAACCCTTAAGAGATAAATAGTAAAAAAAAAACAAGAAGATAAAAAGACAGGAGGGAAATAAAAAGAGGGGAATAAAAAAGAAGGGGATGGGGTGGAGAATAAAAACAGATAAGTCAGTTGTAAGCCAGCAGGACTGGGCCGTCACACTTGTCAGGCCCCACACCCGCTGGCATAACCAGGTCTTCAGCACCTTCCTATGCAAAATAGGCTATTCCCAAGTGCTGCCAACACTTCAGTTTTACTCCAATGTGCCTCATAGTTCTGGTTGCACCACTTGCACAGGCATATGCAGGGTAATGGTTTGCTAGTCACAGAAGACTTGGGTTTCCAATGCAAACTCATGTTCAAAGAACAACTAGAATTTAGGGAAGTTCTTTTGCACAGATGTTAAATTGTAGTACTGTAACCCAAATGTTGTGAATTCACCCTAATGGCCTCAAAGTTGACTGAGCCGTCTATACTTCTGAGGTTGGTAAAATGAGTACCCAGCATGTTGGGGGCAAAAACATGTTAATTACCTTGTGAACTTGCAACCTGTCAAAGAGTGCACTAAGCACTATGGGGCGGCATAGAAGTCTAATTGTTCTTTTTCTCTCTTATTCTTTTGAAATACAGCTCCCAGTATACTCGGGTATAGAGATTTGAAAGATCACTTACCTCTATGAGGGATATGTACATCTGACAGCCTCAAACTCAACTTCCCTCTGTGTTGCTTCAGTGTTGGAAGCAGCCCTTTGGGGCTCAGTCATTGCCAAGGCAGCTGCAATGCTATAGTACGCAGGGAATCCTTTTCTTGTCACTGATATAGAAAGAAACATGGAAAAACACCAAGCCACCAGCCATGCTACTGGGGGGGGGGGGTGTGTCTGGAGACTGCCTGCCAAAAATGTAGCATTTCTAAGCTCTGCTGCTGCAGATCTTGAAATCCATGCCAAGCTCTTCATTTTATGTATAAGAATATCAGGCTTGTAGTTGACAGCCTGCGGGGCTCTCCTGGAAATCTGTCAGGCAGGGTGGACACATCTATTGCATAGAACCTTGGCATGACCCAGTCTCTAATCTCTAAAGGCCCCCTGTGATTATATAAAAGGACCATCCACCCTTGTTTTCATATTAAATTGTGCTAGTTTCTTTTATTGTGATTTTATTTATTGTACCCTAGGAACTGTTGATATAGGGTGGGCTAGAAGCATTTAAATGATTGGCTAAATGACTATTATTTTTCTGCTTCCAACTGGTTGCCACACAGTTAAGAACTAATTGCCACACGTGTTTAGAATTCATTAGATTCTGTTTGGTATCACAACCGCAGCCTGAATGTCTCCTAAACAGCTTTAACATCTCTATGTTGCTATTCATAAATGTGAGTCTACAGGCTTTTGAGTGTTTGTATTATTGATATTTCTGCTCTAGATATTTATCATTAAAAGAAAGTTTATTTGTTAGCAATTATTGAATATTCCACTTAGAAGCATAGAGATTAATAGTAAAAAAAAATAATGCTGGGAGACCATTATGTGCAGAATAACTATTACAAAGATTAACAAATCTTGATTAAAGGAATATTATATGTAACCACATGCAGGATTTTGATCAGTCAGCCTCCTGAAGTTAAGAAAAGAGTCTTATGAACTTGAACATGATTAATTAATTTGCATTAACTTTCTAGCCTAGTATTAAAATAGCCACTGATTGATCTATCGATCTATCTATTGATCTGGTAAGTATGAGAAAGTTGGACTTGTAGTTAGTAGGGTGACTCATATCCTCCCTGCCTTTGATTGGTAATGAGACAGATAGCTGAACTAAGCTACTCAGAAGAAGAATGATTATTGTGACTAATGGCAATTGGTGTCTATGATTTAAGCAGGCCTATTGAGTCAATCCTCTCCACCTTTGTCTTCTGTGACTAGTGGCACCTTTAAAAGGTTCAGGTAGATTCTTTCATGCCTGGTGCCTGAGGTCCTTTTAACTATGAGACATCAAAGAATGAATTTGGACCTCCCTGCATGGAAAATGTCTTTTTTGCTCCTCATTTATGGGCCTCTGCTAATATCAGGTTGTCAAGCTTTGGCCAGGTGGCCATTGTGCCTGTTCAGTTTTCTCTCCAAGTACTCCCTGCTAAAAGCCCAGAATTATGGTCCTCACTGTTTTCACTTACTGTGGTTCTTTATCTTGAAGTTTAAACCACTTTCCAAATAGAAGATACCATCAGATAGGTATTGCACACAGAGCTTTTCTCATAAATCAGTGTTCTCTGTAAAGATGGATATGTGCCCCACAGCTTTCACTCACAAATAGCATACTAACAACTCTCATCAAATAGCACTTAATTCTATACTAATTCTTTGAAACAAATGTAAAGGTAAAGATCACCCTTGCTCGAAGGCCAGTCATATCTGACTCTAGAGTTCAGTGATCATCTCTGTTTATAGCCAAAGAACCAGCACTGTCTGCACCTGCAGACATTTCTGCGGACATGTGGCAGGCATGCCTCAACACCAAAGTGCATGGAACTTCCCACTGAAGTGGTCCCTATTTATTTACTTGCAATTTCTTGCTCTCGAACTTCTAGGTTGGCAGGAGCTGTGACAGAGATGAGAGCTCACTCCGTCGTGCAGTATCTAGGAATCAAACTCTGACCTTCCAGTCAGTGAGTTCAGCATCTTAACCACTTGAGTCACCACAGTCCATTTGAAACAAATGAGCGGCCATTAAGTAGCATTTTAGACTTTACCATTGGTACCACTTTAGTGGGAAGGTAAACAATGTTCCGTGCACTCTGGTGTCTAAGCATGCCTGCCACATGTCCACGGAAACATCTTCAAATGTAGACAGTGATGGCTCTTTGACTATAAACAGAGATGAGCACTGAACCCTAGAGTCGAATATGACTGGCTTTCGGGCAAGGGTGGCTTTTACCTTTATTGAGGTAATGGTTTATACAATGGGATTTTTGCAATAGCACATTTCTTTGTGGGTGTAAAGAACAGGCAACCTCACACCTATGTCAGTGTACTCTGCACCCCTCAATGTGTACCATGGAAACACTCGTGTTAGCTAACCAAATTACCTTTGGTATTGCCAGTTATTGGGCAACAATTACTAATATGTTGATTAATTGTAGGATGGTATTTCTGACACAAGGAAAGAAAGAAGGCTATCTAACATGTCATGGAACTATAATTACAATGGTCATCTTTTTAAACTTTAGGGTAGGGAATAGGCTGTATTGTTGGATTTACTTTCCACATTTATTCATTATTTGTTGCATATCTACTAAATTGGCGATACGATTTAAAATGAAGAAAATTTTACTTATTCTTCCTGACCAAACTCATGGAATTTTTAAATGCTTAAATAGTTCAAGTTGTGTCATAGAACAGGGAAGGATTACCGTATTTTCCGGCGTATAAGGCGACTGGGCGTATAAGACGACCCCCAACTTTTCTAATTAAAATGTAGAGTTTGCAATATAAGAACATAAGAACAGCCTTGCTGGAACAGGCCACAGCCCATCCAGTCCAGCATTCTGTCTCACACAGTGGCTCACCATTTGCTTCAGGGTATTCCCAAGAAGATGCCTTCACCTGCTTAGGATTCCCTGGAAATGGCATTGAGAGATATCCTGCCTATCTCTCCAACCCCAAGGTTGTCCTTAAGTATCCATAATTATAGCCATTTATACCCTTGTCCTCCATGAACTTGTCTAATCCTTTCTTAAAGCTGTCAAGACTGACAGCTGTCACCACTTCTTCTGGCAGGGAGTTCCATAGACCAGGGATCCTCTGGGTGAAAAAGTACTTTCTCTTATTTGTTTGAGAACTAGTACCCAAAAGTTTCATCGAGTGTCCCCTAGTTCTAGTGTTGTGCGATAGGGAAAACAGTTTTTTCCTTATCTACTTTGTCCACACCGTGCATGATTTTATAAACTTCAATCAGGTCACCTCTTAGACACCGTCGTTCAAGAGTGAAAA
Organism: Bradypodion pumilum; assembly: GCA_035047305.1. Taxonomy (NCBI): domain Eukaryota; kingdom Metazoa; phylum Chordata; class Lepidosauria; order Squamata; family Chamaeleonidae; genus Bradypodion; species Bradypodion pumilum. Next base: position 53,492,893 of record JAWDJD010000004.1, read on the forward strand.
GGCCCAACCGTTGCAGCCTCAGATGGTAAGGAAGGTGTTCCAGTCCCCTAATCATTCTGGTTGCCCTCCTCTGCACTTTCTCCAACTCCATAATATCTTTCTGGAGATATGGCGACCAGAACTGTACACAGTATTCCGATGGGGCCTCACCATAGATTTATAAAGAGGCAAAATGACACTTGCTGACTTATTTTCTATACCCTTCCTAATGATCCCTAGCATTGAGTTTGCTTTTTTCACTGCTGAGGCACACTGGGTTGACCACCAGGACACAAAGGTCCCTTTCCTGGTTTGTCGCAGAGAGTTCAGACCCCATCAGTTTATAAATGTAATTGGGGTTTTTTGCCCCAACATGCATCACTCTGCACTTACTAGTGTTGAAGCTCATTTGCCACTGTTTTGCCCACTCTCCCAGTGTCAAGAGATCCCTCTGGAGCTCCTCACAATCTCTCACAGTTTTCACTACCCTGTATAATTTCGTGTTGTCAGCAAATTTGGCTACCTTGCTTTTTACTCCTACCTCTAGATCATTTATGAAGAGGTTGAAAAGCAGGAGTCCCAGTACTGAACCTTGGGGGATCCCACTCTTTACTTCCCTCCACTTGGAGAAGTGTCCATTTAGTGCTACCCTCTGTTTCCTGTCCCTTAGCCAGTTGCTGATCCAGAACAAGACCTGTCCCTTTATTCCATGACTGGTAAGTTTATTCAAGAGCCTTTGGTGTGGGACCTTGTCAAAAGCCTTCTGAAAGTCCAGATAAACAATGTCAACTAGATCCCCCTTATCCACATGCTTGTTGACACTCTCAAAAAATTCCAACAGATTAGTGAGGCATGATTTGCCCTTGCAAAAGCCATGTTGGCTCTCCTTTAGCAGCGCCTTCTCTTCTATGTGCCTATTAATTCTATCTTTTAGGATGGTTTCCATCACTTTACCTGGGACACATGTCAAACTGACAGGTCGGTAATTTCCTGGATCACCCCTGGATCCTTTTTTGAAAATTGGTGTTACATTTGCTACTTTCCAGTCATCAGGCACAAAGCCTGATTTGAGGGAAATATTATATATTTTGGCTAGGAGATCAGCAATTTTATCGTTAAGTTCCCTGAGAACTCGTGAATATACTTGCCGTATGACTACCCCTCTTCCAACGGCGGCGTCTTCGGAGTTTCCCGGGCCGGGGATGGCTTCCTTTACCTGCTGGGGGTGGTGGTGTGGAGGAGGAGGAGGAGCAGCTGACCGGCGTGGAAAGCCAGCTTGGGGTGGGGGCTGGGCAAATGGCCCAAGAATCCCAAGAGCCTTAGGGGAGGAAACTCAAATCTGGAGACTCCCTACCTAGGAAACCATGGGAAGGGTGGCCATAAATCAAGATGCCATTAGTACTATCATCATCATTTTTAATTTTAATTTTTATTATTTTAATATTACCTTTTGGCAATAATACTAAGTTTTATTTCTATCCCGCTTTCCTGACACAAGTGTCACTCAAAGCAGCTTACAACATATATAACCTATTCCCCTTCACCAGTGGGGAAGGTAAAAGGAGCCCTGCTGGGCGTCTCCGAGCCCGACGGGGCTCCTTTTACTTTCCCCGCCGGTGAAGGGGGTGGGGAGGCAAGGCTTGTGGTGTCTCTGAGCCCGACGGGGCTCCTTTTACCTTCCCCACCTGTGAAGGGGGCGGGGAGGTGTGGCTAGCCCGATGGAGCTTCTTTTACCTTCCCCGCCAGTGAAGGGGGTGGGGAGGCATGGCTCGCCATGTCTCCAAGCCCGACGGGGCTCCTTTTAACTTCCCTGCTGGTGAAGGGGGTGGGAAGGCACGGCTCGCAGCGTCTCCGAGCCCGACGGGGCTCCTTTTACCTTCCCCGCCAGTGAAGGGGGTGGGGAGGCATGGCTTGCAGTGTCTCCGAGCCTGACGGGGCTCCATTTACCTTCCCCGCCAGTGAAGAGAGCAGGGAGGTGGGCGGCCCCTTGCTCCAGAGGCCTTGTTGTGGCGGTGGCTGGCTTTTCCCACCGGTCACCTCCTCCTCCTCACCCCCTGGCTGGAGTGGTGGTGCGGAGGAGGAGGAGCATCAGCTGACCGGCAGGGAAAACCAGCCGCCGCTGCCACAAGGCATCCGGAACAAGGGGCCACCCAGATGCCACCACCCCAGCCGGGGGTGGGGGAGGTGAGGAGGAGGGGAGGAAAGTATACACCCTTGCCGTTTTTCCCTCCCTTTGGGTGAGGAGGAGGAGCAGCAGCTGACCAGTGGGGGAAACTAGCCTCCACCGCCCGTGAGGTGTCCGGAGCAAGGGGCTGCCCGGATACCACTACCCCAGGGGGGATGAGGAGGAGGAGGATCAGCAGCTGACCGGTGGGGATAGCCATTCACCGCCGCAAGGCTGGTGGTTGTGGTATCCGGGTGGCCCCTTGCTCCAGAGGCCTCGTGGCGGCGGCAGCAAATGGCTTTCCCTGCCGGGAGGCCCCTAGCTCCAGAGTACCCGGCATATAAGACGACCCCAAATTTTGGCACAGATTTTTCGGGGTTAAAAAGTCATCTTATACACCGGAAAATACGGTATATGCTGAAATTACTGCTTTCTATTTCAGAAGATTCAGATGCAAAACGCAAGCCTAGATATTATGAGATTACTTGTTATTAAATTGTAGAATTAACAGCAGAAAGCAGTGTAAAGAACCAATATAACTCTGGCCACTCTATATAAAAACAGCCACCTTGGCTTTTTCTCATAGTATCATGGAAATGCAGCAGAGCTTTAAGGAAGGAAAGAGATTTAGAGGCAAAGACGGCTTCATCTTGACAATGTCGCAAGGAAGCGGCAGAGAGAATTGCTTCTGTTGACCATAGACAAAGCCACTGGAAATTCCTGCAGAAGCAAAATATTGTATATGTGGACTTGTAAATCAATTTTATCTGTCCAAGTACATGCAGTTCCATTACTCATCTTAGATTTGAACTGAATATGGTTTTCAAATGACATTTTAGTAAGCATTGGTGCATTCTTTCTTTTCGTGCACACCACATAAACCTCAAGATTAAAAAGAAGCTTCAGTTTGAATTTAATGAGTTTAGTATTCCATGCTGTCAAGGCAATTCTGACTTATGGCGACACTTTCTTGGGTTTTCTAGGTACATAATACATAGAAGTGGTTTATCGTTCCCTTCTTCTGGGAGTGCTTTAGGTTTGTGCAGCTTGCCCATGGCTATGCAGGCTGGCTTTTCTCCCTGGAGGCACAGTGTGGAATTGAACCCCCAACCTCTAACCACTGAGGTTTCCAACCATCTGAGTTCAGGATAACTTTCCTTTATTTAATAATACAGATCAATTACTACTATTAAATGATTAATGTTTGTTGCATTTACGTCCCACCTTTTCACTATAAAATAGCCCTCCAGCTGACATTTAGCTAAAAATAATGAAAGCATATAAACCAGCCTCACCATAAAAGCCATTAAAATTGACCAAAGGGGCCATTCAACAATTACGTGTTCCTCGAGGGGAGATGGGGAATGCCATCTGAATTACAGAAAATTACGTGGGGGTAGGGGTGGGGGTGGGGGTGGGTGGGAGTCAGGGTCAGATCAAAGATTACATAATCCTTTTGGAGCTGTTGTGGTTTCGAAACATGGCACTTTTTTAGGTTTAAAAATTATCTCTGGGAATTTTGATCCGATTTGAGGTTATTGAATTGCTTGTGCAGTCTATTTCTATTTTACCAATAGTGAAAAGCTCTAAAAATTAGAGTTTCGATACAAAAGCTCTGGATTACATAATTTTAAAGGGAGGGGGTTTGAAGCGAAAATTACGGTCGGATTACATGGGGGGAGGGGGTCAATTTCCCACAAAAAAATGGATCACATAATTGTTGAATGGCCCTGAATGCATTAAAAACCATTAAAATCAGCAAAAGATTCAGATTAAAATCAACACTGGAAGGCTGATTAGAAGGCATATGACAGACTAAAGAGATGAAGCTCTCTTGTATTGGGTCAGGCCATTTATTCAGCTTTTCCCCCATTTCCATGTTATCTCAGTAGTTAAGAAGCTCGCCTTGTTCGCTGGAAGGCTGGCAAGTCAGCAGTCCGAGACCCGGCTACTGCATTATGGATTGAGCACCCGTCTCTGTCCCAGCTCTTGGGGACATGAAAGGAGCCTCATTTGGGCATTCTCTGAGTGGAGTTTCTTCTGCAAAAATCCTTTCAACCCAGAATAATTTCTGACATGAAATTTATTATTATTATCTTGAATCTCACCAAGTGCTTTCTCGCACTCAGCACTAGCTGCTCCAAATGATGGCTCCTCTTTCTGTTCACCTGCTCTTTCCTGCCATTGTAAGCTGGGACTTTAAGTTTGTCATTTATACTTTTACTTTGCTTACTTATCTTGGATCTATCTATATCTGATCTAGTAAGGTTAAAATCTCCAGCAATAATCATTTTGCTCTTTCTTTCTTTTTTAATTTGTTGAAGTTTATTCAAAAACTCTTATTGGGCCTATTTTTCCAGATTGGCATGGTCAAAGTAAAAATGGACACCTGCCAAGTCGCTTAATTATTACAACTAATTTTCATTGTTATAGTTTAATAAATTTCATCAGTTAAAAAATATGTAACATAAATGTATTTTATTCCTTTTTAATAGACAACTGAAGTTCACCATATAATAAATAAATAAATAAATAAATAAATAAATAAATAAATTCCTTTTAAATAAATTTATTCAATTTCTTGGTACGAATTAAAACCCTCCCTTCATTATATTTTACTATTTAAAATTTATTTAGTATTCTGTTATTTTATTGATTAATGAGTACTTACTTTAGATTAATTATACTCACTTTAATAAGGTTGTGTTAAGCAGCAGCTGCAACATTAGAGAACTGCAGCTCTGTTGTTCTCTGTAGGATAAAATATATGCTGTCTATGGAAGCTGCTTAATGATACAACAGAAAGCTTGATTTCAGGTAGGATAAATGCAATGATTTAATAAGCAGAGGAAAGTCTTCCAAACTTAATATAGGACTCTAAATAAAGGTATAATGACTTTTTAAAAAACAAGACTTTAAAGATTCAAATGAAGGTTTATGAAGCAGTGGACTTGCAGTTTGCTGTCGATTTTTTGGCAATTAATTTTTAAAATCAATATTCTTTTTTTCTCAGAGGCTATGAAAATCAGATGAGGTGTTTCATGCAACCCAAGCTAACCTTTGGCAATCTCTGTTTTAGCCATATCAGGAGCTGATCTTGGGACCTTTGTCACATGTCTTGCAAAGGAGATACAGTACTACCAATCCTAAAGAGATTGGGTAATTCTGATCACTCTCAGCACTATGACAGGTACAGAGAGCTGTCAAATTAACTGGACTAACATGACACATAATTCCAAGCAAAAATATAGGCCCATTCCGGTTGCTGACACGATAGGTCATTTGACTCATGGGCTTACTACAGGGATAGAACCTAACATATTTCTCAGATGCCACAGCACCTGTACTTAGTTAGGTTTCTACTTAATTAGATTTGCTTTCTGATCATTATCAAAGCTGTGCACATGACTTGAAAGTGAATGGTGTATTAGTCCAGAGACTTAGAAATGCAAGACCTGAATAATTTACTTTTATCGATCTCAGATACGGGTAATGCAATCTATCCCAGTGTTAGGAAAGTGCCTTGAATATAGCCATGGGAGTTAAATTGGATTGATGAAATATAGCAACAGGCCATCACATTCCACTTGGCTAGTAATGGGGATGGCTTGCCCTTAGCCACACTGCCAAAGGAGAAGAAGCTCTTGACAACTCAACTGCTGGAGTTTTATTCCTGCAAACAGAACATGAAGTGCCCCCACCACACACACACACACACACACACACACACACACACACACACACACACACACACACACACACACACACACACACACACACACACACACACACACACACACACACACACACACACACACACACACACACACACAAGTTCCTTTGTGGGCATGAATACGCCTTTCTCATCCCAAAGTGATATGAGGAAAGAAGGGCCCATAAAGAGCTGCCAGTTCTTCTTTGTGAAGCAACTTAGCTAGTTGCCTTATATGTATCAGGGTAAGTCCTATGAATAGACTATCGGTCCATTTAACTTAGTATTGCTGACTGACTGGCAGTAGATCTCTATAGTTTCAAACCAAAGTCTTTCCTGGGTCTGCTTGAGATGGAATCCATTATTTGCTTCATGAGCTTTTTGTTGTTGTTGTTCAGTCGCACAGTGGAGTCCAACCCTTTGCGACCCCATGGACCACCGCACACTAGGCTCCTCTGTCTTCTGCCATCCTCCATTGTCCACCCAGATCTATGCCCACTGTATCAATGATGACATCTAGCCATCTCATCCTCTGTCACCCTCTTCTCCTTTTGCCTTCGATCTTTCCCAGTATCAGAGCCTTCTCCAGTCAGTCCTCTCTTTTCACTTGGTAGCCAAAGTACTTGAGCTTCATCTTCAGCATTTGTCCTTCCAAAGCATAGACAGGGTTGATTTCCAGGATACTCTCAAAATTCTCCTCCAGCACCACATTTCAAAGGTGTTCTTCTGCACTCAGCCTTCCTTATGGTCCAGCTTTCACAGCCATATATTACTACTGGGAAGACTATTGCTTTAATCATGAGCTTACTTAGCTCTATTACTGAGATATAATATTTCCATAATGATTCTCTGTGCATGGCTCTACATTTTTCTCTTCTCTAGAACATATATGTGGAGGGTGTATCCACAGTATTTATAAAAGGCAAATGTATTCCATAGTAAAATTTGGTACAGTAATTCATTTTGGAGAAGTTCTCATTCTTTTTCTGAGAAGTATCAGGGAATGTTTGTTGCTCCTGCCATTAATCTTCAGTGGCCACTAAAAGTGCAGAGAGTTAAACAAAAAAAAGATGAATGAGGAGCTGTTAAATGCTACTAAATAATAAACACAATGCAGGTCAACAAGAATATTTGACTAGACAAAATAATGCTGTCCAGAACAGTAGATAAAAGGTAGGGGCAGTGATTTTTCTTTAGAGACCAATTCAACTTGAATCTAATTCCACTAGCAAATCACTGAAATTTGAAACACCACTGACAGGAAGCCCGTTACTGACTTTGTTATTTAGCTGCTTTCTATGGACTGCAGTGGCTCAAGTGGCTAAGATGCTGACTGGGAGGTGGAAGGTCAGCAGTTTGATTCCCGAGTACTGCAGGACGGAAATGAGCTCCCGTCTTCGTCCCAACTCCTGCCAACCTAGCAGTTTGAAAGCAAGAATTTGCAAGTAGATAAATAGGGACCACTTTGGTGGGAAGGTAACAGTGCTCCGTGTGCTCCAGTGTCTAGTCATGGCTGCCACATGACCATGGAAACGTCCGCAGAAGCAGACAACACTGGTTCTTCGGCTTTGAAACAGAGATGAGCACTGAACCCTAGAGTCAGATATGACTGGCTTTTGAGCAAGGGAAACCTTTACCTTTATCTACATGTTTCCCAACCTTTGGTTTTTGGACTTCAGTTCCCAGAAGCCTTAATCAATTTCTAAAGCATTGATCAGCCAATGTACTGACTTAGGCTTCTGAGAATTTAATTCTCCTTGTGAGGCATGTACCCCATGTTGGGAACCACTGATCTACACTCTTTATAATTACAATAGTAATTTAAGCAATAAATAGATGTTTGTAATATACTGAACCTCCCCCTCCCAATCCAATTTTTCACATCTTTCTTCTTCTTCCCTTTCTGCTTGCATCTGTCCACCACTTGGTGAAATGTGAGAAAGGGTGGACTCAGATGATTGTAGACTGAGACACTACAGCTTTATTTTCACAGGTCTATAAAGTAGGCTGAATGCTCTCCAGTAATCAAGACGGTTTATCGGAGAATCTACCAGTATTTTCTTCATCTTTCCCTCTTTTGCTGCAAATTAGGGCTCTGGGAAAGGTACTCAAAATTATTACTTCCCAAAGCAATGAGTTTACTTATTCCCTAAACAAATGGCCTGTCTAAGCTACTGGTATCACTATGTCCTGTGCCAGTAAGTTTCAAAGTTAATTTCACATTGGGCTGGTTCACATGTAGCACCAAAGTGGACTTGAGAATCTGGGCTCTCCAAATATTTTGCTTGGCTCTTCCCAATCAAAGCTCACATAAGAACATCAGGAGGGAAAAATGTCTCATTCATTGCTGTATTAAAACACGATTTAGCTCATGCAGGAGACCTAACACAACTTCACAGTAAGGTAAAGGTAAAGGTCACCCTTGCTCGAAAGCCAGTTATATTGACTCTAGGGTCCAGTGCTCATTTCTCTTTCATAGCTGGAGACCCAGCGATGTCTGCATCTGCAGGCATTTCTGTGGTCATGTGGCAGGCATGGTAAACAGTGCACGGAACGTTGTTTACCTTCCCAGCAAAGTGGTCCCTATTTGTTGTTGTTGTTCAGTCGCACAGTCGATTCCGACTCTTTGCGACCCTATGGACCATCGCTCTCCAGGCACCTCTGTCCTCCACCATCCTCCTTAGTCCACACAGCCCCGTGCCCATTGTATCTACAATACCATCTAGCCATCTCATCTTTTGCCGTCCCCTTCTTCTTCTGCCCTCCACCTTCCCCAGCATCAAGGCCTTCTCAAGTGAATCCTCTCTTCTCATTTGATGTCCAAAATACTTCAACTTCATCTTTGTTATTTGTCCTTCTAAGGAGCACTCAGGGCTAATCTCTTCTAATATTGACCTATTTGTTCTCCTCGCTGTCCAGGGGACTCTCAAAACTCTCCTCCAGCACCACATCTCAAAGGCATCTATTTTTCTTCGCTCAGCCTTTCTAATGGTCCAGCTCTCACAGCCATACATTACCACCGGGAATACCATTGCTTTGACTATGCGGACCTTTGTTTGCAGTGAGATATCTCTGCTTTTCACTATGTTCCCCAGGTTTTTCATAGCTTGTCTCCCAAGAATCAGCCGCCTTTTTATTTCATGGCTGCAATCCCCATCTGCAGAGATCTTGGATCCTAAGAAAGTAAAATCTGTTACTGCTTCTACTTCTTCCCCATCTATTTTCCAGGGACTTATAGCGCCTGTTGCCATTATCTTGGTTTTCTTGATATTGAGTCTCAGGCCAGCTTTTGCACTCTCTTCTTTCAACCTAATCAGGAGCTTCTTTAGGTCTTCTTCACTTTCTGCCATTAGGGTGGTATCATCTGCATATCTCAAATTGTTGATGTTTCTCCCAGCAATTTTCATCCCATATGGTGATTCCTCCATCCCTGCATTGCGCATTATGTGCTCTGTGTATAAGTTGAATAAGCAGGGTGACAGAATGCAGCCTTGTCTTACTCCTTTTCCTATTCCAAACCACTCCGTCATTCCATACTCTGTCCTAACTGTTGCTTCTTGACTCATGTACAGATTTCTCATGAGACATATGAGGTGTTTTGGTATTCCCATTTCTTTAATTACTTGCCACATTTTGTTGTGGTCCACACAATCAAAGGCCTTGGTGTAGTCAATGAAACAGAAGTAAGCTTGTTTCTGGTATTCCTTTGTTTTCTCCATGATCCAGCGTATGTTGGCAATGTGATCTCTGGTCCCCCTGCCTCTTCTGAATCCAGCCTGCACCTCTGGTGGTTCTCTTTCTACATGCTGCTGTAGTCTATCCTGTATTATCTTGAGCATCACTTTGCTAGCTTGTGGGATTAGCGCAATTGTTCGATAATTTGAACATTCTTTGGCATTGCCCTTTTTTGGGATTGGGACATATACTGATCTTTTCCAATCCTGTGGCCACTGTTTCGTTTTCCAAATCTGCTGGCATATAGCATGTAGTAGCTTGATTCCATCATCTTTCAGGGCTTTGAAGAATTCAACTGGGATACCATCATATCCACTGGCTTTGTTGTTTGCCGTGCTTTTTAGGGCCTTTCTGACTTCACTCTCTAGGATGTCTGGTTCAAGTTCAATTTCCCCCTCATTGTTATTATCCGCGGTGTTTAGGTCTTTTTTGTAAAGTTCCTCTGTGTACTCTTTCCATCTTTTCTTTATCTCTTCTGCATCCACTAACTCTTTGCCATCTTTGTCTTTTATCGTGATCATTTTTGCTTTGAACGTTCCCTTGACTTCCCCAATTTTTTTAAAGAGATCTCTAGTCCTGCCTCTTGTGTTGTTTTCCTCTATTTCTCTGCACTGTTCATTTAGGTAGCTTTCCTTATCTCTCCTTGCTTTTCTTTGAAATTCTTTATTTAAGTGATTGTATTTTTTCCTTTCTCCTTTGCCTTTTGCGTTCCTTCTTTCCTCTGCTATTTTAAGAGCCTCATCCAACAACCACTTTGCTTTCTTGCGCTTCTTTTCTTTTGGTATAGTTTTTCTTGCTGCCTCCTGCATAATGTCTCTCATCTCTGTCCATAATTCCTCTGGTACTCTGTCTATCTGGTCCAGACCATTGAATCTGTTCCTCACCTCCACCGTGTATTCCTTGGGTATGTTGTCTAGATCATATCTATCTGGCCTATTAGTTTTCCCTATTTTCTTCAGTCTGAGCCTGAATTTTGCAATCAGTAGATTGTGATCTGAGCCACAGTCCGCTCCAGGTCTTGTTTCTGCTGACTGTATGGAGGTTCTCCATCTTTGGCTGCAGAGTATATAGTCAATTTGGTTTCGATGTTGGCCATCTGGTGATGTCCATATGTAGAGTCTCCTCTTGTGTTGCTGGAAAAGGGTGTTTGCTATGACTAGTGTGTTATCTTGGCAGAACTCTATCAGTCTTTGCCCTGCTTCGTTTTGTGTTCCCAGACCAAACTTGCCTGTTATTCCGTCCACTTTTTGATTTCCTACTTTTGCATTCCAGTCTCCTAAGATAATGTGGACATCGTTTCTTGGTGTCTGTTCTATAAGATGTTGTAGGTCCTCATAGAACTGGTCTACTGTGGCTTGATCTGCACTGGTAGTTGGTGCATATATTTGGATTACAGTGATATTAAATGGTTTGCCTTGTAGTCTGACTGATATCATTCTATCATTTTTGAGATTGTATCCCATTACTGCTTTTCTCACAATTATGGTCCCTATTTATCTAATTGCAATTACTTGCTTTCGAACTGCTAGGTTGGCAGGAGCTGGGACAAAGATGGGAGCTCATTCTGTCCTGCAGTACTTCAGTATTGAACTGCTGACCTGCCACCTTCCAGTCAGCGTCTTAACCACTCAAGCCACTGCAGTCTCTTCACAGTACATTGCTCATTTTCCACCTTCCACAGTGACCAATGACCCATGAGCTGTGGTCTGAAACTTATGTAAGGCATCAACTTCCTCTTTTCATGATTAGGATAATCAGATTTAGAGGATGTGGTATATCACAAATTTCACCATACTAGGATATATTCAGAATTTTTTTGTTTGTTTTTGTTTTACAAAAGTTAAAACTTCACTGAAGTGAGAAGTTAAAATCCTATAGCTGAGTTTATTATATAAAACAGAATCTCAAGTGAGCATTTATATAGCTAGCAATATTCTACTAAATCACAGATGGGTGATGTGAGTCATTCCAGGTATTATTGGATTGCAACTGCCATAATCCTTGACTGTTGGCTATGCTGACTGGGACACAAGGGAACTGTAGCCAAGCATCATCTGGGGGAGGCACAGATCCACAATAGGTAGAAGCCATGCCTTCTCCATCACAAATGTTGCAGCAGACTTTTCAGTCTGTACTAATGAGTAAGTTTTGAGCAACTTAACTTTTCAAAATCCTTTGCAATGACTTTAGGGAGCTAGGGCAGAATCCCTTGGTTTTGCGAGCTACCCAAACATGGTGTATGTGAAAATTATTATTAATGACTATGTGCATGCTTCTGTAACTACTCATTAAAGAGTGTAGTAATTAATTGCTGTTAGAACTTCATTAATCTTGATCTATTGCAGCCAGTCTCCTTCATCCCCTTTCTTATTTAGCAGTCTGAGAGAAGAGAGGGTGGAGCACAGCCATTTCAACTCATGGATAATAAACCTTGTAAATTCATACAGGGCTTCCTTGACTGAAGGAATTCTGGCTTCAGCCCACATGGAAGGAAGGACCTTCCCACTTTAGATCATTAGTGCTGTCATTACATTATTATAGTAGTTTACATTTATTTATCTTATAATACATTACAACTATACAATTACTATTATCGCAGTGTATTTCTACCCTGTCCTTTCCAGTACTGTACATAGTGCTCAAGGTAGCTTACAATAAGCATAAATCATAATAAAAACAACAGAATTAAAGGATCAACTATTGAACTATCAGGATGAAATAAAATGAAAGATGTCGCACAAACCCCAAGCCACCTAGAATTTACAATTAGTTAAAATCATCATTCTAATTAAGGGGCTGCGGTGGCTCAGTGGTTAAGAAACTCACCTTGTTAGCTGGAAGGCTGGCAAGTCGGCAGTTTGAGACCTGGGTACTGCATGATGGATTGAACACCCGTCTCTGTCCCAGCTCTTGGGGACATGAAAGGAGCTTCATTTTGGTGTTCCCTGAGGGGAGTTGCTTCCACAAAAATCCTTTCAACCCAGAATAATTTCTGACATGAAATAAATATTATCATCATAATTAAACATTATTATACTGTATGTAAGTTTTGGAAGATGTGTCTTCATATCCTTCCTAAGGTAGCAAGAATGAAAATTGATTACAGTTCTGTAAAGAATACATTCGACAATTTGGGATTGAGGTAGGGAACAGCTCATGAGGACCTCCTGATAATATTATAAAGGATCGATACCAATTGGTTAAAGTTTGGAGGATTTGAGAGGAATTTGTGGGAAGCAGCAGGAAATGAGTCTGAAGAAATATAAGCATGAAAATTTTAGGGCAAAATCAGGATACAAAGAGATATAAGACACAGTAAAACATGGAGGTGTTGGGCAGGAATGTAGAGAAAAGATAAAATGATGTGGGAAACGGAGGTCTTGGTAGTGCTTTTTAGCAAGGAATTCAGAGCCAAAATAAACAGCTAATACCAGCATAGCCCCCCCCCCAAGGGCACACGTAGACGAGAGGAGCTATAGTCTAAAGCAGGGGTCAGCAAACCTGGCTCTCCAGATGTTCTTGGACTTCAATTACCAGAAGGCCAAGTCAGCACACCTGCTGATCAGGGCTTCTGGGAATTGAAGTCCAGGAACATCTGGAGAGCCAGGTTTGCTAGAGCATCCTGGGGTGTGGTACACAGCAGGGGGGGATACAAGCGGATCCACTGTGAAGTCATACTCCAGAAGTCAGGTTTCCCCAAGTGAATTTGCATCAACTGACTACACAGGAGTCATCAGGGGGATGGGGGGGGGAACCAGCCCCATTTGCACCCTGTTGCTCATTTGAATAATTTTGCCTGATGCCTGGGTCTACTTGTTTCCTTTCTACCTACCTACTACTGTGCATGATAATACTTTGTTTTAAAACTGTTTAAACTGTGATAACATGTGTGATGGGAAAAGACTGGCGTAGAGACCAGCAAGGCACGCCACAAAGTTTGCCAAGAGAACCCTATGGACCAAAACAAAAGGCAAAACAAGGGGATGCTCAGCACAGCAGATCTGAAGAGGGGGAGGGATACGAAAGGGGGAGGAGAAATACAGTGTTGCAGGGAACAATACTGCATAGGGACATGGAATGTGAGGTCTATGAATCAAGGAAAACTGGAAGTGGTAAAAAATGAGATGGAAAGAATAAGCATTGACATCTTGGGCATCAGTGAGCTCAAATGGCCAGGGATGGGTGAATTCAGCTCTGGAAACCATCATATCTACTACTGCGGGCAAGAAAACCTTAGAAGAAATGGAGTAGCCATAATTGTCAATAAAAGAGTGAGAAAAGCAGTAATGGGATACAATCTCAAAAATGACAGAATGATGTCAGTCAGATTTCAAGGCAAACCTTTCAATGTCACTGTGATCCAAATATACGCACCAACCACTGGTGCAGATGAAGCCACAATGGACCAGTTCTATGAGGACTTACAACACCTCATAGAACAGACACCAAGAAATGATGTCCAAATTATATTAGGAGACTGGAATGCCAAAGTAGGAAATCAAAAAGTGGAGGGAATAACAGGCAAATTTGGTTTTGGAACACAGAATGAAGCAGGGCAAAGATTGATAGAGTTCTGCCAAGAGAATGCACTGGTCATAGCAAACACTCTCTTCCAGCAACACAAGAGGCGACTTTACACATGGACATCACCAGATAGCCAACACCGAAACCAGATTGACTACATACTCTGCAGCCAAAGATGGAGAACCTCCATACAGTCAGCAAAAACAAGACCTGGAGCAGACTGTGGCTCAGATCACAACCTACTGATCGCAAAATTCAGGCTTAGACTAAAGAAAATAGGGAAAACACGGAGACCAGAAAGATATCACCTAGACAGCATCCCTAAAGAATACGCGGTGGAGGTGATGAACAGATTTAATGGCTTAGACTCGGTAGACAGAGTACCGGAAGAATTATGGACGGAGATGAGGGACATCATGCAGGAAGCAGCAAAGAAAACCATACCAAAAGAAAAGAAGAGTAAGAAAGCAAAGTGGTTGTCTGACGAGGCTCTTAAAATAGCAGAGGAAAGAAGGAACGCAAAAGTCAAAGGAGAAAGGAAAAACTACAACCATTTGAACACAGAATTTCAAAGAAAAGCAAGGAGAGATAAGGAAAACTACCTAAAAGAACAGTGCAGAGAAATGGAGGAAAACAACAAAAGAGGCAGAACCAGAGATCTTTTCAAAAAAATTGGGGAAATCAAGGGAACATTTAAAGCAAAAATGACCATGATAAGGGACAAAGACAGAAAGGAGCTAGCTGATGCAGAAGAAATTAAGAAAAGATGGAAAGAGTACACAGAGGAACTTTACAAAAAGGACCTCAACACTCCTGATAATCACAATGATGAAGAAATTGAACTTGAGCCAGACATCCTGGAGAGCGAAGTCATAAAGGCCCTAAAGAGCACTGCAAACAACAAAGCTAGTGGAGATGATGGTATCCCAGTTGAATTTTTCAAAGCTCTAAAAGATGATGGTGTCAAATTACTGCATTCAATATGCCAGCAGATTTGGAAAACAAAACAGTGTCCACAGAATTGGAAAAGATCAGTATACGTCCCAATCCCAAAAAAAGTCAATGACAAAGAATGTTCAAATTATCGAACAATCGCGCTCATCCCACATGCCAGCAAGGTGATGCTCAAGATAATACAGGACAGACTTCAGCAGCATGTGGAGAGAGAATTACCAGAGGTGCAGGCTGGTTTCAGAAGAGGCAGGGGGACTAGAGACCACATCGCCAACATACGCTGGATCATGGAGAAAACAAAGGAATACCAGAAACAAGTTTACTTTTGTTTTATTGACTACACTAAGGCATTTGACTGTGTGGACCACAACAAGATGTGGCAAGTAATTAAAGAGATGGGAATACCAGAGCACCTCATATGCCTCCTGAGAAATCTGTACATGAACCAAGAAGCAACAGTTAGGACAGAACATGGAATAACAGAGTGGTTTGGAATAGGAAAAGGAGTAAGACAAGGCTGCATTTTGTCACCCTGCTTATTCAACCTATACACAGAGCACATAATGCGCAGTGCAGGGATGGAGGAATCACAATATGGGATTAAAATCGCTGGGAGAAACATCAATAATCTGAGATATGCAGACGATACCACCCTAATGGCAGAAAGTGAGGAAGACCTAAAGAATCTCTTGATTGGGCTGAAGGAGGAGAGTGCAAAAGCTGGCTTGAGACTCAATATCAAGAAAACCAAGATAATGGCAACAGGCCCCATCAGTTCCTGGAAAATAGACGGGGAAGAAGTAGAAGCAGTGACAGATTTTACTTTCTTAGGATCAAAGATCACTGCAGATGGGGATTGCAGCCATGAAATAAAAAGGCGACTGATTCTTGGGAGACAAGCGATGAGAAACCTGGGGAACATAGTGAAAAGCAGAGACATAACATTGCAAACAAAAATTAGAATAGTCAAAGCAATGGTTTTCCCAGTAGTAATGTATGGATGTGAGAGCTGGACAATTAGGAAGGCTGAACGCAGAAGAATAGATGCCTTTGAAATGTGGTGTTGGAGGAGGGTTTTGAGAGTCCCCTGGACAGCGAGGAGAACAAATAGGTCAATCTTAGAAGAAATTAACCCTGACTGCTCATTGGAAGGTCAAATAGTAAAGATGAAGCTAAAATACTTTGGACATCAAATGAGAAGGGAGGATTCACTTGAGAAGGCATTGATGTTGGGAAAGGTGGAGGGCAAAAGAAGAAGTGGGAGGCCAAGGATGAGATGGCTAGATGGTATTGTAGACACAATGGGCACAGAGCTGGGAGGGCTGAGGGGGCACTACTAGACCAGTGCTACCAGACCTAAGATGGCAAAAATCAAAGAATTGGCAGAGTGTTTTCCCCAACTTCCTAAGGTAGCTCATCTCATCTCATCTTTGGCTGTCCAGATTTGCAGGATACACAGTTAGAGCAGAGCTGTCTTAAAACTTCCTCCCCTCTTTTTTCTTTGATGAAGCAACTGACCCACAGCTAGATTAGCAAGCCTTTAAAATCAATGATAAGAAGAAACTGAACAGGAAGGGAAGGTGAGAGAAGACCCAAGTGTCAAATATGGGGAGGAGAGAGTTCAAATGGGAGCCAATTTCCCTACTGCACTGCCTCTCTCACTGCTGCTGAAGCTGGCTGGAATACCTTTAAATAAAATACAGGTAATTGTAAATTCCCTCCACATTGTCTCAAGTGATCACACCCTCTATAATAATAATTTTGTGTCAGAGATTACTTTGGGTTGAAAGGAGAAACTGGAGAAATTCCACTCAGGCGATACCCGAATGAGGCTTCTTTCATGGCCCTAAGTGCAGCCCTCAGGTATTGAAACCTGACCTTCCAGTTTCCAGCTCAGTGTCTTAATCACCAAGCCATGGGGAGCTGATATTATACCCTCTGAACCAATGCAAAGGCACTTGCCTAAGGGGAAAAAGCATTAGCTCCAATTGAAGATGAAAAAACTATGGAATGGGGCGGGGGTGGGTAGGAGGACTCTTGGTTGATCCACACTGACTTTTTTTGTCATTTAGTCAATGGAAAATAATGTGAATCAGATTATCCAAATCCTGGAGCATTTCAAGTATTATTTATCAATGTAATTGCACCCTTGGTGGTCACTAGGATGAAGAAAATGGAATTAACCCTCTGAAAAGTTTTAAGGAAAGTCATGGTCAGGTTGTATTTAGATGTTGAAATCTGTTAGTGTTCCAGACCATACCTGTCAACCATCCCGTTTTGCCTGGGGAAACCCCTTATTTTTACCCCTTTTCCTGCCCCCCTCCTGGTTTATTGATTTCCCCATATTTTCCCTTATTTTTAAAACAAATATCCTGACCTCACAGGCGAAGCTGCAGTATTTTTTCCGGCCACCAGAGGTCGCTGTGTGGCAGGTTCTTCGCTTTTGGAAGGGGAGAGAGAGAAGGTGGGGGGGGCGTTCTGTAGGTTTCTCTTTCATTTTTCTCCTGCCAGCTACATGTCCAAGATGGTGGCTGGTCGGAGGCAGAGGTGACGGGAGTCAGAGGTGAGCGATATTTCATTTATGCAGGGGCAAATCAACTCTTGGTCTGGGGGCAGAGACTTCTCTCTCACTCTCATGCTTTATTGAGCTGTTTCTGCTCCCTGCCTCTGTCCTGGCTGGAGGATTCCGTTTCTAGAGTTCTAGAGTTAACTTGGGAGGGGGTGGGTGGGGGCTGGGGGGGGAGTGCTTGATCACTATATGCTAAAGGTAAAGGTTTCCCTTGCTCAAAAGACAGTCGTTTCTAGAGTGCCAAGGTTCGGCATCACAGTCAGAGATTCCTACACTATATGAGAGAGAGAGAGGGTGTGTGTGTTCCGTTTCTGTTCTAGAGTTAACTTGGGAGGGGTGGGTGGGTGTGCTTGCATGGTTGTGTAAGGGGATCTGAGTTAGGTCGCCCTTGCTCAAAAGCCAATCGTATCCGACTCTAGGGTTCCATGCTCATCTCTGTTTCAAAGCCGAAGAGCCAGCGTTGTCTGCGTCTGCAGACATTTCCATGGTCATGTGGCAGGCATGACTAGACACCAAATCACACGGAGCGCTGTTACCTTCCCACCAAAGTGGTACCTATTTATCTACTTGCAATTTCTTGCTTTCGAACTGCTAGGATGGCAGGAGCTGGGACAAAGATAGGAGCTCATTCCATCCTGCAGTACTCGGGAATTGAACTGCAGATCTTCTGCCTCCCAGTCAGCATCTTAGTTACTTAAGCCACTGAGCAAACAAGAAAGAAAAGAAAACAAAAGTCCCCCAAGAAAATGGGAAATGGGTTCTTTGGCCCACACAGCTTTGTGCCCATTGCATCTACAATACCATCTAGCCATCTTATTTTGGCCACCCCCTTCTTTTGTCCTCCACCTTTCCCAGCATCAAGGCTTTCTCAAGTGAATCCTCTCTTCTCATTTGATGTCCAAAGTACTTTAGCGTCATTTTTACTATTTGACCTTTAATGACCAGTCATGGTTGATTTCTTCTAGGATCAACCTATTTCTAACACCACATTTCAAAGGCATCTATTTTTCTGTGCTCAGCTTCCCTAACGGTCCAGCTCTCACACCCATACATTACCAGCGGGAATACCATTGCTTTGACTCTGCAGTTTTTTGTTTGCCAGGTGATGCCTCTACTTTTAACTATGTTCCCCAGGTTTCTCATAGCTTGTTTCCCAAGCATCAGTTGCCTTTTTATTTCATGGCTGCAATCACCATCTGCAGAGATCTTTGATCCTAGGAAAGTAAAATCTGCCAGTCATATCCAACTCTAGGGTGCAGTGCTCATCTCCATTTACAGCCAAAGAGCCAGTGCTGTCTGTGTTTGCAGACATTTTCATGGCCATGTGGCAGGCATGACTAGAGCCCAGCAAGTCACATGGCTATACTTGGCCATGCCCACAGATTTGGCCACACCCACAGAGGGGTGTGGCCAAAATTTCCCTTATTTTCAAATCCAAAAGTTGACAGGTATGTTCCAGACACATGATTCAGACAGACTTCTGTGATTAAACAATCACACTTGCAAACAAAGCTTGCATGATAGAAAGGATGGGAATGATTAAATGGAATATAACCTCTATATTTATTAATTGTATACCATAAGGGCTCTGGGGGAATTGAAAATATGTATGTCTGTGTGAGTTGTGGGGTTTAGGAATGAGAGGTTTTTGTAGTAAAGGAGGGTTCTTTCAGGAAAACATCACTATCTCCTCTGCCTTCATATAATCCCGCTCTGAGTTATTTTATCAAAATAAACACCACAGCTATTTCCCATTTCATAGCTGCTCGTTGAAACTGTGCCTCAAAATGTTGAAATGTTTAAAGTAGGGGTGCCCAAACTATGGCCCCCAATGCCAATTCGTCCACCCTGTGAAACCCTCATCGCTCCTGGAAGCAGAAGTAAAACATGCCTGTATGGGCGCATTTTACTCCTGCTTCCGGGAGCGACGAGGGGTTTGTGAGCTGGATGAATTGGTGTCAGGGGCCGGATCTGGCCCCCAGGCCATAGTGACCAGCCCTCTGAACCACATGACCAGCCCTCTACCCAAAAAGTTTGGGCACCTCTGGTTTAAAAGGTGTCAGCTTAAAAAAATAGATGTTTTGCAATGCCCTCCGTGTAGAAAGGGAAATATGTTTTACATTGGAATATAGGCTATATATTTTCTTGGACACAAATGTGCTTGCCTGAGGCATTTTTTAGGCTTTAGCGAGTGATATTATTAAAGAGAAGAGAGCAAGGCTAGAGATGAATGAATCAATCCTGATCCAGTTTGTTTTCTGTCTGCAGGTGATTGTCCTGCCTCCATAGCCCCAGCTTTCTTTGAAAATTTGAATGGATTTAGCAAAATGTGGAAAGTTCTTGCGTTACAAATTGGTTTGAGGGCTGACTTGAAACATTTTCTTTCTTTGTAATAATGGGTATCACTCACATGGGATGGTTAGAAAGAACATCTGCATTAGATATTGAAAATAGGACTGGAATTGTCCCCATGGGAAAAACAGCATGTATTTATGGCCTTCCCTCTCAGCAAAATTGGTTACTGATGCAGCCACTTTTTCCCATGGCCAATTTGACATGATGGGGTGGGGGCAGGAGGGCTGCCCATGGAAGCCCATGGAAGCAACATACATTCTTGGTGAGTGGAATGGCACACAGTTAAATGTACCTGACAAATGCCTCTTTTTCTATCCACTCTGTGTGGCTAGTGCCTAATTAAAACCAGAAAGGAAATGCTTAAAATTAGTTCTAGTGGAATTCTGCATCAATTTGCATATTGGAAAAAGCTAAAACCCAGTCTCCAAGTTTGTCAAAGCCATGCAACTCAGTTCCACCCACTTTGAATTCACCCTTAGCAGGACCAGGACAATCACATAGACAGAGGTTGAATAAGGACATGAATGAAAGGTTTCTTCTCTGAAGTCCAAGTTATGTCCTATTACTTCAGTCTGGTGCTAGATACGAGCTTTTCACAGCTTAAAATGCTTGTCTCATATCGGAATCAACATTAGAAGTCAGGAAATTATCATCCATAGTTTTTCTGAATGAAACTGAGAAAATGAAAATGACATTCCATGAGAGCAAACATGGCTTTTGAGCATTGTGCTCCAAAAACAAGATACGGAAAATACTTCTTTTCTTCATTTTCCTAAAGCTGGGGTTTGTTGCCCCTACTTCCCTGACTAAATAGGTGGGGTTTAAAGGAGATGGGTTTGGTAAAATTGAAAAGAAATTATTTCTTTGGAATAAACTCCTGCAATCCCGTAACAACTGGCAAAATGATTATATGATTCTGGGAGTTATAATCCAAGGAAATAATGTCACCCATCTCTAATTGGGTGGGTGAGAAATGGGCCTGCAGAAGCAGGTGGGAAAGGGAAATTTGGCTTGTCTTGGACACAGAGTGAACAACTCATTTTAGGGATGTTGTTTTATTTATTTCCAAGCTGGAGGACAACTTCCCACCTCTCAGTCATTCTCACCTGAGAATAGGGGTATACAGGAAGAGCCACCTCAAATACTGTGGTACAGTATTTTTGAACCACAATTGGGCATCCCCTGGTAATGGCAACCTTATGTTGCTAGCTACTCTTTCTCACACTAGGTCAGGCGAAAGGAACTGCAGAATGAACTCACCCAAAGGTGTCTTCATTTTGGCAGTTTCACAGAAGAACCTGAGGATAACATTTCTTTTGCAGTCACACATTTGCACATGTAGTGCTTCAGTGAGAAACTTTCAGCATGTGCGAAAGTCACCAAAACTGCCCTTCTGAATAGATTTTGCTATGGGAAGTGGAAGTAATAAAAAAGATAGACACCATTATAAATTGACAGGGTTCCCGCTTTCTCTTAATCTTGCTAAATTCTACCACCTGCCTGCAAGTTTCATTTTTAATTGAGCCAAGCTTGGAATTATTTTGTAATCTCAAGGCAAAGTTGATGAGAAATCAAACACAGTCAACCATAATAATAACATTATAAACTTGTGATTAATAACAATGATGTCTGATAGTGGGGGAAATGCTTTTCACTGGAAGGAGGGTAAAACTACGATGAAGAGATGTGCACACTGTTTATCAATCTTGCCCCAGGCAATTTGACTTGTTAATGAAAATGATTTTTAAAAAAATGTATTTTGCACAAAATACAGACCCTTTCTGAAATGCACACTGTGATTCTAGCGGGAGGCATAGGACCCCACAGGGCTGGAAATAGTTTGGGATGGAGATAAGAATATAAAACTCACCATGGATATTGTTATACAAAGGTCAAGTTTACGGTATCCTACCGGTTTCCTAACAATCTTTCTTCTAAGACCTGTATGAGGAATATGTGATCTACAGGTCACAGCAGGCTTTATCGCTCATTTTCTATCCATGGCTGATCAGAAATACAATCCAACAACATCTAGATGGCTGCACATTCTCCATTCGTCATCTGAAAGTCAACACAGAAGAACTATATTTATGGAGGTCCATAGACAAATTTCTTGAAGACTTATATGGTGACACTAGATGGCAAGTAATATTGTACAAATATATTTCAATAGGAACTAAGATGATCCATGAAGGCTACCCTAGGCAACTGCTTGAAATGATTAATCTTTACCTCCATAAGGTCCCTAACTGAAAATGGAATGAAGATGAAAGAAGTAACCAAAGCCTGTGTTTGTAGTTGACAGTGTATGCTGAGAGCAAGGATTCAGATCACACATTAAAAATGCATATTTCTTTTTGCTATTATATATTCCTCTCTGAGCATGCAGTTTCTTCTGAGTTCTATGCCTGTTGAATTACAGTTGCAAATGAAGCACATATTCCTGACTAATTACAAAATAAAAACAAACTGATGCATTTAATTTGCACCTGAGACTGAAAAGAGACAGAGAACTGAGTTCCATATGTACAAGAAATTGTTTGGGACCACAGGTTCACTTAAACATCTAATATGATGTAGGAATTTGCTGGAATCCAGATGCTGTGGACCCTCACCCTATGCTTACATTGATATAAAACACTACACTAATACACTACAGCAAACACCCTACGTCTCTAGTCACATGATCCTTGCAAGAAAAGTTAATTGTGAAGTCGTGGTAGAATGTGTGAAAACTCTTACTATTTTGAAACAGGCTCCTTAATATTGCATAATAATATTAGCATTCAATTGTAAATACTCTTCATTGCAAAAAAAATTAATATCCTGCCAGCAAATAGAAAAATTTTCAAAGGTTCCAGGTTAGGTTTCTCCCTAAAATGTTGCATACGATTCTTCTCCCTGTGCTGTGAAGTGGTGCTAAGAGGGCTGCAAAAAGTCTGCAACTTTACATGGTTCTAATTTTAGGCTTAGAGTTGCCATATGTAATGGAAAACCATGAATTTTATGTTTTGTAACTGTCCCGCATGGTTCCATAAAAAAACATTGCTCCGGTGTCTAGTCATGCCTGAGCCTGCCACATGACCACGGAAACGTCTGCTCCTGTCTCTGTCCCAGCTCCTGCAAACCTAGCAGTTTGAAAGCAAGAAATGACAAGTAGATAAATAGGGGCCATTTTAGTGGGAAAGGAAACAGTGTTTGTGCACTTCGGTGTCTAGTCATGCCTGACACACAACCACGGAAATGTCTGCAGAAGCAGACAGCACTGGCTCTTCGGCTTTGAAACAGAGATGAGCACTGAACCCATGAGTCAGATACAACTGGCTTTTGAGCAAGGGCAACCTTTACTTCTCTCCCGTTTTTGTGACAGGGAATTATGGTAACCCTACTTAGACTGTAACTACACTGTGATTTGATTGGCAGCCTGCATTATGGTTGAAATCACAGTTAGTGATCATACACAGACTGCAGATTGATTTGAAAGTTCTGTGTTCACACTCAATGAGATGTGATTCACATTTCAGTCCACCACTCACTCACTCACTCACTCCCTTCCTTCCTCTGGTTCTGCCTCTACCAATCCATTTACAGCTCGATGTCAAACTGCTTGGTATTGAATGTTCTGGGAAATGTAGAAGTGTCCCAATATTCTTCTTGGTGTGTACAAAATACAATATATACCACAGAAATGCCTTTTATTTCATTTGTATTGTTATTGTTTTGTTTGAAATTTTTAAAATTTCTAGTATATCAATGCTAGTGATGAGGTGATAAGGTGATCTAGTGCTATTCTCATAAAAAGGCTTCTCAGCCTTTTGGCTAAGATCAAGTGTAGTAAAGAAAAAAATTGGAGGGCAATTGAGGGGAGGAATGCAGGGTTAGTGTTCCTGTGGTCCTGAACATCATGCCTCAACCATGTACATCATGAAAACATCACCCACAGAAATGTCCCCCATCTTTATACAAATGAGTCAATTGATCACACACAAAAAGCTGACTTGAATTGTTCTGGTTTGAGAAAAGTAGAAGGTTCCAGCAGCAGGGGGAAAAGGCATGGTGGGAACAAAAAGTTCCAGGCAGATTTTAGTTAGCCTTTGCACTGTGTGATCAGGAAAAAACTTCTTTGAATCAATTTGTACTATAACTGCAGCAAATTCCATGGTATTGTATCATATAGTCAGAGGCTAGGTTGGAACTAGCAATAGGATAGTGGTAATTAAGATTTGTAATGGTAACACCCATGTTTCAGGTACTTGGAATGGTTGTCCCAATTTTCTGTTTTGTGGCTAATTTCTGCAGTCATCTTTTTATCATGCCAGAAAAGGAGAGAAGAAACCAGTTATAATTTGTAGTACTAAAAGGCAAGATTGGTGACTGTTTTGTACTGTGTTAACAACATGCCACAGAAAATCAAAGGTTTGCATTTCTCATTTTCCTGGGGTAAAAGCAGAGCATGATGCAAGGTTAGATAAATTCTAGTAACAGGTCATTTGTTTCTAACAATTCCCCAAATAGTCAACTACCATAATGACACTATAGATTTCTGACTTCTACTCAGATTTATTTCATTTACTGCTTGTCACGTTCCTCATGTCTTTATATTAGATTCAGATCTGTAAGGCTCTAAGTGAGGTGGTAATTCAAACATGCTGTCTGAGCTACATAAAGCAAGTGGAGGCAAAGCGCACAGTTGATTCAAAGCTGCTCTGAAAATCACTCATTTTTTTCAATGGCATCTTGAAAGTTACATATAAGTTTGATTAACAAATGCACAGGCTGCTAATGTAAACATGTTCAGATATTTGGAAAGGATAGCTTTCAGACTGTAAATGGAAGAGGAAAATCACTGAATTTGATGTGTGTACATTGAAAATGTATTTTGCCCACTGAATTTGTATTCGCAACATATACCACTTGATATCTTTTCCCTTGAAGCAAATAAAATTATTTTTTGAAAGATATTGCATGAAGGTTAAAATGCTTACTTTCTCTAACTTCTGTTTTTATTTTTTATTTTTATTGACTTTCTATACCGCCCATCTGGGCAGTGTTCTTATTATTTTCTCTGGGGCATGTATAAGATTGGTCCATTTTGCTACATACCAGTTGCAACTGATGTAGCCTATGGAGTAATAAGGAATTTCAAACAGACAATAAAGGCTCTAAGTCCATGGTTCCCAAAATGGGGCACATGCCCCACAGGAGGGGGGGATTTGATTTTTAAGGGGGGCAATTTGAGAATAAGTTATTAACAGTGAATGGCCTATTAGGCTTCCTCCATTTGAATAGGAGTTCACTTTTTGAATAATAAGAATTATATGTCACCGGGGGGGGGATCGACATCAGGATTTTAGAGATGCTTAGGTGGGGCATGGCTCCAAAAATGTTGGGTACCCCTGCTCTAAGTGAAGTGGCAATTCTCTGTATTGATGGTACTTTGTGCAATCGATGTACTGAAGAAAAATGTCAGACTTCTAAATCAGGGAAATTTTATGGGAACTATCCAGGGTGCTGAACTCCACTTCCCCAAGTAGGTTTGACACCTTGAATACCTCATTTAAGTTTAACCTAAGGCAGTGATGGTGAATCTTGGCACTCCAAGTGTTCTTGGATTTCAGTTACCATCAATACAGAGAATTGCCACTTCACTTAGAGCAGGGGTACCCAACCTTTTTTGAGCCATGCCCCAGCTAAGCATCTCTAAAATCCTGATGTCGATCCCCCCCGGTGACATATAATTCTTAATATTCAAAAAGTGAACTCCTATACACGTGGAGGAAGCCTAAAAGGCCATTCACTGTTAAGCCCAAGTCAGCACTCCTGCTGATCAGGTCTCCTGAGAATTGAAGTTCCAGAACACCTGGAGTGTCAAGGTTCACCATCACTGACCAAGGCACTGACCAAAGCATCAGAGCCACCAACCTTCACTGTTACCTAATACCATAGGTTTTCAATGCATATATCTTGCCAATGTCTTGAAAGCCTATATCCTTCCAATTCACAACCACACTGTTGTCAATGGCACAGCTTTCCAGCAGGCTTAGACCAAAGCACAAAGAATTTCCTTTCCAGTAAGCATAAGGGAGGGGGAGAAAAGAGTTCCATCCATGCAACAATGCCCACTGTACGAATGTTGCCATGTCAAAGTTAGGAGTAGTGTAATGAGAGCACAGTATAGACAGTATATAAGCTCTACCTAGTAAACTGCCTGGCTATAATGCTGTGGATTTGGGTCGTGCTCACTTACAAAAGAAAGCTTGTCTGATAGGACACAGGTGGTAAAAAATACTTTACACACAAAAAGGTAGACATGTGAAGAATATTCAAGAATTTTTCTCATTCTGGTGATTTTGTAAGTCTTGTCATGCTGACACTTCCCACTAAGATTTCCCGCAGCACTAGTGAAATTTCTTAGCTTCCTGTTAAATTTGAGACTATAGACTTGTGTCGTTCCCCCACCCCACCATATTTTCTGTCTCTAATAATTCTGGATGGATTGGTGTTTCTTCTGGGGGGGGATGTCTAAGAAATCCCCCAGGAATCCTTGAAGAGAGAGCTCACACCACCACCACCACCACCCCCCCACACACACACACACCCATTGTACTTCTTATTGAGAACAAGAGAGAGTGAAATTCACATCCATAAAATAAAACACTTCACAGAAAATGGTATGGCCTCACCACACATGTGGAAACTTGAGCACATTGGTAAAACATTAATGTGAGCATTACTTTGACATTACAGTCAATCAACATCCTTCCATACCAGTGGATGCCAGGATAGAACACCCCACAGAGGTAAGCAAGGGAAGGGGGAAATTTGATGCAAAGTGTAACTGTAGTTCCCAGCTCCTATTCCTCCATTGGAGATGGGGAAAGTTACTTTGCTGGACTATATTTCCTAGAATACTCTAGGCCCATCATGGCAAACCTTGGCACTCCAGATGTTCCTGGACTTCAATTCCCAGAAGCCCAAGCCCCCATGAATCTGCATGAATAGGTTTACTGCGATTCATCCAGCCTACGCCGCCCTCGTTGCTCCTGGAAGCGGAAGTAAAATGCGCCCATCTGGTTCAGTAAGAGTATGCTGTGCTCCCGTTACACCACTCCTAACTTTGACATGCCAAACTAGATTTTCTATCCCAGCTGCTGAAATATTAAACACAACCTGCAAATGCACGCATGGCCATGGATATTTTGTATGGAAACATCAATACTAAACTGAGCAAATACCCAGAGGCCGTGCTGATCATCGCAGGAGACTTCAATCATACAGACTTGAAGGCAGTATTCCCAAAATTTCATCAGCACATTAAATGTGCAACTAGGGGGGAGGGGAATACTCTTGACAAGGTGTATACAAACATTAAACGGACATATGAGGTTAAGCCCTTGGCACATCTTGGCAGGTCAGATCATGTGTCCCTGCTTTTGACACCAGCATACACACCTCTTAGGAAACAAGCCCCGATACAAACACGGGCTGTTACTGTGTGGCCTGAGGGAGCCTCTCAACAGCTGCAGGACCGTTTCCAGGAAACCGATTGGAATGTGTTTGACCATCAAGATCTGGAGACCTACACATCAATGGTCCTGGATTATATTAGATTCTGCACAGCCAACGTCACCAGGGAAAAGCATGTAAACATGTATCCAAACAGGAAGCCCTGGATGATGAATGAAGTTCGGAGACTGTTGAAGGCCATAAACTTTGCTTTTAGAACTGGAGACCGGGTATTGTATAGTATAGAAAGGGCGAACCTGAAGAGGGGTATAAGGAAGGCAAAAGCTGTGTATAGAGGGAAAATTGGTCACCTGAGTAGTCAACGACACCAGGCAAGTGTGGCAGGGGATCCAGCACCTTACTGACTACAAACCCAGTAATTCATCGCCTGTAGAGAGCAGTGCTTCTCTGGTGGAGGAGCTGAATACCTTCTTCACCTGATTTGAGGTGACACCAGCAGTGGATCCAGAAGTGTTGCCAGAGTCATCATTATTACTCCCCATAGGGAATGTTGCCAGGATGGAAGAGGGAGAAGTGAGGCGAATATTAAAAGGGATAATTGCGAGGAAGTCTATGGGTCCTGATGGTGTGGCTGGTAGGGCACTGAGAGACTGCTCAGAACAGCTGGCAGAAACCTTTATAAAGATTTTTAATTGGTCTTTGGCCCAAGCCACTGTCCCACCTTGTCTGAAATCCTCTACTATTATACCTATGCCAATAAAACCTAACATAGATAGTCTGAATGACTTCCGCCCTGTGGCGCTTACACCTGTCATAATGAAATGCTTTGAAAAGTTGGTGCGGAACCGTATTATGGCCTGTTTACTAGTTGGACTTGACCCTTGTCAATTTGCATATAAGAGAAAGAGATCCATGGAGAACGCTGTGGCTACGGCCCTACATGCTGTTCTGACCCATTTGGAGAAACAAGGGACTTATGCGAGACTGTTATTTGTAGATTTTAGTTCTGCATTTAATACTATTCTTCCGCATAGACTGGTGCCCAAATTATTAGATCTGGGGCTTCCGCCATGCTTATGCAGGTGGATACTAGATTTTCTATCAGATCATTCCCAACAGGTCAGGATGGGCTCTCATGTCTCTGCGGATCTCAGTATAAGTACGGGGACACCGCAGGGGTGTGTGCTGAGCCTGCTTCTGTACACACTTTACACATATGATTGTGTTCCCAGCAATAGTTTGCAGACAACACAATGGTGGTTGGTCTGATTACTGCTGGGAGGGGGAGTTGGCTTACAGGAAGGAGGTTGAGATGCTGACGGAGTGGTATAGGGAAAAGAAATTATTCCACAATGTAAAAAAGACAAAAGAGATCATTGTGGACTTTAGAAAATGCAAATTGAACATCCAGCCACTTATTATTGAAGGGAATTGTGTGGAACAGGTCTCGGTGTTTTGATTTCTGGGAATGGAGCTGAGGGATGATCTAACATGGGGAGCAAACACCAAAGATCTGATCAAGAGAGCATAGCAGAGGTTATACTTCTTGAGAATCCTCAGAAAGAACAATCTTTCAAAGGACCTGCTGTTGGCATTCTACCACTGTACCATAGAGAGTGTGTTAACTTATGGTCTGTGTGTATGGTTTGGGAGTTGTATAGCTAGGGAAATAACAATGCTGTCCAGGGTCATAAAGACTGCAGAGGGGATAATCGGGCGTACTCTTCCCACTCTAGATCAAATCTATGCCACCAGATGTTATAAGAAAGCTGTAGAGATTGCACAAGATAGTACGCACCCCGGAAATGATATCTTTCAGCTTCTGCCTTCTAGAAGAAGGTATAGGGTCATAAAGACCAGGACCAGCCACTTGAGAAATAGTTTCTACCAAAAAGCGGTTCTGGCTTTGAATGCAGTGCAATGCAATCTATGAGGGAGCTTCGGTATATAGTTTTTAGAGTTTTTAGAGCCTTAGAGTTTTAAAGCTTTTTAGGGGTTAAATGTGTATATGTGGGGTGGAAGTATGTTGATAATTTTGTATAGTTGTATTTTGTTTAGGTTTTGTTGGGTTGATAAGTGTTTTTTCCCTCTCCAATCTCCTTGTTCTGTGCAGGACAATGACAATAAAGATCTATCTTTATCTTTTATCTTCTTATCTTTATCTTATACAGAATCACAATATAGATTAATGAGTGCAAGACAAACAGAGGAGCCAGAAGCAGGAAGTGATCTCAGAGAATGAGGAAGAGCCTGAGAAGAACAATGTGGATATTGCTCAGTGGCTTATTTATTTATTTATTTATTTATTTATTTATTTATTTATTATTTTGATTTCTATACCACCCACTTGGCCAAGGCCAACTCAGGGCGGTTCACAGTCATAATAAAAACATAATTAAAAACTGCTTAAAAACTACCCTCCCCCTAAAAACTGGTGCAGGGACCAAGGGGGCCGGAGTTGCACTATACCAGCCACCCAACAGAAGTCACCCTTCCACCTGCACCCCATACTTGTCCTGCCAGCCAGGTTTTAAGTTCTTTTCTGAAAGGCAGCAATTCCGTCTGGAGACATAGCTCTGTTGGTAGGAGGTTCCAGAGTGCCGGTGCAGACACAGAGAAGGCCCTCCTCCTTGTGCTAGAGAGTGCTAGAGAGGCAAGCCCCTCTAGCAGATGGTACAATAAGAGAGCCCCTCCAGCCCACCCTGGTTGGACGGACAAACTTCCTTAGGGCGATGCGGTCTCTCAGGTAACCTGGCCCACTGTCATGTAGGGCTTAAGTAACTGTGTAGCCAGAAATTGGTAGTCTGTTACTTCTTTGTGCCTCTTTGGCAAGGGCTGGACTCAATAATCCATTGAGTCCCTTCCAACTCTGTAGTTCTACAATTATGGCTGTAGCTAATGTGCATATAGACTTAGGAACATTTATTCTCTTAGCGCAGAAGGAACACTCTTGGCTAGTACTGAGGATGGAACAGGAAGCTTGGGTCGAGTTAGGCCTAGCTCAGCTTCAGAAATATTTAGTTCAAGCCTTTCCCTTAGTTAGCCACATTTAGGTATTTGTCTGTCAGATAGAACTCCTAGGAAGAGTTACTGAATATGCCAGAACTAGGGGGAAGCAAGTAAAAATATGATCACCTAGATTCTCTCCATAAGCCTTTTATGTTGCCACTAAGTTGTAAATTTCCTCCATTCACTTCTGTGAGATATGGCTGTGTTGCAACCACAACAGTGAGCATTACATATGTTCTGTGGCTAAACTCAGCTCTGCTCTACTGATTGCTCTGCCCTAATTCTATCCACAATATATGCAAACAGTGTGATCGCTGAAAAATCACACAATGTTAGTCAACACATGCTGTTAATATTTTAGAAAATAGGCCTTAGCATTTTTATGCTGTGTAGGGTGCAGCAGTTACTGACAATTTAAAGGGAAGTGTGTTACATGTCCCAAGTTCTTCCCTTGACAAATTCATTATAGATCATAAGTTCTCTCCTTGACAAATGAAGAAAAACCAAGTACCACTCAGGAAGGATACCAAATTCACTCTGAGACTCTAGTTAGATAAGATAAAAAGATTGGCTGGCCACCCTCAGCATGGTCAGTTGTGTGAACTAACTAAAGTTAACTAATAAATTGACCATTGTGCAGTATTCAAAATGCACAACAGTACCAAGAAGAGAGCTCTGAGGCTGTAACAATTATGCAGCTTACAAAAGGAGAACAGGATGTTGTTGTCTAACTACTACTAATTATGCCTATATGTTCTCCCCACCACTGAAGCACTATTACTGTCAGTACCAGTCACAAGAGTGGAAGGGTGCAGTTTTCTTTATGATCTGCTTCAGGTCTTCCCATAGGCAACTAAATCAGATTAACGTCTGAGCAGAATTTTGGACTATTTTTGTGAATCTATGGATTTGCACATTCCAACCTCAGTTTGAGTGTACAAAAGGGAAAGGAGGAAAGAAGGTGCTCATTAGGCAGTGAATTTCAAAGCTGCCCATGATGTACAAAATTCAAACCCTGAAAAGGTCATTCTAAGTCTGAATTGACTTGATGGCACACAATTATTATCATTACATGAAAATTACACACCAGACCTTTACATTTCTTAACAAGAGTGCATATTGATTTCAATTTTTTACTTGGCAACTATTCAAAAATTCCATTCCATCTAACATTTCATCTAACACTATTCTTGTTGAATCCTATTTATATTCTTCTTGTGTCCTATTTATTTTGACAGTTTAAACTTAGCAAAAGATCATTGGACCATTCAAAAGGAGACTGACCTATGACTTGCCAAGATGGTATGGATGATATGCAGAAAAGTTGTTTCTTTTGAATACAAAGGACCTAAAACATGTCAGAAATCTCAGCCAAACATGGGATTGATTGTCTTTACATCAAATGATACTATAATAAAATTGTACATTAACTTTATTTTCATATAGATTTAAAGTTGTTATGACTTAACAGTCATGACAAATCAATGACTCACTTCCTGGGGCAAAGAAATTTCATCCTGTCTCCTGCTCAGCTGCCAAGGCACATGGGTAATCGACATAATGTTTCTTGATTTATTCCCAGGATATACCTACCTTCACGGGATTTACTGGGTAGTGGTTTAGCACTTCCAGAGCACAATGGTTACCTGGAAACAAAAAACCCTGAAGACAAATTCTCACTTTTAAATGCTTAGTTACTCAGGAATGAAACAATGATGCTTATCCTATGCAATTAACTTGATTCTACCATCAGGACAGTGCTTGAAGACTCTTTAAAAATAAATAAATACAACTGTATTGATCATTGAGACTGAATAACAGAAAGAGTAGTTACATACAGTATGAGCAATCATAACTCCAGAAAAGCTGACTGGAGTGGGGTAGAATGGGGCGAATGTACCTTTTGATTGGTGGAAAAGAGGTTGCCAGTAGAAAAGGGGGAAGGATCATGAGACTGCAATTCCATCTGCAGAAAGCTTGGTGAGTGGGGACCGACCTGCTTGCCCGCCCAAACTGAGACTTTTGGCGATGCTTTATAATCGTCCATCCCATTCAATGGCTTTTTTTTTGTTTCTATTGGTTTTATTCTATTGGTGTGGGTGGGTGTGAACATGTGTGCATAGTATGAACTGGGAGGGTGTTGGAAGTGGGATATAGCTCACCATTATGCTCCCTCTTTCCCTACTCAGCCCCTTAGAATATCTGTAGAAATAAAGTAAAATCAGATGCATGTAATTCAAACTCTAAAACACCTTTGATTGCAAAGTCCAGGCAATTCCTGTTGGTGAGCCAGTAGCTGTTGCTGCCATCATACTTTCTTATGTTATTTCTGGTTAATGTTGCTCAATATTTCTACTCCCCACTGACTGAAGACTAGTCAGCCCCTCTTCCTCCTGTGCATAGGTTCCCCCACTCAGAGGATCTTCTTTATTATTATTATTCTGGGTCTTCTTATTTGTTGTCTTTCCTCCCCAATTCTAAAAACTGTATCATCAGATTGTCCTGCTTTCTCACATCCATGGCCCTTTAACACAGGGGTGCCCAAACTATGGCCCAGGGCTGGATCCGGCCCCCAAAGCCAATTCATCTGGCCCCCAAAGCTCTCATCACTCCCAGAAGTGGAAGTAAAACACATCCATATGGGCACATTTTACTTCCGCTTCCGGGAGTGGTGAGGGATTTGTGGGCCAGATGAATTGGTGTTGGGGCTGAATCCAGCCCCTGGGCCATACTGACCAGCCCCCTAAACCACATGACCGGCCCATTTGGGCACCCCTGCTCTAACATGTCCATGCCTCTCCTCTGAGAACTATCCCAACATATTTTTCTCCCTGAGGCAGAAAACAGACAGCAAGCTGTACAACTCCCCAGATACACACATAGGCAGCTTGTTACCAGAAAAGAAGGGGATTCCTACAATGTACAGGTGTGATCCTCCTCCCTCTGTCAGTTCCTGAGCTGCTGCTGATTCCAGAGAATGAATCTAATGGGGCTGCCAGCAGAGTCTTTCAAACAATGGCAACATGATAGGGTCCACAGGGTCCTTTACTGCACCTGAGAAAGTGGCGCTTGACAGGCTAGTGGGCTCAGGAAACATGGGTGATGACCTGGCACTGCTGCTGTCCCCTGGGATTTTCCTATCTCAGGTGATCACATCACTTTCTTAACGGAGTGGGGACCCTGGCCATATTCCCACTTCGCATGTCCCAAGCCTGTGCTTTGTGCAAACAATATATACTGGTGATTGTCTTAGTAATATCATTACAGTACTAGCCATTCATAGTATCATAATAATCATGGCAGAACACCAATAAAGAATGTAAAAAAAACA
This sequence comes from Bradypodion pumilum, assembly GCA_035047305.1. Lineage (NCBI taxonomy): Eukaryota > Metazoa > Chordata > Lepidosauria > Squamata > Chamaeleonidae > Bradypodion > Bradypodion pumilum. The sequence continues at coordinate 53,526,692 of JAWDJD010000004.1, forward strand.
CTTTAAAAAAAACAGAGAGCAATAAAATGTCTTAAATGACATTGGAGAAATTATATTTTTGTTGTTAAAGGATTCTAATGCTGGTTGGGGCATTCTAGACATTGTAGCAATAAAAGTAACTTTTCCCAAGCTATGGTCAAATCACAACCTCATTGCTTCCCTGGCCATGTTAGCTGTGGAAGTTGGAGCCATAGTTTCCACAACAAATATTTTCTGTCTCTGTAAATTATTGTTTGAGTCTGGTCAGGTTATCCTGCTATGGCAATAGAGTAAACCATACTGCCAGCGTCTCAACGCCAAGTGTCATGCTGTAGTTAACTAACCTACAACCCTGAGGACTATTGGCCTTGGGTGCCGAAGTCCACAAGGTAGGGTGATGGTCCCCAAGTGGATTAAATCCCACTTGAATCCATCTTGATGGAGAGCAGCAGCTACATAAATACAGACCTGGGGCCGATGAGGACTTTGTGTGTCAAAAGGACTCGGGACCAGAAAGTGACTTGCAGAACTGGATCAGTGGTACGGGTGTCATGCTGCAATGTGGAAAGCAGATGAAAGGCCACTGCATTGTTCACAGGACAGTCTTCATGGCTGATTGCCATGATGATCACCAATATTTAGATTTGGATATGGCAGCAGCAGCAAAAGAAGTAAATTCCCTGCTTCTTAAGGATCAATTCAAATTTTCCAGGGGTCACATACTCTTCCATACAACTTGCATGGCCTCAGAATGCATGTTATCCAGAGTGTGTCTTCTTGGAAAAATCTCTATCCATGTCAGAATTTCAATGTATCTGGAAAATCTATACATCAGACCGAAGAAATATTTTCTATACTATTGCAACAGTTATATTACTAATGCTTCTAATAATTAATGTTCAGCCTTCTACATTCCAGACAGATCTGTGAAATATCTTAATAATGCATATGGTTTAAAATTAAAGTGCCAAAATATATGGTCTTTGATTTAGTGTTGCAATTATAGAATGTTAGAAATTATCGATAGAATATTCTTAATGTATATATTTGTTTTAGAAATTGCATTCCAAGCAAAGAAAGTGAGAATAGTAGTATACCAAATGTATACACACATACAAACAAATGTGGAGAGAAAGGGGATTCAGGAGAGCTCTAATCCATCTCTGAAGAGCAAGAAATACTGACTAAGAAATAAAGAAATCTTGGATATTTCATTCCACTTCTGATGTTTTAATAAATGTTTGAGATTGATGCAGCTGGCTTGTCCTTGGCTCCCACATGTTCATCATAACTCCTCTATGAGTGAGTATACATTGTGCCATCTACTTAGAGTACTCCTTTTGTGTGAGAGAATCTTACCTTTCAAGGATTTTAGTTGCCATGGGGAGAATTCTCTGCCTATATAGCTGAACATGCCAAGATGTTCTACAAATGTTGTAACTAGGTCTGGTTCTCAGGCTATGGATGTCATAAAAGGGCAGCAGGTTGTTAATCAATTAATTTGTGGCTATTGTATTTTTACTGCTAGGAAGGGGGAAGAACGTTTGATATATTTTCTTCTTCCTTTGTGAAAATTGGCCAGCTAATTTCAAATATATGCACCTTGACTTGTATGGTAGGACTCTTCTCCCTCAGGCAGTAAAATATTTTGGGTTTCATCCAGTTATAATGAACACTAGCAGGGTTCGGGCACTGCTGTGTCTATCTTGTTTCAACATAATGTGTGATTCATTGGACCATCTGAAAAGGACTTCTCTTTTCTGTGTCCCTCCTCAAGCTCTCATCAAGTCAAGTAAAGAAAATACCTTCAGTTATTAAGAAAAAATAATATTCTTTTGTCAAGTTCCTAATTTCACCCTGAAAAAATGCCAACCTATCTATTAACAAGCAGCCAGCTTAGCAAAGTATATTAGTAGATCTAGTGACTCTACTAACATGTTTTGGCCATCAAGGGGAAAGTAATGGTTATTGAGTTTAAAATTGATTGTGGTGCAGGAGTCCCTTACCTAGGGATTTTGAGCAACCTATAAAGGTAGAATAATAAAAAATAACTGACATATAATGAAACAACCTAGAATACACATAAATAGTATAAGGTAGACAAAACACAATATAACAACACATCAGCCCCCCACAGCAAATAATTCCAACCTTACAATACAAGTATAATAAAAATTAAACCTGAAATTCAGTTACATCAAATTAATGAAAGCTACCCCAAAGTAAATATTCACTATAAAAATTAATTGAAAAATGCTTCCATAAATAAAATGGTCTTTAGCATTTTACAGAAAATAGTGTAGGAGCTATTCTAATATCAAGGGGCAAGGTCTGAAGTGCCTAGGATAGTATGTCTATAACAGTTTGTGGCCAGGTTATACAGCAAGTCCAACAATTTACCGTTCTTGGCAGTATTATGTCTATTGATGAAGGCACAAAGACATCAATTGCCAAATTGGAATGACATTGGCTGTTTCAATGCATGCACCCAATTTGGCCTACAGCAGCCATAATTATCACCGGAAAGACAAAACTCTTCAAGAGTGTTGTCATATCAGCTGTGAAATGTGGAAATAGACAACCAAAATGATTATCTGTATGCCTCCAGGTGCAATTCAAGGTGCTGGTAATGACCTTTAAAGCCCTACATGGTAGTGGACCAGGATATCTAAGAACATCTGTCCATCCAACCAGAGCAGACTGGAGGAGCTCTCTAATTGTACCATCTGCTAGAGGGGCCTTCTCTGTGTCTGCACCAGCCCTATGGAACTTCCTGCCAACAGAGTTACTGCTGCAGACAGAATTGCTGCTCTTTAGGAAAGAACTAAAAACCTGGCTGGCAGGGCAGGTGTGGGGCACTGATGGAAAGGTGACCCCCACCTTCTGACTCATATAAAGATTTCTATCTCTCTTTTAATGGATGGGGTGAGTGGGTAAATTATTTAGAATTTTTAATGGTGTTTTAAGGGCTTTTTAATTAGTTTGATGTTGCTTTTAATTGTTGCTAGCCGCTCAGAGTCGTTGCCAAGTTGGGTGGCAATAGAAATTTGAAGAATAATAAATCTTAACCTATAAAACCAAGTGTTCACCGTTGGAACTGGCTATAGGTTGCTATGCGTCGCCCTACTGACCCGCACCCACCCTTCGTGCGCACGGCCGAATTGCCTACGCAGGTCAACGAAGGATTTAAAAATCCGGCACGGGGGCCTCAGCCCCACAAACAGCAAGAAAGGGAAAGAACTTCACTTCCCAACATTCCTTGCGCTGCGCCGCGCCAGAGCCAATCACGCTGAGAGGCTCTCGCACGGCGCAGCGTTCGGACACGCGCCGCAGCCAATCGAAAGAAATGCATTTTTAAAAAACCCAGCAAAAACACAAAGCACTAACCCATAACTACAAGCCCCAGCGTCCTGCGTGCCCACGCAGAACGCTGAGGAAAACTGCGCCCGGAAAATTAAAAAGAAAAACAGCTAAAAGGCAAGCAAACAGCAGCCGGCTTTCTTTTACTCACCCGCAGCACCTGAAGCTCCCGAATGGAGTTTCCCCTTTAACATCAGTGGGAGGGGGTGGCGAACCCCCTCTCTGCTGCCTACCCTACTGTTGGGAGGTTTGTGGGGATAAAAGGACTATATTGCCCCAACCCATCTGGAAACAAAAGATGAGGCAGAGAGGATCGATCCCCCCCACCCCTCCTTAAAAAACCTCCGTCTTTCCTTCTCTTTAAAACCGGAGTTGTTTTAAGGAGGGGGGAGGGGGATCGTTCCTCTATGCCTGTTCAAAACCACCCAACACTAGGGAAGCCAGCGGGGAGGCAGAGAGGATCGATCCCCCACCACCCCTCCTTAAAAAAACTCCGTCTTTCCTTCTCTTTAAAACCGGAGTTGTTTTAAGGAGGGGGGGAGGGGGATCGTTCCTCTATGCCTGTTCAAAACCACCCAACACTTGGGAAGCCAGCGGGGAGGGGGATCGCAGCCCCCACCCACTGATATTAAAGGGGAAAACGATCTACTTTCACGATTCCACAAAAACAAAGCACGACTCCACAAAAACAAAGCACCATAACACACTACAGCTCCCCTCCCCACCACCTAGCCCACCCTTCCTAACCGCCAATGACCATGCCCCCATCCCCACCACCTAGCCCACCCTTCCTAACCCCCAACGACCATGCCCCCCTCCCCACCACCTAGCCCACCCTTCCTAACCCCCAACGACCATGCCCCCCTCCCCACCACCTAGCCCACCCTTCCAAACCCCCAATGACTACATACCTTCCCCACCACCAAACAAATAATTTTTTAAAAATTACTAAAAACACTCAAACACAGCCAAAAATACACAAAAACAAAAACACCAAAAACAATACGAAGTAAACAGAGACACAATCAAAAACAAAACAAACAGACAAAAATACAAACTCCAACCCCCTGCCCCCCCACACACACACAAAACAAAGAAAACAAGCAAACTTACCAGAACACGTGCTACCTACACCAGGACTGGAAAAGAAATGAATACAGAAAGACCCTACTGACCAGAAGAAGCTCCACCCAGAGGCCAGGAGAGAAACAAAAGTCAAAATACAATAACCCCTACCAGCACCACCTGCTGGCCACAATAGTAAAAACAATTCAAAAACACACAACAGCCCCAAACAAAACACAAACTCACAATTTTACACAAAAGGTCACACCAAAAAAACAAGTAAAAACAATTACACTAAACACACTGTCACACAAATCACAAATATATATATGTCAATAAAATACAATAGAAACTTTAAAAAAACCTGTGCTGAGTTATTATATCATACTTTCTTCTTTTATTAATCCTAAAAAAAAACCAAAAAAGCAGATCACAGTTAATAACAGCCAAGCCAAACAAATTTAACATAAATAAACATTTAAAAAATTAAAATTACAGACTAAGCAATTTTTTTAAAAAAAACACAATTTAACCTTCCAACACAATGTAACACTATTGCAAAAAAAATGGCTCATTTTTAATTAAAAAACATGGGGGGGCGAGCCCGGCAACGCCGGGCAACCCTTGCTAGTAAAGAAATAAATTAATTAAATGGCAAAATGTTTTCCAACAACGTCACCTGAGACGAATCCTCCTTGTCTCATATTATGATCACAAAGATGTCTACAGAACACTTGTTGAGAAATGTGAATGAATGCTGGATGCAAATTGTTGGTCACATCCTATACATGTCCAAAGATCAGCATCCAAAAAATTGCATGTCAATGGATACCTCCTTGGGGAAAGAGGAAACAAGGCCGGCCTCAGAAAACCTTGTACCAAACTCTTAATGGAGATCATAAAACTGCTAATAGCTCTTGGGATTATGCCAAAGCTTTTGGGAACAACTGAAATCACTAAAGAATAATTATTTCCCAATCTGCTTTCAGACATGACCTAGTGATGACAAAGGTAGATATTTTGTTATTTTAGCGGGTTTTTTTACTTCTGTCAGATTGCTTCCTTTTTCAAAGAGTCATTTTAAGTCAAAAGAATCAAAACTATCCACAGCTACAACTGTTGCCTACTCATGTTTGAAAGGTCACTTTTAAAAAAAGGAATTCATTGTGTTATTAATTGCATCTGGGTAGCCAGGCTTCCATGCTTGTCTTGTTACTTCCAGTGATTTGCTATCATATTGCTGAGATGTTGTACTGCTGATGTCAAGAGGCCGGCAAAATGCTTTCCAATGCTTTATAGTGGCCAATTCTGAAATTTCAGCCTGCAAATATCTCTTTAACTACTTGGTAAATTGCTTTTGCCATAACCCGGTTACTACTCATTACTTCAATCATTACTCAATAAGTAATTAGTTCTTATAATATTTACTCTTATAATATTTACATTTGTCTATGTTTGCAAATGTTTCCGTGGACATGTGGCAGGCACGCCTCAACACCTGAGTGCACAGAACACTGCTTACCTTCTCACCAAAGTGGTCCCTATTTATCTACTTGCAATTTCTTGCTTGCGAACTGCTAGTTTGGCAGGAGCTGGGACAGAGACGGGAGCTCACTCCATCGTGCAGTACCCGAGAATTGAACTTCGGCCTCCCAGTTGTCGAGTTCAGCGTCTTAGCCACTTGCGCCACCACAGTCCCAAGAGCAATAGTAGCTGCAGCCTAACATGAAAAAAGCAATGGATTAGGGAAAGCTAGTTCATATTTTCTAGATACCAAGAGTCTGGGGGCAAAGAGGTCTTTGTTTTATTTGTTTTACAGTACAGCATGCATTATATCAAATAGAAAAGGCCTTGCAAACGTTCCCTTTTGTACTAATTTGGGCACTATATTGTCAGCAAAGATACCCTAGCCTTCTCATTACTGCTGTAGCCTCTATATAGTAACTGTCTTCCTAGGAAGAGCATTCCCAAAAGAGTTGCCATCCAGAAAGCAGTGAAAGGAAGGAGGCTGAAAAAGCACTTGCTCAGCAACAGATGATGTCCTTGTGGGCCTCTTTGTTTCTTCAATGGCAGGTGTACCTGTCAAGCTGGTTGCTCTTGAGTGGCCAGCGGGAAATGTAATGAATTGCTGAAGAATAAGCCAAAAAGACTTAAAGGAAGTCAGAATGGAAGAAGAAAAATGATTTGGTTCATTCCTTTTCCGTTTCTTTCTCCATTGTAACATTTGCCTTAAAACACTGCATTTGAATGAGAAGAAACCCCAAGAGCTCCACATTTTCCCCTCTGTCTTCTTGAATAGGCAAAGTAGCAAAATAAATTCACCTTCTGATAGAACATGAAAATTCTCAGCTGGTGGGTAAACAATTCTATACATGAGTTACAAGCTCACAATCTGGGCACACAAAGTAAGCTGTTAGTAGCTGATTGTATCATCAGTTCTGTTCATGCCTGGCCTGTTCAAATAACTCAAATTTCCCTCCGTGCAGTGTACCGTGCTTTGCCATTGACACTTCACCTCTGGCTCTTCAGCTATGAAACAGAGATGAGCACTGAACCCTAGAGTCAGATACGACTGACTTTCAAGCAAGGGTGATGTTTACCTTTACTAAAAGTAGAACTATCAGCATAGAATAGGGTGATATATAGAATAATGAGGACTTCCATTCCAAGTCCCGTTCGAAATTCAGGTGCTTATTTTTTTAAATCCCTTTAAAAAAGGCTAGGATACATGAAGAATCCTCAGGAAATGGTCTTCAGCATGCCCACTATCTCTCAGCTTTGCTCAGACCCCAGGTAAATGATAGTAATACTGACCTAATACTGACCTATTTCACAGGGCTTGAATAGGCATTAAATATATGGAGCAGTGTGAACCTGTTCTACTAACACTGCAAGTGTGGAACATTAGCACTGGCTGAGAAAAATACAGGTTCACATTTCCAGTTACCCATGAAGTTCATAGAAGGTGCCTTGAAACAAGGAAGGAGTCTAAAGATAGTAATAATAATAGTCATGTGTTGTTGAGGAGAACTGCTTAACAGAGGATCCTTTATGAGTATGGCTCTGTAAAAAGGGTCTGGAACTGAAGAATTAATGCTGAAGGAGAGAGAAGGGTGATGAAAGGCCACCTTCCCCAGGAATCTTCCTGTTTATTATGTTCATCTGAGATGTTGCTCTGTGTCCACCACCACCCCTTACTTAGCACTACCTGCCTTGCGAGAGCATCTACCAACAGCTGTCTCCATCTTTTCATAGAAAAGATTCAGTTTATTGGCCCTCATCCAATCCAGTTTCAAGCTTTGATTTAGCCTTTTGACCACCTTTGGAAGAGCAAATGTTTAGAGAACAACAGGAGGTCTCTTGTGGTCATGGCATCTAGGCTTTGCAGTATGGTATGGCACTGAATTAACATATCTTGAATTTGAACTGAATATTATATTTTAATATTGGATATAATTTTGCTCACACTAAAAGGAAAAGGTTTCTCAAGCAACTTCACCTACAGATTTTTGATTCTGAACTTTGGCACTGCCCATAAAACTCTCTTGTTTGTTTCCTCCTTCCCCCTCTCCATTAGCTAAACAAGGTCCACAGCCTCTAGAAGGACCCTTGGTAGGTGGTCTTAAGCTAAAATTTTGTTTTTGGAGTAGAGCTCCCATAATCCCACAACCACCGTGGCCAGCTTTTAGACAGCTGTAGTTTAAAAAAAGCTCTTTCCATCTCTGCCGTAGTCCATCTTCTTCCTGTTCACCCTGAAGGCTGCATTACCTTGAGCAAAAGCTAGTGATGGTGAAACTGATCAATAGGCAGAGTCAAAGCTATGGTGTGGGGCAGCCACCCACCAGGAAAGGAGAACTACCAATCCATCTCACCTGTATAATTTAGCATATGTAATTGGATGCAAGTTGTCTTCTTTGTCCTTTTATTTTAGTTGTGCATGCCCATAGTTAGGGATATGCTAGTGGCCACTCTAGCTGACTGGATAGCTCAGTCAGCCAGAAGTTGGGGGTTTGATTCGCCACTGTGCCTCCTGAAGAGGAGCCAGCCTGTGTAGCTTTGGGCAAGCAGCACAATCCCAGGGCACCCCAGAAGTTTTGTTGTTCAGTCACACAGTCGTGTCCAACCCTTTGCAACCACAAGGACTACTGCACATCAGGCCCCTCTATCCTTGGTCATTTTCACATCCCACACACCACTTCAGTGATTCCATCCAGCTACCTCATCTTCTGCCATCCTCTTCTCCTTTTGTCTTCAATCTTTCCCAGCACCAAGGCCTTCTCAAGTGAGTCTTCTCATTTGGTGGCCAAAGTACTTGAAATTCATCTTCAGCATTTGTCCTTCTAGTGAGCAGTCAGGATTGATTTCCTCAGGGATTGACTAATTTGATCTCCTTGCAGTCCAGGATACTCTCAAGAGTCTCCTCCAGCAAGGATAGTAAGCCACTTCTGTGTATTCTCTGCCTAGAAAACTCTGAAAATTGTCATCAGGATTGGCTTGATGGCACACAGTTGTTATTATTAAGTGGCCACCTTATCACTATCTGGCTACTTCATCATTCAACAAACTGCAGTTTTACTTACAAGCACTGTTATCAGCTATTTGCCTTCACTTTGCTTTTGCTTTTCTTTCTATCCAGAAGTGCTAACTGAATGCTTAAAACCAAAAACGAAATAAAAGACTGTGACATAGACAGATGAGTCCTGCTGCTAGCATTTGATGAACCAAATCTAACTTTAGAACATATAAACCCCAAATGTGTTAGTGCTGGATGTAGTTTAATAATGCTTCAATTGCGTTTTCATCTCTGGGTCCCAGAGAGCTTTAGCTTTGATTCCATGAAGCCATTAACTGGAAGACTAATGCTAAAGTGTGGACCCCAGCTCTAATGTTATATTTGAATGGGAGGCCTTTCTATGAAGATAAAGAACCAGAGGTGCAAGCTCTTTACCTCAGCTGCTTCCCTAAACCACCAGCTGCAGCCATAGTGATCCATCTTCTCCCAATGATTAGGACTTGTAAAGTGGTCTGAAACACTTCAATTTTTCAGGGTAATTTTAACATCTGGTATACGTTGTGTGCAGCAGTAACAGAAGAGCAGGACAGTTAAAAACCAGACTCAACTAGAGCTTGGAAACATTACTTTTTTACCACAAATCCCATAATTTTGCAACCAAAAAATAACTTTTCTGAGTTCTGAGATGGACTCTACAGTCTTTTTATCTGCTCATGTCTAATATTCTTCATCACATTTTCCCCCAAAGGTACTCTTTGCATAGTAAATTACAGTACAGTATTTGGCTTTTGGATGCATACCTTTAAATCAGGGGTGCCCAAACTATGGCCCGAGCCTGCATCTGGCTCCCAACGCCAGAAGCAGAAGTAAAATGCACCCGTACAGGCGCTTTTTAGTTCCACTTCCAGGAGCGACCAGGGCTTTGCAGGCCAGATGAATTAGCATTGGGGGCCAGATCTGATCCCTGGGCCATAGTGATCAGCCCCCGAACCACATGACCAGCCCATGGCCTAAAAAGTTTAGGCACCCCTGCTTTAAATCAAGGCTAGGCCAGGACACTTTGCACACTGAACTAAGGGACAAGAGGCTGGACTAAAGAAGCTGGGCAATTGAACTTTGGTTCAGTACTCATGTTCTCCATTACAGTGGTTTCCAACCCAAGATGATCTGCTGTCCTTTCAAATTTGCAATCTGAAGCAATTGCTTCACTTTGTCCTTATTGCATATTATTGCAACAAGTAGTCAGTATCTACACTCACCCTACAAAGACCCTTGCTCTGTGAGATGTTAATATCATGTTACTCTGTTATGTGCAGGGTGCAAAAAACTATGATACTACCCTTTGTGGAATGTATCTATATATCTAAATTAACTGTATTACTTTCTGTATTTATCCATAAGAAGTATCATTGTGTACAGTCTGACAGATTAGTACACAGAGGAGATTTATTTATTTATTTATTGGATTTCTATACTGCCCATCTGGGTGTTAGCTCACTCTGGGCGGTGAACAAACAGAAAATAAATAACAACAATACCCACAACAAATCAAAACCCACCAACAACAAATGCATCATAGACTAAAATAAAATAAAATAAAAAAAATTGGTGTCAAAGGAATTGGAACTAAACTTAACTGGAGATCAGGCAGGATAGTTTGCTTCTCCATTCTCTGAAAATAAATGGAACCTATTGCTCTAGTATGAGCACAGTCAGCCAGAAAACACCTTCTTTCAACATGCCCAGGTACCCTAGTCTGTGCTTATTTCAACCTTCTTCTTGTTGTTCTGCCATATCTGAATCTGAATACTGGTGATCATCATGGCAATCAACCATGCAGACTGTCCTGAGAATATAATGCAGTGGACTTTCATCTGTTTTCCACATTGCAGCATGACACCCACACCACTGATCCATTTCTGCGAGTCACTTTCTGGTCCTGAGCCCTTTTGACACACAAATTCCTCATGAGCCCCAGGCCTGTATTGATGAAGCTGCTGCCCTCTATCAAGATGGATTCAAGTGGTATTTAATCCACTTGGGGACCATCACCCTTCGCTGTGGACTTCAACACTCATGCCATTAGTCCTCAGGGTTGTCAGGTTAGTTAACTGCCACCTGAGACTCAGTGTTGAGTCTCTGGCTGTATGGACTACTCTATTACCATAGCAGGATAATCTGGACAGACAGATTATTTCAATGACATGACATAATTAGGGCAAATGATCATGTCTCAGTCAAAGTTTTCGAGCCTGATTCACTTTATATTTACTCAGAATAAGTCTCCCTGAAATTATCTGGTTTACCATCACCACCCCAATAAGTATGCATAGCATTTAAACCTTGATCAATCAATTGTGGTGATTCATCAACTAAACCTTGTTACACTGTTGTTCTAATGCATCACATTTGGTTCTCATAGGACAAAGATCATTGGGGCAATCCCTCCCTCCCCCATTCATTTTGTATTTTCTGTGTCTTTATTAACAATACTGATTGATACCTCAGGAGCAATGCTTGAACTCAGCTTTAATGTTTCCACTACAGCCTCTTGGTTATTCTGATGATGGATGGGAAGGAATTGATGGGGGTGGGGGGAGAGGTTATGCACTGAAATGAATAATAAAGCAGCACATTGAGCAGAAAGCCAAGGAGACTCTCTCTGTGTGTATACGTGCAAATACAGCACTGCACACACTAAGCAAGCATTTCAGTAGAGACTGCAATTCTGATCAGGGACATTGGTAAACCTAAGTCAGCTGTTTACTGACCTAATGTCACATTGCAGCTAATGGTGAAAACAGGAGTGGGGTGATTATGGTAACACAAAGGGCATTTCACAGAGCAAGGAAAAATCAGCCAGAGTTTGAAGGGTTACCTCCTTTTTCACTCCACTCCCCCCTCCCCTCTTTTAGACTACAACTCCCAAAATTATCCACCTAGCATGATGAGATGGATTTGTTAGTGCCTGGGCCTGAAAAACCACTTTTCCAAACTGGGCAGATCTGCCAATATTCAGCTAGCTAACTATGCTGCAGCCATCTGAGTCAGCAACATTTAGTACACTGATTTGTACATGTGGATACCTAGTGTGGTGTAATGGATAGAGTGCCAGAACAGGACTCAGGAAGCTTTGGGGCAAATCCCTGATCAGTCATAAAATTCAGTAGGAGCATGGAACTGGTAAAACCACCCCTCTAATATCTCACTTACCTTGAAAGTCTGATTAAGGTCATATCAGGAAGCATATTAAGGTCACCTTAAGTTGGTTCTGACTGTATAGCACATAACAACAATTGGCACACAGTGGAGATGTGGCCTTATGCTTTCTTGTCAGGAAAGAGCCTGCTAGGACTTGTATTGATGGACACAGGCTACATGTACAGCTGTTATTCCATGTGCCTGTTACTAGTATCTCTCTGGACATCAAATGAATAGAAATCCATTATAGTAGTTGTGCAGCAGTTCTCTTTGACAGTGAAATCAAAAGAGTTTCCTTGCAAGTGAAAGTATTTCAGAACCCAGATTTTCAATGACCACACAGATTTGTTACCAGACACATTTGCCCGTTATGTAATAATTACCATAATGCTATAATCAACCTGTGGTTTTTCATTATCAGAGGACTGGTCTTTTGGATGGTATTTTAAACATGGTTAAACATGGATACTTAAGGACAACCTCGGGGTTGGAGAGATAGGCAGGATATCTCTCAATGCCATTTCCAGGGAATCCTAAGCAGGTGAAGGCATCTGCTTGGGAATAATACCCTGAAGCAAATGGTGAGCCACTGTGTGAGACTGAATGCTGGACTGGATGGGCTGTGGCCTGTTCCAGCAAGGCTGTTCTTATGTTCTTATGTCCTTTAAAAGATAGTTGCTCAAGTTAGAAATAACCTTTAAAACTAACAGAATTGTTAATATTTAAACTTTAATGGACTTGTTGTTCAGTCGCATAATCGATTCCGACCCTTTGCGACCCCATGGACCATTGCCCGCCAGTCACCTCTGTCCTCCACCATCCTCCTCAACCCACCCAGTTCTGTGCCCATTGTGTCTACAATGCCATCTAGCCATCTCATCTTTGGCTGCCCCCTTCTTCTTTTGCCCTCCACCGTTCCCAGCATCAAGGCTTTCTCAAGTGAATCCTCTCTTCTCATTTGATGTCCAAAGTACTTTAGCTTCATCTTTACTATTTGACCTTCTAAGGAGCAGTCAGGGTTGATCTCTTCTAAGATTGACCTATTTGTTCTCCTCACTGTCCAGGGGACTCTCAAAACTCTCCTCCAACACCACATTTCAAAGGCATCTATTCTGCGCTCAGCTTTCCTAATGGTCCAGCTCTTATAGACTACCCTTGAACAGAGGAATTTATAATGAAGACCTAAGATGATGCTGATATAATGGTTATACCTGTACTGTAAATCATTAAAAGATTTGATCCTACCACCTATAGCTTACACTGGAGTAAAAGTCAGACTACATTTAGGTAAAGGTAAAGGTCGCCCTTGCTTGAAAGCCAGTCATATCTGACTCTAGGGTTCAGTGCTCATCTCTATTTACAGCCAGAGAGCAAGTGCTGTACCAGTTTATGAATGGCAGTTACATTTATGTTATTGTAAACTGTTTTGTGAGATCTCTGTTAATGTTTTAATTATCATTGCCCATATGTTCTGCATTCCATTCTCCCCTGGTTCTACTATTGAGACTCCCACATCCAAATGACATGATGTGTTACATTTTTAATGAAATGGACTGTACAGTACTCTACAGAGGTTTGTGGCAGCCTTTAGTAAACTTGAGCAGATAGTGCCACTACTATAGCAGTGTAGTATCGTGTTACTCGAGCTTATGTGGCTGTTTTGCAAGCACAACGTAGATTTTCTATATAAAGATCATCGCCTGTGTAAAGCCCCCTCCCACTGATACCCCGTGTTAGTACTTGCAAAACTCCCAACAATTTTAAGATCTGCCTTTAATTTAATTCTGATTTAATATTTGATCTCTTTCTATGTTTTAATTGTACCATTCATTCAATTTCACTGTAAGTCACCTTGAATCCTATTTTTAGCAGGAACGTGTGATATGAATTCCATAAATAAATTAGGGGTATACATTCACTTCAGCTGAATCCCTGGTTTTGTACTGAATTAGTCCAATTTGGATCAATTTGTATGTGGTCCGGGCTGAAGCGAAATGGCCGGGTTAAGATTCTGCATGATGTGAACATGTTTAAAGTACTTTGGACCAATCTAGAGATTCAAGCATCTAAAATGAATGGGGAAATATGTCTCCAAACAATGTGTCTCTAAGAAAGTTGAGGGATCGACAGAGGAACGAGCTTTGCCCCCTGACAATTCTAAAATGAAATGTAAAGCAAGATTTTTACCATCACTCTCCAAGAAGTACTCCTACTGATGGGTTGTGTGAGCTCAAGAATGTTTTCTCTTACTTAGTTGTTCATCTTACTTTTGTCAGGTTTATCAGTCACTCTAAGAATGTAGGTAAATTATAGGAAAATTGTAGGTAAATTATAGGAAAGGGTTGCCTGAAAGCCAGTCATATCTGGCTCTAGGGATCGGTGCTCACCTCCATTTATAGCCAAAGAGCCAGCGCTGTCTGCACCTACAGACATTTCCAAATGGACATGTGGCAGTCATGACTAGACACTGAAGTGCACAGAATGCTATTACCTTCCCCACCAGAGTGGTACCTATTTATCTGCTTGCAATTTCATGCTTTCGAACTGCTAGGTTGGCAGGAGCTGGAACCAGAGACAACCTCACTCTTTTATTTATTTTTCGACCAGGTGTAAACCTGGGGGATTTCTAAGGAGTATGGAAAAGTGCTGCCAATATTAGGGGCCAAAATGAATGTACAGTGATACCTCATAGAACGTCCAAACTTGGTTCCACAAGTTTGGACTTTATACGGATTTGGACTTTGTATGAGGCATGCAAAATCCTAGCCACGATGCCTCATACAGTGTCCAAATCCTTGCCGCGATGCCTCATACAACGTCATTTCCATAGAGATACATTGTACTGTAACAGCACAGACTTCAGGGCAAAGTCCCACTTTGGTGGGAAGGATAAGTGTTCCATGCACTCCAATGTCTAGTCATGCCTGCCACATAACCACAAAAACGTCTGCAGACTCAGACAGTGCTAGCTGTTTGGCTGTAAAAAGAGATGAGCACCACCCCCTAGAGTCAGATACAACTGGCATTCGAGCAAAGGAGACCTAACATGAAGCTCCCTGAATCTTTCTCTCTGAAATTTCAGTTTTACTCTCTGCTTTAAGTTTTATGATGTATCCAAATTTCAAGTATAACAGAAGGAGGGGGGGGGGGTTTCTGTTACAGGCATATTATTTTTCCAATGCATGTCATCCCATTAAAATTCTCTTTGCAGTTTGATTAGTTGCCACATGTTTGAATGAAGAGAAGGATCTTGGTCAGTTGACAAATGAGGGAGGGAGCCACCTTAGCCTCTGGTGAAAGTGAGTTTTGCAGCCATTGTAAAGACCTTGTCTTGGGTCCTCCCCAAACATGCCTATGAAAGTGGTATGATGAAGAAGAGCAGGACTTCCTCTGAAAACTGCTAAAACCCAGGGAGGCTCTGAAAAAGGAATGATTCTATGGCTTAGAAATTATTTTATATTTGGTCTATATTTAAGAACATAAGAACATAAGAACAGCCTTGCTGGAACAGGCCACAGCCCATCCAGTCCAGCATTCTGTCTCACACAGTGGCTCACCATTTCCTTCAGGGTATTCCCAAGGAGATGCCTTCACCTGCTTAGGATTCCCTGGAAATGGCATTGAGAGATATCCTGCCTATCTCTCCAACCCGGAGGTTTTCCTTAGGTAGCCATAATTATAGCCATTGATGGCCTTGTCCTCCATGAACTTGTCTAATCCTTTCTTAAAGCTGTGAAGACTGACAGCTGTCACCACTTCTTCTGGCAGGGAGTTCCATAGACCAGTAATCCTCTGGGTGAAAAAGTACTTTCTCTTATTTGTTTGAGAACTAGTACCCAAAAGTTTCATGGAGTGTCCCCTAGTTCTAGTGTTGTGTGATAGGGAAAACAGTTTTTCCTTATCTACCTTGTCCACACCGTGCATGATTTTATAAACTTCAATCAGGTCACCTCTTAGACGCCGTCGTTCAAGAGTGAAAAGGCCCAAACGTTGCAGCCTCAGATGGTAAGGAAGGTGTTCCAGTCCCCTAATCATTCTGGTTGTCCTCCTCTGTACTTTCTCCAACTCCATAATATCCTTCTGGAGGTATGGCGACCAGAACTGTACACAGTATTCCAGATGGGGCCTCACCATAGATTTATAAAGAGGCAAAATGACACTTGCTGACTTATTTTCTATACCCTTCCTAATGATCCCTAACATTGAGTTTGCTTTTTTCACTCCTGAGGCACACTGGGTTGACACCTTCATTGAGCTGTCCACCAGGACACCAAGGTCCCTTTCCTGGTTTGTCGCAGAGAGTTCAGACCCCATCAGTTTATAAATGTAATTGGGGTTTTTTGCCCCAACATGCATCACTCTGCACTTACTGATGTTGAAGCTCATTTGCCACTGTTTTGCCCACTCCCCCAGTGTCAAGAGATCCCTCTGGAGCTCTTCACAATCTCTCACAGTTTTCACTACCCTGTATAATTTAGTGTCGTCAGCAAATTTGGCTACCTTGCTTTTTACTCCTACCTCTAGATCATTTATGAAGAGGTTGAAAAGCAGGGGTCCCAGTACTGAACCTTGGGGGACCCCACTCTTTACTTCCCTCCACTTGGAGAAGTGTCCATTTAGTGCTACCCTCTGTTTCCTGTCCCTTAGCCAGTTGCTGATCCAGGACAAGACCTGTCCCTTTATTCCATGACTGGTAAGTTTATTCAAGAGCCTTTGGTGTGGGACCTTGTCAAAAGCCTTCTGAAAGTCCAGATAAACAATGTCAACTGGATCCCCCTTATCCACATGCTTGTTGACACTCTCAAAAAATTCCAACAGATTAGTGAGGCATGATTTGCCCTTGCAAAAGCCATGTTGGCTCTCCTTTAGCAGCGCCTTCTCTTCTATGTAACTATTAATTCTATCTTTTAGGATGGTTTCCATCACTTTACCTGGGACACATGTCAAACTGACAGGCCGGTAATTTCCTGGATCACCCCTGGATCCTTTTTTGAAAATTGGTGTTACATTCGCTACCTTCCAGTCATCAGGCACAAAGCCTGATTTGAGGGAAAGATTATATATTTTGGCTAGGATATCAGCAATTTCATCTTTAAGTTCCCTGAGAACTCGTGGATGGATGCCATCTGGTCCTGGGGATTTGTTAGTGTTTAGCTTAACAAGACATGCAAGGACCTCCTCCCTGGTTATTTCTATCTTGCTTAATTCTTCGGTTTCCCTCCCTACGAAGATAGGCTCTGTTTTGGGCATGTGGTCTCTGTCTTCTTCAGTGAATACTGAAGCAAAGAATTCATTGAGTCTCTCTGCAATCTCTGTTTCCTCTTTAATAACCCCTTGCCTTCCATTGTCATCTAATGGTCCAATGGCCTTCCTAGTTGGGTTCTTACTTCTAATGTACTTAAAGAAGTCTTTGTTATTTCTCTGAGTATTTTTAGCTATACGCTCCTCAAAGTCTTGCTTTGCTTTCCTGATTGTTGCCTTGCATTTGTTCTGCCATTTGTTCTGTTTGTGTCAATATGTTATTGTATCATTAATGTACCTTAGAGTCGTTATTCAACGAGGAGTCCTCGTATGTGTAGATGTTTCCACGAAAACATTCAGCACAACTTCTGTCCATACCGATCTGTCCCTGGCAGTTCTTCTCCATGTTGGTCCAACATTTTTCTTGAGAAAACCTTCCCACCTGTGAGGCAGTCTCCCCCTAGATCTTCTGAGATTTCTGGGATACCAATTCAGTGTTCTGGCATTCCATCTGTTGTCACTTGTGTGTGCAACATGGCCAGCCCACCTTAATTTGTTCATCAGGCATTCTGTTAATACATCTTTTGGAAGTAATCTTCACCTGATATCCTCATTTTTTACTTTATTGCAAAGGGAGATCATTAATATATTGGTGCAAATATAGTAAGGATCCTACACATCCCACAAATCTGTCCTGAACGAGAAATCAAAAAAACCTGTCTGTCTATTTTCAGTGGTTGTTTTCCAATCACTCTGTTCTGGTTGGGTCAGGGATAAAATTCCATTTACATTGTAATGCCTATACCATTTTAGAGTATAGTATAGGTTGTGCTCAGATGAACAAATTTTGGAATTTCCAAATAATGTTTGTTTGTTTTTTTTAGTTATCTGTTCAGTTTTACTTTTGCTAACAACTCTTCTTTCACATGTATACATCTTGCTTGATAGCTGAAACAGGCATTAGTCTAATTTCTTTCTGTTTACTTCCAGCTCAAGCTGTAATCCAAACACCGAGATCAGACTGCTGGTAAGTATTCACCCTTATCCAAGAGTCATTCTAATTATTAGGGGTTCCACTGCTGCAACCTTACAGTATATATGGTTGGAGAGCTAAATGGAGAGGCTGCACTGATATGCCTATGCTCTTTTACTGATACTGTGGAAGAACTATATGAAAGAGTCATTTCCCTTTGCCCCAGCACAAGTTTCTCATTATAGAAGTGAATGCTCATTAAAATGCCATCCATAATTGAAAGTATCTTTCCCTTAACACTTGAGATAGCACCTTTACCACATTTGGAAAGTTTTCAGAATTTAATTAAAAGAAATATTGCCTCCTTAAAACTCATCTAAGCTCAGATGTGATGAAATAGGTTTAAAAAGTAGTGCTTTTTATGCCTTCCATTGAGGATTTATTGGGATGATTATTAGTTTGTTAGACAGCAGGGAACAAGAGGGCAGTGGTTTTGAAGGGGGAGGTGGAAAGAGGAATTAAAGGGCATTTTGTTTGGGTGGGGTATTTTTACTTTTATATTTCTCAAACTGTACAATAAAACATTAAATACAAAAAAAAACCATGAGAGAAAATCTTTAAAAATTAATACAATCAATAGAATTTGCTAAACTGAGTTCAGTTTCAAGTTTTCCTTGTGTGCCCAATACTTTTTTTTTTTAAAAAAAGAATTCTTCTATAAAATATCTTTCGGAAGTTTTGACACTGTCTTTCTAATTGGCACATCTTTCCCAAGGGAAGTAATAGACTCTGTAAAAGGGTACCATGCCCCATGGACTGCAGTGGCTTAGTGGTTAAGAGTCTGAACTTGATGACTGGAAGGTCGGCAGGTCAACAGTCTGAGACCCAAGTGCTGCATGATGGACTGAGCTCCCATCTCTGTCCCAGCTCCTGCCAACCTAGCAGTTCAAAAGCAAGAAATTGCAAGTAGATAAATAGGTACCACTTTGGTGGGAATGTTAACAGTGTTCTGTGCTCCCCAGTGTCTAGTCATGCCTGCCACATGACCCTGGAAACGTCTGCAGACACAGACAGATCTGGCTCTTTGGCTGTAGACAGAGATGAGCACTGAACCCTAGAGTCAGATATGACTGGTTTTTGAGCAAGGGCTACCTTTACCTTTACCTTACCATGTCTCATAGAAGTGAACTCTACATAAAGATCCTGTTGGTACCTATCTTTTCTCAATCAACTCCTCTAAGTCATCATTTAAAAAGAGCTAGGAAATTGGCAACTTGCAGGCAAGTCTCTTTGCCATAGTTGATGACTTCTCAGATCTGACCCTTCTTCATGACTTCAGCATCATCCTTCCCTGCTTCACTGACTGCTGCTGATTACTGCTGCCCTGTGGTAATCAATGGTCCCTGATTTTCTGAGGCTGTCTGTTGCTCTGCATATTTATTCGTGTCCCACTTCTCTTTCAGAAGTACCTGGCAATCCCAGCTCCTCTTTTTCCTAGTGCTGCTCTCCCTTCTTACCTGGCTACGGAGAGGTGATTCAGGGTGCAGTTTCAATTGGGGATACACAAAGAACTTTTCTTTAATTTCAACCAAATGATGCATAACATCAGCAAAGATCTAGAACAGGGGTTTGTCAACCTTGGGGCCCCAGGTGTTCTTGGACTTCAGTTCCCAGAAACCTAAGTCAATACACCTGCTGGTCAAGGTTTCTAGTAATTGATGTCCAAGAACATCTGGGGCAATGATGAGCTGCAATTTTTTTTACTACCCACGCCCTAGGCATGGCTAACTCTGTGGGCCACGGCCACTTGGTCAGCCACACCATGGCCTGGGCTATGGAGGTGGACGTGGCCAACCAAATGGGCATGGCCTGGGGGAATTTCCGCTACCGGTTCCCTGGATCAGGTGCGAATCTGGAGCAGCACATCACTGAACTGGGGGCACAAGATTGAGAAATCCTGAATCAAGAAGATGTAAAAATATATATTATTTCACTTCCCTGGTTGTTCACAGATGATCAGGGGAAGTGTCTAATTACACAGAAAGTGTTGGTGCCCATTGAGACCAGAGGAGAATGCCAGGTGGCAATTTGTTCCTTCCTCCGAATGGGAACGGATGTTATCCCAGCCAAGTCAGGAGCATGTTTAGCAAGCAGTATGGACAGGACCTCTGCTTGCTTCTTTCTTTCAAGCAGCAGAAAAGAAGGAAAGAGGTGATCACCAGGGACTTCATACTGAGAGCCTGTGATGGATTTCAAGAGATAGGTAGAGATTAAGATGCAGATGAGGATTAAGGGCCCAGCTTTAAAACTTGAGGGTGTGGCTTTTAATTGTTGACACTCTTTGAAAGTTTTAGCACTTTTGTAGTGTAACAATCTACAGGTCTTAATAGCTCTTTAGAAATTATCATGTATCATTTGTTTAAAGCAAGGGTTCCCAACCTTTTCAAACCAAGGGCCATGTCACACTCTCTCAGTCAGCAATTTTGCCCTGCCTCCATGATGGGATGACCATTTTGTCCCAACAGCTTCAAAGGGGGCAGGTGTTTTGTTTCTTGAGTGCCCTTGGAGGGGTGGGGGGCCACATGAAATGGCATTGTGATCCGGATCTGGTCCATGGGCCTTAGGTTAGGAACCCCCGGTTTAAAGACTGTCTCCTGTGGCAGAGCACTACTTCTTAACAAACAGTCCTTACTATAGGTTCCCAATAATTTCCCCCAATACGTTTTATGTTTTGGAAAGTAATCTGTTCCTTGACTGCTCCTTTGCTGTGTTTTCATCTCACCAGTGCTCAAAGAGGCACATAGATGTGAAAGGGGCATATAGATGTTCTACGCTTGCTAGGGGAAGGGTGAAACACAATCTTGTGACAGTCAGCCCCGTGAACATCTTGGATACATGCATGGAATCACACTGAAAGTCTGAGAAGAATTGAGAGAGATGGGATACTGTTTCTGTATTTATTGTTCAAGAGTCAATCTTTCCAGTGCAATGAGATGACTATCTTACAATCATTGGTAAAAAGTGGAGGTGGAAAAAAGCTCTTACCCAGATACCTATAACATATGCAATTTGGTTTTTATCCTTGCCTCACTGAGGCTGTATTACTAGACCATGGAATACTTTTCACTGCTGGGGACAAATCTACCTATACTTGTCATTCGAATTGCCTTCCTTGTTGTTTATGCCAAGATTTTGAATTATGCTCCAGGCATTTCATCTTCTTCCTTTGTATTGCCATTCTGTTGGGTATTTTCAAACAGCTGTTCTATTCATCATTTACTCATATTGGACAGGATGGGCTTTCTCATTTTTTCCCTTACAACTTAATTATTGGAAAATGCTGGAAGTAGAGACTGCAATTTTTCTCTGCACAACAAATACTTCTTTCATTGCAGCACACCGCTGGTTAACTCTTGTTTCTTGTTGTCTCTGTAGCAAAACAGGGATGAGTGGCTGGCTTTTTCATTCAGAGCAGAGCTTTTGGAGAGAGGAAGGATGGATAAAGTAGGAGTTACTTTTGTATATAGAAGTAATGTACTTCTGCGGATAGGATCTGACTGCACAGAAAATAGATTTCCCCCACCCCCCACAAAAGAAGTTGTCTTTGTTCTGCACAAGAGATTGCATATGAGAATCCCACTGCTTTAGAGACATGAAGAGAACACAAAGCCTTTTCTGACAGCATGGATGGAAAGTATTTATATAAGGGCTGTGCTTATTTTCCCCCCCCCTTTCATTCAGGTGCCAATCTGTGCCAAAACTGTACCTGATCTGATCTATAGTGGTTTGGTTCTCCTCCTCTCTGTCCCAGATCTTGATTTTCCTCAATGCTTTCTTAAATAGGGACAAATGAAGAGCTATACATTATGGACAGTTTAATATCGTGCCATGGAATAGGGTGACATGATAAATATTTAAAGAAGGACTCGTTCAAACTACCTGAGAGTAAATAAAACAGAGCACACAATAAAGACAAAAAATATTGTGGCGGCTTAAAGACTAACTCCTGTATTTAACTGTGAGCTTTTGTGGACTACGTCCACTTCATCAGACATAAGAATGAGGCCTCATAGCATCAATTTATATACACAGCAGGTACACACAATAATTGGCTGGCCTAACCGAATAGTAACATCGTATCATTCAAACTAGAGGTCCACAGTTCTTTAGTCACCTTCAAAATATGACTGTTTTCTCCTTTTCCCATTCCAAAGGTTTCTTTGTAGTCAATAAAACAAGATATACTGTATACAGTGTTCATGTTCATCTCTTCCCAAGTACATGTACTCAATAAGGTTATTTTTACAAATTGCACAAATTTGTATAATGTATAGGGATTGGAGAAGTTACTTCATGAACTAAAATTTACTAATCTAATCAAATGTATTTAATGAGTGTTCCTCGTGTAAAAAGATATTAACAATGAGTGTGTCTGATGTTGTGGCAACTGGCAATGGAAATCTTCCTGGTGTCTTTTTCTGGTTTCTGAATATGTTGTTTGCATGCTTTTGAACTCAGTCATTCAAGCCAGCATAGGTTTTGACTAGGATCCAGGTTCGAATCCTTACCCACTATTTCTCAGTCTAACTCTGCATTATAAGGCTGCTATTAACATACAAAGGAAGGAACATCCATGCAGTGAACATGAATAATTTGGTTAACAACTTTCCAGATTTAAGTACCAAAGTACTTGTGGTTTTCTTTTGTAAATGAAAAAGAAGATTCTATTATACTAAGAATAGCTTATCTTGCATTTATGTGATGCTACTGCATTGCACAAAAAGCCCTTGGTATATGAAATGAAATGAAAATGCTGCAGAACTCAAGCTCAGCAAGATGTCCTGTCTTTTGCTAGGGAAAACCTTGCCTTAATTCGTCATGTATATGTGGTGAATGAAGTCCCCAAATCAAAAATTATAGAGGAATACACTTTGTGCATATTTAGAAGCACTTTTGTATTTGATTATACAGTTTGTGTTTTTAAAAATATATTTATCAGCAGCTCTTTTGTTGAAGTTTGCAGAGCAATAGAATAGCAATAACAGGCAATAAAAGATATATATATATATATATATATATAAAAAAGTGACAGTAGAGAAGAATGAAGTAACAGCAACAAAACCACAACTGCTAAAAACTTTTAAAACACATGTTTACAAAGGGATTTCATCTTCCCTCCAGAAGAATTTATCAAACATGTGCCAGGTAGCCCTGCTAAGTATGAGAATTCAGAGAAGAGGCACCATATACACCAAAAGCTTAACCAGTGGAACTGAAAGAACAGATTATAATGCCAAATTAAGATGGCTCAAATTAAGATGGGAGCATGTGGTCATTCAGGTGTTGGTGAACCTACCTGTATGCCCTCACAATCCTTCACTGTTGGTCTGGCTAAATAGTGTTCATGGGAAATGGAGTCTAGCAATTCCTCTCAAGGCCTGGTCTTCAGTAATCGTAATATAAAACAGTGAAAGACAATGGAAAATATATAAAGAAGACAACTGGAGGGAACCCTAAAATGCAATGAAACTAGAGATGAATAGCAAAGTCAAAGAGCGACATAAACTATTAAATATTCAACAGAAATACTCTGCAACTACCACTGGATGTTTGTGTGTGTGTGTGTGTGTGTGTGTGTGTGTGTATCTATACCTATAAAATGGTGTGTTAACGGTTGGAATGTGACAAAGGATGTTGCACCAGGCCCCACTAGCCCGTAATGGGCCTCCGTTCACTCGCCGAACCAGGTTCGCAGGTAACTGCCGGGTTGAAATTTACTACCTGGGGGCAGGAGCCCCCCAGGCACAAACAAAAAAAGGGAACTTCAATTCCCAACATTCCTTGCGCCGCGCTGCGCCAGAGCCAATCAGGCTGAGCAGCGCGGCAAAAGGAACGTTCAAAAACGCGCCATGGCCAATCAAAAAAAAAGCCGCAGGAAACAAACCGCTAAAGTATGCAAACACGCGCAGGCAAAACTGCAAGCCCCAGCGTCCTGTGCGCCATTAGCGCACAGAACGCTGAGGCGGCCAGAGCACGAAAAATAAAACTTAAAAAAACAACGCCCGCCGCCGCTGCCATTCTTCCCCACGGGCCAGCAAGCATGGCCTGTGGGGGGAAAAAATAAAAAACTGCCGCCGCTGCCCTTCCATTCGAAGGGCCAGCCGGTGCGCAAAAAATCGAAGAACCCCCACCCCCCACCCCGCAACTTCCCTTCTTCCCCACGGGCCAGCCAGCATGGCCCGTGGGGAAAAAAAGGAAACCCCCCACTGCCGATGCCCTTCCTTCCCACGGGCCAGCCAGCATGGCCCGCAGGAAAGAAAGCCACCCCCCCACTGAAAAAAAATACAAACCAAAAACATTCAAAACCACACAAAAATCCAAAAAAGAATCACAAAAACAATCAAAAAGAAACAAGAAATAACACCCCCACCCAAAAAAATCCCACCACCCCCCCACCCCAAAAAAAACCCAAGAGAACTTACCAAAAGACGTCTTCCATCTATGAGGACTGGAACTCAAATGAGAAAAGGAAGAGAAAACTTACCGGAAGCGACACCCAGAGGACAGAAGAGAACAATTGTAGAGAGGCAACAATTGAAGAGAGACATAAATGCTCACCACCCCCACCCAGAGGCCAAAAGAAAAAAAACATTCAAAAATATTAAAATTAATAAGATTAATTCCAAAATTAATCAAATAAGTTATAAAAACATTCAAAAATAAACACACTAATCTCAAAAATTACCAAAAAAAACAGAAATCACTTTTCACTCCAAAAAAACAAAACAAAAAAAAACATTTTAAAAACCATAATTAAATTTTAAACTAAATAATACTAAATTAAATTAAATTAATTAAAATAAAATAAAATTTGCATAAACATAAAACAATAACGTTCAAAAACCAATTAAAAGAGCCCGCACTGAGGAAGCCAGCATGCAAAAAAAAACACCAAACAAACAAAAAAAAACACTGGGAGTGCAAGCCCGCCACAGGCGGACACAGCGCCTTGAAGCCACAAAATCACAAAACCTTATAACACCATTCAAAACAGCCCAGCACCATTGGTTCAAGAAAAAAAACGAAATCCTTTACTATCCAAAACAATTTTAAAAAGCCCGGCACCGCCGGGCAAAATATGCTAGTATCTATATAGATATAGATATAGATATATAGATAGATATAGATATAGATATATAGATAGATATAGATATAGATAAGGATATAGAAATAGATAAGGATATAGATAAGGATATAGATAAGGATATAGATATATAAATAAATTGTGGTGGCGGTTGTGGTGGTTGGTTGTGGCTGTTGTGGCTGTTGTTGTTGTTGGTAGTGGTGGCGGCGGTGTTATTGAATTGTTCCTGAAATATTTTTTATGATTCGATACATCACATAGTCCTAAACGCTTGGGAAGTGTTCGACTAGTGATTTTTTATATAAAATCCAGCATAGTTATCTTGTTGGCTGTGTGTTCAAGGATGATGATGATGATGATGATGATGATGATGATGATGATGATGATGATGATGATGATGATGATGATGATGATGATGATGATGATGATGATGATGATGATAAGGACATCAGCCTCCAAGTTGTAAACTACTTATTAGTGGCTCTAATCACACACATTAAGTACCTCAGTGCTAGCTTTATGTTACTCTGTAGGAGAGTATGCTAGTCCAGTATGGTACAGATCAAAACATGCAAAACAGGTGGATGTGGCCTTAAATGAAACAGTGAGACTGGTCACATGATGTTTAAAACCAACTCCAATACAAAAAGTGCATTACTTAGCTGGCATCCCTCCACCAAAATTTCATCAAGAAAGTACTGCTGAGAATGAGTGGGTCAAAGCAAGTTCCTCAGAAACACACCTGCTATTTGATCACAAACTGCGGTTTCCCCATGCCCATCGGGCATGGAAACGGCCCTTGCAGAGGCCGCTTCAGGAGGATGCTCCTTGAGCCGCGGGCTCTGCGGGCAGCCAAATTAAGGGGGGTGAATAAAGTATAGGGTTTGATTCACCCAATTACCGTGACCTGACCTGCGACTCGGCCAAGTAAGCAGATAGCTGACTTCTGTCAAACATTAAGTGCCTAGCTCATCTCCCAGCTCGGGAAATCCCTGGCGCAAATAAGCCATGTTTGTCCCTGCCTAATCCCCAAGACAATGAGGTCCCTGAACCCATGTTTGCCCCAGCTGATTAAACTCCCCTTTGAAGAATTCCCCATTAACCCGTGTACGTGAGTGAGGTAATTTTCCTGTCAGGTGACAGCTTGCCACCGTTGCGCTTTTTCCCCTATAAATGATGTTGCCTTTTTCCAATAAAGTACTGATCTGATCTCGCTCCTGTTGCCTCGTGTTGTCATTGATCAGTCTCCTCCGGGCTCTAACGCCGCCCTAGCGGCCAGACATCGCTACAGCTGGTGACCCCGACGTGATTTACTCGTGAGTAAGAGACCCCGGAGAGGTCCACTCGTGAGTAGCGCTCCACGCGGTCCGGTTCTGCGCCTGAACCGCGACCCGCCAGCCCGGAGGATAGCGCGGCGCTCTGGTCGGCAGCTAGCCGGACAGAGGACGGCCCGCCGCGAGGCATTCCAGAGAGACATTCCTACCGCTCACTCCTCACTTTCGAGAGGTTTGCCATAGAGGGAAACGCGTTCCGCTCAGGGCAGGCTGTGAGCCCCTGACATCGCAGAGGCCGTTAGAAGGGCCCGTGGCAGAAGGTCCACGCTCCGAGGGCTACCCCAGACACTCGTCGCCCGAACCTGTTGCCTGCAAAGACGCGTCGAACTTCGTCCCGAGAAGGAGACTTCGGAGGACCATCGCAGGTAATATGGGGACTTGTTCTCCTCGACCAAGTCCGTCCGCTAGCCAAAGAACTCGGGAGCAAGAGTTCATAATCCTGGCCAGGGTTTTTCAGTTACGATTTCACAGCAGGGAGCTAGCGAGACTTCTGGCGTACCTCAGGGAACACTGCCTACTTTACCCAGAAGTAGGTATGTTAACCCTGAAGCTCTGGGATCAGATAGGAGACTTCATTCAGCAAACCCCGAAAGCTCCGGGAGGGATAGTCCGCACATGGCGGAAATGTAGGAGACTCTTAGAGCAGATCGAGCCAGTCCGGGTAGAAGCGGAAGAACCCCCGTTAGAGAAGCCATCAGGCATGCCAGTCGAGCCGACTGCGCCCACCGCACTCTACCCGACATTCAGTTATCAGCAGAGTAGCGCAGGGAGCCTTCCCGCGGTGACAGCTGCAGACGTCACCGAGGGAACGCAAGGAATGAGAGGCGCTGGCGCTTCTCTGACAACCCCAGGTTCCCTAGTCGTGAAGAGTGCCCTTCAGCGCACAGCTGAGATAGAACTCAAGAAGGGGGAATTGCCAGTAGAACAGCTAGCAGAGCTTCGACAGATTTGTCCCATCCGCTTGGAGATGGACGCGCTCACGGGCGCACAGCAGGTAGTACACTCCCCAGTCCCGTACAAGCTCCTCATGGCTTTATGGAAGGCAATCTCAGAGACAGGGCTCCAAAGTCATTTTACGAGGGGCACGCTCCAGCAGGTGTGCGAGACCACCATGTGGATTCCTCATGATTGGAAAGCCGTCATGAGGATGATGCTCACCCCCAGCCAGTACATGATTTGGGACAGCGAGTTCCGCCTAGAGGCGCAAGCTCGGGCTGCCAGGATGGGAGGCGCGGTAATCCCTGACCAGCTGTATGGTTCAGGTGCCTTTGAGTCCATCAACGCTCAAATCAACTTGCCTCTCGCCACCCTAGAGATGTCAGCCGAGGCTGCCTATAGGGCATACTTCAAGGTCCCAGCGTCTGGCAAAACGGCCAAAAACTACACCGCCATTAAGCAGGGAGCCCAAGAGCCCTACATGGACTTCATCAATCGCCTGGAAGAAGCAATTAGCAGGCAGATTGACAATGAGCACGCCCAGGAAGAGCTCATGATTAAGCTAGCCAAAGACAACGCCAACTTGGACTGCCGTAAAGTCTTGCAGTCCTTGGGCAATCGCCCTGACATAACCTTAACGGACATGATTCGAGCATGCTCCGACGTTGGCACAGACTCTTACAAGATGGGTCTGCTAGCGGCAGCGGTGCAGGGGGGAAGAAGATCCAATGGCAAGAACAAAGGGGCATGTCACACTTGTGGCAAGGTCGGTCACTTCGCTAGGGAGTGCCGATCCAAGGGAAGCGGACAAAAGTCCGGCCGTCCCAAGGCTCCGAACACCCTCTGCCCGAAGTGCCAGAAAGGCTACCATTGGGCCAGGTTTTGTCCGAATTCGGGAAACCGGAATCCGGGCACGTCTCTGGCCCCAGTCCAAACAGAGGCTTCCTTCACCCAGATCCAGAACTCCCCAGACCGAGACTAGATTCTAGGCACATCCCAGGCACTGCGAGGGCACAGGCCAGCCCCAAGGGCAGCACGGGGCTAGACCTGACTTGCCAGGCGGACGTTACATGCGACCTGCCGGGCACAGTCTATCTAGTCGACACCCAGTACATGGGACCCCTGCCCAGAGGCTTTATAGGTTTAGTTTTGCCCCGTAGTGCAGCTGGAGCACGCGGAATTTTCATAATTCCAGGAGTCATTGACTCGAATTTTTCAGGCATTCTCCAGGTCCAGCTTTGGGCGCACCTGCCCCAAACCATCCACAAGGGAGACACGTTAGCGCAACTGATCATGGTTCCTTGTCACTCGCCAGCAGGCCGCCAGGGAAGGCTCAGGGACAGCTCAGAGTCCGGTTCAGCAGACCGCTCGAGCGCGAGTGAAGCAGTGCAAGGATACCAGGTCTTAGCGACAGTGGAGACCAACATTGAGTGGAAACAGCGCCCCGTTATCGAGGTATTTTTGAACAAAAGGGTGTTCTCAGGGTTACTCGATACCGGAGCGGACGTGAGCGTGATAAGCAGGAGCCAGTGGCCAAGAGAGTGGGCCATTGAGCCGGTCTCCGATGTGTGGGGGGTAGGAGGCGTCCAGGAAGCGTTCAGGAGCCGAGAGTGGGTAGAGGTCACAATCCCAAGGGCTGACGGCACAGCGGTAATTCGGCCGCACATTCTTGACGTGCACATCAACCTTTGGGGGCGAGACATTCTCCAGCAGTACGGTGCTACGCTTACCTTCGGGTAATGGCGTTGCCACTTAAATGGCTCACCGACACTCCGGTATGGGTAGAACAATGGCCGGTAATGGGAGAGAAATTAGCTGCCCTCAAGCAGCTAGTTAAGGAACAGCTAGACGCAGGACACATAGAACAGTCCACAAGCCCCTGGAATTCGCCAATTTTTGTGATTAAGAAGAAGTCAGGGAAGTGGCGACTCCTCCACGATCTCAGGGAGATCAATAAATGCATTCAGCCGATGGGTCCGCTTCAATGCGGCATCCCAAATCCTAATATGATTCCCGAGGGGTGGGAGATCCTAGTTGTAGATCTCAAGGATTGCTTTTATACAATCCCCCTAGACCCCAGGGACCGGGAAAGGTTCGCCTTTACGGTGCCGGTCGTGAACCACGGTGAGCCCACGCAGCGTTACGCGTGGAAATTTTTACAGGGCATGCTCAATTCGCCCACCCTGTGTCAAATTTATGTTCACGGCGCACTGGCAAAGTTCCGAAGCCTTTACCCTAAAGCTATTGATTGTCACTTCATGGACGACATCTTAGTAGCGTTGCCGCGGCTCGGCAGCGAAATGTTTTCTGACCTCCAGGCCAGCCTGGGGGACAAAGGCTTACTTATTGCCCCTGAGAAGGTGCAGAGAACCGAGCCCTTTTCGTACTTGGGCCATCGGCTTCTCCGCTCCTTCGCAGCACCAGTCCTGCCTCAGATAAATTTACAAGACTCAGTCACCCTTGTAGAATTGCAGCAAGTTTTGGGGAACATCAATTGGGCCAGACCGTATTTTCGTTTAGATACGGATCTCCTAAAACCGCTCTTCTCGCTGCTAACCTTAGGTAAGCAGCCGGCAGACCGGATCAAAATCTCTCGAGACGCGCGCTTGGCGCTCGAGAAGGTGAACCAAGTTCTCAGCCAGAGGTGGGTGGATAGGATCGCCCCGGGGCCATATGCCCCGATCCTGAATCTGTACATCGTGCGGTCGGGATCCATGTTCCCTGGGGCGCTAGGAGTAGACTCAGAGAAGGGAGCGAAAATTGTGGAGTGGGTCTACTTGCCAAACACCTCTTCTCGGAACATCGTTCCGCCCCAAGAACTGGTCTCCGCGGTGATCTACCGCGGCAGGCTGAGAGCAAGGGACATTTCTGGGCACGATTTAGCTAAGATCGTAGTCCCGTTCACCAAGGAACAAATCCATCAGTTGATGCAGCTAGGTGACTCGCTTCCGATAGCCTTGGAAGGATTCACCGGAAGCTTGGCATACCACTTGCCCAAAGACCCTAGGCTTGTCTCACTTCAGACAGGAACAGTCAGTTTGTTCGAATTGCTTTCGCTGGTCCCGCTTCAGGGGGCCAAGACAGTTTTTACCGATGGGGGACGCACATATGGTGTCCTGACTTGGCAGGAGGGCGAAGCTTGGCACACGCTGCTAACTCTTCCACAGAAGTCCGCGCAGCGGGCAGAGTTGGCAGCCGTGAACCTTGCCTTGCGCACCTTCGCCAAGGAGCGTTTAAACATCATCACTGACAGTCTGTATGTAAGGAATTTGCTTCACAGTCTACCGGGAGCTTACATTACTCCCGCGATAGACAAGAACCTGCTCAGTCTGTTTCTCACTGCTCAATTTCATTTGCGGAACCGCACAGAGCCGCTCTATATTGCCCACATCCGAAGTCACCAAGACCTACCGGGTCCGATTTCCGCGGGCAATAGCAGAGCGGATGCGGCGGCAAGGGAAATTCAGCAACGTTCAGTTTTGGGAGTTTTCACTACTCCAATCCAGAGTCATGCCTTTTTCCACCAAAACGCCAAGGCACTCGCCAGACAGTTCAATCTGCCACTCTCTCAGGCCCAAGGTATAGTCCGCTCTTGCCAGCATTGCGCAGGGGCGCCAGGGGGGCCCTCGTGGGGGGTCAACCCACGAGGGACAGAGGCTAATCAGGTATGGCAGATGGACGTCACGCATGTGCCGCAGTTCGGCAGATGGCAATACATGCACGTCTGCATTGACACCTTTTCCCAGTTCGTTTGGGCAACGGCGCAGAAAGGGGAGGCTGCCACCCACGTGGAGCAGCACCTCCTTTCCTGCATTGCGGCGATGGGCAAGCCGCGGCACGTGAAGACGGACAACGCGCCGGCCTACAGTTCCAGGCAGTTGGCCGCCTTCATGGCTACTTGGGACATCAAGCACACATTTGGAATTCCCTACAATCCGCAAGGGCAAGCGATTGTAGAGCGGGTCAATCGGACGCTAAAGTCCTATATTGACAAACAAACAGAAAGGGGGGAGCCACCAGCCCTCCCCAAGTCACAGGGAGAGGCACAGATGTGTCTCAACAAGGTATTGTTCACTTACAATCACCTTAATGTTTTTTCGGATTGCACGCCGCAGGAGAAGCATTTCCGCCGTTCGGAAGCTCTCCCGCGACCCATGGTCCGGTACCGAGTGCCACCAGACCCTTCTTGGAGGGGCCCGGTGCCGCTCATAACCTGGGGAAGAGGGTATGCTGCAGTTATGTCTCCTACAGGTGTCGTTTGGATTCCAGCTCGGTGTGTCAAGCCTCACTTGGAACCACATGGCGTGGACCCAGGCCGACCCGAGTCCGATCCCGGAGATGGAGGACCTCACGCTGGCCGACAAGACCCGCCGGAGGAGACGGCCACCGGCGGCGCCGAAGATCACCTGGGGGATGGTCAAGGCGCTTTGCAGTAAAGCTGAGGACGCCCTCCAGCGCGGGGAGAAGGAGCCGACACCGGAGAACCTCGTAGCAGCAGTCTTTGCCCAGATTCATGCCAACTCCATGGCGATCATCGTCACCCTGGCCCTCACCCTGCTTCTGGGGGGAGGCGCCCAGGCTGCTCCAATCCAGGCCGACGGTTTGCCGCCTGGTGAAGATCTTTCTGCACGAATGCAGTACAACTTGTGGGACAGGTTGGTGGGTCTCGTCAACCAGTCCGATTTTTGTCTACGGCAGGACATTGGTTCTGCATCTATCCTCAGCACCTGTCTCATCCCCGTGTGCCACGCTCTGGACGCGCGCACCAAGGATGGCGACTGGCTGTTGAAGGCGTTCTTCGGCCCACACACTCCTACCACCTTCTCAGCATACGCACGCTGGGGGGGGCGGCGACTTGCATCAACCTTGCCGGCTGACGCAGCCACTCTTCATACCCCTCGAGTGGCGGTCAGCCCGGACGCTGCTTGCACCCGAATGACCGGCTGCACCTCAGGCGGTCCGACTCGGCGCCGCTGCCTTGACCCCGGCAGCGGCAACTGGACTTGTAATAAACCAGAGACACTCATTTCGCTGTACGCTCACGTCACCCTACCTTCAGGGTGGTTTTTCACCTGCAACCAGTTCACATGGAACTATATTCCTGCGAATTTGTCGGACTCAATGTGTTGTATCAGTCGTTTGACACTGTTACTCCCTACTAAGGACATGATTGCCCCAAGCACAAATGCTTCTAATGTTTCACATGTTTCCAATGTTTCAAATGTCTCCCCACTCATACGGCACACACGCACAACCCAGTTAGACAGCTCTTGTGACAGCAGCTTCAGAGTAATGAGTCCCGCTGAGTATGTATCCCTAGCAGTCAGCCTTGTCGGCGTGCCAGGCTTGGCCGTCGGCAACGCACGGAGGATTGGCCGCTTGGCTTGCGGTTTGGCAAAAGCCATTAACCATACCTCCACAGCGATAGCGCTCCTCAATCAGGAACAGGCAGAACTTCGCCAGGCCGTTCTTGACAATCGAGCGGCTATCGACTACCTCCTCTTGCTGCACCACCTGGGTTGCGAATCCTTTCATGGAATGTGCTGCTTCAACCTTACTGACAACTCCCGTAAGATCCAAAGCCAGATCACGAACCTCCACACCATAGTCCAGGGTATTACGGAGGGTTCCGCATGGGGGGCTTGGTGGAGTTCCCTGTGGAATTGGATGTGGTCATGGATTCCCTGGGGGTGGCTGCAAACGGTGCTTAAGGTAGTGGTGGGGATAACTATACTAGGCATTACGCTTTGTTGTTTTGCTCAGTGCATTCCCTCGCTGATCTCCAAGTGCCGCCCCAGAGAGAAACTCCGTGACGTCATACCCGCTCAACAGCTGATGCCGCTCTTGCGCAGGGTCGCCAGTCAGGTCCTTAAATAGAAAATAAAGGGGAGATGCGGTTTCCCCATGCCCATCGGGCATGGAAACGGCCCTTGCAGAGGCCGCTTCAGGAGGACGCTCCTTGAGCCGCGGGCTCTGCGGGCAGCCAAATTAAGGGGGGTGAATAAAGTATAGGGTTTGATTCACCCAATTACCGTGACCTGACCTGCGACTCGGCCAAGTAAGCAGATAGCTGACTTCTGTCAAACATTAAGTGCCTAGCTCATCTCCCAGCTCGGGAAATCCCTGGCGCAAATAAGCCATGTTTGTCCCTGCCTAATCCCCAAGACAATGAGGTCCCTGAACCCATGTTTGCCCCAGCTGATTAAACTCCCCTTTGAAGAATTCCCCATTAACCCGTGTACGTGAGTGAGGTAATTTTCCTGTCAGGTGACAGCTTGCCACCGTTGCGCTTTTTCCCCTATAAATGATGTTGCCTTTTTCCAATAAAGTACTGATCTGATCTCGCTCCTGTTGCCTCGTGTTGTCATTGATCAGTCTCCTCCGGGCTCTAACGCCGCCCTAGCGGCCAGACATCGCTACAACAAACCACCCAAGCAGAGACTGAAATCAAGGCACAGTTTACTCATAACTGATGTAGCTAATGCCCTGGCTTGGGCCAGATTTCTCTATATTAAAAGAAAACCCCACAAAGCAGCTTTGTTTGTTTTTCCTTTCTGTTTTTATGCTTTACTGGCACACATAGAATCTGGAGTGCTGCTTGGCTTTTTGGCAATGTTGAGGTTTTGGCAAAGAGATAATAAATTTGTGATAGGCAAGCACTACCCAGCTGAGATTTTGTACTGAAAGAAACTGTAGACCAAACTTTTCAGGCCATGGGGCAGTCACGGGCTGGTCACATGGTTCCTCCCACTGGGAGAGGAAGTATAACACACCTTGCAATCTGTTTTGCAACAGGATGAGATAGATTTTAGGCTGCCATTTTCTCTTCTTAAACCGGGGGTGCCCAAACTATGGCCCATGGGCTGGATCCAGCCCCCAACACCAATTCATCCAACCCACACCACCCTCGTTGCTCCCAAAAGTGGAAGTAAAATGCGCCCACACGGACATGTTGTACTTCCACTTTTGGGAGCAATGAGGGTGGTGTGGGCCAGATGAACTGGTGTCAGGGGCCAGATCTGGCCCACAGGCCATAGTTTGGGCACACCTGCTGTAGATGGTGACAAATAAGGGACAACATGTTCCCAGAGTATTCAGCAGCAAAATATTATTCCCTGGGAACATTTAGTTATGTTTATTAGCTCATCTGTTTAGAATACAGCAAAAGCAGGCAGGCTTGAATTTTATCTCGTAAAAAAGAAGCAAGCAGTCATTTGTAAGACACTCATGTAAATGCCATCAGTGCAGTGCTTGGCAATCCAGGGTGTTATTAAATACATATACTCTCTCTGCTTGAAGAGTCAAGAGATACTGAACATGAACAAAATAAACAGCCAATCAAAACAGTATTCCACCCTTCCCAACACCAGATTCTCTGGTTGTGTTGAATTATATATAGCCCAGGAGTGACCAAACTTGGTGCCCCATGTGTTCTTAGACTTTAATTCCCAGAAACCCTGATCAGCAGGTGTGCTAGCCTGGTCTTCTGGTAATTGAAGTCCAAAAACACCTGGGGCACCAAGGTTGGTCATCCCTAATATAACCTATCAACCCTTGCCAGCATGGCCAATAACCTCTAGGTTGGAGGGGAAGGGGGATAATTCAGTGCCTCCAGAGGGTACCAGTTTATGGGACACTGCCTTTTTCAGGTTCCTGTTATCCAGTAAAAGATATTTTAATCAATTAGCTGTATGGGTTTCAGGTAATCAGTCGCTCACCTAATGGATGATCTTCTTCTTCAAGTGCCTTATTGGATTCAAATATTGGCTATCATCATGGCAAACAGCCATGAAGATTGTCTTGGGAATAATATAATGCAGTGGTCTTCCATTTGCCTTCTGCATCACAGTGTGACACCCATACTACTGATCCAAGTTCTGCGGGTCACCTTTTGGTCCTGAGACCTTTTGGCAGAAAAAGTCGTCATCAGCCCCAGACCTGTATTGATGAAGCTGCTGCCATCCATCAAGTTGAATTCAAGTGAGATTTAACCCACTTGAGGACCATCACCCTTCCCTGTGGACTTTGCTACCCAAGACCATTAGTCCTCAGGGTTGTGAGTTTAGTTGAGTCACTGGCAGTATGGTCTACTCTAGTACTCTTTCAGGATAACCTGGCCAGATTGAGTTGGTTAAGATCAGTTAGAAGTTTGGTATTCCATTTGATGTGACATTTGCAACCATATGACATACTGTATGTACCTCAAGCAAACCTAATTGGTCCACCTCTCTTAAGAAAAAGACCCCTCACTGTCCCCTGGAAGGAAGCTTTTATTATTATTATCTCTAAGACTTTCTATTAGGTAAAGGTAAAGGTTTCCCTTGCTCGAAAGCTAGTCGTATCCGACTCTAGGGTGCAGTGCTCATCTCTGTTTCTAAGCCGAAGAGCCAGCGCTGTCTGCTTCTGCAGACGTTTCCGTGGTCATGTGGCAGGCATGACTAGACACCGGAGCGCACGGAACGCTGTTACCTTCCCACCGAAGTGGTCCCTATTTATCTACTTGCAATTTCTTGCTTTCGAACTGCTAGGTTGGCAGGAGCTGGGATGAAGACGAGAGCTCATTTCCGTCCTTTCTATTAGTGCTTTCTTAATAGACTTAAAACCCTTTTGATTGCTTCCTCTGCCCCTCTATGGAACAGCAGAGGAAATGTCTAATTTCCCAACATCATAAACTAGCTAAGCGATCTTCTTAGGTCACTTAACAGCACTGGGAAATTAAAAATAGAAGGGAACTTTAGAGTTGCAAGCTCTGCTATGGTTTTATCCCAGGAATCATACATTATGTAAGTGAACCAAAATGGAACAGTCCTACTTGCACACACAAAAGTAGCTCCTGATAAAGACCCAGGAACATATAAATATGAACACTCTGAGGATAGGCTAGCTTGCACTGGTACTTACATCGTCTGATCCCTGGCAAAAGGAGTGAATCAGCCCATCCCCTCAGAGGATGAAGCAGTAGGAAAAAATGCCCATCTGACTGCACCCTGATGGACAAACAGAACTCCTCTTTTTTGTTATGAAAAATCACAAACAAACAAGTAATATAATAATGTTTAACCTTGTGTTTGCAAGTTCCCCTCTCACACGTCTTGGGGCTGCAGTTGGCAACACTATTAAGAAGGGCTGAATGCAGTACAATATCCTGTCACGTATAGGCAGGTAATAGGTAGGATGATAGTACATTGATTAATCATTTCAAGTAAAGGATCTTTATATAATAGTTTGTGTCTCAGAGCTGGTAAGTAAAGGTAAAGGTTTCCCTTGCTCGAAAGCCAGTCATATCCGACTCTAGGGTGCAGTGCTCATCTCTGTTTCTAAGCCGAAGAGCCAGCGCTGTCTGCTTCTGCAGACGTTTCCGTGGTCATGTGGCAGGCATGACTAGACACCAGAGCACATGGAATGCTGTTACTTTCCCACCGAAGTGGTCCCTATTTATCTACTTGCAATTTCTTGCTTTCGAACTGCTAGGTTGGCAGGAGCTGGGACGAAGACGGGAGCTCATTTCCGTCCTGCAGTACTCGGGAATCGAACTGCTGACCTTCCACTTCCCAGTCAGCGTCTTAGCCACTTGAGCCACTGCATATAAAAGCAAATAATATCTGGCTGCTTAGATCCAGAGCTTTAATTATTTGGTCACATAAGATAAATATATCATGGAACAGCTTGTTCCCCTCCAGCACTGAATGAATATGGTTTCTCTGTATATTTGTAATTCTCTCAAATAAAATATTGAGACCCCTGAGGGCGGGGGAAGCTGCTTGGTAAACAGGATCAAACTTATCCTTCAGCTCTTTTTATCATATAGAGGAAAGTATGAAACCGATTTAGATGGATTCATTCCTTTAGCATTGTACATAATGGTAAACAGGATTTGCTATATTGGAGTGCAACATAAAGAATGAAGACTTCCATTTTAACCTTTTTTTCTCAAGCTTTGCATGGCATTTATAGTTGCTGCACACAGCTTTGGTTACACTTGAGAATGAAGGCATATTCCATAGGTTGGCTTCCTGGATTTCATTTTCTGTGGCTGAGTATATAATTTCTGAAAAATGCAACACTGGAAGTTTTGAGATCACCAAAAACGTGAAAGAAAACACAGGGCAAAGAAGAAGACATGAATCAGTGCAAAGAAGTCGACTATCATGACACAGTAGCTGTATTGTTTAAAAACAGAGCAGTAGAATCACAAATTGGAAGCCTACGTGTGCTCCCATATGGTTGACAAAGTCTGATCCTTTCCAGAAGGGAGCCTTTTGTTTGGATAGTTGTGGCAGTGACTATTTAACTCCAAATAGCTCTCCCACTCATCAAGCGAAGTGGTTAGGTAGCAACAAGATATAATTGACTACATCTGTGGCCTTGCTCTATGCCCCATCAAACATAGAGGACAACCACAACCATTCATCCTTTCAATTCCTTTTTGTGATTGCAGAGCACTTGCCTTTGCTCCATCAGCTTCCAACAGATAGCACAGACTCCAGTCAAGAGAAGACGTCTACAGCTATCATGTTATGCTATGTAGCCCAGTGAGGCGTCAATCTGAGAATTCCTGGCAAAGGGAAGGAATAAGTGACTTCTTGCTGTTTGAGTGTATATTGGTAATCAACACTATATTTTCCAGCAGATACCTTTGTCAGGGGCCAAGTAATGGGTGCCCATTTTGCATAATTACCTTGTCCAGGGAGTGCTTATTATTAAGTGGCAACAACAACAACAACAACAACAACAACTCCATTGAGGGGTTATTATTGAAAATACTGTTGAATAACATGTGTCATGGGTATCAAGCCTTGATGACATCTGGAAGAATGTTGCACCTGCTACATAATCAAATCACTTGCACACACAACCTGAATATTCAGTAATGATATTGCAATGGACTTTGAAATAGAAAAGTGTGCAATTTTAACAGTAAGAAACGGAAAATTTGTTAAGTCAGAAGGAATATGGCTGGCAGAGGAAAAAACCATATAGAATCTTGGATATGATAAAAACTATAAGTATTTGAGAATTTTGCAAGCAAACAATGTAAACCATGCAACAATCCCACTGAGGTTGTTGAAATGAAAAAGACTAGTGCAGAATATTTGAGGAAAGTAAGAAACATCCTGAAGTTGAAACTGAATGATGAAAATACAATAAAAGCAATAAATACCTGGAAGGTACCAGGGATAAGATATAGTGCTGGGATTGTAGACTGGACAGTGATTGAGTTGGATGCTTTGGACCAGAGAACAAGAAAGATGATAACTACCAATCATGCTCTCCATCCACAAAGATGGATGGAAGACAAGGATTGCTTCAAGTCAAACAAACGTTGGAAGCGGGAGGGGAGTCTCTTGGTGAACACATTTGTAGCAGTCATGAGAGTATGCCGAATGGAGTTTCTAGGAAGGTGTCATCAGGACTGCTGAGTCAAAGGATGAATGCAGGGGGAAAGTGTTGAGGCATAGAATAGCTGCTTGGAATAGTAAACCATTACATGCTCAATATATAAAAAGTAAAAAAGGTAAAGTGAATAAGACTAATCATTGAATATGGCTAAAATCCAGTATCTTAAAAAAGGAGGCAAAAGGACTTATATTTTCTGCCCAAGAACAAGCACTACAAACCAACATAATTAAGGCAAAATCTAAAAAAATGGACCTGAAATAAATGTAGGCTTTGTAAAGAAATGGATGGAACAATGGACTGCATTATCAGTGGATGCAGTATAATAGCACAGACTGACTACAAAGAATTCATAACTAAGTGGCAACAATATTACATTGGAATCTGTGCAAGAATTACAGAATACTATCTTTGAAGTGCTGTGGAAACACAAAACTAAAACGTTGGTTGAGAATGGGGATAAGACAGTTAAGATCTTGTGAGCCTTAAGATTTTAACTGATAAGAAGCTTGAATACAACACTCCAGACTCCATTACTGTGGTTGATAAAAATTAGATTAAACTGATCAATGTTGTGATCCCACAAGACAGTCAGGTGGAAGAAAGATTGAAAAGATGGTGAGATATCAGGATTTGAGAGCCAAAATACAGTATCTTTGGTAGAAAAGAGCAACAGTGATACCAGTAGTGATAGGAGTGCAGGGAGCAATCCTAAAAGGATTTTTAAAAATCTGAGTGTGGTTGGCATTGATAAGATCATAACAGAGCCGTTGCAGAGAGTAGCACTGCTGTGTACCAGCCATATTATCAGGCAATACCTTACTGATTCTTAGGTCCAGGGTTAGGACCTGAGCAGTGGGGCTCCAAAACTATGGTCTGAACACCTGGTGGACCATGTACATCTTTGTCATCGTCATCATCCAAACAACAATGGCAACTTTATTCTTGATTTGGTTGTATCATTATGTTTGTTTAACTATGGTTGTCTACCACTTTGAGTGGTCTATTGGCCAATAGGGCAGGATATATGTTCAACCAACAAACCACTTTGAAGGAGTGGAACAGGAGGAAGCAATCCCATCGAAGTGCTGTTTCTTTCTGTGAAATAAGGCTTGCTCCATAAATTTAGGATAATTTCAGGAGAGGGGACAAATATTTATTTTAACATACCGAAACAGATTGCAGCATGCTATCTCTGGGTAATCTTTCTATTCACATGGATGCACTTTAGGTCTGTTTCTCATTCTTATGTCTGGTTGTTGTTTGTTTGAAAATTGAACTGACTGCCACATTGCTTGGAAAACCCAGTGTATGTGGCAGATGGTAGTAATCCCAAGAAGTTATAAATGGTGAGAATTTGAGCTAGTAATGCTGCTACTCAGTGGTGGCCATCAGCAGGCTTGCACCAGTTTGCCAGAACCAGTAGCAGAAATTCTGGCTGGCCCCACCTATCCAAGTTTTGAAATAAAGTAGTCCTAATTCAGGTGCAATGCAGGGCTTTCCCCTGGCCACACCCACCAAACCATGCCCACAGTGTGGTATTAGTTTTTTTTTTTGGAGCCCACCACTGCTGCTACTTCTGCAAAACTTCACCTCCCCATCAATGTCAGTAAAACAGTGTGATCTTTGAGCACAAACTATATCAGGAAAGGGCAAATGTTTCTTTATGCTGGTGCACATTTTGTCACATATGACTGGCTCTGAAATGGTCTCCATTGTGTTACTTGCTCCCTCATAAACAACACATCTCTGCATCCTGTAAGGAGTATTGCACCCAGAGGCCTTTAATTAAGTTCCATGACAGAGGCTGAGTGTCTTTGGATTAGATTTTGAGAAAGTTATTTATGACTACAACTTGCAGAATTTCCTATTCTAATGGATATTTCACCCAGAAAATTGTGAAAGCTGAAATAGGGAGAGAGAGAAAACACCAAGGGTTTACAAGGTTTGCTTTGGACCATTAATTTTCATCACCCAATCTCCACTGGCTGATGCAGAAATTCTATAGGACGTGAAGCTGTTGCCTTCATCTGCTGCTTTGTGTGGTCCTTGGGAAGTGGAAATATCTGGCTGGTCTTTGTTGGATCAGACAAATATTCTGATATATCAGTGTTCTTCTTACATTAATATGTTTTTGTTGTTGTTCAGTTGCACAGTCGAGTCTGACCCTTTGCGACCCCATGGACCATCATATGCCAGGGTCCTCTATCTTCCACCATCCTCCTCAGCCCACTCAAATTTATGCCCATTGCATCTACAATGCCATCTATTCACCTCATCTTCTGGCATTCCCTTCTCGTTTTTCCTTCTATCTTTCCCAACATCAATGCCTTCTCTAGTGAGTCCTCTCTTCTCATTTGGTGGCCAAAATACTTGAACTTCATCTTCAGTATTTGTCCCTCTAATGAGCAGTCAGGGTTAATTTCCTTCAGGATCGACTGATTTGTTCTCCTCATAGTCCAGGGAACTCTCAAGAGTTTCCTCCAGCACCACAATTCAAAGGTGTCTATTTTTCTGCACTCAGCCTTCCTTATGGTCCAGCTTTCACAGTCATACATTACTACTGGGAATGCCATTGCTTTGACTATGCAAACATTTTTGGCAGGGTGATGTCTCTACTCTTTATTATGCCACCTAGGTTTCTCATTGCTTGCCTCTTAAGAAGTAAGTGTATCTTTAGTTCATGGCTGCAGTCACTATCTGTGGTGATCTTGGATCCTAGGAAAGTAAAGTCTGTTACCACTTCCATTTTCTTCCCCTTCTATTTGCCAGGGAGTGATGGAGCAAGTTGCCATGATCTTGGGTTTTTTTATAATGTTGAGTTTCAGACCAGCTTTTTCACTCTCCTTTTTCACCCTCATCAAGAGGCTCTTTAGGTCTTCTTCACTTTCCGCCATTAGTGTAGTGTCATCTGCATATCTCAGGTTGTTGATGTTTATACATATTATTTTAATTTTATTCCAAACATTTAATATCCGTTAATAATGAAAGACAATGAACAAAAATACACATCTTTATTATCTGAATGTATTTTTAAAGCCAGAGCAATCATCACGCGGCACTCTTTGCCAAGCTAGAGTATAAAGAACCTCAGGTTATGTTTATCGGTGAGGCGGGATACTAATCATAACAAGTGCAACAATAATAATTTCCGCTTAAATAATTGATTAAACACAGAAACAAAAACAGGGAAGACAGAATTCAAAATAGGCATTATCATTCTGATACTACGTTTGTGATATTTTTTTTGGCTTTTAAGTGTGGCATAGCTAAGGACAATTGTTCACAACCTTTGTTCCTCCCAATTTTTTCAACTTTAACTTGCAGGAGCTCTGGAAGGGCCAGGGGACAGGGATACTGGGAGCTAGTCCAAAATACTTTGTTGGCAAAGGTTGAACTTAATATTTTAATCCATTCTTCCTTGGGCAGCTGCCAGAACCACTTGCATCTTCACAGAGCTCACTACTGAAGATCTGTCCAGGGTCCTCCTGTATGATTTTTCACATTCAAATTTACTGTAATGTCTCTGACCCTAAGGAAACCTTCAGACTCATGAATAGAGAAGGAGGAGGAGACTTAGTACAGAACACTTTGCTCAGAGGCCCCTCAGACTCTGAGACCACACTTCTGAATGCCCGAATGGGAATCAATACTGGCCTAAGGAAAATAATGTAACTAGGTATTGTGGTTAACATGGCATGGAATTCCCTCATGAACAAACTTTAAAAGATAACTCAACAGTCATGTGGCATTCATATGGGAGGGATGCAGTAATTGATTGGAATTATCTTGCTTTAGTGAAAAAGAAAAGGGAGAAACAAAAGGAAACGTCATCCCCAAATACTGCTTGTCCCTGAGAGGCTGTTAATATATCAGTACAGTCTCCCCATAATCAAAGCAAAAGTATCTTGACAAAC
Organism: Bradypodion pumilum; assembly: GCA_035047305.1. Lineage (NCBI taxonomy): Eukaryota > Metazoa > Chordata > Lepidosauria > Squamata > Chamaeleonidae > Bradypodion > Bradypodion pumilum. The sequence goes on from JAWDJD010000004.1 coordinate 53,569,752, forward strand.
AATTTAATCCATCTGCTCAGTGGGGAAAATAAAAAGACAACTCCAGTGCTTTCTAATTAAGAAGTTAACCATCTCCAAGGCCCAATGGCTCCAAGGCTGGAGATGCCCTGCACTTTCTCATCGACCAAGCAATCAACTGTGTGATGAATCTGGATGATCCTGTCACACAACTCACTGCATACTTGCTTTCTTCTCACTGTTTCGGTTCTCCTCTCTTCTCACTAGGTTGACACTCATCATTCGTCTTTCTCAGAAAAAATCAATTACCATGCAGCACCTGGTCTCTAATGTAGGCTGCAATGTGCATCCCGTCACATATTATGGTAGGAGATGCCAATGAGAGATAGTCTAGGCAGGTGCATTTTGCCCACAAATAGGCAAAAAATTGGTTGAATTGGGTTTGTGAGTCCAGGGAAACTTCTGGATTACAACAAGGAGTCTCTGTTTACCCCAGTATGGAGCAAGACTGAAATGAATCCATTGTTTCTCTTTTGGCATCCATAAAAAAAAGTTAATGATTTGAATAGAGGAAAGGGGAAATAGAAAGTAATTACAGTGGTACCTCGAATTACAAATGGTTCGAGTTACAAAGTTTTCACAATACAAATGAATCAATTGAAAATAATGGCGTGAGTTACGCATTTTTCTGGAACAGATTGATTGGTTTTCAATTCATTCCTATGGGAAACCATGTTTCAGGTTATGAATTTTGGTTTTCAATGCATTCCTATGGGAAATCCGAGTTACAAATTTTTCATAACATGAAAAATGCCTTGGAACGCATTAAATTTGTAAGTCGAGGTACCACTGTATAGTAATAGTAGACTGAGTGGCTGGAACCAAAGGAGAAAGAGAGGTGAAAGATACGTGAAACCCCCAATAAAGCATAAGATTCTCTCTGGACGTTCCAACCACAGAGCCAGTCTCTATACAAATCTATATGTGGGGGAAAAAACTTTTTGAATTCTTGAATAGCTGTCTTCTTTGTTCTCTGTTAGTTTAGTTTATTAAATTTTATAATAATTGTGTGCTGTCAAGTCAACTCTTGATTTATATCTACCCTTTTCAGAGTATTCTAAGTAGAAGGTACTCTGCAGCCCAATACCTAAACTGCTGAGCACTCTAGCCAGTTTATTAAACTTTGCTTGAAACTCAGTTATATGTAGGGTGTGGTGCTCATTTCCATTTACAGCCAGAGCCAGCGCACCTTCCCACCAAAGCAGTACCAATTTATCTACTTGCAATTTCTTGTTTTCAAACTGCTAGGTTGGCAGAAGCTGGGACAGAAACACTTGGGTCTCGAACTGCTGACCTACCAACCTTCCGGTCATCAAGTTCAGGTTGTCAAGTTCAGCATCTTAACCACTAAGTCACCACAGTCCCCTTATTAAACATACTGCACATGCGTGCCCGGCTCCCAGAATTCCAAAACCGCAATTTGAGGGGTATACTCTATACAGGTTCAGCAGCCAATGAATTCAGCAAGGAAATCCTCCATTTTGCAAGAGGCGCAGAGAAGTTACCCTCAGAAGTCTTATTACAAGACCATATTTCTGTGATTTTCTTATTAAATCTCATACAGGTCCAGGGAAGAACCAACAGAAGGCTTAATTAAGGAATTTGTGTCTGAAAGAAAAAATAGACCTTGGCTAGAATCAATTAGGTGGTTATGATTGAATCAATGGCATTTCGGAACGGCCTCTCCTGCTGCAGCTGTGATGGTTGATAGCCTTTTCAACTTCTTTATAGCATTGGCTACAGTTCCCTCCCTTATTGCATTATCAATTATTTTCTGAAATCAATTGAAATCCATTTTTCTCCTTGTGGAGGAGGATTAGAACAGACTGTCTCATTTTCAGAGGACACTCAAGAGACATTTTCCAAATCTAGTCAATTTGGATATTCTTAGTTGCTTTCTTTTTCCAGCATCTATTCTGATATTTCAAAATATGAGAGGGAATTACTAGCTGATACCTAACATCTGGTGAAAGCTGAAGGGTTGACCTTTCTCCCTCATCAGGGGCTGGTCCCTTCTTTGATAGCTCTTCATTTCAGGGACCAGGTTCACAGCTTAAGGCCCATTTTTGATCCTGCTCTTAATTTGGAGAAGCAGATAAAGCTGCATTTATTCCAGATACACAGTGGTAGGATTCAAATTTTTACTACGTACTCTGTGGATGTGGTATGGTGGGCATTGCCAGGGGGGAAGCCCTACGTTGCACCTGAACTAGGACTACTTTATTTCAAAACTTGGATGGGCAGGGCCAGCCAGAATTTCTGCTACCGGTTCTGGCAAACTAGAGTGAACATGCTGAATCCCACCACTGCAGATACATCAAATTGCTTGGCTGAGCCCCTACTTGGACAGGCAGTCCCTGACAATGCTGGTCCATGCACTGGTAGCTTCAAGAACCAACTACTGTAATGTTTTTTTACGTGGGGTTGCCTTTTACCTTGATATGGAGATCATGACGTGTCTAGAATGTGGCATCAAGATTGATAACTGGGGTGAAGACATTTGAACATATCACTCAAGCTCTAGCCAATATGCACTGGGTATCAGGGACAAGATGTTAACATAACATTAACATGCAAAGCCCTTATATGGTTTAAGACCTTATCTCTCAGAATATTTATCCCAAAGAACACCTGCCCACATCACCCAATCATCTCAAACAAAGCAGCCCCAGGTGTTGACAGGAAGGATTGCTAGGAAAACTCTTGACAAGTAACAGGGCCTTCTCAGTGTTAGCTTGCTGTGAGTTGGTGCTCGGCTTATAACAAGATAATTAGTCCTCTTGATGTTGAGGCCTAAACCATATTCTGTGCTTGAAGCTCTAACTCAATCCAGCATCAATTGAAGATAAACTAGTTCCTTACACAGATATCAGTATGTTGGAAATAACAGAATCACAGTTTAGATCCCTTGGGCCAAGGAGAGAAACCACTGGTCCTATCATTTAAATGACTTGGAGATCAAGAAAGACCAACAAATTGCTGTTTATTCCACTTATACTGCAACAGCAACAACAACTGAATGCCATCAAGCCAAATTCTGACTTATGGTGACCCTTTCCAAGATTTCATGTTCTAGAGCAGTGGTGGTGAACCTATGGCACATGTGCCAGAAGTGGCACTTGGAGCCCTCTCTGTTGGCACCCGTGTGGTCACCCCAGCACAGAGTTCACTCCGCCCTTCTGTCCAGCAGCCCAATGGGAGCACTTCCTCCCTCCCCCCAGCACAGGGTTCACCACACCCCTCTGCCCAGCAGCCCAATGGGAGTGTTTCCTCCCTCCCCTGTTGCCATGTTGGCACTTTGTGATAAATAAGTGAGTTTTGGGTTGCAGTTTGGGCACTTGGTCTCTAAAAGGTTCGCTATCACTGTTCTAGAGAATCACTCAGAAGTGCCCTTCATAGTTGAATTTTTTGGAAAAGTAGCCGTGTTAGTCTGTGTTTCCAGCATATCAGAAAGAAAACAAAAAACGCTGCAGCACTTTAAAGACTAACTGCTATATTTTAATGTGAGCTGTTGTGGATCAAGTCCTCTGTCTGATGAAGTGGACTTGATCCACAGAATATTGCAGTTAGTCTTTAAAGTGCTGCAGTGTTTTTGTTTTCTGACACACTCAGAAGTGGTTTCCCAGTCTCTTTTTCTGGTGGCATCCTGGGCAGTTGCCCATGACTCCATTAGCTGTCTCTTCCTTGGGAAGCCACAGTGGGGAATCGAACTCCCATCCTCTGGCTCGGCAGCCAAATACCTAAAACACTGCATTACATAAGGACAATAATAGAAGTGTTTGTGCCACTCTTTTGCCTCAGGTGTCAGAATAACTGCCCAGTCAGAGGTCCTTAGGGACCTTGGCTACCGTTAAGGTGGTGGTGGGGCTTCCTCGCTCTCTCCCTCAACTTGCTCCCCACTCTAGAACAGGGGTGCCCAAACTGCAGTCTGGTCACGTGGTTCAGAGGGCCAGTCACATGGTTCCTCCCACCAGAAGCAGAAGTAAAATGCACCTTGCAATCTGTTTTGCAACAGGATGAGATTTGATTTAATTTTCGCATTTATATGCCGCCCAATCAGGAAACCCGAGTCAGGGCAGCTCACATGATAATTAAACAGTAGACACAGTAAATACACAGTAATAGGTAAAGGTCTCCCTTGCTCGAAAGCCAGTCGTATCTGACTCTAGGGTTCAGTGTTCATCTCTGTTTCAAAGCCGAAGAGCCAGCTTTGTCTGCTTCTGCAGATGTTTCTGTGGTCATGTGGCAGGCATGACTAGACACCGGAGCGCACGGAACGCTGTTACTTTCCCACCAAAATGGTCCCTATTTATCTACTTGCAATTTCTTGCTTTCGAACTGCTAGTTTGGCAGGAGCTGGGAGAAGATGGGAGCTCATTCCGTCCTGCAGTACTCGGGAATCGAACTGCTGACCTTCCACCTCCCAGTCAGTGTCTTAGCCACTTGAGCCAGTGCAGTCCCTGCACAATAATACCATATACAAAATTCAATCTACAAAACTGCACATAATAATATACAACAGTAGAGTTGCCAGTAAAGTTGTGGGAGCAGACGGAGCTGCTGCCTTTCAGAAAAGAATTAAAAACTTGGTTGGTTGGGCAGGTGTGGGGCCCGGATAAAAGAGTGGCCCCCGCCTGTTGGCTTATAAAATGAAGCCTCCCCATCTTTTTAATGCGGGCAGTTTAAATGTGGTTAGTTTTTAATAGATGGGTGGGTATGTTGGGGTTTTAATTGTTTTTAATATGTATGTTTTAATCCTGTTGTGAGCCGTCCTGAGTCGGGTTCGCCTGACTGGGCAGCATAGAAATTTGAGTTATAAATAAATAAAATAAATGCAATACAATGCTATAATATAATGATAAAGTCACAACCACATAGAAAAGTTCCCAAACAAACAACAAAGTGGGGGGGGGGGCAGATTTTTTAGGCTGCCGTTTTCTCTGCTTAAACCAAGGGTGCCCAAACTATAGCCATTGGGCCGGATCGGGCCCTGACACCCATTCATCTGGCCCGCGCCATCCTTGCCGCTCCAGGAGCAGCAAGGGTGGCATGGGCCGGATGAATGGGTGTCAGCGGCCAGATCCGGCCCACTGGCCATAGTTTGGGCACCCCTGCTCTAGAGGGAGGAGCGGGGGCTGGAGGAAGTCTGCAGTGGAGGCCATTAAGTTCCCCCGCGGGGCTTTCTATGCGGGAGGGAACCCCTCACCCCACCGCACCCCGGCGCGGAGTTGGCTTGACCCAGGCCGGGCCACTTCTCATGCAGCCGAATGTGAGAAGCATGGCAATGAATGGCGGAGCAGGCGAGAGCGCGCGCGCGCCGGGATGGTGCCGCTGCAGAGGAAGGGAAGGAAGGAAGGCGGGAGGGGACAGGGAGGGGAGGGGGACCCGCCGCCTCCCTGCAGCCCAAGTTCTGCGGAGCGGAGCCCAGGCTGGAGGCAACCTCGAGCGAGCCGGGCCAACCAAGGGCCGCCCGGGCGATCGGCTGGCTAGCTAGCAGCGCCCACCCAGGGACCCTTCCACCCACCCACCCACCGGTAAGGCTGCAGCGCCGGCTCCTCGTGGGTTGTTGGGGTGGAGTGATCCCGGGGAGGAAGGAATGACCGCGGACCCTGGCCTGCCCAGGGAGGGAAACTCCCGGGATCGAACTCGCGGCGGGGAGGGAGAGAAGAAGCGGGTGCGGCAAGCGCTGCGGCGAAACTTTGCAGGGGGCGTCCCGCGCTGCAGAAGAAGCCGAGGCTCCACCCGGCGGCTCCTCGTCCTCCTCCCCGGCGAGGCGCGGCGCCCTCTCTGGAGCCCCTGGCGCTGCCTGGGGCTCCCCTTCCCTTCCCAGAGGGATCCTCTGGCTCTGGCTGGCGCTCCGTCGTGGCGCGTCCGTCCTTCCCGTGAAGGAAGGAAGGAAGGAAGGAAGGAGTCCGGCTCCAGAGTACGTGCAGAGTGCGTGCGTTTCCACTCCAGGTTTGGCCAGTCTTTATTTATTCATTTCTTTCCTGTTCGAAAGCAAGGCACTGCAAGTAGATGAATAGGGACCACTTCGGCGGGAAGGTAAACAGCGTTCCGTGCACTCCGGTTGCCTAGACATGCCTGCCACATGTCCGCGGAGACGTCTGCAGACGCAGACAGCGCTGGCTCTCCGGCTTTGGGACAGAGATGAGCACTGAACCCTAGCGTCGGATACGACTGGCTTTCGAGCAAGGGTGACCTTTACCTTTACTTTTTTGTTGTTCAGTCGCACAGTCGATCCCGACCCTTTGCGACCCTATGGACCCTTGCCCTCCAGGCACCTCTGTCCTCCAGCATCCTCCTCAGCCCGCCTAGCTCCGTGCCCATTGTGTCTACAATGCCATCTAGCCATCTCATCTTTGGCCGCCCCCTTCTTCTTTTGCCCTCCACCTTTCCCAGCATCAAGGCCTTCTCAAGTGAATCCTTGACTTTACCTTCATGTATATCCCGCCCATGTGGGATATTCTTCCACTCTGGGCAGCTGACAACACATTAAATTTTTTTTGTTTACAATGACAATAAGAGTTTTAACATATAGATAGAATAAGCAAACCGGATAAATGTATAAGTGAAGCGGTAGGGAACGGATGGGGGGGGGGGCTTGACTGCATTACGGAAGTCTAGGAGAGGGGATGGGAGAGCTAAGGTCCTGTAAGTCCTGCATTGTAGCTCCCGTTTCATTTGGTGTGTTTCCCAAAGGAAGAGGTGCTTCACCTTGTCTAGGCGCTGTATAACTGGAGGCTTTCTCATTGCCCTCCTATTGGGAGCTGACACTCTGCCTATGCTCAGATGCCTATCACACGCCGTGACATTTAGTGCTATAAATCAAGCACTGAGACAGAGAGAGAATGCCAGAGCATAGGTGGAGCATTGGAGCATGGTCTGTACCTGGTCAAGGGCCACACTGCAGCTTGATTCAGTGATGGACAAAAGCAAGGAGATTGCTGTTGGCCAGATATGTTAATGCAAAAGTATCTTGGAGATGTGACTGTCTCGGTTTGCTTTCTACCTGTGATTTGGTGTGTGTTTTAAACAACATTTATTGAATTATTGTTGTAAGGAATCTTTCCAGGCATGGGAGGTGGAGACCCTTACATTTCTGTTTGCCTGATCCACTTCCACCCTGGAGTGGGTGCCTCCTGGTAAAGGATGGGGAAAGTGGTTTTTTTTTTTACTGCAGAGGGAAGGTTGTAGTTTTGCTGCAATGTGGCAAGGTCTCTGTGTGTGCTTAAATCCAGAAAGTTTGTGTTCTGGGGTTGGGAAATGTATATCAAGAACTTCATTTTGTTTTAAAAGGGGCTGAAGAGAAGGTTTACTCACACAAGAAGGTTAGGTTTTCTGCATGTCAGAGCATAACCTTGCTGGAATTTTGGGGACATGTTATTCTAAAAGGTTAATAGACGCTTACAAAATGTGAGAATGGTCTACTACATAGAACACAGCATCTAAAGGATACTATTAATGCATTTTAAATGTACATTTGTCTGTAAAAGTGTATGAAATGTCACTGCTATATGCATGGGAAAAGAGTTATATGCAACCATTGATGGCATGGGCACCTCTGTTCAAGAGGTGGCCATGAACAGGTGTGTTATCACATCCCATTTACAACGGTGAGACATATGGCAATCCACAGTAATATATAATTTGTTATTGAATACAGGGAGAAATTAAAATTCACTGAATAGGCAGAATAGCTGGACAAAAATGTTTGGATTACTACACTTACAGCATAAAAGATGAACAGAGTGTATATTGTGGAACACAGATTTGGATGGGTCCATTGGACACTCTGAAATGTCTAAGTGATTGTAGCTGTTTTTCTGGAAGCTCGGTTCTTCCTTTAAGGATCTGTGTCTAATGGTTAGATGAGCTGCTTATTACACTAACCCAGTGATGGTGAACCTTGGCACTTCAGGTGTTCTTGGACTCCAATTAGCAGAAGCCCAAGTCAGCTCTCCTGCTGATCAGGGCTTCTGGAAATTGAAGTTCAGACACATTGAGTGCCAAGGTTCACCATCACTGCACTAACCATTGGAGCCATGCAGATATGAAGACTGCTATGTAAAAGGCATTAGGAAACTTCCAATTGGCTGAGCCCATGGATAGCATTTTCTCTCCAGATCCTTGACTAGTTTGACTAGTAAGAGTCTGACTCACAGTTGGGTCATGGCAGGGGTGGACAACCTTAGTACCCGCATGTTCTTGGACTTCAGTTCCCAGAAGCCCTGATCAGCAGGTGTGCTTACTTGGGTTTCTGGTAACTGAAGTTCAAGAACACCTGGGCACCCAAGTCAGTCACCCCTGGGTGATGGCATTATTAACTTAGGTCAAACCAGTGAAATGGTGAAGAAAAATCAACTGGGAAGCGGGGGAAGGAGATAAAATACCTAACTAGGTAAAGCTTTGTATTTTCTCATGTAATAACAGAAAAATATAATAGAGGTATATTTCTATGCCTGTCTATATAAAAATAAGTGTATCCTATTTTAAAAATTATGGCTAAAGGCGATTTCTGGAAGCAGAAAAGTTGAAGGGCAGTGCTTCAGCCAGTGGCAAGACTCAATTTGCATGAAACACCTTTTTTTGGGTTAAATTGGTGGCCCAAGGGATGCATATTCATCAGAAATGTTTTGTCTTGAGCAGTGGTGAGCAAAAGCTGAAGTTGCAAGTCTTTCAAACTGAATAATATGCTTACTGCTGTTCCAGGAGAGCTCTTGGGGATAAAGTGCCCTAGAGGGTACCACTGTTGGTAAGAGCATGCCCTGAATTGAGATTAGTTTATGCCTCTCTGTTATCCAACCTTCACAAAGAAGCCTATTCCATCATTGCTGTCTGCACAACTGGAAACTCTCAATACCATCTTTGTTTTGAGACCTCAGGATACTGTATAAATGTTAACTAGTTAAGTCTCACAAACAATTAATTAAAAACTTAATTTTAATCCTTCTTCGTGAAATAACCTAATTTACAATAAGGTAAGCATGCAGTGGCTTAGTGGTTAAGATGCTGAATTTGATAACCCAAAGGTCAGCAGGTCAGCAGTTTGAGACCCGAGTGCTGCATGTCTCAGTGAGCTCCTTCCTCTGTCCCAGCTCCTGCCGACCTAGCAGTCTGAAAGCAAGGAATTGCAAGTAGATAAATAGTTACCACTTTGGTGGGAAAGGTAACTGTATTCTGTGCACTCCGGTGTCTAGTCGTGCCTGCCACATGACCACAGAAACATCTGCAGATGCAGACAGTGTTGACACTGGCTGAAAACGGAGAATAGCACCGCATCTTACAGTCAGATATGACTGGTTTGTGAGCAAGGGGGACATTTACCTTTACTAAATCTCAATGATCTTTAGGTACATTACAGTTGCCTTTTTCCTGTGATCAAAGAGGATTGTGCCAACTGATAGAAGGAAAGCAATTGTCAAAAGGTAGACTGTGGTGGCTTAGTGATTAAGACGCTGAATTTGATAACTGGAAGTTTGGCAGGTCAGCAGTTTGAGACCCAAGTGCTGCACAACAGAGTGAGTTGCCATCTCTGTCCCAGCTCTGCCAATCTAGCAATTTGAAAGCAAGAAATTGCCAGTAGATAAATAGGTGTCACTTCAGTGGGAAGGTAAACAGCATTCCGTACTCTCCAGTGTCTAGGCATGCCTGCCAGATGTCCACAGAAATGTCTGCAGACGCAGACAACATTGGCTCTTTGGCTGCAAATGGAGATGAGCACTGAACCCTAGCATTGGATATGACAGGCTTTTAAGCAAGGATGACCTTAACTTTTATCTAGACCAGGCAGACTAGGGAAATTGCGACTTTCAAGATATTATTTGATTAGGACTCCTATAATCTTTTTTGTTGTTGTTCAATCGCATAGTCGATTCCGACCCTTTGCGACCCCATGGACCATTGCCCGCCAATCACCTCTGTCCTCCACCATCTTCCTTAACCTGCTCATTGTGTCTACAATACCATCTAGCCATCTCATCTTTGGCCGCCCCCTTCTTGTTTTGCCCTCCACCATTCCCAGCATCGAGGCTTTCTCAAGTGAATCCTCTCTTTTCATTTGATGTCCAAAGTACTTCAGCTCCATCTTTACTATTTGACCTTCTAAGGAGCAGTCAGGGTTGATTTCTTCTACGATTGACTCATTTGTTCTCTTTGCTGTCCAGGGTACTCTCAGAACTCTCCTCCAATACCACATCTCAAAGGCGTCTATTCTTCTGCACTCAGCTTTCTTTATGGTCCAGCTCTCACAACCATACATTATGACCAGGGATACCATTGCTTTGACTCTGCGAATTTTTGTTTGCAAGGTGATGTCTCTACTTTTAGCTATGTTCCTCAGGCTTCTCATCGCTTGTCTCCCAAGAATCAGTTGCCTTTTTATTTCATGGCTGCAATCCCCATCTGCAGTGATCTTAGATCCAATGAAAGTAAAATCTGTCACTGCTTCTACATCTTCCTTAACCCTTTAGAACTCTAACTGATGGAAGTTTGACTGAACAAGATCTGGAGAGCCCAGGCTCTTCAGGAATTGGCTGACATATAAAGGTCTTCATAAGATAGTGGTAAACCATCAAAGGAAGTAGGGTTCCAAAGACAATGGTATTCATTGGGATTGCAGGGGAAGTTTTCTCTCACATCTGACCAAACACAACTCATGTTAAGAAGTTGGAGAGAAGAGCTGGAAGGCTTATATATAGGAGATTATAGTTTTACTTCTGCCTACACTTACCTAGAAGTAAGCTTTACTTGAACATAATGTAACTTAACTGAGCATTCATGCATAAGATTGGACTGTATGCCCCTGATCTATTTCAATACTGTACGTCTGTCACTCACTTTAGCTGATTTTACCAGTAGCAATGCTTTTTGAAATACCATTTATTACTTGAAAGCAGGAGAAAAGTTAGAAGTATGTTTTAAGTATCAGTTTGAGTAAGTGGAAGTAGAAGGATGAATCTGAAATTTTCTGAAAAATCTTAAGCATTTTGAGGAATCTGGAGTTCACCTTGATTCATGTATCATTAAAAATTATAGGACATCTCATTTCATTGGCAGGTTCAGCCTAGCATAATAGCTAATGCATAGACTCAAGAAACTATAAGTGTTGATTTCTTGATATATATTTTCCAAGAGAAGCATAAAAAGAATGTATATTAAATAAAGTTTCAAAATATTTCCTTGATTTTATGGTTTATTTGCTAGTTGACCTTGGGTGACTCACTTGTGCCTTATGCACCTTTCTAGAAAATGATGATGCCTCTGTAGAATTCCTGAAGCTGCTGCCTTTTAGATGGCTTGGACTTCAGCTTCTCGTTTTCCATACTGGCTGTGGCTGATGGGAGTTGTTAGCCACCTTGGAAAAGATCAAAGTATTTTTATCCAAAAGGCTTACAGCTGAATTAATAAAGAATTGATCAGCTCTTCTGCTCTAGGAACTGCTAGCAATTAAAAACTCTGTCTTGAAGGTCAGGAATGCTGGACATGGTCTTTCTTTGCACTAGATATGTAAATGAATTGGAGGGTTTCAGAAACCCTCATTAATGCTAGCTGTGTAGCTAACCAAAGCAGCCATGATCTGTATTCATGAACATGAAGCAAACTTCAACTAAGTTGTCTTCCTTAGCAGAAAAATTATCTTAAACTGAGAGCACCCATCTGTTGTTGGGATTGCTTGTTTTTGTGTCTTCCAACATTATCTTTCTGGTCATTTCATATCCTGGTTTGTGTGTGATCACTTCAAAGCAAAACATTTTCTGCTTTTTGGAAGCTAAAAACAAACATCTAGTTTCTTCAAGAGAAGAAGAAACTAGATTTCTTCCCCTGAGTCTTACATTGAGTCACACCATTGATTAATCTAGCCCTGTGGTGCGCAACCTTGGCACTTCAGCTGTTCTTTGACTTCAATTACCAGAAGCCCAAGTTCCACACATGCTGATTAGGGCTTCTGGGAATTGAAGTCCAAGAACAGCTGGAGTGCCAAGGTTGCCCACCACAGATCTAGTCAGTTGTACCTGGAAGAACCTAGGACAGTGGTGGCGAACCTATGGCATGCGTGCCAGAGGTGGCACTCAGAGCCCTCTCTGTGGGCACCCATACAGTCACCCCAGCACAGAGTTTGCCCGGCCCCTCTGCCCAGCAGCCCAATGGGATCACTTCCTCCCTCCCCCAGGACAGAGTTCACCCACCCCTCTGCCCAGCAGCCCAATGGGAGTGCTTCCTCCCTCCCCCCAGCACAGAGTTTTCCCTGCCCCTCTGCCCAGCAGCCCAATGGGAGTGTTTAGTTTCTCCCTTGTTGCTGTGTTGGCACTTTGATATAAATAAGTGTTTTTTGGGTTGCAATTTGGGCACTTGGTCTTTAAAAGGTTTGCCATCACTGAACTAGGACATTCTGTGTGCAAAGTGGTGGCTAAATCTACTTGTTAGAGCAACATTTAATAGACCTTTGGATAAAGGGGACTTATTAATCCACCAGTTAGGTAAATCTCATGTGTCTAATGTTTAATGTGTCTACTCTGGCCAGGATTAACCATTGGATTTAGCTCCAGGCATTTTATCAACCCCTCACTTAGGCCCTTCAATCAAAAGCAAAGCTACTAAAGAATCAGTATTTTTATTCATGTCTTGCTAGAAAGCAAGTTTCACCCAACCGGCCATACCTTGAAATCATGTGTCAGGTGGAGAGAGGTACTCACTAAGCAGACAAAAGATCAAAGACAGCCATGAGCTGTGGATTGGAGGGGAAAATACCAAATGGGGAGGGGTTATGCAGTCTCTAGTCTAGTGCATTTCAAGAAAATCTCTTTACCAAGGGAAATCCTTTTCAAAGAGAAAAATCCTTTTCAAGTTGAGACAAGTACATTGGCTGCTCAGAATCTCCTTGGGGTCATATATCACTTGGGGTAGTACATGATAGTCCTTCCCTTGCTGCTGCTGACCTAGGTCTGAGCACACCTTGTGTGGAAGAGCTCACATGTAGAGAGATGTCTAGCCCCCTCTCTAACAGAAACCACACTTAGTTGCAATTGCATTCTAGGAATGCAGAAACAAAAGGTTAGAACACTACCTCATCCATCAGCCATAGGAACAAGAACCACCAACTGTTACTCACTACTAGTATAATGAATATTGTTGTTTACATTTATGGTTAAACAAAACAAAACATACTGTGAATACCATTAAAATCAATTAAGTTAAAGGTAAAGGTCACTCTTGCTCGAGAGCCAGTTGTATCTGACTCTAGAGTATGGTGCTCATCTCCGTTTATAGCCAAAGAGCCAGTGCTGTCTGTGTCTGCAAATGTTTCTGTGGGCATGTGGCAGACATGCCTAGACACGGGAGCACATGGAACGCTATTTATCTACTGCACTTGCATTTTCATGCTTTCAAACTGCTAGGCTGGGAGGAGCTGGCGGACAGAGATGGGAGCTCACTCCATCATGCGGCACTCATGTCTCGAACTGCTGACCTTCTAGTTGTCTAGTTCACTAAGCCACCACAGTCCCCAATTAAGCATACAAAAAATTAAATACACCACAATACATTATAGCCAGTTTAGAAATTGTGGTTTCACATCCTTCCTAAAAGCATTGTGAGTGCACACAGGTTGCAGTGCATTTTACAGTCTGGGAGCCAGGCGGGAGAAAGTCTGTTAGCAATTGTTGACATTTTCAAGGAAGCCTCTCCTAAAGATCTTACTATCTGGACACGTTTGTAACAGGAAAGGTGGTATATTAGATAGCTGAGCCCCAAATGGTTTAGGGCTTTAAAAACTAAAACCAACACGTTGAATTGGCCTGATGAGAAACTGGCAACCAATGTAGGTCTTTCAACATTAGGTCCTATAAGTGTGATACAATGCACTGGTTAGCAACCCATCTGCCACATATTGCACTAGATGAAGAAACTGTTTTTTCTTCAGAGGTACAGTAGGTCCATGCAGAGGGCATTGCAATAGTTAAGGTGAGATGCAATTATGGTATGGATGGCTGTTGTTGATCATGTTAATCAGGAAAGTTGTAGCTGGGGCACTAAGAGTTATGCAAAAGCCCTCTTTATAATGGCTGCCACCTGAGATTCCAGTGACAATATAAAATCGAGGAATATTCCCAAACTTGTCATATTATGGGGAGTGCAGTGCCTTCTCAGACACATTGAAACCCAGTTCCCGAGTCTAGGCTTTTAATTATCAGCAGCACCCTTTTCTTCCTGGGATTTAATTTTATCTTATTCACCCTTATCTATCCATTATTGAGCTCAGATAGGAAGGGTCCTGTTGCTTCCTTCGTGTTGGGTAACAAGGAGCAGTAGAGCTGTCATTAAAATATTGGTCCAGCTCACTGATATTTTCAATCAAAGAATTCAAAATGGAGAGGTTTTGCACTAACCTTCACCGAACTGATACCTACCAAATGTATGGAAGTAGGATTTTCATAATCTCTGTGCTGTCTAGGAATGATAGGCTTTCTGGTTTAACACATCTGGAGATTACTGATTTGTGAAAGGATGGCGAACAGTAGATGACAGGATTGAAATTCCATATTGCTTTGATAAAGTCAGGGTTTAAGAAATGATACCTGTATATTTTGTACTTCCCACTCTTGCTTACCACTGGGGTTGATGGGAAGAAGTGGTTGCACATCATCTGGAAAAGTGATGAGTGGAATTCATTGATGCCTGTGTGTTTTCTTACTCCTTTCTAAGGAGTTTTGTACTAGGAAAGTCTTATTGGCCTTAGAGTTCTTATAGGGAGGACAAAAGGACAGTTGTCAGGCACCATATATTGTTTTTATTTCTCTGTGAATGATCAACCCTTCTTCAAGTCTGGGTCACTTGTTTACAAAGTAGTATCAACTGAAAGAACTGTCACTTTCCCCCAGATAAATGATTTGCTGACTCAGGAGGAAAGAGCCTTGTCTGGAGATATTCAAGGACTAAGCATAAATTTATGACCTGGAAACTGTATTGTAGTTGTACATTCAAATGGGGCTATTTTAATTGTTGAATCAACACTTGCTTTTATTATAACTGTCCAGATATAAAGTCTGATCATAATGTTTGAAGCCTCAAATATTATTCTAATTTTCTCCATTGTGAAAAAGTAAACTTACAGTTTAATACACAACTCTAGACTTAGTTTATGTTATAATGTAATTGTATGTCATTTACTTGGAAGTAGACCCTAGTTTTGGATAAAAAGGTCTGCTGAACTTGCTTCTTAGTGTGTGTGTGTGTGTGTGTGTGTGTGTGTGTGTGTGTGTGTGTGTGTGTGTGTGTGTGTGTGTGTGTGTGTGTGTGTGTGTGTGTGTGTGTGTGTGTGTGTGTGTGTATATATATATATATATATATATATATATATATATATATATATATATATATATATATATATATATATATATATATATATATATATATATATATACACACACACACACACACACACACACTAAGAAGCAAGTTCAGCAGACCTTTTTATCACATATATATGTGTGTGTGTGTGTGTGTGTGTGTGTGTGTGTGTGTGTGTGTGTGTGTGTGTGTATACATACATATATATACACACACACACATACATGAAATCATGGTGCAGTATTGAAATACGATGCTAACTGTATTATTCACAAGGTAGGTTTTGGTAACGTCAGTGACAGTTTGACTCCAAGCAAGTGTGTTCAGAGGGTTCTGTTTTTGATGACTGACCCAGCACACCAGCAAGATAGTGAATCTTCTCACACTTGTTAGAAACATAGTGTGCCATTTTTATTCAGCACAGTGTAACTTGGATAGCAGACACGTTGTCTCCAATTTCCCCAGTCTTGGCCATTGTCATTGTCGGCTGCTGCTTGTATCCAAATATACATCCCCTCCCCCAGAAATCATTTTCATCAGGGAAAATGCCATTGGCATGCATTTATTTGAGGTAGATCCCAGCTTGCCATGAAGTGACCCACACACCGTGATCATGGAGCCATCTCATGCTCATGAAATGAGATATGCAGGGTTTAACACTGGGACTGCAATGGACTGCCACAGCCTTGAGGATATTATCAAGGTGCACCTTCACACCAAGTCAATCTGGCATGGCCTATTCCATCTCCTTGACCACTGGGAATCAGAAAAATGAAGTGGTTCTTCCTCTGCTCAGTTCACCTTTGGGCCCAATATGATGGTTTCCAATGGCATTTCCTCCACCGAGGGGGCCATCACCCACTCAAAGAGGCTCATCCGCTCATAGCCATTGACCCCTTTAGGGAGTCATGTTATTTACCACCACCCAACACTTGGCATTGAGTTGCTGGCTGTTGCTGGTCTACTCCATTACCGTAGCGGCTAGACTATTCCAGTCTGGGTAAGAAGGGGAAAAGGTTACAGCTTTTTATCTCATGATAGTCTTGGATCTGGGACTGTGGTAGCTTAGTGTTTAAGATGCTGCACTTGATGACTGGAAGGTTGGCAGGACAGCAGTTTGAAACCCAAGTGCTGCATGACAGAGTGAGCTTCCGTCTCTGTCCCAGCTCCTGCCAACCTAGCAGTTTGAAAGCAAGAAATTGCAAGTATATAAATAGGTACCACTTGTTCAGAAAAAGTAACAACATTTTGTGTGTTCTGGCATCTAGTCATGCCTGCCACGTGTCCACAGAAACATCTGTAGATGCAAATAGCACTGGCTCTTTGGAGACTCAGGAACTGGGTTTCAATGTGTCTGAGAAGGCACTGCACTCCCCATATTACGACAAGTTTGGGAATATTCCTTGAGGATGCTGTGGCTACGGCCCTACACGCTATTCTGACCCATTTCGAGAAACAAGGGACTTATGCGAGACTGTTATTTGTAGATTTTAGTTCTGCATTTAATACTATTCTTCCGCATAGACTGGTGCCCAAATTATTAGATCTGGAGCTTCCGCCATGCTTATGCAGATGGATACTAGATTTTCTATCAGATCGTTCCCAACGGGTCAGGACGGGTTCTCATGTCTCTGCGGATCTCAGTATAAGTACAGGGACGCAGCAGGGGTGTGTGCTGAGCCCGCTTCTGTACACGCTTTACAAATATGATTGTGTTCCCAGTTACCCCAGCAATAAGATCATCAAGTTTGCAGACGACACAACGGTAGTGGGTCTGATTACTGCTGGGGAGGGTGAGTCAGATGCTGACAGAGTGGTGTAGGGAAAACAATTTATTCCTCAATGTAAAAAAGACAAAAGAGATCACTGTGGTCTTCAGAAAATGCAAATTGAACATCCAGCCACTTATTATTGAAGGGAATTGTGTGGAACAGGTCTCGGTGTTTCGATTTCTGGGAATGGAGCTGAGGGATGATCTAACATGGGGATCAAACACCAAAGCTCTGATGAAGAGAGCACAGCAGAGGTTATACTTCTTGAGAATCCTCAGGAAGAAGAACAATCTTTCAAAGGACCTGCTGTTGGCATTCTACCACTGTACCATAGAGAGTGTGTTTACCTATGGTCTGTGTGTATGGTTTGGGAGTTGTACAGCTAGGGAAAGAATAATGCTGTCCAGGGTCATAAAGACTGCGAAGGGGATAATCGGGCGTACTCTTCCCACTCTAGATCAAATCTATGCCACCAGGTGTTATAAGAAAGCTGTAGAGATTGTGCAGGATAGTACAGACCCCGGAAATGATCTCTTTCAGCTTCTGCCTTCTAGAAGAAGGTATAGGGTCATAAAGACCAGAACCAGCCGCTTGAGAAATAGTTTCTACCCAAAGGCGGTTCTGGCTTTGAATACAGTGCAATGCAGTCTATGAGGGAGCTTTTAGAGTTTTTAGGGTTTTAGAGTTTTTAGAGTTTTAGAGCTTTTAGAGTTTTAGAGCTTTTAGGGGTTAAATGTGTATATGTGGGGTGGGAATATGTTGATAATTTTGTATAGTTGTATTTTATTTAGGTTTTGTTGAGTTGATAAGTGTTCTCTCCCCCCCCCCCCCCCCAATCTTGTTGTTCTGTGCAGGACAATGACAATAAAGATTTATCTAATCTAATGAGCACTGAACCCTCGAGTTGTATATGACTGCCTTTTGTGCAAGGGCAACCTTTACATTTACTAGTCTTGGGCCCATCCCAGTTTAGGATAGAAACAGCTTTAATTGCACTGGTGCAAGACTTATGGCATGTATTGGGAGAGCAATTCTCTTGGTCCTAATTGATATTTCAACAGTTGCAGGATTTTCTTTAGTCACATGAAGAAAAAATAGTGTTACAAATTGTTACGACTGTTCATTCATGGCATATAAATGGATTAAGAACTGCAGAAAGGAGAAGTTGTTGCTGTATTTGCTATATTGTTGTATGACTGCTGTGTGCATGGTCAAAATAGCTATCATAATATCCAGCATCCAGTATGAGAGGAAGATCAAAGACCATAAATAGAACATTAAATATTTCATAATCTCTTTTTCCATTTTTTTCCATCAGAATCTCCTTTTTCTTTAAGTTTTTCCCTTCTCTTTACACCACTCTATCCTTCGTACCTCTCTTACTGCTAGGATTTGGAAACTAATCCACTGCTTCTGGGTGATGAGACATGAATATAGATTTCCTTTCTCATGGGGATGTACCAAGACATAAACCTAGGCACATTTCTGAAGTTCAGTACAATCTTGTTTGATCTGGTTTTGATTTCTTTTGATTAAGCAGAGTGAGGAGGATACACATAATGTATGGAATCTTTCTAGGTATTTTATGATATTTTCTATGAATATTTTTCTGTGGGGTTGGGGAGTGAGACACTGGGTTTATGAAGATGGGAGCATAACTTGAAGAAACAATTCTTTATTCTCACTACTTTAATTGATAAAAAGTGAGCTCTTAATTTGTGGCTCAGAATATCTATGTAGTTTAACTGGCTGCAAATAGAAGATCTAAGACAGGAGTTCTCAACCTTTTTAAGCCAGGGGCCGGGGTCACTCACCCTCAGACAGCTTTAGGGGCCGAACGGCCATTTTGACCTTCCTCCATCACACTTCCGGGTGTGGTGGTGGCAGGGGGGCACATGAAATGGTGCCATGGGCCACATCTGGCCCACGGCCCACAGGTTGAGAATCGCTGATCTAAGCAGTGCTCTAAAAATTCTTGCTTTTATATTCTAGTCTGGTTGTGAAGATTGCTGTCTTGAAGATGATCCCTTAGAAAAGTGATGTTGAACACTGTAGGATTCATTTATCCATGGCTGTGTATGAAATTGTATCATTTCATATAGGATTTGGGATTGCATTTAAACTGGTAGAACAAATTCCAATGTTCTGAGAAGATGGAATGCCCCTGAAAGTCAAAACAGAAATGAGAAAATGTGTTTGGTTATGCTTTCACTTTGAATGGTTCTGTTCATTACTTCACTGATGTTTTTAATGTTGACTTTGAGATCAGAAACCCTGTGCAGTTTGAAAAGCACATTTTGTGTCTAGCAAATATATTGAGCTAGGCTACATTCCTGATTGGGAATTGGATCCTGCATTAAGCAAGTGTGCCTGTTTTTGTGTGAGTGAGCCATAGCAATTGACTTGCTGGCGAGCCTGAAAGGTCATTTTTCTACCTGGAATACTGCACTGCAGAGAACAGACTGGAGAGTTTTGTCTAAGCAGATTGTGATTGTTCTCCTTCGTATAGTTTGTGAATCCACACTCATGGGTTATGCGCCTGCGCAGAACGGAGATCGGAGGCTTGAAAAGCTATTGGTCAAAAGTTTTGGCGGTAAGACCGCCCACCGTACCGCCCACCCTGAGGCGCCCGCGCACCATTTTACCTCAGTTCTCTTCTTTCCGCCGTAGCAGCAGGACGATCGTTGAGAGCTTCCTCAATTTTTTCGCCCTTCTGAGGGAAAGTCTTTTGGCAAATTCCAACAATTTTTCTCGGTGATCTTGTCCTTCGGGCAGGATTGCCACCCCGGCACTGTCTCTTCTCTCGAGTGGATTCAGTAGCCAATTTTTTCGCATCGATCACCGTCTCCCCCCTCAAGGGGGTGGCGGCTGGTCCGCCCTTCGGGGTACTTGCCTCCAGAAACTTCCACTGGAAGAATATTTCCGCGGTTGATGGCTGCAGCGTTTAAACAGTGCACGGCTTGCCTTAAGAAGTTCCCGGCTTCCGACGGTCACAGCCTGTGCCTTTTTTGCTTGGGAGAGTCGCATCAGAGCCAGTCTTGCCCGCATTGCAAAAAGTTTACGCGCCTCGCGGTGCAGAACCGAAGCAATCACCTCAAGGCTCATCTGATGGAGCTCGCTCTGGCTCCCGCCGCGTCCGCTTCCACATCCGCCGCTGCCTCACAGCCGCCGCCGGCCTCTTCCTCCGTGCTTCCGATTAGGAAGAAGAAAAAGAAGGACAGGAACGGTGAGAAGAAGCGCAAGCGTGGGTCGGAGAAGAGACGGTCGCTTCCTCCCACTCCGCGCACACCCGCCTCTCCCGGGCCTTTGCCGCCGTTCTCGACTGCCCGATGTCCTTCTCCGGGATCCTCCATCTGGGGAGGACGGTCGTCTTCCGGGTCACCTGATAAAGGACGCAGGGCTGGGGCTCCAGCTCGCCCACTTCAGGTGCTCCCCTCTCCTCCTCGGGGAAGAAACCCCTCGCCGAGGCAGGCCTCCGTCTCCCCAAGGCCCAGGACGCCAACAGACGACGCGGTTGTCACCGTTCCGACGACCGTTTCGCCGACACCGACGCCGGCCACCATTTCGACGCCCACCGTTTCGTGGGCCACCATCCCGCCGGCTACCGGGGCTCCACCATCAGCGGACTCGGACGTATCTCAGATGGCCCTCGTCCGAGAAATGTTCCAGGTCATGGCGTCGTTTGCGACCAAGTTCCAGGCCTCCATGCCTGCGGCCTCTGCGGCTCCGGTTCCGACCACCGCAAGCCCCGGGCATCCCGGCCCTGCCGTGGCCCCACCGACCTCCCGTGGGTCGAGTGCCCGCTCCGCCGGCCCACCCAACCCGTCATGGTGTGGTCCGGACGTTGATGCGGTGGACTCCCATCCCGCCGGCCCACCCAGGCCGTACTGGCGCGGTCCCGACGTGGATGAAAGGCTGCCTCCCTCGTCCTCAGATGAGTCCAGCTCGTCGTCGTCGGAGGACGAGGGAGACGTCGACGCCGAGCGCACGCTGGAGCAGGCTATCGCCTCAGTGGACCCACCGCGTGGTGAGGACCAACGCTCGCTGACCGCCATGCTCACAAGGCTGGGCACCGCACTCAACCTTAAGGTCGATCAACCGCCGTTGGAGGGTGAGGATCAGATGACTGCGAAGCTCGACAGACGTGCTGTGCGGCCGGTCCACATAACCATGCTCCCCTCCATGATGACTTCGGCGAGGGCGACATGGAGGAAACCTTTGGCGGCGCACTCCGTTTCGTCCAGGCTCGACAACATGTACCGGGTCCTGGACGAGAACGTCGAGTTCCTGCAGGCTCACCCCCTGCCAAATTCCCTGGTGGTCAAGGCCTTCCAGCACAGGACGGCCACCAGCGGGTTCCCGGTCCCGTCGACGCCGGAGGGAAAGAAACTGGACGCGGTGGGGCGTAAGTTCTACGCCACCGGCTCCCTATTCTTCCGTGCCGCCAACTACTCGACCGCCATGGGCCTGTATCAATCTCACCTCTGGGAGCAGGTGAAGGTTGAGATAGCGAAACTGCCCTCCGACGCCCAAAAGCGCATTGACGCGCTGGCCACCGAGGGGGACTTCGTCGCCGAGCAGCTGATGCGTACTGCCCGGCATATCAACGACTATGCGGCGAAGGACATGGCCTCCGCAATCTACCTCCGTCGCCATGCTTGGCTCAGGGACACTTCCCTCGATGACGCTATGAAGAAGCTCATCGAGGAGTTTCCCTTTGACGGGCAGGGCCTCTTCGGTCAGGACACCGACAAGGTCCTGAATGAGATGCGCCAGACCAATTCCACGGCAAAGTTCCTGGGGCTCACCACGCCGGCTCCGCCCGCCAGGCCGAGGTTCCAGCCCTTCACACGGCGGTTCCAGGGCAACCCACAGCAGCAGGGGCCGACGGAGCAGCCTAGATCCAGCTCCTACAAACAGCGGCGGCAGCACAAACCCCGCTACCGACCCTACGGACAGGACAAACGTTCGGGCGCGAGGCCCAAGCCCCGCGTTTGAAGCTGCGACGGCCGAGTCTCTCTCGCTCCACATCCCGTACCTCCCCCTCCGGAACTTCCTCCAGGTATGGTCGGGCATCACGGACGACCAGTGGGTCTTAAAGATCTTGTCCTCTGGCTACGCCATCGAGTTCGTGCGGGTGCCTCGGGTAGGAAGACATCGTCTCACCACCTCATCCCCCCATTTGGAGGAAGAAATATCAACCCTTCTCTCCAAGGGAGCCATCGAGCAGGTAACACCGTCCGACTGGGACAACGGCTTCTACTCGAGGTACTTCGTGGTCCAGAAGAAGGACGGAGGCCTTCGCCCTATCCTGGACCTGCGCCGCCTGAACAAATGCATCCACACCAGGAAGTTCCGGATGGTGACCCTACAGACCGTCCTCCCCCTCATCAACAAAGGGGACTGGTTCACAGTCATAGACCTCAAGGATGCCTACTTCCACGTCTCCATCCTCGAGGAACACAGACGGTTTCTCCGCTTCCGCATCGACAATTCCGTGTACCAGTACCGATGCCTACCGTTCGGTCTGGCCACGGCACCGCGGGTCTTCACCAAATGCATGGCTCCGGTGGCCGCATTCCTCCGCCAAAGGAGCATCAGGGTCTTCCCGTACATCGACGACTGGTTGATCGTCTCCCCCACCAAATCGTCGGCCGTTCGGGACACACAATACACGGTCCACCTCATGGAGAGTCTCGGCCTCAGGATCAACTTCACCAAATCGAAGTTGATCCCCTCCCAATGCGTCGAGTACATCGGAGCGGTACTCGACTCGCTTGCTACGAGAGCCTACGCCCCCCAGAAACGCTTACAGGATATTGCGCAGGGGGTGAGCGAGCTGCGCACCAAACCGTGCATCCGGGCGAAGAAGGCTCAGAGACTTCTAGGCCTGATGGCCTCAACGACGGCAGTGATTCCCCATGCCAAGTTGAAATTCAGGTCCCTGCAATCGTGGCTCCTTCACGAGTTCGACGCACTTCGGGAGAGCCAGTCCAAACGGTTGACCCCATCTCCAGAACTGAGGGACCAACTGCTGTGGTGGTCTACACCACTCAACGTGGCCACGGGGAAGAGTTTCTACCCCCCGCAACCCTCGTTGCAGATACTGACCGACGCAAGCAACCTCGGCTGGGGCGCTGCTTGCGGGACTCTCACGGTCAACGACACCTGGACACCGCACGAAACGGTGCACCACATAAATTACTTGGAGCTGCTGGCCATTTGGAAGGCCCTGCGTTCCTTCGAGACTCTGCTCACTGGCAAGGCGGTTCAAGTGGCCTCGGACAATACCACGGCGGTGGCGTACCTCAACAAGCAGGGAGGAACACGGTCCACCACCCTCCTGTACCTGGCAGTGCAGTTGTGGGAAAGGTGCCTGGAGAGGCACATTTTCCCAATTGGAGTGCACATTCAGGGCACACTGAATGTCCTGGCAGACCACCTGAGCCGTCTCACTTCGACGACCCACGAATGGGAGCTGGACGACGGAGTGTTCCAGTCGCTTTGCGAGGCCTGGGGGACGCCGAGCATCGACCTCTTTGCATCGGAGTCCAACAGGAAGCTCAGCAGGTACTGCTCCAGAGCAGGCATCGGACTGAACTCCGAAGGCGATGCCTTCATGAAACGGTGGGATCAGGACTATCTCTATGCCTTTCCTCCGTTTCCTCTGGTCCAGAAAGTACTCACCAGGATGTACCAACACAGAACCAATGCAATTCTGGTGGCGCCAGCATGGCCGCGCCAACCCTGGTTTCCGCTACTGTTGCGCATGTCGTCGCAGTATCGCACACTGCCGGAGTCACCGACGCTCCTCCAAATGGAGCACGGCCAGCTGCACCATTCGGACCTGCCCAGCCTCCACCTCACCGCGTGGAGGATAACCCCAGACTGTCCAGGATCCTTGAACTAGCGCGGCGCCCTTCCACAAGGAAGTCCTACGCTTCCAAATACAGGCGTTTTTGTGCTTTCCTGGCCTCCCGGCAAACGCCCTCCCCGCAGGTGGGACTGCAGGACATTTTAACCTACCTCCTCCAGCTGGCGGAGTCTGGCCTTAGCATCACCTCTATCCGAGTGCATCTCGCAGCAGTAGTAGCGCACTCTCCTGCTGGCTCGCCCGCTTCTGGGGCCTTCCGCGACCAAACGGTAAACCGCTTCCTCAAGGGACTAAGGAACGCTTTTCCGCCGACCCGGACACCGACGGCTCAATGGTCACTGTCCACCGTTCTCAACGCGCTCACCAGGCCCCCCTTCGAGCCCATGGCTACCGCCGATGTTCGTCTCCTCACATGGAAGGCAGCATTCCTGGTAGCTATCACGTCTGCACGACGAGCTGGTGAACTGGTTGCCCTGCGAGCAGACGCACCCTTTCTCCAGTTCTTCAACGACCGCGTCGTCCTCCAAGCGGACATCACCTTCCTGCCCAAGGTGGTCTCCAAGTTTCACATGGCACAAACTATCTCCTTGCCAACCTTCTTCCAGAACCCCACTAACGCCCAAGAAAGGACTTGGCACACACTGGATGTGAAACGAGCTTTATTGTTTTACACCAGCAGGACTAGAGAGTTCAGGAAGTCGCAGCGCCTCTTTGTGGCTTACGGGGGAAAGTCCAAGGGTGAACCCATCTCTGCTCAAAGGTTCTCCAAATGGATCACCTCTACCATCTACCTGGCCTACGAGTTAGCCGCACTGCCACCTCCACCGCATGTCAGGGCGCATTCCACCAGGGCGGTTGCCACATCCACTGCCTTTCTGGAGGGCACACCGCTTGAGGACATATGTAAGGCTGCCACATGGTCCAGACCTTCCACATTTGTCCAGCACTACAGGGTGGACACCAGAGCCACTGCGGACGCCAGGCTTGGCCGTGTCGTCCTCACCAGAGGGCTCCGGACTCAACGCCCCTGACGGGTCCACCTACTGGATCTTCAACTCATCGTGGGATCATCTCATCCGACTGCCCACCGACCAAGTAAGTGGTAGCTTGCTAATCTCCCATGAGTGTGGATTCACAAACTATACGAAGGAGAAAGTTCGGTTTCACTTACCAGTGATAACTTTCGTTCTTCGAGTATATAGTTTGTGAATACACACTACCCACCCTGCCTCCCCTCTTGAGCTGCACGGATGAGATCGATTGGTTTATCCTGTGCTTGGCTTAAGTATGGAACTGAGGTAAAATGGCGCGCGGGCGCCTCAGGGTGGGCGGTACGGTGGGCGGTCTTACCGCCAAAACTTTTGACCAATAGCTTTTCAAGCCTCCGATCTCCGTTCTGCGCAGGCGCATAACCCATGAGTGTGTATTCACAAACTATATACTCGAAGAACGAAAGTTATCACTGGTAAGTGAAACCGAACTTTACTCCACCACCACCACCTCAATCCTTAAGCACCTTCTTTAAAGATGGAGTTTAAAGTGAATTTAAATCAGAGCTCCAAAACAGTTTTTGAGGGGGTACAACTTTCAGAACTCCAGCTAGCATATTCTGGGAGTTCTAGTAGGGATTGGGGGTGTGTGGGGGTGTGGTCACAATCACCAGCTGTTATTTAAATGTTAAACTTTTTCAGGTATGGAAAAAGAATAATCAGTAGATTGCAGCTTCTGCAGTAAAATAACATTTAAAAGATTCAATTTGAGGAACTGCAAATCCAGGTTGATATTAAATTTTGGGTAGCATTTTCAGAATAATTTCTGAGCTGGGGAGGTTCTAGGCTACAGCAGGGCTTTTTGAAGCTGTTCAATGCATCACTGATGCACTGTATCAATTAGAAATAACAGAAAAGAAATGGAAAATTTCCTCTCCCTTTCCATAAGAAAGCAGGAAGGAAGCTTCATGTATTTTAGAATTGTTAAGTGGCTTAAGTAAAGCATGAAAGAGACAAAAGTGGGTTTTTGTTTTATTTCTCTAAAGGGAGAGGTCAGTATAAATAGTGGGGCTGCAGTGGCTTGTTAGCTGGAATGCTGGCAATTCGGCAGTTCGAGCCCCGGGTACTGCATGACTGTTTGAGTACCCTTAGGTCAGCAGTTCAATTCCCGAGTATTGCTGGACAGAATGAGCTCTTGTCTTTGTCCCAGCTCCTGCCAACCTAATAGTTCAAAAGCAAGAAATTGCAAGTAGATAAATAGGGACCACTTAGATGGAAAGGTAACAGCGTTCTGTGCACTCTGGTGTCTAGTCATGCCTGCCACATGACCACAGAAACATCTGCAGAAGCAGACAGCGCTGGCTCTTCAGCTTTGAAACAGAGATGAGCACTGAACCCTAGAGTCGGATACGACTGGCTTTCGAACAAGGGAAACCTTTACCTTTACCTTTAAATAGGGACCACTTTGATGGGGGGAAAATTTTGGGGACATGAAAGGAGCCTCATTTGGGCATCCCTTGAGGAGAGCTTCTCTAGCAAAAATCCTTTCAACCCAGAATAATTTCTGACACAAAATAATTATTAGTATAAATAGTCCAAAACAGAGTCACTTGAGGTGTGTTATGGTCCTTGCAAGTGGATGCAAGGATCACCCCAAATGATATATTACACCTCAAAAACAGCTCTATTATGTATGATCCAAAAGGATCCAGGTATGGCAGGGCTCAAATCTTAACTCTAACCCAGCATACAGAAGTTGGGTTTGAAACATGTAAAATAACTGGATTTGTCATCCTTATATGATACACTCCACCACCAATTGCTGCTGGAAAAAGCTCTACCTCTTTACTAAATATCATGGACTGATAGAAATTGTCCCATTTGACTTCAAAACCAAATATTATTTGGTGAATTTCAAGAGAGGCAGAGTCATTGAAAATCAGAGGAGCAGTCTCAGAGTACTGTTATGACACCATTACTTTTTAATATTTACATAAGTGATCCACTGATGTTCCTATGTGATAGGAGTTTTGTCTATGTCTCATATGTATGTTGAGGTTTTAATTATATACGCCACCCAGAGTGGGAATATCTCACAAATGGTCAGTATGGAAGTGAAATAAATGCATACAATAACTTGAGTCCACCAAACACCAGCTAACCTCTGCATTAGGAAATCTTTCCTTATATAGTAGAAATAACCAGCTGAAGCCAAAACTTTAAAAAGCATTGTTATGTACCTTCCACTTAAAAAAGAGAGAAGCAAAGAAGTTTTGTGCTAGCTAGGAAATCAAGATGCTGCATAGGAACATTGCCCTACTCCAAATTATTTGGGTGTCATTCTGAATTCAACCCTGAACTAAAGAAACCATTGTCTAAAGACAACGCAGAAAGTTGCCATCAGAAACAGCATACAGTAGAACCCCATATAATGATTGCCCCATACATCGATGAAATCGCATAGCAATGAGGCTTGGAGGGGAAAAAGCTGTTCCTCATAGCGATCATTCCTATGGGAAAATCCACACAACGATTTTCCAATGGGAAAAACCGCTTAGCGCCAAACATCGTTGTACGGTTTTTCCGATAGGGAAAATGTTGTATGGATTTTCCCAAAGGGAAGATCATACAACAACGAAATCGCTATACGGGGTTCTACTGTACTTGTGAAACTGGCTGGGTCAGACTGAAGTGTACACCTGCAAACAATAAGAGCAACATCCTTGTCCCTGTACTACTCCACAGCAGATTATGCTAATGTTTTATGGTATGAATTAGGATATACCAAACAAGTGGACATAAAAGATTATTATTGGCTGCCTGTAACATACTCCCACAGAAAAAGTCTATTTTTTGGCTGGCATTGCCCCTCTGTAAGCACACAGAGAGGTGCTAGCAAATGACAAACAAAATAACAGAATAAGATCAAGGTCAAGGTAGCCCTTGAGCCAGTCATATCCAACTCTAGGGTTCAGTACTCACCTCTGGTTATAGCCAAAGAGCCAGCGCTGTCTGCCTCTACAGATGTTTCCATGGACATGTGGTAGGCATGCCTCAACACCACAGTGCATGGAACACTGTTTACCTTCCCACCAAAGTGGTCCCTATTTATCTACTTGCAATTTCTTGCTTTCAAACTGCTAGTTGGCAGGAGCTAGGACAGAGCCAGGAGCTCACTCAGTCATGCAGTACTCGGGAATCAAACTCCGACCTTCCAGTTGTCGAGTTTAGTGTCTTAACCTCTTGAGCCACTGCAGTCCCATAAAAAAATAAAGGACCAAATGAATCCACTTTATTTTATTTACTAATTATTTAGTTTATATCTCATCCCATTTGGTTCAAGCACCACTCTGGGTGGCTATCATCAGTGAACAAAACAGTTCAAATAGAATAATACAACAATATTAAACAACAACAGTAAAATACCTACCTAGACAGCGTTCCACAAATTAAAGATCTTATAATAGTTAAAACTTTCATTCTCTTATTCGCAGCAGGAATATAAATCTAATTAACTAGTAAACAAATCAAACCAAGAATTAATTAAATTCATTAATTAAAGAGAAGCCTGCACATATACAATCAGTTTGCTTATGAGGGAAATATTTGTCAGAAAATGAATGTTTTTAACTGTTTATGAAAAGCCACAAGTGTGGAAACAGATTTGATTTCCCCTGACAACTTGTTCCATATGGGCACCAACCCTCTGATGGCTAAAATTAAGGAAACATTTTCTGCATATTTATTAAGCTCTAAGCATTAGTACTACTAGAAAAGGGTAGGCTAAACCTATGGAGAGCAAAAACAACATCTCTTGCCAATAGATGAATGCTGACAAGTGTCTCCTACTGGCTCAAGATTCTGGCTGGACCATTCAGAAATCACTTCATAGACTTCAAAGCAACGTAGGATGATACCGCACAAGGAAATTAAGTAACATGCTATATGGATATAGGGCAAATTTGCTGTAAATATATAGAAATTCATTCAATGTAACATTTCTGTGCTTGCCACACCCAGGGACTGTGGTGGCTTAATAGTTAAGATGCTGAACTTGACAACTGGAAGGTTGGCAGGTCAGCAGTTCAAGACCCGAGTGCTGCATGACGGAGTGAGCTCCCATCTCTGTTCCAGCTCCTGCCAATCTAGCAGTTTGAAAACAAAAATATTACTAGTAGATAAATAGGTACTGCTTCAATGGGAAGGTAACAGCATTCTGTGTACTCCAGTGTCTAGTCATGCCTGCCCCATGGCCACAGAAATGTCTGCAGATGCAGACAGTGCAGGCTCTTTGGTTGTAAACAGAGATGAAAACTGCACCCAAAGAGTCAGACATTCTATTGTCCCCAGTGGACTTGTCATGGAGGAATATTTAGAAGGTGTAAATTTGTTCATGCTGGATTCATTTTCTTATTCTTTTGTGGTTAATGCCAGGACCTCAAATCTAGGGAGAGGGAGATCAAACTTGGGAAACGTACTGTTTTGAACTATACAGGTAACTGCTCAAGTCCTACAACATAGCAATTCCAATTTTTTAAAAAATAATTTTTCTCTGCTTTGGCCCTAGTTAAGACAAAGAGTCATTTATTTATTTATTTATTTTGCACTATTTCTAAACTGCCTTCCTCGCTTAAAAAAGCGACCCAAGGTGGTTTACAAAGATAATAAAACATCACATAAGAACCGGCCGTGCTGGTTGGCAGGAAGTGGGGGCAGGTGTGCTCCGCGGCGGCAAGAGCATAAGACCTGCACCACCACTGCTGATGTTCTTTCCCCCAGCCATCGTCCTCCGGCCCTGACAACGCCAAGGAATTGAAAGTGACGGCAGCTGCAGCGGCTGGGCAGTGGAGTCTTGCTCCCACTCTCCCTTTCCGGGTCCTGTTTGTCGGGGGGGGGGGATAAAAAGCTGGCCACAGCCCCCAGCGCCAAACATCCTGCCATCGTCCTCCGGCCCCGACAATGCTGAGGGAATAAAAGTGACGGCAGCTGCGGCAGCCGGGCAATGGAGTCTTGCTCCCGCCCTCCCACCCTTTTCCTCTGGGCTTGGCATTTAATTAGAACTTTAGAATTTGCTGAGACATCAACTTCTCTCTTTCTGGACTTGCCTGGGGTTGGGGTGTGTGGAACAGGGAATTGTTGAGCCGCTATCATTATGGTTTTTCTATGGTATGCTGTTTTTTGCTTTGTATTGTAGCTTGTAATATTGTATCTGGGCCTCTGGGCTATGTTGTATTTTTGAATATTGTATTTATTATTCTATTTTGAACTTTGTATCCTGTATGTAAATCCCTTGGGTTACCTTGGAGTCATTTATATGTTGTTAGCCGCCCGGAGTCAGCCATGTGCTGAATAGGGCGGGGTATAAATCAAATAAACATAAACATCGTATCGTATTGTATCGTGGTAGTAGTGAGGGCGTTGGGCCGTAGGTTGCAAACCCCTGATATACACCATAGTGCCTAAGGGCACAACTGCAGTGGGGGAAGGAGACAGCCCAACTAAAAGAGACAATGAAGAGTTATGCTTTATGTGCTCACACCACTCCTTCCACTGTGAAGATTATGCAGACCATAATTCACCACATTTGTGGTTGTTTTTGTTATTTGTCGACCCATGGTAATCCTAGGGATAAGTCTTGTCCTTCAGCTTTTCCTAGTATTGTCTTTTTTATCACATCTGCTTTATAGAAATGTGGAAAATCAGGCCTCGCAGTGGGATCAGGTAGTTTGCAGGATTAAGATGCCCTGAAGGAGCCCCTCTCCGTCTCTAATGTGCTGAGGGAGAAAAGAAAAAATATCTGATTGTGAAAATAGTCAGGCTTGCATCTGAAAAAATGTAACATAAAAAATATATATGAACATGTGCTAGTCACTTTTCAGAGGGCTGGTTTCCTAATTGTACAAAATCCTCACTAATTCCATTGGATGCCATTTTGCCATTTGTTGAAAATGAAAAGGATGTTTGCTTTAATCTGGAGTAACAGTCCTGTCCTCCAGTTCATTTGGCACCAAAATTGAACATTCTATCCTAGAGTTTTAATAATGAGCCACATGTTCCTTTTCATACGGACCTTTCTATCCCATTTACCAGTGGAGGATTACAGATGAAGGAACATTTTTTCACTATACCAGTAAGAGGTACTGTCGGCAATGACAAGTAAAAATAAGTACAGATAAAAAAATTAACATTAAATGCACTCGTGGAACAATGGGCTTTTCCAGTAAAGATTTGTAGCCTTTTGAATTTATTGTCATTTAATAACACAGAGGAAACATCCAGCATGATTTATGCTCTAGAGTCTAGACTATCGTGCGTATTCCCAAAGGCATCTTTGAACATATTGGCAACTGATAGAGACCTGTGTTCCAGTTCCACAAGATCTTTCAATTGATGTATAACTTTTCTTTCTGTTATAAACCTTTTCCCTTGAATACCTATTAGCATTGGGAAAGGGCCTGTTCCAGCATACCTTTGTATATGATTAAATAGGGATTTGTACTGGACTTGGACAAATTCTGAATTTTTGACAGAAACTGTCCTCATTAGGCCAATCATATGAAGCGTGGATTAAAGTTTAGTGGCTGGATTCAGTTTGGCGACAAATAAATCAGTTTTCAGTACAAAAATCAAATCCAATGGAGCAAAAATCTAGAACTTTTCTTTTCTTCTAGCATTTTTGAAAACAAGCTATCAGATGCTTATTATACAAACTGTTGAAGTCAGCTGCCTTAAAGCTGACAGGTTTACCTTCCAGTTTAGGATCAGACATACAATATTTCCAGATGTCAGGTAAAGGTAAAGGTAAAGGTTTCCCTTGCTCGAAAGCCAGTCGTATCCAACTCTAGGGTTCAGTGCTCATCTCTGTTTCAAAGCCAAAGTCTGCTTCTCAGACGTTTCCATGGTCATGTGGCAGGCACGGAACGCTGTTTCCCTCCCACCAAAGTTGTCCCTATTTATCTACTTGCAATTTCTTGCTTTCAAGCTGCTAGGTTGGGAGGAGCTGGGACAAAGACAGAAGCTCACTCCGTCCTGCAGTAAGGTAAGTCAGTGCAAAAATGAAAGCAGTTACAATGTTTTTGGCTTACTAGTGTGTATTAGCGAGAGGCTTAGCAACTAGTTTGAATAAGGCAAAAATAAAATCAATTGGAGCCCAAATTGCCCCAGACCAAATCAGGATATGTTCCAAGGGTCCAAATCGGGAGACCCACATACAGTCCAAATAATAGCCTAGTAAGAATTAGCAGAATACTTTACAATACAACACCAACTTTGGAGGCGGTTCCTTTACAATGACTGTTCCATTTTTCTCAGACCATTGAGCACATTTTCAAGTTTTCTAGAACTTTTCATTAGGCTATATGTTAAGCAAAATAAAATTCCATGGGAGGGAAAGCAGGGTTTTTTAAAAAGTTAGTTTGAAATTGTAGCCAGAAACAGGATATGCCCTACCATTATGCAATGAGACAATGACAAGGAAAGGATAAAAGGTAATGGGTTTGTGTGAGTGCCCGCTCTCATTTCTCACACAAACTCACTGGGTACCCTTGGTAGGGATCTTCCTATTTTTATGGATAATAATGCTAGCTCCTTTTAGAAAACTTTATACAGATTACATTTAAAGACTCAGCATTTCTATAAGGCTTGAATTATTCTTCTAAAATATCTGTGTCATGAGAATGAGACATAGATCCGGCAAGAGCCGTGGAAAACAACTTAGCACACTGCATGTTCCACTCTCTGGGATTCCAAACCCACTGTGCCTAATAGGAGGACTGGACCTGAGTTTATGAAGGATTTCATTGCAAGGATTCTGTCTCAACATGAGGCATAAAATTCTGTGAAAACGTAAGAGATCCTGCCTTTGGCTCTGGTCTGGTAGCCAATTTCTTCTTAATGCCCAAGTGATCACCATTGGCTTCTATCTCCATAGACATTTTGCTAAGTCTAACAACTCCTGCTCTTGTCCTGGTCTCCTGGTCATTTTGTATCTAAATTCTTTGGTCCGTTATAGTAAGTACCAACCACACAACTTCATTTGCTTTTCAAGGTTGTCATTTGAAGGAAACAACACTGAAAGAAATGGACAAAGGAGCTTTCTGCCAAGTCTTGTTTAAAAAACCTAGCAGGCACTTGATGTGATGTGGATCATTTTACAAATCCTATGGCCTGGGAATGGCTTTAGTGGTTGAGATGCTGAGCTTGCTGACCAGAAGGTCAACAAGTCAGAAGTTCAAGGCCCAAATGCTATGTGGTGGACTGAGCACTTGTCACCTGCTTTGGCTTCTGCCAACCTAGCAGTTTGAAAACATGAAATTGGAAGTAGATAAATAGGTACCACTTTGGTGGGAAAGGTAACATCATTCTGTATGCTCCGGCTTGACCACAAAAACATCTGCAGACACAGACAGTGCTGGCTCTTTGGCTGTAAACAGAGATGAGCACTGTATCCTAGAGTCAGATACAACTGGCTTTCAAGCAAGAGCAACCTTTACCTTTAACCTTAGTCAATTTTAATGATTTTTATGTTAGGGTGCTTGCAATTTATGCCCTATAAAGCACCCAGGGATTGCAGTGGCTTAGTGGTTAAGACACTGAACTTGATGGCTGGAAGGTTGGAAGGTCAGCAGTTCAAGACCCAAGTGCTGCACAATGGAGTGAGCTCCCATCTCTGTCCCAAACTAGCAGTTCAAAAGCAAGAAATTGCAAGTAGATAAGTAGGTACTGCTTCGGTGGGAAGGTAACAGTGTTCCATGTGATCCAGTGTCCAATCATGCCTGCCACATGACCACAGAAATGTCTGCAGATGCAGACAGTGCTGGCTCTTTGGCTATACAGTAAATGTAGATGAGCACCGCCCCCTATAGCCAGACATGACTGGCTTTTGAGTGAAGGAGACCTTGACTTTGACCCTGAAAAATCCTATTATGCAGTATTTTATCTTTCATTTTTCTTTCAAATGGAGCCACCTACAGGTTGCCATAATAGTTGTTCTTGGTTCATGTCAGAAGCAATCCAAATGGTGCTCCTGGAGTGGAAGGACCAGCCAACATGAGATTGTTGTTGGTGAGGGAGTGCCTGAATGTGTTCACAGCACTCACATTCTCCAAGGATAGAACCAAGCACAAGAGCGCTTCCACATGCAGCATACAACAGAAGTTCAGTTTTGGGCCAATGTGAACAGATTATCATGGACTAGGACTGTATATTAGGTTGATTCTGGTTTACTGGGCAATCAGAAACCATCACTTGATTATTAAGCTATTAATAGCAAACTAGGAAAAGTTACAAACTATAAAGAATGGGGAAGAATTGTAAAAATCAAAGGAATGAGGAAGAAAAGAGTTCATTCACACCTATTTTATATTCATGGGTTGATGGTGTATCTCTCAGCCAGGCCATTGTTCCGATGCCATTTAAAATGCTTCCTCATAATGAATATGTGCTGGTTTTGTTATTATTGTCATTATTAGTTTATTGTCATTATTAGTTTATTGCTTTTCTTTTTTTCTTAGTTTTTTCTTTTAAAATATATTTTATTGGCTTGTCTTTCTTTTATGTATAGTATTGTATGTTTATGTTTTTTCCTGTTTATTATTTGTTGTATGTTGCAAAAATTAATAAAAATTATTTTAAAAATAATAAAAAATGCTTCCTTTTAGTGAAGATACAGCAACTTTTATTAACCAATATTTATTGATGTAGTTGAAAAAGATAACCTTTTTCCTCTTGGCATATGGCATTTTTGAAAGTAATGTTTCTAAGGAATGAATAAATGTGGACTGTGTAAATAACAACCTTTCATAAAGATAGGGCTTGCTTATCTTTACATAAATAATTGGGAATCATAATTATGTTAGTCTACTAAGGCAGCTTGATTTAGAACAGATGTTTGCAACCATTAATTTTTATGTTAAAAGCTAAGTGGATTGACCTCTTTAACAGTCTCCGTAGAAATAGGCTTGGGAACGTTTCAGCTTTTTCTCACTCTGTGTGTGTTTTAACATGGCCCGGCGCAACTTCTTTGTGTGTTGTGGGGGGAGGGGGATATTTTCCTCAGGATATGCTATATGGTAATCTGTGGATTTGGTGATAATCATTGTACAAACATCTCACTAAGGAATTAACACATTAACTTCAACACACTAATCTGGTTGGTAGAATCCAGGCTCAGTGATGGCTCTGTTGTTATTGTTATGATGCTTTCTCCCTGCCTGTCCAGGTTATCCGGCTGTGGTGATAGGGTAGACCATGCTACTAGTGACTCAATGCCAAGTGTCAGATGGTGGGTAACTAACATGACAATGCTAAGGACTAACAGCCTTGGGTGCTGAAGACCACAGGGAAGGATAATGGTCCCCAAGTGGATTAAATCCCATTCGAATCCATCTTGATGGAGGGCGGCAGCTTCATCAATACTGGTCTGGGGCTGAGGAGGACTTTGCATGCCAAATGGGCTCAGGACCAGAAAGTGACTTATGGAATTGGATCAGTGGTGCAGAGGTCATGCTGTGATGCGGAAGGCAGATAAAAAGGTCACTGCATTATATTCTTAGGACAATCTTCATGACTGATCACCATGAGGATCGCCAATATTCAGATTCGGGTTTGGATACGGAAGAAGAAGAGGAAGAGGAGCTCTGTGTGTGTGCACGTGCAGCTGGTCAGCGCTTCACCTTGTTAGACTGTGCATCCCAAACAGGAAAAGCATCCCTTGTGTTGACATGGAAAGGTCAAACAAAGGCAAACATATCTTCTAAACCCTCAGTGTGTTTAGAGCAGAGGTGTTCAGTGAAAGGCCAATAGAGAAAACATTTCCACAAGGAATCACAGTTCAGGAACCAGTAATCATGAGCATAGAAAACTTAAAATAGCCATTCAAATTTTATAATGCTAACTCCTTGGGCTGTCACACACACACACACACACACACACACACACATACACACACACACACACACACACAGTGCCTTATATTGAAACTTGTAGGCCCTAACAGAGAACTGGGGGAAAGTACTATTTACAAGGAGACTAGTAACTATTACAAGAAATAAGGTTTCCCTTGCTCGAAAGCCAGTCGTATCTGACTCTAGGGTGCAGTGCTCATCTCTGTTTCTAAGCCGAAGAGCCAGTGCTGTCTGCTTCTGCAGACGTTTCTGTGGCCATGTGGCATGACTAGACACCGGAGCACACCGAACACTGCTACCTTCCAACCGAAGTGGTCTCTATTTATCTACTTGCAATTTCTTGCTTTTGAACTGCTAGGTTGGCAGGAGCTGGAACAAAGACGGGAGCTCATTCCGTCCCGCAGTATGATATTATGAGAAACATTGAAAGGCAAATTTCCCTGTTCCCAGACTGCCAAGCCAGACTGCCTGGTTGCCATATCAAGTCATCGGAGAGTGTCTGTCTCTCTGTCTGTCTGTCTCTGTATGCATTCATGCCTGCAGAGGATATGGGATAGATGATGGAAGGATTAAGCCTACCAGAAGCTTCTTTCCTGCTATTCAAGGAATAATGCATCTATTATTGGGGGAGGGATTTTTGTTGTAAGGACCATCTTAGACCCATCTTTGAGAGAGATAGGGAGGGAGGGAGGGAGAGGGACAGCTCTCTTAAAGAAGTGAAAATTAAGACAAAGCAGTATGAAAACAAAAGCTTCAAAAAGGAATCAATTTATAAGGCAGAGATACTTTTAACAACAGGACCTTTGTGTCCACTGATGACATCCTGTTGATCCCTTGTCATTCATTTCCATTCTCCAGATTATGACAGGCTCTAGGGCCAGGCCATGTTCCTTTTACTTACTGTACTTGTCATTTTGTGTGTGTGTGTGTGAAACCAGATTACTTGAACAAATGTTTGTTTGTTTTTGCTTTTCCTTTGTGAAACTGAATTATCATTTTTGGATGTGGACTGTTCCTGCATTGCATCCTTTTGCAGCTGATGCTTATGCTACACAGGAGGACAAGCCCTGGTTTCTTGACACCTTCACCAAGAGTGAGGAGTTGAGTGTAAGAACTGCAAAGCTTTCATTAGTTCTACAAATGTACCCATTATGCAGTAGGCGTGGTTTGGGGAGATGATGATTAGGTGAATAATACCAAAGACACCTAACCCCAAAGACCTGCTCCTATTTTATAGTCACTTGCTGGCTGGCCAGAATAATGTACTTGCATCTAATGATTTCATATGATTATGCAGTTTTGTTTGCCATTTGAAATAATCGAACACATTCTGGAAAAATAGCAACCAAAGGTTTATTTCATTCCATCATATGATAATCACCATTGACATGCACCCTTGATAGCAATGCTTCAAAAGCTTGCGAAACATGCAACTTACAAACCATCTCTTTTTTCCATTAGAATAATAGTACTGTACTGTACAACAAAACAGCAGAGTGTATGGACATTATGGTTGATGAGCAGTCTTCTTTGCCATCTAAAACTCTCAAGTCTCTTAAGAACTGTTTCCCTTTTTCCAATATCCAATATTGTGAGAATTTACATACAGCAGAAGTGTCCTCAGTGATTAATTGTCCCATTACAAGTGGATTAATACATAGTCTTACAACTAGAGCATGTAAATCAAATATATTAGTGATTTTCTTCTCGTGTCTTCCCTGAAGAATTGTATCATTCTTCATTTTGCATATTTCAATGCAGCGTAACCCGCTGGAGTAATAATTTTGTGTAGGACTGAGAAGCAATTTTTAGATTGGGTCATATTATTATGTACCACTTGGGTCTAGTGCTCTGTATCTGGAAGTGCTTATTATTCCTCTGTCAAGAGAAGGTCCATGCTATTGGACCAAGCCAAGGAGCAATAATATGTCTGAATCAATTATATTTTCATTTGGAAGGATTTTCCCCATGTTGAGGTAATATTCCCTTGTCTGAGGTGAAAGCAGAAGTTAAATAGGCTCTACTGAATATTGATTAACAAATTACACTGACATTGGCTCCCCAAACAGACAAGCTATTAGTACATCTGCCACTGCAGTCTAGTTTGAAACTGTTGTCGGTGTGCAATCACAGTGATCATGATTTAGAAATAGGCTTTTGATAGCACAATTTTGTTGCATATGCTCAACTCATTTGGACCAAATGTGGACAAGCCTAGGGTATATGTCAGTGTTCTTTTGCTGTCTAACTAGGCATAGGACTAAGCCCTTTCATGTGCATCATTGATGGACATGGGATTCTACAGTTTAACATTACAGGGGAAAGGAAATTTAAGGTGAAGCTGCTGTGTTCTACTCTCACATAATGAGAGTGCTATTTGAAAAAAATTTATAGTTTCTTATCAATTATCAGAGAGGTGGTTAGAAAGCTTTGGGGTTTAGGTATTTGGCTGGCGAGCCAGATGTTGTAAGTTTAATTCCCTACTGTGTCTCCTGTGAGAAGAGCCAGCCTGTGTAATTCACATACAGTAGAACCCCGCATAACGAAAAAACTCCATTCTATGAGTTGCTTCGCTATGCGGTTTTTTCCATTATGCGAAGCCTATAGGAGTTGCCCCTGATAACGAACAAAAAATGTTTGTTATCCCGGGGGTCCCATTGACCGGGTATACCCCAGCTACCAAAAACCCCGCATAACAAACAATTTTTTTCATTATGCGGCGTATCACCCTTGCATAACGAACGCTTCGGTATGCTAATTTTTTGCTATGTGAAGTGTTCGTTATGCGGGGTATTACTGTACCTGAGAAACCATAATAGGGTCAAATGTACTTAGGCAATTTAAAATAATTGTCTGGGATTGGAAAGTGTGGGATGTTGCTGCTTCTTTTGAAATGCTGTTTTTGATATTTTGATATGCCATTGTATTTTTATTGTAATTATGTTTATTGTATTCATTGCATTGTATTTTTGGCTGTGCTTTTGTTATATCGTATTTTTGCTTCTGTTGTACTTGATCTTTATTTGACATGTTGTTAGCCACCCTGAGTTGGCCTGTGCTGAGAAGGGTGTGATACAAATTATATTATTATTATTATTATTATTATTATTATTATTATTATTATTATTATTATTATTATTATTATTATTATTATTATTATTATTATTATTATTATTATTATTATTGATGGATTAAAATATATTAGTTAGTCTTTACGGTGCCACAGTGTTTTTTTCCCCTGATGTGCCTGCACAGACTAACATAGCTATGACTTCAAAAACTACATGTATACCATGTTGATGAAAGATAAGATATGAAAGTAATTGAAACAATGTCTTTACTCTTAGATGTGAATTCTAGAAGGCTGCAGATGACTGCTTTGTTTTGTTTGTTTCAGCTGGCTTTCTTTGAAATTTATTCTTATATACCGCTTTCCTCGTCCAGCAGACAACCCAAAGCGGTTCACAATGCATAACATACAGAAATACAATATAGCACTGATACAAAGCAAAATACAGTTTTACAAGCAAAACAGCAATGCAAAATTACATAACAGTACATAGTATAACACCAATTACAATACAAAAAAACCACCCACAAATTCCCGTGCCTTCAGAGTCCCTTGAGGGGGGAGGGCGGTGCCCAGGATGCCGGCCGGTGGCGTGGCCAGGAATGCCTC
Organism: Bradypodion pumilum; assembly: GCA_035047305.1. NCBI lineage: Eukaryota > Metazoa > Chordata > Lepidosauria > Squamata > Chamaeleonidae > Bradypodion > Bradypodion pumilum. Next base: position 53,609,333 of record JAWDJD010000004.1, read on the forward strand.
TTCGCCCCCACCGGGGCCAAGTGCGCGGCGGCGGTGTTTCGCCCAGCGTCCCCCTCGCCTTTTAAGTCCTAGGGCAAGGGCGGGGGCCAGGACGCCGGCCGGTGGCGTGGCTGGGAAAGCCTCTTTGCCCCCACCAGGGCCAGCAATTGTGAGATTGCTACAGTAAAAGTAAAGGTTTCTCATGCTCAAACTCCATCATGTCCAATTCTAGGGTGCAGTGATCATCTCCATTTACAGCCCAAGAGCCAGTGCTCTCTGCATCTGGAGACCTTTTTGTGGTCAAGTGTCAGGCATTACTAGACACCAGAGCACATGGAACACTATTACCTATCCCAACAAAGCAGTACCTATTTATTTACTTGCAATGTCTTGTTTTCGAACTGCTAGGTTGGCAGGAGCTGCGACAGACAATGCTAACTGCTAATCAGTGGCATGTGGCAGGTTCCATGCCTTTTGTTTTGTTGTGTCAGCTTTCTGACCACTCCCCAAGTCTCTGTCTAATACAGGAGTTCTCAACCTTTTAAAGCCGGGGGCCAGGTCATGCTCCCTCAGACAGCTTCGGGGGCCAGATGGCCATTTTGCCCTTCCTCCACCACATGGCACTTCCTGGTGTGGTGGAGGTGGTGGTGGGGCCACATGAAATGGTGCCCTGGCCTGCATCCGTTCCTTGGGCTGCAGGTTGAGAATCCCTGGTCTAATATGAGACAAGTAAGACACAGAGTCTGTTCTTGGCTTGTGGGGTTACAGAGGATTAAAAGGCTGAATAATTGCTTGAAGTGATGTTATCTTCACAGTCTCTTCTTTTCACAGGGTGAACCAAAAGAGGGCTTCTAAGAGCTTCAACAAAAAGCTGATGATAAAATATGACAGTGAAGTCTTATAGTGAAGACTTCCTTTACAGAGCTCAGGACAGCTTAGATGAGGCTATCAGGAGTTTCTCATCCAGGACTTAATCAAGTCACATCCTTTGCTTTGATAATTGTCATTACTGTATTAGGTGATCTGGCCTAGACTGCTCCATGTTGCAAATTAATTTTCACTCTACTAGGAGGAGTAAGACTCCCCTACATCAATTTAGTCTTTTCTATCTATTAATATCCCACTATTCACAGATATCTCGTTATGTGCAGGAGTGAGATATCTCTATGTGCAGATGTTGTAGCAGTAATGTTCAATTGCCAGCCCACTGGCAAATGTATTCTTCTTTCCATGAAAAGATCTGATTTGTCTTCTTGCTGACTAACAGCTAGGTTGATAGTGATGTAACCTCCAACTTCCCTGCATAATAATATGCCTTTCAGTCCCTCCTGCTGCTCTAAATTTGGAACAGCACAATAACTTTACCCTTTTTATGGATGGCAAGAGAGTTCTTGGTGTCATTTAAAGTCTCCAACAAGCAAACAACAGGATTTTTTGTATGACAGTGAATTCAAAAAGTACAGGAGACAGTTCAGTAGTAGTCTTTTGGTGCTTGACCTCATTCGACCTAATAAATCACAAACAGATATTGCCAAGTTAGTGGTAATTGGAGGGGAAAGGGTATAATAGTCCACCATCCTTAGGCCCACGTTTTCTAATTCCTGAGGAAAAGTGAAGGGGTAAACCTTCAAGGTTTGAATTGAAGCAGGTGCCCAAACTACAATCCATGGGCCAGATCCGGCTTCTAATGCCAATTCATCCAGCCCGCATTGCTCCCAGAAGCAGAAGTAAAATGTGCCCGTACGGATGTGTTTTACCTCCACTTCCAGGAGCAACAAGGGTTTCTTGGAGGCTGGATCCAGCCCATGGGCCATAGTGACCAGCCCCCTGAACCACTGGCCCGTGGCTCAAAAAGTTTGGGTACCCCTGAATTAAAGTCTGATGCTCACATTGAGTTTGATCAAGTGATCTAGACTCACCACCGGTCTTTGTACAGCTCTCTACCTGTCAGTCAGAGATGAAACATAAGGGATGGTGCTCCCATCCTTGTCTTAAGAATTTTTGCCTAAAATACACTTGGTCAAAAACATTTTTGTAATTTGTCTTTATCAATATATTCATTTGGCAAAATAAGCACTGAGAAGAAAAACAAATTATTGTACATAAAAACTTTTGCCTAGCAAGCAGGACCATTTTTGACGTTTTTCATTCTCGTCTGCGAGAAAAAACAAAACAAGTGAAGATTCACATTATTACATGAAGGATTAAGGGTATGAGCAAAAATTGGTGCTGGAATCTTCTATTGACATCTCCATTAACATTTACTTGCATCTGATGAGGAGGGGTGAAGAGTCTAATTTTCTTTCTTCCTAACTCAAGTGAATTTCAAAGGTGCCTTTAGTTCTTGTAGATGCTTGGTGTCCTGGTAAAAAGCAGCATAGCAACCCTGCATTGGCTTCTTGTGAGACCACTTAGGTCTTGATTCCCAGGGCTAATTCAGATAGACACACAGTTTGCCTAAGATAAAAACAAGCCCTGTGCAGTTCCCCTGCCTGCCTCCACCCAGTTCTATTTCTTCATCTAAGCATCAATTCCCTGACTATCAAGTGAAGATAAAAATAGCCCTTGTCCTCCTTTGTAGCTGTATGTCTGTGTGCGTGTAGGTACACATTAGAAAAGTACAGTGTGGCAAGTTCAATGTGAAATCACAAAGGTGTGAGTATTGATACTGACAATATTCAAATGAGAAACATTTAACTTTCTTAGTAGATTTTTAAGTCCACTGTTTAGGCTCCTAAAAACATAACCAAGGTGCATTTTGCAAGAAAAAAATAGAAAATAATTAGGACAGTAGAGAAAGAAGGTGTGATTATATAATGATAATAATGGACTTACCTGAGCTCCCCAGTGGCTCAGTGGGTAAAAGCACTGTGTTTGGAGACGGAAAGGACAGGGTTCGATTCCTTAAGAGCTGCATGATAGGGGCATAAAAGGAGCCCCATTCTGGCATCCCCTGTAAAAATCCTTTCAACCCAGAATAATCTCTGACATGAAAACACACCTTTGTGGTTATTTTAAAGATTAGCAGGTACAGTGCTCTGAATATTCAAAGGTACCACCTAGTTATTTTTTTATTACTGATACTATACTGTAGAATACAGAGGAGGCTTGATATTTGTATCGATGATTTCAACTGATCAGTAACCTGTCATGCAAAAAAATCTTTTCAAATAATTTGCTCATCCAGGGAAAGCTGCACAGGAAGTGTCCTCCCTTGGTACATAGATGCTGCAAAAAGTTATTTCTGAGCAGCTGCTCACAAATCAGAAAGAGGAGTAGTGTCTGAGAAATGTGTGTGAAAACGTGATCCCAAAAATCTGAAGTGTTGCTTGAGGCTTTTAATGGGGTGGGAGAATGGACAGAAACATTGCCGTGGCTGTCTTCATGTACTGGAGAAAGATGACAATTGGAAAGCAAGCTTGTAAATTTCACATTCGCTGCCTGCCGTTGCAGCTGAGCTCTAAGCATGGGAAAGCAGAAAGGGTGGGAGTTGCAGAATCATAGCCTCTCTGCAGTCAGGCAGCTGCAATAACTGCAAGGGGTGGAAGGCATGGCCCAGATTTCTTCCCCTTCCTGCCCTGTTCAGTATTACAGGGATGTCTTCGGAGAGTCACAGCAGCTCCTGTGACCCAAGTCAAAGAGGATTGGCTCCGCTGCCCCTGCTCTGGGATTGCTCCAGGCATTTGATGGGATAAAAGTGCTGCAGTGAAGGAAGGTGGTTTAGTGACTCAGCACTTTTCTCTCTCCCCCCCCCCACCCCACATGCTTTTTTCTCTGCTGCAGTATTAACTCTCTCTTTGCATGCTATGCAAGAGGCACACTTGATGACTTTTCTTATGACAGCTGGCATAAGCTGTGAGAAGGTAGAACAGAACATTGTTGAAAGTCCAGGCTGGATCAAACTAGTTGCCAGTTGGAATAGCATTATATAGAGCCGTGATGGTGAACCATGGCACTCTGGATGTGCTTGGACTTCAATTCCCAGAAGCCCAAGCCCCCGTGAATCCACACGAAGGGGTTTGCTGCGATTCATCTGGCCCGTGCCACCCTCATCGCTCCTGGAAACGAAAGCAAAACGCGCCGTACGGGGAATGAAATCAGCAGCATAAACTCAAAGTGCAGCAGCCATGCAGTTTTTCAGAAATGATAAATTTCAGATTCTTCTCCCCAAACCCCGAAGTTCAGAAACTCCCTTGGGATTCCTTTTATTGTGGGAAAGCCATTAGGGACTGCAGGATCGGGAAAGTATTTAATCTTTGAAAATGGCTACATCAGTAAAATTATCCTGGTGCCAGGAGTGTTGAGAAATTAAAAAGTTCCCAATGGCTTCCTGATTATGAAAGGTATTCCACAGCCGTCTGGGTATCTTTGGGGAAGAAACTGGAAATATTTTAAAATTTATTTTAAAAGAAATCATCCTGACTGCTGACATCATTATTATTTATTATTATTAATTTTTATTATTATTATTTTGATTTCTATACTGCCCACTTGGCCAAGGCCAACTCAGGGTGGTTCACAATCATAAAACATGATTAAAAACTGCTTAAAATCTACCCTCCCTCTTAAAAAGAGTGCAGGGACCAAGGGCTGCGATCATCAGCTTTACATGGCAGGGCTGCGATCTTTTAGGAGTTCTCAACCTTTTCAGGTTGGGGGCCAGGTCACACTCCCTCAAACAGTTTAAGGGACTAGTTGTGCCCCACCACAATTTACGGCTGCCGTAAATGAGTCCACGGCTGATTCCAGTGGTGGCGGCTGCTAGAGCAAGGACAGATTATCTAAGAGACCATGTCTCTCTAAGAACTTTTGTCCATCCAACCAGAGCGGACCGGAGGGGCTCTCTAATTGTACCATCGGCTAGAGGGGCCTGTCTCTCTAGCATAAGAAGGAGGGCCTTCTCTGTGTCTGCACCAGCCCTTTGGAACCTCTTGCCAATAGAGTTATGGCTCCAGATGGAATTGCTGCCCTTCAGGAAATAACTCAAAACCTGGCTGGCGGGGCAGGTGTGGGGCACTGATGGAGAAGTGACCCCTGCCTGCTGGCTTGTTTAAATAGATAATCAGGAGCTCCCGTCTTTTCATGGATGGGGTTGGTGGGCTTTTTAATGGGGGATGGTTTTTCAATGATTTTATTGTGATATTCTTTGTATCTGTTTTTATGCTTTTTATCTGTCAGCCACCCAGAGTTGCCTCAGTGAGGGGGCGTTGATACAAATGTGAAAATTAAATTAAAATTAAATTAAATTATTTGGTGCCACAGGCTGGAATTGGCCTGCGAGCTGTTTGAGCTGATGACTGAAAGATGCCTCTCCCTAGAGGTGGGATTGTGGAATTGCTTTGTCACTATTTGTACTTATCCATTCCAAATTTGCAAAGAAATGAAATGTTACAAAACCGCCAGTGAACTCTCCTCCCTAGGAAAGCCAATTCCTGGGAACATTGCCCTGAAACTAGCAGCTCCTTAGAAAGCTGGGAAGGCTGCAAATTATTTGGGTGTACTGTAGAAATTAGACTTGATGGATCCTTCCAAAGCTGTAATACTTACCGTACATAGTTTTCTATGGTTGTGGCGATTTTTTGATTGTTTGTTTAGTCATCTCATTTTCTACATTTCAGGCTCTTAGTGATTACTTCTGGTTCTGCTGGTTGTGAAGAAAATGTGACATTTGCTATTCAAATGAAAATTGACTGAGAAACATGCTGTTGCGTGTAACACATCTCCAAAAGCTTTCCTTAAACAAAAGCCAGGGGTATAAACATTCTAGTTGCAAATGGCATACAGTACTGTATATTCAATATTGTCGCTAATCGCATTTTTCTTGTCTAAACCTCTTTCTGGAATATTTGCAATATTGGGGAATGTCAAGATCAATCACTTGGCAATTTTTAAATGACCTATTCCATTTCTCTCACAATTATTATTGGCTCCACTGTCCCTTCTTTCTGTAATGAACATTGAAAATCCCACACCAGTTGTCTTTAACCCTGACAGCTGGCGCTATTAATTCATTTGCCATCCCTGTTGTCTTTATCTTTTTCTTATGACCCTTTTAACTAACATTGCTCTTTCCTCTTGTATGTCTTACATTCTGCGCATTTTGAGCTCAAATCTTTGGAGACTGCTTACAGCATTATGGAACTGGTGTTGTTGTCAGGTAGAGAAACTGGGAGCAGAAATAGTTTTGAAAAGTTTGTACAGCAACAGGACTTATGCAGATGCCACATCTCCTTTCTGAAATGTAACTGATGTAGGTAAAGGTAAAGGTCGCCCTTGCTTGAAAGCCAGTCATATCCGACTCTAGGATTCAGTGCTCCTCTCTGTTTATAGCCAAAGAGCCAGTGCTGACTGTGTCTGCAGACATTTCCATGGACATATGGCAGGCATGTCTCGACACCGTAGTGCACGGAACGCTGTTTACCTTCCCACCAAAGAGGTACCTAATTCTCTACTTGCAATTTCTTGCTTTCAAACTGCTAGGTTGGCAAGAATTGAGACAGAGACAGGAGCTCACTCTGTCATGCAGTACTCAGGTCTCAAACTGCTGATCTGCCGACCTTCCAGTCATCAAGTTCAAGCGTCTTAACCACCAAGCCACTGAAGTCCCTTTAAAAGGACTTCTACATTCTTTTAATAAAGCAGTGGAGTGAAATAGTTGCTTTTGAAAGTACAGTTTGGACCAGAATCTCAGCAAACCCTGCAATTTTTTTGTCACAAACTGTGTTGAACTGTGAGAAAGTCAGGAGGGATCTTTTTGCCAACTTAGGAGAGCCCACTCTTATAGTTTCTATTTCTTCATTAGATGAAGAAGAAAGATAATTTTTTCTCTATGATGCTGCTGGAGAATAAAAGATTGAAAGTAGGACAATGCTGTTATTAGATGTATAAATTAAGATGTCTCAAAGTAATGAGCTAAGATTGGGAAGCTGGAGATAAAGCTGACAGGATGTCAAAGCCACAGTGCTTGTATTTTTCATAGTTGAAGGTGGAATAAATCATAAAATGTATTGCTGGCAGTGTTGTCTTCTTCAAGTGGTAGCTAATAAGTAATACTAGCTACTAGTTAGGCCTCAGTTTACTCTTTGACTAAATTCACACTTAACATTTTATCTCTAGGTTTATTGACATGCTGCATGTCACATCAGACACCTGTGTGTTTCATTTGAACTAGGGCCAGCCTTTGTATTTTAATACAGGGGCCAACAATTTTCTCTTCATCATTGCAGGCATTGTTAAGTATAAGGCAGAAAACCTGTGGCTAGGAATGTGAGTGGCAACTCATTAACTAGTGGCAATTCACACTACAATTTATGAAATTACATTTATGCACAATAGACTTTAATCCAGTGTTTTCCAACCTTTGATTTTGGGACTTCAGTTCCTAGAAGCCTAAGTCAATTTTCCAAAGTACTGACTCAGGCTTCTGGGAATTGAGGTCCCCCTGTGGGGAATGTGCAGACTTTATCTGCAAATCTCATGACTAAAGCATTTAGTCAGAACTACGCATTTTTGTAATTCTTCCTTAATTTCACCCCTACTTTTAATCACCAAAGGATTTGATTTAAATAAGGGGTGAATAAAAATTGGTGATAGAAATATTGGTAATTCAAGACATGCAGACAATATCAGTCTTGATAAAAAGCAGCAATGACTGTTTTAGAAGGAGTCTTGTTGTTGTTCAGTCGCACAGTCGATTCCGAACCTTTACGACCCTTTGGACCATTGTCTTCCAGGCGCCTCTGTCCTCCACCATCCCCCTCAGCCTTCCCAGTTCTGTGCCCATTGTGTCTACAATACCATCCAGCCATCTCATCTTTGGCCTCCCCCTTCTTCTTTTGCCCTCCACCTTTCCCAGCATCAAGGCCTTCTCAAGTGAATCCTCCCTTCTCATTTGATGTCCAAAGTACTTTAGCTTCGTCTTTACTATTTAACCTTCCAATGAGCAATCAGGGTTGATTTCTTCTAAGATTGACCTATTTGTTCTCCTCGCTGTCCAGGGGACTCTCAAAACTCTCCTCCAACACCACATTTCAAAGGTGTCTATTCTTCTGCGTTCAACCTTCCTAATTGTCCAGCTCTCACAACCATACATTACCACCGGGTATACCATTGCTTTGACTATTCTAAATTTTGTTTGCAATGTTATGTCTCTGCTTTTCACTATGTTTCCCAGGTTTCTCATGGCTTGTCTCCCCAGAATCAGTTGCCTTTTTATTTCATGGCTGCAATCCCCATCTGCAGTGATCTTTGATCCTAAGAATGTAAAATCTGTCACTGCTTCTACTTCTTCCCCATCTATTTTCCATGAACTGATCGGGCCTGTTGCCATTATCTTGGTTTTCTTGATATTGAGTCTCAAGCCAGCTTTTGCACTCTCCTCCTTCAGCCCAATCAAGAGGTTCTTTAGGTCTTACTCACTTTCTGCCATTAGGGTGGTATCGTCTGCATATCTCAGATTGTTGATGTTTCTCCCAGCAATTTTAATCCCATATTGTGATTCCTCCATCCCTGCATTGCACATTATGTGCTCTGTGTATAAGTTGAATAAGCAGGGTGACAAAATGGGATTGCAGTGGCTCAAGTAGGTAAGATGCTGACTGGGAAGTGGAAGGTCAGCAGTTCGATTCCTGAGTACTGCAGGATGGAATGAGCTCCCGTCTTGGTCCCAGCTCCTGTCAACCTAGCAATTCGAAAGCAAGAAATTGCAAGTAGATAAATAGGGACCACTTCGGTGGGAAGGTAACAGCGTTCTGTGCGCTCCAGTGTCTAGACATGCCTGCCACATGACCATGGAAATGTCTGCAGAAGCAGACAGCGCTGGGCTCTTCAGCTTTGAAACAGAGATGAGCACTGCACCCTAGAGTCGGATACGACTAGCTTTCGAGCAAGGGAAACCTTACTCCTTTTCCTATTCCAAACCACTCTGTCATTCCGTGTTCTGTCCTAACTGTTGCTTCTTGACTCATGTACAGATTTCTCAGGAGGCATATGAGGTGCTCTGGTATTCCCATCTCTTTAATTACTTGCCACATCTTGTTGTGGTCCACACAATCAAATGCCTTAGTGTAGTCAATAAAACAAAAATAAACTTGAAGTCTTGAAGAAGGTGAAAGAAGAAAATGTGAAAGCTGGAGTGCAGTGGGAAGAAGCAACTATGGAATCCAGCCTCTGTGCCCCTAGTAAGGGGCATTATATGGTTTGCATTTCAGAAACACATGAAAACTAAACCTAGTGTCTGCAGAATTTAAATCAGTAGCACAAATTGTGTGTTGTGCTTTGAGTGGCAGTGTCTCACCTTCTTTGACTTAGAAAAGCCACCTTCACACTACTCTGCTATTTGCAGCTACATTTTATAGCTGTTAGCACTCAAAATGTGGTTCACTTATTGCTATTGCTTCCCCAATTCCAGTCCAATCCCTTCTTAACAGCATCTATTAACATGTGGTATTCCCTTCTTCCATCAATAGATTGGGCCTTATGGAAAAGTGTTTTAAAAAAACCCTCCCCGTCTTTCTTTTCTCCTATAGCCTTAAGCAGCTGTCATTTAGATTGAAGCACAATTGTTAAATAGCCCCCCTTCCTGATTGATAGAGGCTTGAAATGTGCTGTTCTACCATTGTAGAAAGAAGCAGAAAGGGGAGATTGACGGACTCATTAGCCATGCAACTGCTGGATTGACTTTTACAGAAAACTCTCTCTCTCTCTCTCTCTCTCTCTCTCTCTCTCTCTCTCTCTCTCCACCTCTTCTTCCACCCACAGCCCGCCACCAGCACCTGCCATCTCCCCAGCCTCTTCTGCTATGCAATGTTAAATTATTGCATAAGGGGAAATAATCTGTTACACTCAGTCTGTAGGGGACTAGCACACCAGTTGCAGGCTGGCTAGTACTGGCATTAATCAGTTTGAGATGCCAAAGAACAAAAACCGAGATGCTGCCCACAGGCATTCACATTGTTTACCAGTAGGCCATAAATATTGATTCATAAATATGCAGAGCCTCCTCTTATGCATAAGAAAGAAATGACAAATGCAGGAGGCAAGAGGATTTGTGAACAGGGCAGAGTCAACCTTCTGCAGCAAAGAATGGGGGGGGGGGGAAATACTAGGCGTGACGATAGAAGGACTCCTTCTACTTGACAGAAACCTCTTCCCATTTAGCAGCCACCATAAGACCTTTGCTGCTTCAAAGTACATGAAGTTCTGCCCCAGGCTAGGGAAATCTATGATAGGTTTCAATCCCTGGTTGTTTATGTTTACAAACCAACTAGATCAGGTAGGATGTAGCAATATGTAGACTAGGTAGCGAAATGCCAATACAGATTCAAAAGGAACTGGAATTCTCCCACCAGTTTCTCTGGAATCCACCTTCCTAGGAAGAAAAGTTGAAGCTCACAAACCAAGACCCTATTTTAACTTCATTACAACTCACAGTAACTCTCTGAGACTTGAGAACTAGAATTCGTTCCTGGGCCCACCTGAGATGTTCCACTCTGCCACTGTGTTTCCTCTCCAAAACATCCCCCCCTGTGTTCCGTGGAGATCTGCCATCCATGTTCTCACCAGGCCTAACCATTTTTAGCTTCTGAAATCAGGTGAGTGACTGACAAGATTTGGACAGGGGTTTTCATAGGCTAGTATGGACTCTCATCAGCAGTTCGATTCCTGAGTACTGCAGGACGGAATGAGCTCCCGTCTTTGTCCCAGCTCCTGCCAAACTAGCAGTTTGAAAGCAAGAAATTGCAAGTAGATAAATAGGGACCACTTTGGTGGGAATGTAACAGCGTTCCATGCGCTCCGGTGTCTAGTCATGCCTGCCACATGACCACAGAAATGTCTGCAAAGCAGACAACGCTGGTTCTTTGGCTTTGAAACAGAGATGAGCACTGAACCCTAGAGTCGGATACGACTGGCTTTCGAGCAAGGGATACCTTTACCTTTATGGACTCTCCCACCTAGGCAGCACTTTAAATTGCTCTTCATCCTCCTCCAGCAACAAATTTTATGGGGCGATAATAGTTTCTCAGTTACAAAGGTGTTCTTATTCATAACCACTATATTTGGACTTGCACAAAAATATGAAATCCAAAGTGCACACTGTGGCTCCAGTTCTGAATTTGTCTGAAATACCTCAGGCCTTTCAATATTTTATAAAGTGGTGGCCCTGTCTGATTCTGAGAGAGAAGAGGGAGAGAGAAGGAATCTTAGGAGAGGGATCTTTCTTGACCTCTAATCAGCATCATATTAGCAGTCACCATGAAGTCACCTTCCAAATTTATCCACTCCTTTTTAGAGACTAATTAGGCTCCTTGGGAAACGGGCAAGCTGTTCATATATAGTGTCACAAAACCTGGGTCCCATGAGATGAGCAAAGCTGCCACACAGTCTCTTTTAGCCTGGCCTTCTGTTCCTTTGGATTGATGCATTCCTGAATCATATTGCACTAAAGTTGAAAAGGCTTATCTCAAACATTTTTAACCTTGACAATTGTAAATAACTAAAGGGTCTGGCTACCTGATGAACCTTTTGCCTTGCAATAAACCAATCTTTGTCATTTTGGCTGGGATGGTGTGATTGAAAGTTGGTCTTACTAGCAAGCTTCCAATGAATTACACTCATACAACATGTGTATGTACTTTATTAAATGCTCAAACATATCTTGTACAAACCTGGTATAAAAGATTTTTCAGTGGAGTATTTATTTATATGTGCAATTTATGTCCCATTACATGTACAAAAGAAAATCTCGTAAATGGCTGAAATAACACTATTGCCATAAGCTGCTTCTGGTTAAAATATCTAATCATTTTAACATTTCAATATGTTTGCATTTTATTAATATTTTACATATGTCCATAATTCTAAACTTAGCAGTGCTCTGACACAAATAAAGAAAGGGCCAAAGATGCTAAAGATCAGAATTTTATATGCATCATGTTAAGACTGTTAGGCGGAATCAGTGTGTTTAAGAGTTCAAATTAACTGAAGTCAATATTTAGTTGATATCCAATTAAACCTGAATTGAAAGGGAGTGTTACTGATATGTGGTTTTAAAGGAAGGAGGAGTCTGATGGAGATTGAGGTAAGCAGCAGAATCAGTTTTTGCTGAGGAGTAGTGCTGGGTGACTTGGAGAAATGGAGATAGGTGCTTACCTTCAGTAGAACGGTGCATCTTGTTGACCACTTCTTTTTAAAAAAAATTAATGGACAATGAGAATCTTGAAAGGAGGTCCCTTATTGAGGAGTAGGTGAGAAATGGCTCCCTAGACCAGATATGGGGAAACTATGACCCTACTGCTTTTATGAGCTCAGCTTTTGTGGGATTTCATCCACCCCAGGCAATATGAGCAGCAGGAGCATCTGCAGCTGAAGGAAGAGACAGAGATCTCTGAAGGGTATATGTGAAAGGTCAACTACAAATTGCATGGATTACAACATTCAGAACCCCCCAGCCACTGTGGCAAATTTTCATGGTGGTTACACCATTCTGGGAGCAGTACTCCAATGTTGGACCTTTGTCCACCCTCATGGCCTTCACAGTAGATGAAATAATATCATCTAATGGTGCTTATGCTACAAAGAAACATTTGGCCCTCCAGACATTTTAGGTTACAACTCCCACAGTCCCTTCCCTTTGACCATACAAGTTAGGGATTCTGATAACTGGGGAAAAAACAAGGAGATAGATGTCAGGATAAGTGTCCATTATCTTGGTACACGTTAGCATCAATGGTACTGGGAAATATTTTTTTAAAGTCCTGGGTGCCAAAGGTAAGTTGCAAGAAAGATGTTCAAGTCTAAGACTTATGAGGTCACATTGTGAGAAGTTCTTAGTGTAAATGCATAAATGTTTCCAGTCTTCAGAAAAGAGATAAAAGGACATAACACTGAGATTACAAAAAAGATGCCAGTACCATTGAAAGAGAATAAAGAGACATATGAATATTGTGCATGAAAAGTCAAATTGAAGAAAAAGGCGAATCCCTGAAGCCTTAAAACCAAGGTAGTGAAACTGGAATAATTCTTATTAATAGAAAACATAGATTTAAAAAGCATATCAGGAACCTGGTAGAACTTAGAACAATATGAGTCTTACATAGTGCACACTCAATTGTTATTGCCATTTTTAAAATTCCTGTATCACTGCCTATGATCTGAACAAAAGAAAGAGATCTTGTGGTTGTCATGGGTAGCTTAATGAAAGCTGTCTTTATACAGTGGCAGTTGTAATGAGAAGTTCCATATTGAGGAACAGGCTGAATGAAAAACTGATCACAGCTCTTATTCCTCTGTCTCTAAAACAATGTTGCAGAATTTGAAAAGGTATTAAATTTCAAACATGGATGTTTGATGAATTTGGCCTAGTTTTCAGTGTGATCAATAAATCTCAGTGGTATAGCCAATGACTAGAATGTTGGACTATAGTCATGTTGGACTACAATTTAGGAAGATATGGGTCAAATCTCAATCTGCCATGAAAATTCTCTGAGTGACTGGACTAGTCACAAGACAAAATCCTCTTGTATAGTTATGCAAATAGCACAATGTTTGGCGGCAAAGTGTCTTAAATTGAGAAACTACTGTAGACTTCATCACCTGTATATTGAGTTGCACAAATTCGTATGCAACAGAATGTATGTGGTAATTTCTGAGGCAGTTCACCTCAAAAAATTAAGCTATTTGTGTTATATTAAGAGGGGTACACAGAAAGAGCTTCCTTGAAGATTGTGGTATTTTTCTTAACCACAGTCAGCGTACCCTGGTAATGGCAACCTTGAGTTGCCGGCTAATTTTTCTCACACTTGGCTGTGTAAAAGGAACTGCAGAATGAACTCATCAAAAGGTGCCTTCATTTTGGCAGTTTCATATCTGGCATAAGCATGGAAAAAGAAGAGTGAGGTAAGAGGATTTGGGGCATAGATTTTAAGCCTTACCTATCTCTCAGTGTGTTGTTGCCAAAACAAAATGGAGAGAGGAGAGCTACTTACGCTGATTTGAGCTCACTGAAAGAAAGGTAGAACATAAATAAGACAAACAGATTTCAATCTTACTGTACATCTGCACGCTTGACATTTGTTAGCAATAGTTAACATCTACCGTGCATTTGGACTATGATCTTGAGGCAGTGGTAGGCATCTCATTGGATGACTAGAACAAATGTCTTCATACCATTTTTATTTGGTGTCCCAACCAAAACCTCCCAATGCAGCCAGCTGACCCCATCTCACTGTTTAATTTTCCAGTTGAGTTGGTGGGAAAATCATGGTTTTATATCTAAGGTATCCATAGCTCTAGTCTTCATAATTCAGGCAAATCCAATGTTCAGCAGGTGTGCCTTGTGTGTCTTTCAGGATAATTTCTGGTAGTATGGTACTTCCAATCTCAGAAAATACATGCCTTAATTGAACCACTGCAAACAAAATTGTGCAGGTTCTCATAATGGTCTTCCCGATTTTAGCATAATTTGGAAATATTGACTCTCTTTTCTTTTTGCCTGCCAGTTTTTATTGGTGCTTATCTGGAACTATTCTTCAGCACTTCGACCAAAGGCTGACTTACTTATCCATGTAAATCAGCCTTCATGTACTGTATGTTTGTTAAAATTCAAATTATTCTCTTATTTTATATAGTCACTGAACACCCAGAGACAATGAATTATCACTTGTCCTACTCTAGATTTCAAGAGTGCCCTAAAAGATGGAGAACTACTATTTTATATGTACTTAGGAGTACCTTAGGAATATCAGTGTTCACTACTGTGCCAGAAAGAATCCTTCTTGCTATGGCATTTGTTGTTCAGTCGCACAGTCGATCCGATCCTTTGCGAGCCCATGGACCATTGCCCTCCAGGCACCTTTGTCTTCCACCATCCTCCTCAACCCATCCAGCTCTGTGGCCATTGCATCTACAATACCATCTAGCCATCTCATTTTTGGCCGCCCCGTCTTCTTTTGCCCTCTACCTTTCCCAGCATCAAAGCTTTCTCAGGTGAACCCTCTCTTTTCATTTGATGTCCAAAGTACTTTAGCTTCATCTTTACTATTTGACCTTCTAATGAGCAGTCCGGGTTGATTTCTTCTAAGATTGATCTGTTCTCCTCGCTGTCCAGGGGACTCTAAAAACTCTCCTCCAACACCACATTTCATAGGCATCTATTCTTCTGCGCTCAGCTTTCCTAATGGTCCAGCTCTCACAACCATATATTACCATTGGGAATACCATTACATTGACTCTGCAAATTTGATGTCTCTACTTTTAGCAGTTCTTCCTTGCCGTCCGCCCTCCCCGGCTGCTGCCTCTTCAACCTCCAGCCAGGTGGATGGTGGCCGAAAGTCTGACTTAATTTCATAAATTAAGTCATTACATGACTTAATGATATAATCATTACTACAAAGTGAACCAGCATATTGGTCCCTTCTCTCTTACATAACGAAATAGTGGAAAGTTGGTTGATTACTAGAATAGCAGTATGGGCTTGGAGTCCAGAGTCTATTTTTCTGGCATCTGTCCCTCCACACAAAACCAGAAGTAACCAGAAAATAACACATGATTTGAGGAAAGAAAGAAAATAAAACTCCTAGTATTCCTGGGATAACAAAACATGAAAGGCCATACGTTCTTTGAAAGGAGAAATCACCACTCACAGTTTACTTAAGATGAAGGATATAGTATGCAACAAAACATTGGCTTTGAGAATGCACATTGAATGATGCTACAGAGTCTCAGTTCTTCTGTGTGGATGAAGTTGCAGCCTTTAACACAGGCAGCTATGGAAAATGAAATGCATTTAACATGCTGATTTATCTTAGGATGCTTTGGATTTCTTGGATTGGCAGGATGATCAATGAGCAAATACCAAAATGGATGAATTACTAAAGACCAAGAAACTGTAAAGCATATAAAATGCAAAACAAAAAAAGCCCAAAACCTAGAATTCTTTAGTCATGTATTGAGAAATTGCAAGTACACATTGTTAGAGCTGAGCATTCAAGGTTAAATAAATGAGAAAAGTAGTGCAGGAAGAACTTCTGGGTGAAGAACCTGGGAGGCTTATTAGAATATAACACAATAGCATTTTTAAAGCTATTGTATCCAAAGTCAGAATATTCGCAGCAACATTCTATGCAAACACTTATAGTAGCAAAGATGGAAGACTTGACTAAAATGAAAGCAAAGAGAGATGAAAACATTGGTTATTACATATATGCAGTATTAATGAGAACTAATACTTTGGAAACTACTATGGTCCATTTTCTCAACATAGGTGTTTGATAAATACTTATTTGGCACTCGGTCTCTAAACGGTTAGCCGTCACTGCCGTAAAGTACTAGTCCCCTCTATTCAGGACTAGTTAGACCACATCTAGAGTACTGTGTCCAATTCTTGGCATTGCACTTTAAGACAAATGCAAATAAATTAGAGCAGGTACAAAGAAGGGAAACAAGGATGATCAGAGGACTGGAAAGCAAGCCATATGAAGAATGCAAGTGTGGCGCCAAAATGGCCACCGCGCTCTTTGCGGGGGCCCCCACCCGGACTCAGACATCCGGGTGAGTTAGGGGGCATGGCCACCCTCTTTAAAAGGGGTGGCCACGAGGCAGCCGCGCTGCCATTTTGGAAGCGACGGAGAGGAGAAGTTCGCTCCGCCGCTTTCTCCCCGGCTTTTGCCCCGATCTTTGCCAATTTTCTCCTCTTTTCTGATTATTTGCTTGGGAGACATGGCTCCCAAGGGCAAGGCACCGGCTCAGAAGCCGCGGCCGAGGGGGAGGGCTCTGCCCACCCCCCCATCATCTGGGGCCGCCTCCGGGCCAGAGGGCTCAGGCGGCACCCCTTCAAGCAGGTGGTGGGGTTAGCGTTCCCACTGACACCAATGCGGGTCAGGCGTCCGCCTGGCCCTCTGGGGTTACAACCCCTGCTATGCCTTTGCCTGGCTCGGGGCAGGTTGGCCCACTTAGGCCTGGTGCGGTTTCCGCCCCACCATTCTTCCGGCCCCTCATGGGCCGGACTACTGGGCATGGCCCTATTCGGGCAGGGATCCCCAGCTGGGTTTATCCAACAGCAATCGCCCGGCGGCCCATCCGGCCCATCCAGCCCACTTTATCCAGGGGGTCTGAGACCGTCGATGCCCTCCTTGCACGCATTGCTGTGCTGGAGGCATCAATGGGCATTGCCCCACCACCTCCAGATGGTGGGCTTGCAAACCCTTTGGTTCTGGCCAGCATGTCAGCCACGACTGTCCAACGGGCCGCTAGCTGGGTCGAGCTGCTTGAGGCTGTCAGGCCAGCCCAAGCTGGTGCCTCGCAGCTCCCCACCAGAACATCACTTCAGGGCTTTCCGCCGGGGACCAGTCCTGCATGGCAGGGGTGCAGCGGCACGCAGAGCTTGATATCCATCGCGAGCTCCGACGCCCGCCGTGGGCCGGAACCCCCAGTGGGGGCGGCCCACGGGAGTGCACCGAGTGAGAAGCCTGGTCAATTAAGCACACCAGTGACACTACCTAGCACTACTGGGGGGTTCAGTGGCCATGGCCACAACAGGTTACTGTAGGAGGGCAGTTGTATTCACACTGTCCCGTTAATTCTTGGTTGTCCAATTACCCCCCGGTTATGACAGGGGTGACCGCCCCTGTGGGTATTTCCAATGTGTCAGGGGTTATTCAGGGCCCACTGCACGTACCCCCAATTCAATCCGTGCCGACCGCGGCCCTGCTGGCGGCCGGTTATTCCTTACCACTGGGTGATCATCTCTCTCAGGCCACAAGGGAGAAGATTTGGCGGGGGGAATATGTGGACATTTTCTCCCTCCTGAACCGTGAACCCACCAAGGAGGCGAGGGAGGGGCAGGACGATAGGGACAAAGAGTTGTCCCGTCGTCGTAAGCCACCTCGCACATGGGCCAATTGGTTACCGGCCTATCTAATTTATATGGCGGTATACCTGAGGGCACGTCCTGACCTGGCCATCCCGATGGGCCAATATCTGGATAATATTTATCGGGCTGTGGTGGATTTCCCTGGCCCGTCATGGTTGGCTTATGATGAAAAGTTTAGGATGAGAGTGGCCCTCCATCCTGAGATGAGGTGGGATGAACCCTGCCAGCAGTTGTGGCTGCTGTATATGACCCCCACGCGGCCAGCACCGGGTGACCGGTACCACTGTGGCCATGCCGTTCAGCGGGCTGCTACTACACAGACTCCCCGCCAGCCGGCGGGGCAGGGGGTTCCAGCTCGCCTGCTGTGTTGGAGCTTCTCCGCCAGCGGAGTGTGCAACAAGCGTCAGTGTCGGTTCCGGCACGAGTGCCCCTCTTGTTCTGGCCCTCACGCTGCCTCCGCATGCCCGCGGGCTGGTGGGTCACGAGGCAGAGGAAGGGGTGGGCAGGGGGCGGTCAGAGCTCCCTCTGACTGCGCTACCCATCAAAAAGGCCCCCTCCCCAATTAATGTCCAGGTGCTGGAACGTTGGCTTGCCGCTTATCCTAGACAGGATGATGCGAGGTACCTACTTGAGGGTTTTCAGTTTGGCTTCCGCATACCATTTCAGTGTGTACGCGGGCCTCAGGACACCCTGAACTTACTTTCTCTCAGGGGTAATGAGGATATTGCTGCCCAATATATAGCCAAGGAGGTCATGGCAATGAGGGTGGCTGGGCCATTTGCTGACCCACCATTCCCAAACTTAAAAGTGTCACCTTTGGGTTTAGTCCCCAAGAAGTCCTCGGGTGAATTTCAACTAATTCACCACCTTTCGTACCTTGCGGGCTCTTCGGTCAATGATGCGATACCTGATGACCTTTGCTCGGTCAGGTATACGTCCTTTGACCAGGCCTTACAGATGGTACGCTCGTGTGGCCCAGGGGCGCTACTGGCAAAGTATGATATCAAATCGGCATTCCGATTGTTGCCAGTGCACCCGGACGACTTTGAGCTGTTAGGTTTTTGTTTTCGGGGCAATTTTTATGTAGACAAGGCCATGCCTTTTGGCTGCTCTATCTCATGTTCGGCTTTCGAACGATTTGGCACCTTCCTTCAGTGGGCTTTTGTTTGTAGATCAGAGTCCTGGTCTGTAGCCCACTACCTCGATGATTTTTTGTTCAGAGGGGAACACGGCACGGACACATGTGCTCGTCTCCTCACCACTTTTCAGGCGCTTATGCAGGAACTGGGTGTTCCCCTAGCACCTGAAAAGACTGAGGGACCAGCCACCACTCTCACCTTTTTAGGTATTGATATTGACACCGTTGCCCAGACATCCAGGTTGCCCATGGAAAAGGTGACTCGAATCTCTGATGTGATTCTGGCAATGCTTGCCAGGCGTAAGGTCTCTCTCCGAGAGTTGCAGGTGCTTCACGGCCACCTCAACTTCGCCTGTAGGGTAGTAAACACCGGGCAGAGCCTTTGCCAGGCATCTGTGTGACGCCATGGCAGGCCTTTTGAAATGTCACCACAGGGTACGGCGGACCAGAGGTTTACGGGCAGACCTTACAGTTTGGCTCACATTCCTACAGGACTTTAATGGTATCTCCTTCTGGAGATTGGAGCTTATGCTCAGCCCGCATTTCCAAGTGCAGTCGGATGCCTCCGGCTCCCTGGGTTATGGGATTTACTTTGAGAGAAGGTGGTCCTATGGTCAATGGCCTCAGACATGGCAAGGCACGGATCGTTTACGCGATCTTACTTTCCTGGAGTTTTTCCCCATCTTGGGGGTCCTAATGCTCTGGGAGGATAGGTGGGCTATTTCGGTAGTTCACTTTTGGTGTGACAATGCTGCAGTGGTGCACATTGTCAACGCCCAGACATCCAGATCCCCCAGAGTTATGGCCTTAGTTCGCCAATTTGTCTTGAGCTCCTTGCGCCTTAATGTGCTTTTCAGGGCCAGACATGTGCCAGGCATTGATAATGATATTGCTGACGCTTTATCCCGCCTGCAGATTTCCCGGTTCCGTGCCTTGGCTCCAGACACAGAGGAACTTCCCTCTCCACTCCCGGCCGAGATCTGGACATTTGGCGAGGAGAGGTGAACCGGGAGATCAGCATGTCTTTGGCACCTCGCACTCCTCCAGTTTAGGACCTTTTGTGGGCCGAAGTGTGGCCGATACCAGTCGACCAGATTTTACAGTATATGGTTTACCTTCACGATCTAGGGTTAGCCCCTCGAACCATCGCCACTAGGCTCTCAGCATTGGCGTTTATGGCCAAGGCACGGGGCTTCACTGACTGCAGAAGCATATGCCACGTCTTAGAAGGGTAGACACGTGAACATGGCCGCCGCCCAGACACACGTCACCCCGTTTCACCAGAGGTTCTGACCCACCTTGCACGAGGTTGGCATACGATAGGTATGAGGAGGCTCCCTTTCATGCAGCTACCACCGTAGCTTTCTTTGGAGCGCTCCGTATCAGTGAGCTGGTCCCATTGTCAAAAGGGGACGTGTCTCGTAGGGCACTGGAACTCGATGATGTCTTTATCAACCAGGAGTTGGCCCAGTTGAGGATTCGCTTCTCAAAGGCCGATCAACATGGAGTAGGCAGTGGTGTCAGACTGCTACGATGTACAATTGCTGACATCTGTCCGGTTGGTGCCCTACATGCGTTTGTGGCAGTGCGTGGCACGCACCCTGGCCCATTTTTCTGCCACCAGGATGGGTCTCCCCTTACCAAATTCCAGTTTTGGAAGGTGACCGGTATGGCACTTCACAGTGTCGGCCTCCCAGGGGCTCGTTACGGCACCCATTCATTCAGGATAGGCGCCGCTTCAACTGCGGCTGCGTTTGGGTACTCTGATGCTGATATACATTGCATGGGCAGTTGGGGGTCCACGCATTTTTCTTTATATGTATGCCCCCTCACTGCATGAGTGCCAGTTATGTCCTTAATTCCTTTTCCTTCTTTCACAGACCCTGTGTGTCCACGCACACCGGTGGCAGTATGGCTGGTGGGCCACAGTTTTGTGCACTGGGCAGCGCAGTATGCTGCGGCGACAGAGTGGGGACCCCATCTCGGGCTACGTGCAGCTGCACGTATGCAATGGTATGGTATGCGCGGCATGAGATGACGGAACTGTTGCCATTCCTGATGTCCATCAGGGATGCTGGACCGCCTGATGTCCTGATTCTGCACCTCGGCGGCAATGATCTCGCACGGATCACTGGCCTTTCCTTTAAAATGTCGGTGTGCAGCGACCTGGCCTTTTTACATCACTTATGGCCGTACACGCGGCTGCTATGGTCTGACATCGTGCCGAGACAGTGTTACAGGGGAGGCATTGACCTCCGTGGTTTGGACCGCTCTCGACGGTCAGTGAACAGGGCTGTTGCCCAGTTCCTTGTGGATAATGGCTTTGGCACAGCCATTCGACATCCTAGGATAAGCTTGCAGGATTTTGATCTATATGCAGGAGATGGGTCCACCTGTCGGCCAGAGGTATGAACTTCTTTCTTGAGGATGTGCAAGCAGGCCTGGTGACCGAGCTGATGGTCTGGGGGGGGGGGGGCGGTGAGTCATCACGGACGCTTCCCCGTGTGGCGGGTAGCACTGGTAAGGTAAAGATTTATGACCCATAGGTATCCGGCAGGTTTGCAATTGACTGGCCAACACATAGATAGGTACAGGGGAAATAGGATTGGCCGGTCAAGGGCGAACCATGCAAGGGGTGATGTCAGGAGCTTTACAGCCTGCATCACCTTGATATTGAACGGATACACGTCATAGGGTGGGGTCAGTAGATAGTATATTGACTCCGGCCAACAATTTGTTTGTGTCAACAAACAAATTGATACAAATAGATACATGTAGCCAATTTCCATTGGCATTTTGGGAGGAACCTTACCAGTGTTACTGCGGCCTGCTTGCCTTAATGAATTACAATTGGATGATACACCAATTGAAAGTGATAATTCGGACTAGGGCATTATTCAATAAAAGTGGCCCGATGCCTTTAATCTTTCTTTGGGGGGTGCACCTGCAAAGACTGATGGAACTGGTCGTGTTTAGCCTTGAGAAAAGGAGACTGAGGCACGATATGAAAGTACTCTTTGAATATCTGAAAGATAATCATAAAGGGGAAGAGAAAGATCAATTCTCCATCATCTCAGAGCGCAGCGTAATAATGGGCTGAAACTGCAGAAAGCCAGAAATAGGCTGAATATTAGGGAAAACATCATAACAGGTAGAGCAGTACAACAGTTGAACCAACTGTCTGGAGAGGTGGTGTGAGCGCTCCAACACTGGAAGCATTCAGGAGAGAATTGGACACCCATCTGCCTTCCTTACAGGCACTCAGCCTACCCATGATAATCACCTCAATTTGTCTTTGGATAGATAAAGATTAAAATCAAAGTCTGAGTAGCTTAAAAGAAGGTGTTGGAATGAGTGATAACATTTTACTCTTGTTTGTTTACACCAGGGGTGCCCAAACATTTCAGGCTACGGGCCAGTCACGTGGTTCAGGGAGACAGTCACTACGGCCTGGGGTCCAGATCCAGCCCCCGATGCCAATTCATCTGCCCTGCAAAGCCCTCTTTGCTTCTGGAAGTGGACGTAAAACACGGGCTTTGTGGGCCAGATGAGTTGGTGTCAGGTGCCGGATCTGGTCCCTAGACCGTAGTTTGGGCACCCCTGGTGTACACAGTTGTGTTGTCCCTCATCATTCTGGTGTTGCTCTGGGTTGTTCTGTTTTGTTGTTGCTGCTGTTGCTACATATTTGAATAGATTATCCTGGTACAGTGGTACCTCGGATAAAGTCTGATTCGGATAAAGTTGCGGTTTTCATGCACACGTGATGCATCGCATAAAGTCGAAAACCACTTAAAAATGCACGTTATCCGAAGTATTTGGTATAGGAATCTCAGATAAAGTCCATTTTGGACATTATCTGATGTATCGCCCATTTGATTCGGATAAATTCCAAAATCGGATAAAGTCCAAACTTGTGGAACAGAGTTTGGACTTTATCCAAGGTTCTACTGCATTTGTACCCACAGGGAGGTTATTCATTGCTGGAGGCACTGAGATATTTATCTTGGTATCACCTGTCCACACACATCAAGAATCACTCCATGACATCTCATTCCAGACACAGAATGCCCTCCCATTTTGCCAGTTTTCTCAGCCCTTTCCTGTATACCTCCACACTCCCTTTCCTTGTTTTACCTAGCCATCTATTAGATTAGATACATCTTTATTGTCATTGTCCTACACAGAACAACGAGATTGGGGGGAAAAAACACTTATCAACCCAACAAAACCTAAACAAAATACAACTATACAAAATTATCAACATACATTGTACTGTAACAGCATAGACTTCAGGGCAAAGTCAAGGAAACAGACAGGAAACTGACAGAACTTTAAGAAATCATTGTCTAAAGGCTAAAAACATTACAAAAACATGACAAACAACCCTGATTTCCAAGAACCTGAAGAATGCTGCAAAAATCCCAGGAATGCTTCTAAAAATTCTGATGAAAAAATTCGAAAAAATCCAAAGTCGCGCTCAAAATACTCCTAAACACTCGTTGCTTCATGCAAAACCCACAAGAGCAATACACGCATGTGTCCTGCCTTTTATACTGCCCAGGCACAATGCAACCTGGGAAAACCCCAATGCCTCATACAACGTCACACGACTTTGTATGAGGCAACTTTTTTCAAGGAATTAGGCGATGTTGTATGAATCCGATGTTGTATGAAGCAGACTTTGTATGAGGTATTACTGTACCTTCTTCTAGAAGGCAGAAGCTGAAAGAGATCATTCCCGGGGTGCGTACTATCTTGCGCAATCTCTACAGCTTTCTTATAACACCTGGTGGCATAGATTTGATCTAGAGTGGGAAGAGTACACCCGATTATCCTCTCTGCAGTCTTTATGACCCTGGACAGCATTGTTATTTCCCTAGCTGTAGAACTCCCAAACCATACACACAAACCATAGGTTAACACACTCTCTATGGTACAGTGGTAGAATGCCAACAGCAGGTCCTTTGAAAGATTGTTCTTCTTGAGGATTCTCAAGAAGTATAACCTCTGCTGTGCTCTCTTCATCAGATCTTTGGTGTTTTCTCCCCATGTTAGATCATCCCTCAGCTCCATTCCCAGAAATCAAAACACCAAGACCTGTTCCACACAATTCCCTTCAATAATAAGTGGCTGGATGTTCAATTTGCATTTTCTAAAGTCCACAATGATCTCTTTTGTCTTTTTTACATTGTGGAATAAATTGTTTTCCCTACACCACTCCGTCAGCATCTCAACCTCCTTCCTGTAAGACGACTCCCCCTCCCCAGCAGTAATCAGACCAACCACTATTGTGTCGTCTGCAAACTTGATGATCTTATTGCTGGGGTAACTGGAAACAGAATCATATGTGTAAAGCGTGTACAGAAGCGGGCTCAGCACACACCCCTGTGGCATCCCCGTACTTATACTGAGATCCGCAGAGACATGAGAGCCCATCCTGACCCGTTGGAAATGATCTAATAGAAAATCTAGTATCCACCTGCTTAAGCATGGCGGAAGCCCCAGATCTAATAATTTGGGCACCAGTCTATCATTCTCATATCTTCATGTTTTTATCTATCAGTTTTTATCTATCATGTTTTTATCTATTGGAGTGTTTGGCAGTGGTTTCCTGAAGGACGTAACTGCTGATACCCCAAGAAAACAAATCAATAGCAGCACTAAGGAACAGAGGGGTGGAGACTGAGCACCAAAACCACACCCTTCAGGGAAAATCATCAAATGGCATGGGTCTGTGGTGACTCAGTGGTTAAGAAGCTCGCCTTGTTAGCTGGAAGGCTGGCATATTGGCAGTTTGTGACCCGGGTACTGCATGACAGATTGAGCACCCATCTCTGTCCCAGCTCTTGGTGACATGAAAGGGTCCTTATTTGGGCATTCCCTGAGCAAAAAATTCAGAAATCAAGATTTTTGTCCCATTTTGACTCTGTTGGTATTGGTGTTTATTCTGTATTATGTATCATGGATTCAGTACTGAAATGTTGAACCTCTAATGTTTTTTCTTCCAACTGAGGCCATTTCTGGTGTCAAGAGTCCAGATGAATTATACATGAATGCTAACTGGAGATGATAAGCTACTGGTGGGGAAGCATACAACACGCTTATGCATCCTTTGCTCTTTACTCTAGAGCCACACCTTCTGGATTATACATGTTGATGTATCATAGGTGATTCATAATCAATTGGAAGTTGACGTGCAAAATACAAAAACCAAAAAACCAACTGTTTTGGCACAGTTTGTAGCCAGCTCAAATCAATACTCTGTTTTCCCTTTAAATCTTACTTTGCATCAATGAAGAGAAATGATGTGATGTTCTGAGATAGCAGGATAGCTATGGATATGTAGCTCGGGGCAGAGAACTTTGTGTGGAGAGCATTCCGCATTCACTCCCTGGCATCTCTAGGTACATGTGATTTTATAGTGTTTGAAAATGAAGAGAAGTGTTGTCAATTAGTATCCACAGTATTAGGTTAGCTGGACCTATGGTCTGGTTCACATAGCTGTCAAGTATCCCTTATTGGCCGGGAAAACCCCTTATTTTACCCCCTTTCCTGCTGTCATCCCTTATTAATTAGACTGCAATGTCCTATTGCCGCCATTGGAGGGCAGCACAGGATAAGCCTAGCTGTCAAACATCCCTTATTTGCCAGGAAATTTCCCTTATTTCCAAATCCAAAACTTGACAGGTATGCTGGTTCAGTGTAAGGCAACTTTCTTTATCACTCCAGTTTATGCAAACAAACTGGAAAAGTAAATGTATTTTGTCTGATATATCACATGTATATGTACTGTATGTGTGTGTGTAATTATTCCAGTTTCTATATGTTTTTCAGGGAGCCTGAAGAGCAATCAAGATGGGTTTCAGTTTCTTCAAGAAACATGCAGACCCTGAACCCATGATAGCAGTTACAACAGGTAGTCCAGGATCCGGAACTACAACTATGGCCTCGATACCATCGTCGGCGGAGAACTCAACACAGATCTCAGGCCCTGTGGAGAGTAAAGAGGATGTCTTTGCCAAGATTAAAGAGAAATTCATGAATGAAATTAACAAGATTCCTTGTAAGTGCCTCACATCTGCTGTCTTGCCTTAGAAACACCTGGAAGTGATATAGACTTCCTGGCATACTTATCCCATCACTACAGTTTCTAACCATGGGTAGGGATGGATCCTTTTTTGCCTACATATCCCATGATTCCTCAGCAAACTTAGACCTTAGCTCTTCTTTTTTGCATGTCTGTTGAATTAAAAGGGCTGGGCTGGGTGAAAATCCAGATTTGTGGTGTTGCTTTGAATTCCCCCTTTCCTTACCAGGAAGGTTTATGAATGAGTTGTAATGAGAAAAGGTTTATGGCAGTTGTACTTTTATTAGAGCATCATATGTAAATGTTACATATAAGTCAGAGAGTTTTTGAGTAAAATTGTAAAAATATATATTCCAAGTCACCATTGTAGTCAGGGCCAAGCTGTTTAGACATATTATTACAGAAAATTACTGAAATGGCCTGAATATAATCCTTGCTTTAATAGTTTTTTGTTTTAAAATCCAGTGAGTAGGGGGTAGGGAAAGGTAGGTTTCATTATAACATATGTTTCAATTATTAGTGACAGGCTTTCAATATGGAGTAATGGAGAGGGGGGGAAATATCCATAAACAAGAAATGAAAGGCAGAAAGCTATCTTCTCAGTTTTAATGTAATCATATCAATGTCAGGTTTTAAGAAGCAAACTGAACCAGAAGATTTATTACAAATAATATAATGGAATAGAAAATGTTCTGTCTTCTAGCACTGTGTATAGGACTTTTTGCCACCCAATCCACCAGATGAAGCAGATGACAACCATCTGTTGGTCAAAACACATGCCACTTTATTTATAACATAACAATACAATATTAACATGACCTGCAATGGGACATCCTAGTGGGTAAATGATATTAACTGATGGGTGTATCTACCCATATCCAGATTATTGATTATGACCTTGCATGGAGTGATGGCGTCTCACTCCATAACTCTTAGATCACAATTTCCTTCAGGCCAACAAGCCTGCTCCCTTGTAATTGAGGGTTCCTACTCCAGTGCCTCTGTCCTTCTGTTATAGTGAGGAACCCCCATTATGTATGGTCAATTAACATAGTTTTTATTACCATTTACCCCATTACCGCCACCAAGGATGTTCATTTGCGGGCAGAGGCCCCCACCTCAATGCCCCATCGCAGGTAATTGAGGAATGTTTGTAAACCTTCCTCCGAGAAATGTACTCCGCCCTGCCTGTAAAGGCCAGGAAATTCGATCTTGATTTCGGGATGTTCAATAACTGTGCCGAATCCTTTGGTCATAAACTTAGCCATGGCTTTGTTTATGCTGTGGTGCGCCTTGTCAATTCTGTGCAGGCCTCCAGTGCAGCGCCAAGTGAAACAGGACAAGATCTCCGAACACACCGAGTGGAGGCCGGACCACCAACACTTCACAAGGGACAGATCCCTTTTCACTGCCATGCTCAGTTCAATGCCCTTCATGAGGCCCAAATCATTGCCACCCAGATGGATGACCATAATATCTGGAGGCGTGCCTCCCCTTCCTGAGTTCAGGAACGGCACCAGTTCTTCCCATCGCATGCCCTACCTCCCGTGCCAATCCACATATGCTCTGCCATGCAGATCAAGGTCCTTGTCCCACGTGGAGCGGGTCACATGATATTTGGCCCAGAAAATGCAGCTGTGTCCAATGATCACAGTCTGCCATGGGTGGTGAGGAGTACGACCTGAAAGGCAAGGAAAAAAGCAGCAGTCCTTTTTGCAATACTTCATAGGTCTAATATATATTCGGTAAGCCCCGAACTTCTATCCGCCCACCCTTTGAATGTCCTTGCGGGAATAACCTGCCTGCCGTGGTGGATGCGGCCCCAATACAAAAAGAGTGTGTGCCGAAAAGCCGCACGTTAACTACTAAACAAGTCAAGACTCTCTTGATTACTGCCCAGAACTGGTATCGCATCAATGGGCTACTGTCCGAATGTCGAAATAAAGGGCCAGCGTCGGTTCCTCGCAGTTTGAGATGTGCCTCTAAGGCGACACAAGGGCAAACAGGAGCAGGGCCAATGCGAAGCAAAGCTACTTGGGCACCCTTGCCCAGTTGATCAGTTTTTGACCGGTGGATCATCATCTCCAGCTCCTGGTTACCAAATCTCACATCAGCCATCTGCAAAACTTGGCCGGCCTCACCCGTCATTGACGGGGCCAAAAAAATCAGCCGAACGGAGAGCTCAAAAAATGCCACCATCGCTGCAGTGTGGAATAGGATTGCCTCAAATTAGTGCATGCAGGTAGAAAACCAGGCAGCCAACATATCTGTGAGCAATTTAGGGGAAATTGGTGTGTGATGGTCATAAGACCCACCCCTCCAAGGTCTTAATGATTCTGAAATCAGCAACTGTAGTGGCATGTCCCATCGCATTGGTATAGAATTTTAGGGCAGACAATTTCGATTAGATTTATTTTTTTTATTTAGGTTATTTATATCCCGCCCTTCTGGCGCAAGTGCTACCCAGAGTCGGGGGGGATATCCCCTGGTGGTACAAGTGAACCATAAACTGCAAAATATGCTCCGCAGATGTGAGCCGGTCTGGCTGCAACAGCTGGGTGCAACAGAACCCACAGAAGTCTGAAATAGTCATGGTGTAGCTGCGGCGGGTTCTAGGTGCTATGGTTGCACATATAGCGTGGTCTATCTCAAGTCACCAAGGTTCCATATCTCCAGCAGCATTACGTCTGGGTCTATTGCAGCATCTGGGGTAAGGGTACGAAACCATTGCATCTGCCACCGGGATAAAGCATCGGTAATTTGATTATCGATGTCAGGGACATGTTGGGCTTTGAACACTATATTGTACTCTAGGCATTTTAAAACTAATTTGCGGCCAAACACACGGCCCTCAGGGATCAGGACATCATAGTGTTGACAATATGAACTATAGCCAAATTATCTACCCAAAAATTTGCTGCGGAATTGGCTCATGTCTCACCCCATAAAAACACAGCCCCAACCACCGGGAATACTTCCAAAAATCTATCCTCGATTCTCTCCAATGTGCGAGCCATTTGCTGTAGAACCAATGGTCACGGTGGTATAAACCGCAACCGCAACTGTCAGAGGCATTGGTAAACACCACCATTTGTGCCTCTGCCTTAATTTTGGAATGCCAAAAAGAGGCACCATTGTAATGTGACAAAAATTCCAGCTATAGCTGGATGTCCTCCCTCAAAGCTCGGGTGACCCTGGTTTGGTGAAATGGCCAGGTCAGCCCTTTTATGGCATCATACAGGTGGAGAGTAAAGGCCCTGCCTGGTATGACCATCTTGCAAGCAAAGTTTAAGTGACCATGCAGAACCTGCAGCTCTTTCACCGTCACTTTGCATCTTGACAACATGTTACTCAGTTTGTCTTGTAACTGTGACAACTTATCATGGGGAGACGAGACTGCTGTCTCGAGGTGTCTAGCAGGACTCCTAAGAAAATGAGGAAAGTGGCCAGTCCCTCTATTTTGTCATCTGCCAAGGAGACCTCTAATTCAAGGGCCAGCGCCTGGAACTCCTGCAGGAGTTCGGCACATCTAACAGATTGGGCAGGGCCACAAAAGTGGAAATCATCCAAATAATGTATCACGTGGCTAGATCCAGTGCATTGGTGAAATGCCCAATCCAAAAAAGTGCTAAAACGCTCAAAGGCTGCACAAGAGACAGAACAGCCAAAAGGCATAGCCTTGTTTACAAAATATTGGCCATCGAAGACAAAGCCAAGCAGTTTGAAGTCCTGTGGGTGAACAGGCTATAGGCGGAAAGCAGATTTAATATCACACTTTGCCATAAAGGCATCCTTGCCATATGATCGAACCATTTGGACCGCCTGATCAAAGGATGAATACTTGATGGTGCATAACTCATGTGGTATTGAATCATTTACTGACCCACCCATTGGGTAAGATAAATGGTGGTGGATCAAATGAAATTCCCCAGAACCCTTCTTGGGAACCAAACCCAGAGGGTGACACTTTCAAATTATGGAAGGGTGGAAGGTCAAATGGGCCAGCCACCCATCCCACAGCCAGCTCCTTCCCAATACTCTGCCTGACCACATGCTCCAATCCGATTACTGAACAGAGGTTTGGAGTCATTTGCGGAAAACAGGCCCCCAAAGCAGGGATCTGAAAACCAAAAGTGAATCCTTCCTGCAAATAGTGTGCCTTCTCCACAGAGTAACCTGCAAGCCAGGAAACTAATTTATCAAGCTTAATTGAGCTGGATGCCTTTTGCAGGCTGCGGCAGCTTGGGGTTAACTTCTTTTGCAATCCAGGAATCATATCCCTTATGCCTCTGGGGGCCACTTTTTGTGCAGGAGGAGGACAGATGATTGCCTCCGCACATAGTGCACTCATGTCAGTATTTGCACACTTTTTTGGAACAATGCCCCTAGCCCACGAACTCCCAATAAACCAACCAGGGTTGAACCACCTGGCTCACCAACTGGCAGGCAGGAGCCGCTGGCAAGGGGCACTGCACCAGGTGTCCACAGTTGTCACCGGACACGGGGCAAGAAGGGGTCATGAATTGGAGCCACAATGGGGCATGTGGCTCATCCCAATGCATGGTCTGCCGAATGGCTGCACGCATGCGGAAATTCTCATCATAAAGAACCCATGCCTGTCCTGGGAAGTCTACATAAGCTTGGTAAATAATATCCAAGTATTGAATTAACGGTAATGCGAGCTGTTGCCTAGCACGTACTGCCACCCCGCATAGATCAGATAAGCAGGCAGCCAATTAGCCCAGGTCTGAGGAGGCTTCTGTCTCCTGGTGGACTCCTTATCCTTCTCATCCATATCTTTCTCTGGCTTGTCTGAATCCCTGTTAAGCAGGGAAAATATATCAACATATTCGCCTCGCACGATTTTGTCCCTCGTGACCAGGAGAAGATAGTCACCCAACGGTAGGGACTGGTCGCTCAACGGTAGGGACTGGTCGCTGAAAGGCAATGCAGATGCAGGCACAGTTGCATGGGTTGATGAAGCCAAAAAACCAACCTGTGTGTCCACCGCTGAACTTTGAAGGGTGGCAGGGGAATAAACCCTGGGAGTTGAATAAGGGGTCATCCATGGGACCATAGCGGCTGGTTGCCTACCTGGGGAGTTTGTAGCCTGCATGGGGCTAGGCCAAGGCCACAAAGGCAGCTGTGTAGGCAAAGAATGAGGCACTGGGGTCTCACACCCAGGCGCACTCTCAGATCCCACGTACTCACCTAATCTCGGCCCAGGTATTCTAGGAGTAGGTGATCCCACTGCCACAGTGCTCTCAGGTTCAATCGGCGCAGAAGCACCAGACAACTGGGCAGGTTCTTGGACTTTCTCATCCTGTGCCGCTGCCGCCTCCAGAGCATCCATACACTTCTGGAGGGCCTGAGAAACCTCTTTCCAGGTCAGGGCATTGTCTGCCGGAATCCCTCGATGTCTCGTCACTGAGGTTGGTGGAAGCGTTGCTGGACTTAGAGCAGCAGCATGCTCAAGGGCCGTTATCCTGGCCACCAAATCTGTTGGACCTGGGGTGGCCAAGCCCATGGGTACTGGTGAATCCCGCACGGAGCATGGAGAAGTTCTCTTCTCCACGCCCATGTTCGAAGCCGAAGAAGTGCAACACTTAGGCGCCATTGTTCAAGGCTCTCTCTTTGTAGAGATTTATTCCATGTGCGTCACACGAGGAAGCTCAGATGCACGTGCTTTTGCCAGATTATGAAGAAGAAGAGAGAAGATGAGGTGGGAAGGAGACATGCTCTTATAGAGCATAGGCTCCTCCCCGATACACCGAGGCCTCTGGGTGGTTACCGCCTTAAGGTGGATGGGTGGCAAAACGCATTCATGTGTTAATTCACGTGACACAGCCATTATTAACACTGTGAGTAGTAAGTACTCCCTGCTGTTTTTTCAGGAACTGTGTCTCTGTAAACATAAAGTTTTACTTGCTGTCTCACTGTGAGACAATCATAGAGAGGGAAGGTGGAGAATCTGTGTTTTTACTTTGCAGAGATGTATCTTATGTAGAAAGTGCATTCTTTATACAGAGTTAAAACAATCTTTAAATGACTCAGTCTTCTGGGATGTCAGTGTTTTTGGTCTATTGCTTCTTTCAATTTTACACCACCAGTGCAATAGATTCCATCATGTTGTTGGGTTGTGATGATCATTGTGCCTTGGTTGTGTTTTGTATGTTCTTAAATAGTACCACCATGGGCCCTCATTGCCATTGCTGTAGTAGCTGGACTGTTGATACTCACTTGCTGCTTTTGCATCTGCAAGAAATGCTGCTGTAAGAAGAAAAAGAACAAGAAGGACAAAAAAGGGATGAAAAATGCCATGAACATGAAAGACATGAAAGGCCAGGTGAATATATACCTGTTGGGAAAGATTACTTAAAGGGCTGTGGTTCGCTTTGTCTAAGGAGCACTCATCAGAATGCATATGCTCCTTGAAAGTTCAGTTCTTTATGTGCAGATAGTACATGAAATCCCTGCCATGGTAGGGCCAGAGTGAGATTTCAACCAAGCCTTTCAGCACTTGTGGACACAGTCTTATTAAATGCACAATAAAATCCTGACTTTGGTAACAATCAGGGTATTTTATACTATAGGTTTACCATAACTGTTGATTTGTACTTGACTGATAGATTTTTTAGTTATAGTTGCCAGATTTTCTATGGCAAAGCCAAATCAAAACACATGATGAAATGCATATAGAAATTTCAGGCAAGTGCTGTGTTTCTTTATGACTCCCATTTCGTCAAGGTAGTGTGAATCAACTGAAACTTTTAGTCTGACCTATATAGTAACTATCCAAGGTGCTGAAGGCTGCTCCCAAAACACATTGTGCATGTTGGATAGTTGCTTTAATGTTAAAGTTAAAACTTGTAGCAGATTTGCCATCAAAGTCACAAATACAGTGTCAGTAGGAGTTGCTTTATTTCATACTTTGGGCACAATCTTAGTTATCATGGGCAGATGTGTTAAAACCTAATGTGAACTACGTAAACCCATAGTATAGGACAATTATTACTAACCTTGGAACTCAAGGTGTTCTTAGATTTAAGTTGCCAGAAGTCAGCACTGCTGCTGATCAGGGCTTCTGGGAATTGAAGTTCAAGGACAGCTGGAGTGCCAAGGTTAGACATCACTGGTATAGGATATTCTTCATAAGGGAAGTTGGGTTGCACCAGTGCCATGGCATTCCTGGTACATATTCCTATCAACCTAATCCGTGCCCCAAGGATCCACAGAAGGTAGGCTTTCCATACCTGTTCTCCTACTGGCTTCATTTAATGTGTGACATATCAAATTATGTAGATAGAGGATCAAGGGCTATAAAAAGCAGTACAGTTTGTGCATCCCATGAATTCACATTCATTTTGTTTGTTCAACAACACTTCTGGCACTCACCTCACAAGTTCTACTTTTTTCTTGCTCAGGTTTCCATTGTTTGCTTTGCTAGCAATAGTCTTACTAACTCAGCAGCCAATTCCATTAGCATTTCACCCACATAATCATGTGGATGCCCCTGAATGGTTTGATGGCCTCTAAGGACCTCTCTTATATCAGGGTCTTTTGAGTTGGCAACTTGGCAGGAGGCCGGGAAGCAGATGTTTTCACTGCTCATATTTTCAAATGAGTTTCCCTTTGTGTTGAAAAGGCTCTTTGAATTAGATGCTTTAATGAAGCCTAGCCCAATACCAGCTACCTATTTGGATCCCTCTGCTATGTTGAAAGCTACTGCAGAGAATTAGGTTTTCACATACAAGCCAGCTAACATTACCATATACATCTCTGGGAACTAACCAGAGCTCATAACTTAGTTTTTTCAACAGTGCTTAGTGTTATGTTTTCTCTCTTACCAAAAGGCAAGTAGAAGATGGAATCCATGATTTCTGTTTTCTGATGAGTCAGCCCATAGCTGGGCTAGATCAAGCACAAGTAGACAGGGACAATCAGCTATAATTTTCCAGGAGAAAGGTATGCATTTGGCACTTCTGCCCATGGAAGAGAGCCAACCCCAAGAGCAGGGGTCCTCAACCTTTTA
Organism: Bradypodion pumilum; assembly: GCA_035047305.1. Lineage (NCBI taxonomy): Eukaryota > Metazoa > Chordata > Lepidosauria > Squamata > Chamaeleonidae > Bradypodion > Bradypodion pumilum. The sequence continues at coordinate 53,643,438 of JAWDJD010000004.1, forward strand.
AAGCTGCGGGCTGGATCATGCTCCCTCAGACTGTTGAGGGGTCGGATTGGTGATCCCCCCCTGCCCTGTGCCCATCACACACCCCAAAAGCCCCCCCTCCCCTGCTTACCAGCCTGGAGGAGCTGCGTCATGTGGGTGAAGGAAACACATCTGTGGTCGCCGGAAAGGCCCCTGCAGCCACTTCCACCACTGCCGCCTCAAACCTTCTCTCCTCCGCTTGGCTTGGCATGTCATGTCCCTAACGGTGCTCCATAGCAGGGCGGATGTTGTAAGGCTTACAACATCGGCTGTGCTACAGAGCACCATTAAGGACACGCCAAGCCAAGTGGAGGAGACAAGGATTGAGGTGGCGGAGGTGGCAGAAGCAGTGGCTGGAGTGAGGATGCAGGCTGGATGATTTGGTGCCGCAGGCCAGATCTGGCCCGTGGGTCATAGTTTGAGGATCCCTTCACTAGAGTAACAGATCAGTCTCAATCTCATTTGCTTTCTCTATGGACCTTTGGGAGCACATTATCATTCCCACTCAGCTTCATGCTTACAACAGCTACCTGTCTTTTCTTTCCTTGCTCTTTGTTGTTTTTCCTAAGAGGCCCTTTTTAATAGACACAAATACACTGCCCTGGAGTTATTTTTTAAAAAAATATAAAGTCATATTTTCGTTCTTTCTCTTTCCCCATACTGTATGTATTTCTGTGCTTTTTGGCTTCCAGAGAAACACAGGTCTAATATTTACCTTCACTTACTTTGGTGAGAAAAATTTATTGGTAAAGAAAGAAAATAACTTACTTCACAGACAAGGTGGCAAACTGCTTTCTATTGCAGCCTGCTAAATGAAATGAAATTCAGTGCAAGATGCATTGGCATGTATGAACTAATCCATGCTTCTTTTAAAAAGAAGCCATGTTTAGGCTGGCCATGTAAATTTTGAAAGAAGAGCACTGAGTGGGAATTACTCATATTGTTCTCCCAACCATGTTCAAGCTCTTTGCTGGTTTTCCACAAAGAGCAACCGTTTGGGCAAAAGCAAACAGCAGTTGTCAGAGGGGAGCATGTTTTGGTGGAGAACCGATGTGTGCTATCAGTATATATCAGGAGTTCTCAACCTTTTTAAGCCAGGAGACAAGTTACGCTCCCTCAGACAGCTTCAGGGGCCGATTGGCCATTTTGCCCTTCCTCCACCACATGGCACTTCCAGGTGTGGTGGAAGCGGTGGGGGGCCACATGAAATGGCACTGGGGGCTGCATCCAGCCTGTGGGCTGCAGGTTGAGAATCCATGGTGTATCTTAAGTTACTTTTGCATCAAAGCAGAAGTGGCCAGAGTGTCCATACTCTTTAAGACCCTGTTACTGCAAGAGGTTGTCTTGTCTTCAAAATTTGTCCCTTGACTTTAACATCTTTCTGATTCCGCCCATCCCATTCATAATATGCTTTTGAAGGTGTGGAATCTGTGGTTTCTCAGGAGCACTAGGTGTTCCTAATAATTTGTGCAGTTGTTGTCTCTATAATGCCCTTCTCTTCCTTCTCTGTGCTCTTGTTGTCTTCCCTCTGTTTTGTTCTGTCTCCATGTGTTCTGACTAACCTGGATGTCAACTCACGGTAGGTCCCGATACAACCATCACTTGCCTCTTAGACCAAAAAAGGGACAAAGAAGCAGTAGGGTTATCTAATATACTCCCCAAGGTTCCATACTTAGACGTTGTTTACAGTATGTGTAAAAGCCAATATTGGCACCTGAATTGGAGGAACATGAACAATTCCCCCCTATGGATTCTGATTTAAAGCAGATTAAAATTCAAGCCAGTTTCTGCAAAGCTATTCAGTTTGGAATTATGTTTAGTCCAGACTTAGTTTTATTCCAATGTAAGTAGGTAAAATCTTATTTGAAATTGCTTATGTAGCACCTCTAGCAACAAATCCCAAGTGAGTTTCTTGGAGAAAGAGTCTGTCTCAAGGCCTAAGTATGGATAACTGAATAAGAGCCCTGGTTGTGCAGTGGTTAAACTTCTCTACTGCAGCCAAAACTGCTGATGTTGTAAGTTTGATCCTAATCCTGATGGGGTTCAAGACTGACTCAGCTTTCCGTCCTTCCAAGGTCGGTAACATGAATATCTAGCATGTTGGGTGTACAATGCTAATTACCTTGTAAACTGTTCAGACAGTGCACTAAGTGCTATGGAGCAGTATATAAGTGTAATTGATATTGCTATAGTGGCCTGCACGTATTTATCAGATGTCCCGGGGAAGGAGCTATTTTGACAACGTATACCTGATAGATCTTTAGTAAAAATTTGAGCACATTGAATTTTAAAACCTTGAAGGAAAGTCATGTATGTACTGCTTGTGGGGGAGGGTGTGTGCATGTGCGGATGCTTAAATCTCATTTGCTTTAAATAAGGTAAAGAAGAAACATTGGAATTAGCAAATATACCTGTGACTTTTACTCCCTATTAATCCCTTCACCAAACACTAGCTGTTACCTCCTTTTAGCCACTAAATATCAAGGCTTCTAAATCTCTGTCATGTGGCAATTCCTCATACAGCTTATATGGCTTTGCCACCATTCTTCTCTGAAGATACCACTTGCTTCTTTCAGAAGCTAAGCAGAATTAGGCACAATTAGCATTTGGATGGATAATCAACAGATAATGCCATGAATCTCCAGATAGAGTGAAGAATGAAACCTGCCTGAAACTTTAGAGAGCCAATCAGGGTAGCTGGTACCAGGCTAAATAGACCAAGGGTTGGACTTGGTATTAAAAAATGAGTGTTTATTGTTAATAAATTCATTTATATGAATCTCATTTTCAGTCGTATCTCTGTCAATTTTCAGAGTTCTTTGTTGCCGGTTGGTTTAGAAATCCCAATCTTTGTATTCATAAAGCTTATGCACTAATTATTTGTGCTCAATTGTTTCCCCCTTGCATTAACTGCAGCAGTGTGTCCCATTTATACCTAAAATTCAGTCTGTCATCTAGCAAATAGAAGGAAGTTATTTCTCTCTATTAGATTGGCACATTTGGGAGACAAAAAATGGTTGTGCACCTTTTTTTTTTAAGCAGCCAAGCTAAAAAGTTCATATGATTTAACATGAAGTGCAAGAGTTTCAGGCTCCCACTTTTCACCACTTTTCAAATGATCCTGATGGTGCAGTGGTTAAACTGCTGTACTGCAGCCAAAATGTTGTGAGTTTGGTCCTGATGTGGATTAAGGTTGACTCAGTGTTCCATCCTTCCAAGGTTGGTAAAATGAGTACCCTGCATGTTGGTGACAAAATGCTAATTAACTTGTAAACCGCCCAGAGAGTGCTTTAAACGCTATGAGGCAGTATATAAGTGTATTTGCTGTTTTTACCCGACCCCTGAAATTCTGCCCCCACAGTCCATTAGCAATTGCAAAGCCTTCTAAAGTATACACATGGATTTCCACAGTAAGTTAAGAATATGAAAGAAAACTTGGTTGTCAGTATAGGATGTCATAATTTTGGTTTGGTTGTATTCCAGAATAAACAGGATGATGACGATGATGATGTAGAAGGTGATGAAGAGGGAGCAGAGGAGGAGGAGGAGAAGGAACCAGAGAACCTCGGGAAGCTGCAGTTCTCCTTAGATTACGATTTCCAGTCTAACCAGGTAATGTGGACTGAGAGTTCCTGGATAAACATCAACCTAAACCAGTGATGGCAAACCTTGGCACTCCAGATGTTCTTGGGCTTCAATTCCCGGAAGCCCAAGCCCCCATGAATCCACATGAATGGGTTTTCTGCAATTATCCAGCCCACGCCACCCCTGTTGCTCCTGGAAGCGGAAGTAAAATGCGCCCATACGGGCACGTTTTACTTCCACTTCCAGGAGCAATGGGGCAATGTGGGCTGGATGATTCACAGTGAACCCATTTGTGTGGATTCATGGGGGCTTAGGCTTCCGGAAATTGATGTCCAAGAACATCTGGAGTGCCAAGGTTCACCATCATGGCCCAAAACCAATGGTGGTGAACCTATGGCACGTGTGCTAGAGGGAGCACTCAGAGCCCTCTCTGTGGGTATGCCCAGTAGCCCAATGGGAGTGCTTCCTTTCTCCCCACAGCACAGAGTTTGTTCGCCCCTCAGTAGCATAGATGGCAGCCTGTTGAGTTTGGGCACTCAATCTCCCAAAGGTTCTCCATCACTGCCCTAAACTGTACTAAGAGTGATAAGAGGGCTCTTGAGTAAGGGGTCTCACTCACAAATGGAAGAGTAAAGTGTAAATCAGTTGCAATCCTGTTTAGCGAAGCTCTTTCCTGCTTATTCTAGAAGGCTGGGTAAGATGGCTACCTAACATCTCATTTGGTCCCTTTAATAAGATATCAAAAAAGGAGTCTGGAGTGTATCATCAAGTGCTGGCCAAGCTCTAGGATAGGCCTCAGATGATCCAGTACTGTATCTGGCAGCAGAACAAAGAGGCAAAGTAATTAATTACTCAGTGAGATAGATTGCTCAGACAGATGAACAGCATACTGGCACCAGAGCTACTGAAGCCTCAATTTGTTCTTCTGCTAAACCTGGCTATACAGATAAATTGCAGTTATGTTTCTAGCCAGTAATAATAACAATTTCACGTCAGAAATTATTCTGGGTCGAAAGGATTTTTGCTGGAGAAACTCCACTCAGGAGATGCCCAAATGAGGCTCCTTTCATGTCCCCATGATCTTTCCCCACCAAAGTGGTCCCTTTTTATCTACTTGCAATTTCTTGCTTTCGAACTGCTAGGTTGTCAAGAGCTAGGACAAAGATAGGCACTCATTCCGTCATGCAGTACCCGGGTCTCGAACTACCAACTTGCCGGCCTTCCAGCTAAAAATGTTAACTTCTTAACCACTGAGCCACTGCAGTCCCTATCTAGCCAGTATAAGGGTGGCACTGTGACACAAGAGACCTGAGGCCATATAGCAGAAGGAGTCAGCCATGTATGTCCAGCTGTCTGAGTTTGCAGATCAAGTATTCCAGTCCCTTAACAGTTACCTAGTGACTACCTGTATGTTAGGCATAGATACTCTACAAGAAGGCCCCCAATTCCCCCTTTTTTGCATTTGAAAAAGTAATTTCAAGTGGGTAGAACATGCTGTGGAAGAGTAATGGAATTGTTCATAAGAAAAGTGGTTAAAATAGCACCTTAATTACAAATTTTTCAAATCACTTTCTAATGCCTTCAGATCCTTCTCTAAGTCAGCCAATTTTTAATTTAATGTATTTGAATATCCTTTTTAAAAATGATGTTCTTGGAACAGTTCAGTTCGTGTGTTAAAAAGCTATACTTTTCACAAAATAATATGAAAACAGCCTAATTAAAGTAAAAAACAGCCTAATTAGAGTAGGTGGCTACTGCTGCCCTCCTTCATTTGCCTTTCTCTACTGGAATCTTTCCCTTTGGACTGCTGGAGATAAGTATCTGGGGACTGGGATATAAGTCTTTGGGATTGTAGTCCATGTAGCTATGAACAAAAAACCCATCAAAATGTTTCTACCTAGTCGATGAGGCTGCAAGAGTTTTAGTGCATTTTTGGTACTTGTTTTTTAAAAAATTGCTGTGGTATTTTTGCATAAAACTTGATATTTTGAACAACATTTGGATGCAAGGTACAAGTTCTTTGTGCAAAAATTGTTGTTAATGCTGCAACTGATGAAAAAAGGTGCTGGGTTTTTTGCTCTCATGCTGGAGCAGGAAAAGTAGAAAGTGTAAGACAGTGATGGTGAACCTTGGCACTCCAGGTGTTCTTCGACTTCAATTCCCAGAAGCCCTGATCAGTAGGAGTGCTGACTTGAGTGGCAAGGTTGGTCATCACTGGTATGGGATATCTAGCAGTTGTAGATGGAAGATAGGAGGAGAAAGACAAGACAATGCCAGATCTCCTCTCCATGGAAAACTGCAAGTGTGTTTCGGCTTGTTGACATTACTCTTTCTCTGATAGCTCACAGTAGGGATTCTCCAAGCAGCTGAACTCCCAGCACTGGACATAGGTGGCACCTCAGATCCTTATGTCAAAGTTTTCCTTCTCCCGGACAAGAAGAAGAAGTTTGAGACTAAAGTGCAAAAGAAAACCCTCAACCCAACCTACAACGAAACTTTTGTCTTCAAGGTATGACATCTTCTGTCTTATGAAACCTAAGCAATTTACAAATTACACACAGAATCTTTGTGAAACATTGGTATGGTTGTATTGTCCTGCAAAAATGTTGGTATTTTGGCAGTATATTTTCCTTATGGAACCATGTCCAAAGGAGGAAAGGTGGTGAGTACACCATTCCTGGCAATTAAAGGTCAATTCATAATATGGCAGGCTAGAAAAAGCTACACAAGTTAATTAGCTACACAAGCTAGCTAATTGAGATACATCCTGATGTGTTATGCTGCCAAAATGAGCCAGAATACAGCAACATGTTGGGGTCTTATGAATAAGATAAGATATTTGAAGATCAAATATTAAAATGGTTGATAAAGTTCAGCACAGACAAGTACAGAATGATAGGCATTGAGATAATTAGAATAGCTATATATAAGTTACTGTGTTCAGTCATGGCTTCATTTTCAGACTATTGTGTTGCAGATTTAATTTTGATAGTTGAATGGTTTTCATGTTTAAAGCTGTTTAATTTCTTTAAAGATTGTTTTAAAGTTATTTCATTGATAGTGCTCTGAAGATAGTTAGATAGTTATTATCAAAGATGATAATAAATAAATATATTTAGAAATACCACACCGGGCAATTAGAAATGCACTAGTGGGCCAGTAGAAGGAAATTTCCAAGACTGTTGCCTTTGATTTGTGGGGCGGGGATACTCCTTTACCAACCACAGCTTGTGGCATTCAGCAAAGTCTCACCCCATCCTCTCTATAACATTTTTGAAGTCTGCTTCTGATAACCAAACTGCATATGACTAATTAGGGTCCCCCCTGTTGTGTTATGCTGGCAAAATTTAATAGTGATCACATTTATTTTTCCAGAATGCTCTTGATAATGTGTAAGTTATATCAAGGCCGATTACAAAACAGATATGAAAGGCCTGGAATTGCTTAGCTTTGATAGTTGAACCATAGTATGTGTTTTACACTATTGCCAGGAGAAGTAAACAGCTACCAGGCTTTTTCCCATATAGCAAGAATATCAGGGGTTTGTAAATTTTAGATAGGCAGTTGTCTAGAATGTTGACTTTTGTATGCCTCCTTGTTTGTCTTTGACATAATTTTGATAACATGTTTCTGAAGGCATTCGTTCATTATATTGGAGTAATAGTTTGTTCTTTGATGTGCTTTTGCTTTCAAATACAGTGGAACCTTGGTTAACAAATGGCTCGGTTAACATAAAAATCACACAGCAAAAGGAAATCCATAGAAAATAGTGGCTCGGCTTACGGAATTTATTTTTGGAACGGACTAATTGGTTTTCAATTCATTCCTATGAGAAACTGCGTTTTGGTTAATGTATTTTGGTTTTCAAAGTATTCCTATGGGAAATTTGGTTAAAGTAATTTTTGCTGTAAGAAATGTCCCAGAGAACACATTAATTACGTTAACCAAGGTACCACTGCAAACAGTCTTTCTTTTACAAAGTACAGTGGAATCTTGTATAACGAGTGCATCATACAATTAAAAAATCATACAACGAAGAGGATTATGGAACAAATGGGTGCATCGTACAACGAAAATCCTCTATGGGGAAATTATACAATGAAATTTTTCTTTGTACAATTTTTCCCATAGAGATTTTGTTGTACGATTTTTCCCATTGGGATTTCCATTGTAAGATTTTCCCCATAGAGATTTTTTTTGTATGATGCATGTATCATACAACAACAAAAAAAATCGTATAATGAAGTGACTTGTGGAACCAATTATTTTCCCTTATGCGAGGTTCTACTGTATTTTGTTCCATATTTTTGTTTTTATAGAAATATTTCCAAAAGCATATGGTCTGAATGCAAAAGCTGTAGTACTTTTTTGAACTGCTGAAATCAGAATACTAATTTAGAAAGATAGGAAATATAAACATGATTGCAAGTAATTTTTTGTGTGGAGCTCCTGAGTTTTGTTCCATTTGACATATTATTTTAATTTACCTTTATTTATTTATTTATTTGTTTATTTATTTAATAATGTCTAGGTTTTTCCCCATTAAGTAAAATGTATATCATCCTGGTTTTGGAACAACCATATGAGACTGCACCAAGAGTCTTTTGACAGCTCCTTTTGAACACATTTACAGTGGCAAATGACTAATCATCCTACTCTGTTATAGGTTCCTTATCAAGAGCTGGGTGGGAAGACCTTGGTGATGGCCATTTATGACTTTGATCGCTTTTCTAAACATGACATCATTGGGGAAGTAAAAGTACCTATGAACACTGTGGACCTGGGGCAGCCCATTGAAGAATGGAGAGACCTAGAGAGTGCAGAAAAAGAGGAGGTAAGAGGAAAAAATGCAAGTGAAGAAATAATGTTTTATTTCACTACCATTTTAGTCTTCTTTTATTTTCTAGAGATGCTTGTGCAAATATCAGCTCTGATGCATATTGCGCAATACGGAACTACAGGATACAAACTTTAACAAGCTTTCTGAGACCTTATCTATCTATCTATCTATCTATTTCTTTATTATTTTGTTTCCACTTGTATGCCTCCCAATCGCAGCATGACCCAGGCCAGTTAACAAAGTATCACAAAGTGCCACAAAATATCAGATAAACATCAAAAGCACAATAAATCCTAATAAATAAATTCAAACAATAAAACAACAAATAAATCAAGAAAAACACCTTGTCCTCTGTTAGCACTGCAGCTGGACATTAGTGACACCCAGAGGTTGGAGTCTGGGCTCAATAACCTCGATGGAGTGCAGTTTATCTACTGCCTGACTGCAGGAGGGAGGGTCGTGGGCAGCAGCCGGTCCTTGCCCAGCTCAGCTTTTCTGCTCCCCTACCCCAGGTGGGAGGGTCGAGGAGATGCAGCACTCAACATCTTCAGCTGCCTCAAGGCCTGGCAGCTCTTTATCGTCCTCCAGCATTGGTGTGGCCAGAGGGGAGGAGACATGGCACATGGCAACTTCAGCCACCTCGAGACCCCGACCTTTCAGGGAAGGAAATGATGCACTCCAGGCATGTAGACTTAGAAGACAAAAGTCCTTGCTGAGGCTAAGTTGCATCAAGAAAAATACAGTTCATTGCATCAGGAAAAATACAAAAAGATTCCTAAACCCTGCTCTAAACTGAAACATAAAATCAAACAGAAAGTCTGATACTGAGGGATGAAGGAATATTCCCCTCACATCCCTGATTGGTGAAATGTCCATTGCTCTCCTACATCACAAGACAGATGTCCAAATGTAAAATAAAGGGTGAGAAGTAATTTGCCCTCCTCTTTAACTATATCAGTGGCTTTTTTTCTAGCATGAAAAAACTCTCTTTGTCCTGAAGCTTCACAGATGTTACACCGTGATAACTTGTATGTAATTTAGATCAGAGGTTCTTAACCTATGGCCCGTGGGCCGGATGCACCCCAAGGAGATCCCTGGGAGATGCACCCCATTATATCTGCAGGGGTCTTGTGCAAAGTTGTGCTAGATGTGCCTCGGACAGTGAATGAACAACACATTTTCAGCACCACATGAATAACGTGGTTCTGTTGTGCACAACTTCCATTTTAGACTCAGAACATTACTGACAGGAGACAGAATTCCTGAATTCATTGCTCTTTCTGTTTCCACAGCCAGAAAAATTGGGAGACATTTGTATCTCATTACGATATGTGCCTACTGCTGGAAAGCTTACTGTATGTATCCTAGAGGCCAAGAACTTGAAAAAGATGGATGTTGGAGGGCTTTCAGGTGAGTGCAGGGCAAATTCATGCACCCATTAAGTGGAACTTTTGAGCCTGTACAGAATTCTTCTTTTGCTCCACTTAGGCAAAGTGAAGTTCTTTATTCAGTTCCTTTGTAATGAGAAGGTTTGGCTTATGCTGCCCAAAAATGTTAATTTCCATTACAAATGCTTTAATGTTTTTTTTTGTAGCATTTGGAACTAAAGTTTCTGGTATGAATTAGCAGTCACAGAATAATTTGTACAAGAAACATCTTGGAAAAATTGCCCTTTTGGATCACAGTGACAAGAATTCCCAGCCTAGAGGCTTCTAGGTCGTGTACTGCAAAATTTAATTTTCCAAGCTCTGAGCAACAGCCAGAATTCAAGGAGATTCCATCAGTAAATGTGGAGCAGTTTTGGTGGTAGTGACACTGGCAATATAAATCAGGCAAGAAAGGATGACTTTCTTTCCCACATTGTGTATCAAAAGAGTATGTGAGAATCGTTTTGCCTTCTGAAGAAATTTTCTTTTATCACTTGTGTTTGGGAAATCAATGAAAAGCTTCCATTGACTAGAATACATGTTTGCATTACAATGCCTGGCCTTGTTGTTCACATGACCACTGATGTCAATAAGACATCAAAACCTCAAAACCTCATGGATTTAAAATGCTCTTATCCAGCTGTTCCACAGATGCATAGCTCCATATGTGTTAGCTTCTGTGCTATATTTCTGCAGGCCCATACCATTCAATGATAACTGTAGCACAGTGGCAAGGTAGTGGAGAGTAAGAATTAAATCTTTTTTTATTTTGTTCTCACAGATGAAAATTAAAATTGTCCAGATTTTTCCCCAGTGGCCAAGATTATGAGGGGGTTTTGTGCATTTTCCATTTCAGAAGAAAATTGATCATTTACATAATTTAATTCTTTACACATTCGTGGCAGTGTGAAAGGTCTTAGAACAGGGGTTCTCAACATTTTTAAGCTGGGGGCCAGATATCATGCCCCCTCAGGCTGTTGGTAGGCTGGACTGCTGCCACAATTGGAAGGGGGGAGTGATCCCGCTGCTGCCGCCAAAACTCTCCTCCACACCACCGCCAACATTCCCCTCCACACCACCAGTCTGGCCCACAAACACTCACCGCACCACCACCACCACTTGCCTGCTTACCAACCTGCCATGGGTAAAGGCCTGCACTTGGCAAGAGTGGCACCTAGGAAAGATGGGGGTAGCCACATGAGTCTGATTCCACCGTTGGCACTGCCATCTTACAACATCTGCTCTGCTATGGAGTGCCATTAGGGACACACCAAGCCAGGCAGGGGTGGTGGTGGTGGCAGCAGTAGCAAGGGCATGGGCTGGATGGAATGGTGCTGTGGGCCAGATCCAGCCTGCAGGCTATAGGTTGAGAACCCCTGCCTTAGACCTTGGATTTTTCTATTTTTATTCATCGGATCTCTGTGATGTTCTGATAAATGAAAAGAAGTCAGTAGTAGTATTATTGTCCAAATAACTTTGAATGTGTCCTTCTTGCGATGTTTATAGAGGTTAAACTAAATTTCAGAATAAATGCTCAGCTTCTACTAGCAACAACAGCCCTACATTTCATCTGTCCCTTAAAATGTCCAGTAAAATCAATTAAAACAAAATAAACCAATATAACATAATTTCATTGTGAGTTTATGTGTTCCTGCAATCAGCAGGCAAGTAACTAGAGCAAAGAGAAGAAATTTGGAACATGACATGATGCCTGAAATCCTTTTGGGATTTTGCACTGGTGTTTTTTAAAAGGGAGTAACTGTTAGAGGTGAATTACCTCAAATTGAGAAACTATCACAGACATTATCTATTGTGTACAAGGTCACACAACTCACTGCACACAGATAATGTCTATGCTTATTTCTTAACTTAGCAATTCACAAGAAACAGGGCTTGGGGAAATTGCCTTTTTGGATCAAGTGACAAGAATTCCCAGCTTAGAGGCTTCTAGCTATGCCATCTGCACTGCTTTGAAGTATATCTAGCAAGATCTTGGCTGGTACATCTTGGTTTAATCAACCATAGTGGCATTCTAAACTGTTTCTCTAGGGCAGGACCTAAAGGCATGACACATCCTTTTTGAAAATACAGATTCAAAACGTGGCGTGAGGGACATCTTAACCAATGCATTGAAATGTTACTTCAGGGAAGGACTGTATCTCCCAAAATCCCCCACCAGTATGCTGGGCCTTGTCATTCTGGGAATTGTAGTCCTCCCAAATGACCATTTCTGTGATCTGAACAGCTTATTTTGTGTCCATATCAAAGTTTGGACTGCCAAAATGAAGCCACTTTCTTGGCTTCGTCATTGGCCAAAAATAAATCTTCATTGGTAGATGTTTCTGTTAGTGATCAGCAGACCAGTAAATGAGCCAGATTCTGTATCTCCACATTCACACAGTAGGTTTTGACCTCTAGCAGCCCCCAGTTGAGCACGTTGGTCTTGCTTTTAGGCACTCTGACCCTCAGCCTCTTCAGGGTATTCCAAATGACATTGGGAAGGTTGAGTTCCTCAGCCATATCCTCCTTCAATCTGAACAACTCACTCACCTAAAAAGGCAGTTGTGTAGATAAATTATTCATGCCTCTTTCTGCATATCACTGTGCCCTGTTAATTTCCATCTGATGTGACAAGCTCATTTTGGAGGAACAAGGTAATATCTATGATGCTGCCTTTTAAAAAACAATATGGAAAGGTTTTGCCAAGACACATGGATTCTCACTTCCATAGGATGTTCTACAAAAGCTAACCTGCACTATCTCCATGATGGAACAAAACATTCTGTGCATTGTAGCTAATTCTTAGAACTGCACTTTGATCTTTATTTCTCTGCTTGGTCTTCTTTCTTAGACCCCTATGTAAAAATTCACCTACTGCAAAATGGCAAGCGGCTCAAGAAGAAGAAGACAACTGTCAAGAAGAAGACGCTGAATCCTTACTTCAATGAATCCTTCAGCTTTGAGATTCCTTTTGAACAGATACAGGTTTACATGTTTATCACTTGGGGAAATCTGAAAGAGGGAGATGCAAAGGGTTTCCAAGTCATATTAATTGTCTGTAAAGCACTCTACCATCTTGCCTATAGCTGGGAAATGGGATGATTCATAACCCATTAGCCTCTTTGAATGCAAGGGACAAACTTCTGTCTTATTTTATTCTCCTTTATTTATTTGTTTGTTTGTTTGTTCCTTTCGTTCATATCCCACTTTTCTCCCTTGTGCATTACAGGATGTTTCTGATAGTTCAACTCTGGGAAGGAAAATAGATTCAAGAGATAATATTTATAAAAAAACAGAACTCAGTGTATCCAGCCAGGGTAAATCCTATAGAGCGGGGGTGCCCAAACTTTTTGGGCCATGGGCCGGTCACATGGCTCAACAGGACAGTCATGTGTTCAGTGGCCCAGTCATGTGGTTCCTCCCACCGGAAGGAGAAGTAAAATGTGCCTTGCAATCTGTTTTGCAACAGATATGTTTTGCAACAGGATGAGATAAATTTTAGGCTAACATTTTCTGTTTAAACCCAGGGTACCCAAACTATGGCCCATGGGCCGGATCCAGCCCCCAATGCCAATTCATCTGGCCCATGCCATCCTCATCACTCCTGGAAGTGGAAGGAAAATGTGCCGTACATTTTTACTTCTGCTTCTGGGAGCGATGAGGGTGGTGTTGGCCAGATGAATTGGTATCAAGGGCCAGATCCAGCCTGTGGGCTGTAGTTTGGGCACCCCTGCTATAGAGGCTCTAATATATGCAGTGAAGGTAAGCATTTTATCATAAATCCAAGCCTGCCTGGACCACTTATTACCTCAAGAAGAGAAGTCTTTGAGTGTGGGCATGACAGAAAAGGGATACGTTCAGTCCACAGAATAAGGTAGACTGAGTAGTAATGACTACCTCAAAGTCACCCAGTGAGATTTGTGGCTCAGGAGGGATTTGAACCAAGGTTGTTGTTGTTGTTCAGTCGCACAGTCGGTTCCGACCCTTTGCGACCCTATGGACCATTATTCTCCAGGCGCCTCTGTCCTCCACCATCCCCCTCAGCCCTCCCAGCTCTGTGCCCATTGTGTCTACAATACCATCTAGCCATCTCATCCTTGGCCTCCCCCTTCTTCTTTTGCCCTCCACCTTTCCCAACATCAATGCCTTCTCAAGTGAATCCTCCCTTCTCATTTGATGTCCAAAGTATTTTAGCTTCATCTTTACTATTTGACCTTCCAATGAGCAGTCAGGGTTAATTTCTTCTAAGATTGACCTATTTGTTCTCCTCGCTGTCCAGGGGACTCTCAAAACCCTCCTCCAACACCACATTTCAAAGGCATCTATTCTTCTGCGTTCAGCCTTCCTAATTGTCCAGCTCTCACATCCATACATTACTACTGGGAAAACCATTGCTTTGGCTATTCTAATTTTTGTTTGCAATATGATGTCTCTGCTTTTCACTATGTTCCCCAGGTTTCTCATTGCTTGTCTCCCAATACAACACCACACTGCCTTCCCAGTGTTTCTCATCTTATCAGCTCAGTATGCTATAAAGATCAGGGAGATCTTGTGCAAGTTGTTGCTGTTCCAATGTTCATCACCAGAATGAGACTGTATGCAGTTATTCTTTCAGCCAAAACATTACTGGGGGAAATGGAGATGAAAGAATGAACTATAGTTTTCCTGGTTATGACAAAATGAAATCAATTTTAAAACAATTAGAAGCAAGAAAATTAAATGATGCTGTATTGCACAACAAATGTCCCTTTACATATACTTTTTTGTTCTATTGCAAAATCCCTGCTTAAGGGAAATTTGGAACACTTAAAATTGTTCTAAGGATTACAAAGCAAACAATCCTTAGAACAATTTTAAGAGCACCAATAAGAAAAAAAAATCTCTAAAAGTGTGGTCAGCCATCAAAGGCTATTACAATGTTTACGTAAACATTTTAAAGGCCCATATCTGTACAATCTGTTTAGGATTGTCCATTTGTCTCTGACTCCAATTTGTCTGACTCCAATTATATTTTTGCTGCTAAGAAGGATACATCGATTGGTTGCCAGTGCTGACTCACAAATTGATTTGTTTGCCACCTTGCAGCCTCACCCAAATTTAAACATCTATACCTATAAAATGGTGCGTTAACCGTTGGAATGTGACAAAGGATGTTTAGCAAGGCCCCACTAGCCCGTGCACTCACCCGTACGGGGTTCGCAGGAAACTGTCGGATTGAAATTTGCACCAGGGGAACAGGAGCCCCCCGGACGCAAAAAAAAAAGGGAACTTCAATTCCCAACGTTCCTTGCGCCGCGCCGCACCAGAGCCAATCAGGCTGAGCGGCGCGAGCAAAAGGAACGTTCAGAAACGCGCCGTGGCCAATCAAAAATAAGCCGCAGGAAAAAACCGCTGCACTAACCAAAATCGCGCATGCCAAACTACAAGCCCCAGCGTCCTGCGCACCATGAGTGCGCAGAACGCTGAGGCAGCCGGCACGCGAAAAATAAAAGTAAAAAAAAACACCCGCCGCCGCTGCCCTTTCCTTTCCACGGGCCAGGCATCGAGCCTGGCCCGCAGAAAAAAAAGACCCCCAGCCCTGCCCTTTCCTTTCCACGGGCCAGGCATCGAGCCTGGCCCGCAGAAAAAAAAGACCCCCACCCCTGCCTTTTCCTTTCCACGGGCCAGGCATCGAGCCTGGCCCGTGAAAAAAAAAGACCCTCACCCCGCCCTTTCCTTTCCACGGGCCAGGCATCGAGCCTGGCCTGCAGAAAAAAAGACACACCCCCCGCCCTTTCCTTTCCACAGGCCAAGCATCAAGCATGGCCTGCGGAAAAGAAAGAACACCCCCCCCCTAAAAAATCTAAACACAAAAACATCCAAAAAGGAAACACAAAAACATCACACAGACAACACCCCCCCCCCCCCAAAAAAAATTTAAACCAGAGAGCTTACCCGGAGACGTCTTCACTCCATGACGACCGGAACTAAACTGAGAAAATAAAGAAAATACTTACCGGAAGAAGAAGCGACACCCCGAGGACAGTAGAGAAAAATTGTAGAGTAGAAGAAAAGCTCACCAGCCCCACCCAGTGTCCACAAGAGGAAAAACATTCAAAAATATTGGAAATAATAAATACTTCCCAAATTAATGAAATAAGTTATCAAATCATTCAAAAATAGTCACACTAATCACAAAAAATTAAAAAAAAATAAGTTTTCACCCAAAAAAACCAAAACAAAACATCTAAACACAGTATGGAAACATTGATTAAAAAAACATATTCTTACACATTTTAAAAATTATTATCCAAGGCACAACTATTTAAAAAAATTCACATAGTAACACATTATTTGGTTAAATACAATAATTATAAAAAATTATATCATCATTTCCTCTTTTGAAAATCCAAAATGAAAAATCACAGTTTCTAACAGCCCATGCATAAAAATAAATATTTAAAAAACCACAATTAAAAACTAACCTAATTTGCATAAAAATAAAACAAAACCCTTCCAAAACCATTTTAAAGAGGAAGACGGTGCGCAAAAAATAAAAATAAACAACACACTGGGAGCGCAAGTCCACCACAGGCGGACGCAGTGCCTCGAAGCCACAAACTCACAAAACCTTTCAACACCATTTAAAACAGCCCGGCACCATTTGTTCAAGGAAAAAAAACCCTTTACTATCCAACACAATTTTAAAAAGCCCGGCACCGCTGGGCAAACTATGCTAGTGTTTTTAAAAATAAACAGTGGGACAAAAATTATTCCATATGAAAGTCATTCCTTATTTCCACATTGTGTGTCCCTTTTATGTTAAAGCTCGTAAAACTTTGTGAGGCTTCAGTACCTGTTGAAGGTTGCTGGACTAACACTGGAGAATATAAATGCTCCTGTGAATGGAAAAGTTGTTCTTTGCCCAATAATTTCAGAGTGATAGATACAGTGGTGGGATTCAGCAGGTTCGCCCCAGTTTGCCAGAACCGGTAGAAGAACTTCCGCCTCCCCCCCTCTCCACACACACACACACACACACACACACACACACACACACACACACACACACACACACACACACACACTCCAAGTTTTGAAATGAAGCAGTCCTAATTCAGTGCAATGTAGGGCTTTCCCCCGGCCACCCCCACCATACTTTAATTATAGTGGACCATTTTATTGTGATTGTGGGTTATGAATTGTGAGCCACCCAGAGTTGCTACAGTGATAGGTGCGGCTATATCAATCTAAATAAATAAATAAAATAAAATAAATACCATGCCCACAGAGTAGTTAGTAAAAAAAAAATTGAATCCCACCACTGAATAGATACCATTGTTCAAGTGTGTCCATAGGATTTCCCCCGTGAGGTGGTGGAGGTTTAGCATATCATCCTGTTAGTTTAATTAATTTGCACAGCTTGTACCAGAACAAGGCAGTTCACCTTTCTGCACACATTTTAAAAATGTAGTTGTAGTGTAGATGTTCCTTCGTTCTTTTGCAGATATTCACACTACTACCCTTATACCCTTTCCCCCTGCTGTTCTCCTGAGATGTAAGATTAAACAGAGCCCAAACTTGTCTTCTTTCACAACAGACAAGATCAGAAGATAAGGTGTGGAGAGTTGGCTGCTCTGAGTAGAGTAACCTTGACAAATTGAGAGGAACTAAACACCAGCCTATTTTACAAGAGATCATAGTAGATATTGCAGTAAGGCCCATATTAATAATGTTTCTTTTCTTGTTTCTCTGCCAGAAAGTTCAAGTTGTCATCACTGTGCTGGATTATGACAAGCTGGGAAAGAATGAAGCCATTGGCAAAGTTTTTGTCGGCAACAATTCCTCTGGCACAGAGCTAAGGCACTGGTCTGACATGCTGGCCAACCCACGCCGCCCCATTGCCCAGTGGCACTCCTTGAAGCCAGAGGAAGAAGTGGATGCAGCTCTCGGGAAAAACAAATAGGCAGCTCCATGCCCCAGCATCACCTACTGAACATTCAAATTGATCCAGAGCTAGCAATACCTCAGTTAGGCAACCATTGTTTTCTGTTCTGTTTTATTTTCTCAGCTGCAATACCTTTCTTTGGTTGCTGTAGAGGAATTCTAGATGAACTCAAGAGCATCCTGGTTGACAAAAATTCAAAGAAACAGTGACTCTCTCCACATTCTTCAGAGTAGTTTGTCTGCTGCATGTTTCTTCATCTTCTATGTTGTTCTCTCCAAGCACAAACCAAGCCTTTTTCCCCTTGGGTTTTCCTGAGCACTCCATGGACAACAGCACGACATAGCTTTGCTTTGACAGTATTTGCTGTTGGATTTTCTTGCTTGGGATTGGATCTTTGACTATAGTGCTAGGATGATACCAAAGCATAACAACGTGAGTTGGCTAAATACACGGTGTTTGCTTTAGAAGGTGCATGTATGATTCTTGTGACGTTTTGACTCTGGTCACCTTTGACCATTCATGCCGTCTAGAAGAGCGAAGAAACAGTAACTCTGGCACTGGAACATCTCTGGTTTGGCAATAGTTTCTGGGTTAATTTTCTGTAATAGGAGAAGTATCGTTTGGGGCATAAATACTGCCTAAAGCTAATTGCCCTGTGATGTCAAGGTAATGCAGTGGGTCTTCTGTTCCTTTATAGTTTTCTACTTTTTAATGAGAAAAACTGAGTGGTACTAGCAGTTATCACAGTGTGTGGTAGCTCCTCTTGTAACCATCCAGTTCAAGTCCAAATATGTGCAGCAGAACACAAATTAATATTTTAATTTTCCTTTAGAGGTGGGAAAAAGAGCATAATGGGATATTTATGCACTCTGCAAGATGTAGCAAGCTGACCATTAATATAAACATTTAGAACATGCAACCTTTTCAGGTTAGCATTGATATATTGCAAAGCAGGATTCATCTTCACACAACTTTGCATATCTCACTTTGTTTATTTATTTTGCTTTATTATTTATTTATTTGTGTATTTATTTATTTATTATGTAGAGAGTTCTCTTCAGAACTTTTTTCAAAATGAGTTTTGTCAAAGAAACCAACTGAGCTTATGGCTTTTGTGTTGTTCCTTACTCTGTGAAGACTAAGACTTGGGTCCTTTGGTTTGTTCTGGTGTGAGAAAGATTAGCCTGCAAAACAAGGTTGCCCATTTGTGGTTCGAAAGTGTAAAAAGTATCCACAATCTTTGAGGAGGCTCTTTCTGTTTACCCCATCACATCAGGTGAGAAGAAAGGACAGGCAGAGTTGCCTGGAGGCCCACAAAAGTTCTAAATTAATTTTATATTTGTTATTCCATTTCTCAATGAAGGGACTTGAAGGATCCAAAGTTTTCTGCTTGAGGCATTCTCCTTTTATCCCAAAATCACTCTTTAATTAATAGGGAGCATTATGAAAAAGGTGAGAAGGAGAATGATTCCATTCAAATCCAAGGACCAAATATGCACCAAAGACAGCATTATGTCTGCCTCTATAGAACTGTCTGGCTGTCAAAAACATTTATGGCTTCTCTGCCGATCCTGCAGAGATAAGCCTTATTATCTTTGCTACCTAGTGTTTGCACTGACAGCTGAATGGCTTGTTTCCTATTTGACCTAGAAAGATCTCTTGTGGGAATTGCGTTCATTGGCTTGATGTGGATCTGATCAGGCAATGTCCTGTTAGCTATCATACATCATCTTCTTCTGTGCCTAGGTCAGTTGTGAAATTGCCAAAATAAAGGCCCCCCTTTGGTGAGTTCATTCTGCAGTTCCCTTCACCTGACCTAGTGTGAGAAAAATTAGCTGGCAGCATAAGGTTGCCATTATCATGGTACACCCAATTATGGTTCAAGAATACCACAATCTTTGAGGAGGCTCTTTTTGTGTACCCCAGCTCTCTGATAAATAATGATTTTTCATGTTTATAGGAAGAGAATAGAGAAGGCAGACATTTAAATGGAGAGGGGGTGAGGGGGGACTCCAATTAAGCCAATAGGGCTAGACTGCGCATCCGCTAACTTCTTAAGGAATTCTGATCTAGAAAGAACAGCTTGGCTAGTGTACAAGACACACCATCTACTTGAGGTACAGAGCTGTATTTTCAAAGAGCTGCTAATTTCCCCTAGCTAAGAAAAGTGGAGAGAAATAGTCATGGAAGAGATTATAATCTTCTGCCTGACCTGTATCATCCCAAGAGCAGATAAGGGTAGTGAGTATTTGAATCTCTCCATCTGTGCAATGAACAAGCAAGTATCCTTCTTGATAGAAAATCAGCATGTTGGAAGGGAAGAATCCACCCCAGCATCTACTTTTCAAGGTGAAATAAATTTTTATACATTTTAATTTTTGAATGAAGCAGCATTCCATGATTGGAGTGCCCACGTGCAGCTTGAAATGGTGCAGCCTCAAAACAACAACAATAACAGAAATGGCAACAAAACTCTTAAGTTATTTCTGTTGCTTGGGTGGGGACGTAGCAAGTAGAATTACCCCATCATTAGTCACATATGGAGTTTAAAAATGCAATGCTTTTTGCTAACACTGCACAAGCCTTAGTCCAGTCTGGGTCGTCTTCCCCTCACCAATGTGGGAGAGCCGTTCCTAGCTTCTGAAATGCTTTTTTTCCTGGTATGAATCGAAAAAGGGACAGAACAAAGTCCTTCATTGTGCTGCAGATAAGTTCCCTTTCCTGACATCATTGCTAAACAGCTAGGATTGTAATTTATTTCATGTCATTTATATACCACCTATCTGGGAGATGTTTCCACTCTGGACAATTTACAGATTGTTTTTTTTAAAAAAAAACCCCATAAAGAAATAATGAAAAATGAAATTATATTTTGCTCACTCTTTTCACATATGGTGAGGTGTCACTCCTTGTGGGTTGTAACCCTAGATCCAAGAACTAGTCCTAGAATCCAAGACCTCTGTACCAGGTTTTATACAGCCGTGGATATGCTAAATCAGAGAGGGGGGGGATTCAGTACAGCC
The DNA here is from genome assembly GCA_035047305.1 of Bradypodion pumilum. Lineage (NCBI taxonomy): Eukaryota > Metazoa > Chordata > Lepidosauria > Squamata > Chamaeleonidae > Bradypodion > Bradypodion pumilum. The sequence goes on from JAWDJD010000004.1 coordinate 53,664,258, forward strand.
TTAGTGTTAATATAGTTTTGGTACTGTTTTCCTTTAAAAATTAGGATATATTAATATCCCCCAGCTTTTTATTGTGTCTCTCTTAGCTTTTGATGCTGCCAATTGTAAGGATAGAAGGTTTTAAGAAAAAATAGGCAAAGGGTGTCCTTCGGTTCTCAACCTATACTTGAGAGTGCCATCTAAACATCACTGGGGAAATTCCAATAACAGACAAAAGAATCACAGGGGTTTTCTCCAACATAGAGCAAAAGCTTTATTAGTGTGTCTGGTGCCTTTGTGTGTGTGTGTGTGTGTGTGTGTGTGTGTGTGTATGTATGTAAATAATTCCTGGTCTTTGAAGGCATAATTTGGATACAGTCTGATAGAGTAGTATGTTTTGCTGTTTTGAACTACAGTGCCTAATTTCCCCTAGATTTCTGCCCCCCAAGAACTACTCAGTTGTTACAAAATCTGGACTCATTTAAGTGGATTCTTCTTCCATTTCTGGTTACCTTGCAAGACTACAAGACTTAAAGACTAACAACTGTATTCTGCCATAGGCAAATGTACAGCATTCTAAGTTTTGTAATGGGATATGAATCCATTTTCTTCATAAATTCACACACTTCTGTTCTTTACTTGCATTAGTAATTCATGCTTTAACAGTGCCAAATTAAGTTGACCATGCCTTAATTCACAATTACGGTGCAATGCCGTGTATGTCTAGTCAGAAATAAACCCTGGTAAGTTAAATGAGACGTACTCCCAAGAAACTGTGTAGGTTTGTAGAAGAAATATTGCTCTTCCCACAAAAACAGGTCGGAACCAAAAGGGCTTCCTTAATGAACTTTCTTGTTGCTTAGTGTACTAAGCTACACTAGAGTAGGCCCATTGAAACAGTAGGGATTTTGTGGGTTAGCTCCTCCATAAGCCCCATTGATTTAAATGGGCATACTGTAATTGTGACTTACTTTAGTAAGTTTCAACTAGAATAGACACATTTGGATCAATGGAACCTATAGAGGATTGGCCTCTTGAAATCACAAATGGTTCAGTGCTGCACTAAGCAACACGATTTTAGTCACTAACTCTGAAACTCATAGTCTATTCTCCCCCATATATCTTGAGTTAGTGTTTCTGCTCCTATTGGTAGTTTACATTTGGCTGCAGTGGAAGTTCTACATAGGAGCAAGATAGAAGAAATCATGCAAGTAGTTATCCTGATCCATCAGTTGTCAAGGGCAGCTCATCACATGCAGCAATTGGTGTTCTTAGAGGTGAATGCCCATCCCAATTTGCATTTAAAACTTTTAATACATCCAGTTTGTTGGGACTCATGGTGAGCAGTACAGTCAACATGGGAGATGGACATCCATGTCAGTAGCTGGTGTAAGGTTGCTTAAGTGTATGGATTACTCATGACTAGAGCTGGACATATTTGAGAATCTTGAATTTTTAATAAATCATTGCAAAACAGCAACATGAGTACACAAACCCATTTCTTTTTCTTCTTTTTTGCTGCTAATAATCCAGGGTGTTGTCTCTGAAAATGATGATGTGCAAGTATAAACATTTTAAAAATCATGTCAGAACACTCAATAGTGTCTCTAACTTCTATTTAAAATGAGCAGAGGGGGCTATAACTGTAATAATATGTATTTTGGTTCTTTTTCTTTTTTGTATAAAAGAAGGGAAAATGTGAACCAACTCAAGCCATCTGAGCCTCATTCAAATCCCATCATTTGTGTGTACTTATATAAAATGATATAGAGATTTATTATCATGAATAAAATCCTCTTGTAAAGCAATGCATGATGACTAGCCAGTATGTAAGTAGCAGCATGCAAAAAGCAGAACCTGTACACCATCTGTTTCATCATTGCCCATTTTCTAGAATACAAAACTACAAGCTACAGAGTTATTTTTTAAATGTGGTGTGGATGAATTTATTTTACCTAATGAGATGAAGAGGGTGGAGGGAGGGGGGTTATAAAAACATAAAAAGAGAGAATGGTCATTACAATGTAAGCTTATTTTCAATAAAAAAAAGTATTAATTTTTTTAAATAAAAAAGCAACAAAGCATGCCTGATCCATTAGAACATATTCATCAAAAGCAGGGGGGGGGGATTACAACAATATGGCAGTAAATTTCATCAGTGTCTCGAAATATGTATTTGCAAAACTGTAACTTGTTCAATTTTTACCATGTCTTGGTATAATAGCAACATCATAGCTTCAGTGTTTGTACCATGTTGAACCATTTCACTGTTGAAGCAAATTTAGAAGCCATATTAGATCCCTGGCTGCCAGGATCCTGAAAGCGGATTTGGCTGACAGGTGGTTCTCAGATTCTCCGCTCTCCCTTGCTAAGGTCTTCCCCAACTTCTGTTGTTGTCTTGGTCTCTTTTGCCATCTGTGTCTTATGTTATTTCCAAGGAGATTTGTGAGTGATAGAGAGTTTGCTTGGGACTGAAGCCTTCCTTTTTGGTTTTGCCCCAGAAGGGAGGACCTTCAGATAAACCCTTCTTTGATTGAGCTGTGAATGGGAGCCTTCTGAAGCCTTTTTTTCTGTGCTTGCTCTCAGGGCCCATATTAGCATCCAGTATCCCCTGGCAGGAACCACCAGTGCTGATGTCTCTTTTCACCCATTCTCCTGTCCTTGTCCTTATTTAATGGTAGTGGTTGCCTTGGAGGAGCTGGTTACAATTTTATATTCCCACCGTGTCCCGGGAAATTTAAATGGCAGATGGTTTCCCAGAAAAATCACTGCCCCTTACGAGGTGAGCATGGAATTGTAGATAACTGGAATTTTGCCCTGATTGCCCAAAGCCAAAGATACCTTTTGCCAAATGGAAACAGGACTGATAACAGTATCTTGCCCTACAGTTGTTGCTTGTCAACTGAAGAAAAGGTACATGAAGGACATGGAGGTTGTGCCTGATATCTGATGCTCCTTTTCTTTGTAAGGTCACAAGAGCAACTGTATAGGATGTAACCTCAGGGAGACATGACTAAGGTGACATGCAAATTATATCACAGATGGAAAGGCTTCAGATGATTGATATTCATCAGCAAAGTGGAGTATCTGCTCCCTTGGCCTCCCATTCCAGTCATGCATCTCCCCCTTCTCCATCACTCACAAACTTCCCAAACAATTGGAGAAAAGTCAGGTCTTAGCCTCATTCAGCTGTTACTCATCTGGGTGGATTCAGCTTGTAGGCAGGGGAGTGTCTGGCACGTTCCCCTCTGTGGTGACTATGAGTGGGTAGGTGAAGCTAGTGTTCCTCTGCTAGTATTTTGATTAGGTGTGGTGAGTAACATCTGAATAGGTTTTTCATCTTCTCTACCCAAGCTCTGCAACTCAAATTCCACCAAACCTCATCCTGCTGGAAGCTGCTTTTAATGCCCCCTTCTCTATCCTCATGTGGTCTCTATTTCTGTCCTTATTGTTAAATTGTTATTTTGTAATGATATGTGTCTCCTTATTAAAGAAACTAGCTGAAAATAACCAGTCATTCTTTTGTGTTTTTGTTATTTACTAAAGATCAGCTTTTCTGCTACATGAACTTCTTGGTTGTTGAAATTAAGAAAAGAGGCTGGATAGCTCACCGAGTTGGAGTAATCTAGCTTCTCAGAGACAAGGACTAGGAGTTCAGTTCCCCACTGCACCAATTAGGAGAATAGCCTTATGTCCTGGAGTGCTCTCAGAAGAAGGGATCAGTAAACCATTTCTGAGTCCTTTAAACTAGAAAATCCTGAAAATGATCACCGTAAGATAGGATCAGCTTGATGACATGTAGTGAAAGTGGGGAGCTGTCGGGTGGGGATTACAACTGCAATATGGCAGGCAATTTCATCCGTGTCTTTTAATGTATATGTGCAAAATTAACTTTTTCAATTTTTTCCTTGTCTTGGTAGCAGCAACATCGCATCAGTATTGTATCATGTTGAACTGCTTCACTGTTGAAGCAAATTTAGAAGCCATATTACATTATATCTCTGACTGCCAGATCTTGAAAGTGGGATTGCCTAAATTCAGCAGAGACAGGGGAGTGTCTGGCTCATCATCTTCTTCTTCATCATCAGACAGAGCATTTATAAGGAAGGAAGAATTTTGGAAAATGTTGGTTTCACACAAGTGTGAAAATATGTACATCAACTGAAACCACTTTTCTTCACAGCAGTTAAAAATCTACCCCTTTGTTTCTAGTCACCCTAGAAAAGACATGACTGAGTGCCCAATATGATCCACACTGTTTCCACACTGGAAACAAATCATATTTCTAAAAATATGTCCATCCAATTCACTGCAAAACCCCAGGAAAAATACCACAAGCTTTTGTTTAAATACTGCCAGCCTATTGCATTTTGCTCCTTTCATTTTTCATTTATATTCATTTATATTCTGGCTAAAAGTGGCATAGACAAGCACTTTTGATGGGGGAACTAGTATATAGGTGATTTCTTTTATTAGTCTGTGTTTTAGGCATATCAGAGAATAAACAAAACAAAAATGCTATAGCACTTTAAAGACTAACTTATATTTTAATGTGAGCATTCATGGATCAAGTCCACTTTATTGTCCTAGATCAGTGAGGGCCAACCTTGTCACTCCAGCTGTTCTTGGACTTCAATTCCCAGAAGCCCAAGTCAGTACACCTGTTGATCAGGGCTTCTGGGAATTGAAGTTCAAGAACATCTGGAGTGACAAGGTTGGCCCTCACTGATCCAGGACAATGAAGTGGACTTGATCCACAAAAGTTCACATTAAAATATAACAGATTGTCTTTAAAGTGCTACATCATTTTTGTTTTTGTTTTGTTTATTCTCTGATATGCTTGGTATATAGGCGTTAGAGTGAAATTAAGTGCTAAGGTGTAGTCTATCCCTAGTCCTAAATTTACTAAGTTCTTAAGCTTTTGTCTATGTCTAGGATATACGGATAAGACTATGGACCTTTTTAAAATAAAGTTTGTTGAGCCAATCTTTCAATATTCTGAACAATATTATCTATCTGAGTACATGGTACTGTTTTCAGGATCAGATTGTAATGTGTCTAAATTCAATAAGTTAGCAAATTCTCAGTGACCTACAAAGCTATGTCACATTTTAAAGCATATCAGAGTAAATTTTTTAAAAGGCCAAAAAAAGGTGGCACTTTAAAGACTAACTGCTGTACTCTCATGGATCAAGCCCACTTTGTTTTATTTACTCTGCAATATCCTAGAAACACGGACTAACACAGCTACCAGTTCAAAAATTTCACATTTTAAAATATTTGTTCTTTGCTAGTAGTCTTTAAGTGAACAATGGCACAAGCACAGACTAGCTTTGAAAAACTCATTTATTTATTTAAATTTATTTGCCACTCCCTCACCCTAGGGCCACTCTGGGCAGCTCACAACAAGCATAAAACATATAAAACCACCCCATAAAAACCCATTAATAACAGTTAAAAGGCCTACCCACCCCACCCCCATCAGTACAAGAGAGGCACTTTATCTTAGATGAGCCAACGGGCGGGGACCACTTCCCCATCAGCCCCCCAAACTTGCCCTACCAGCCAGATTTTGAGCCCTTTCCTAAAGGGCAGCAATTCTGTCTGCAGCCATAATTTGCCTGGCAGGAGGTTTCACACAGTTGGAGTGGACACGGAGAAGGGCCTCCTCCTTGTGCTAGAGAGGTGTGCCACTCTAGCCAATGGAACAATAAGGGAGCCCCTACGGTCCACTCTGGCTGGACGGACAGACACTCTTGGGGCGACGCGGCCTCAGGTATCTTGAATTTACATGCATTTTTCTTTGTTATAACCCTTTGTGTAGGAAAGATGCTTCCTACACAAGTGAAACATCAGAATCAGGGGCATTGCGTTCACTTTAGCTTTAAAAATAATATTTAGCTACACATTGGACACTACCATATTGTGTGGCTCCATTGGCACTACAGAGGTAATGTCACCAATAGCATCAGACTGCCACTAATTAAAGAGTTCCTTTTCTATTTTAGAGCATGTTTAGCTTAGGTCCAACGATACAAAGTTAACCAACCTGAAATTGGAAAACACACTCTTGTTAGTTGCAATCTTCAGCTGCCATTATATAGATATAACTACAAGTGAATCTTGGAAAATTAGAATATCGTGCAAATGTTCATTCATTTCACTTAAAAGGTGAAACAAATATATGAGATAGACTCACTACATGCAAAGCTAGATATGTCATGCCTTAATTCGTTATAATTGTGGTTTTGTGATGATCATGGCGTACAGCGTACATGAGATTATGTGATGATTATGGGGTACATGAGATTGGGGGTTGGGGTTTTCATAAACTGTATGCCATAAGCATCAATCTTATAACAAAGGAAGGCTTGAACTATCTCGCTTTGCATGTATTGAGTCTATCTCATATATATTTTTCACCATTTAAGTTGCATTACTGAACTGAATGAACATTTGCATGATATTCTAATTTTCCGAGTTTCACCTGTATATAACAAGATACTGGCCACAGCAAGTAGGTTTACTTTAGAGGAGCAGTATTTGATGCAATCAGAATTGAAGTCATGTTACATTTGAAGCTTTGACAGACTTAATGGCTGTGGAGTGTAAACAATTCCTTCTCCAGATATAAGATGATTGAAGAAAGCATTCAAATGTTTATATTAGGACGCGTTGAATCAATTTCAGATATACAGACTGCCATCCAGTGGACTCATTTGGAAGCTGTTTACATTTCTGGGTTTTCTTCCCTATCTTTCTAAAAACTGCTACTTCTCTATTAAGCCAGACTCTTCAAAACTGACTTCCAGTACAAGAGTGGCAGCTTTTTTCCTTTCTTTTCTTTTTTTTTGCAGTGTTTCCAATAGATAGATCCTTAGTGTGAATTCACAGCTGTATTCACTCTACTTCCTTCCTACAAACAGGTTTTGTCCTGTTAAATAGGGAAATTCCACAAGCAGGAATGTGTGCATTTAGAGTCTGTCATCTCTCACCCACTCACCGCAGAAGTTGTGGAGCTTGGGCAATTAAATAAAGAAATCTGAAACTTAGTGAAAGATGTTCCAGTACTTATACCATTGAAGCAACAGGCGTATAATAGAACTGACATTGAAACTAGGTTAATTTTATTTCAGGAATTATCTCAATAAAGTCTTTCATACAGCATTCTACTTCCAGGAGAATTGTGGAAAAACATTTCAGAACAATAAGCAGAATGTGATCCAGACAGAGGTCATCCAAAGAAAAGGCCCTGAGGATTTTGGAAATATGAAATATACAGAAATGAACAGAAGAAAATGGTCCATTCGCAAACAGTTAAGTACTGAATGCTAACAGTTGGAGGTAGGTAATGGCTTCTCATTGACCATTACCTATTTAATCCAGACACTAGCAACTCAGATAGTTAAGGTCAACCCTACTGAGATATTTAAGAACTTAGTGTTTCCACATGGCATGGACCATGACAGTCTCTGTCACTTTGAGATGGCAACAGCTGAACTAAGATGGAAAAAGCCGGCATAGACTAGAGTTTCAACCTGCTATTGAAGCAAGATCAGAACCCTGAACAGGGTCAAGGGTTGGGGTCAGTGTTCAGGATCGTGATCAGCAATGCTACAGCTAAGAATGGAGGAAGAAGTCATTTTACTGGTGGCCCAGAGCCAGTGATGCACTGCAGCAGTTTCTGTCAGGTTCTGCAGAACCAGTAGCAGAAATTTCCCCAGGCCACGCCCAATTGGTTGACCATGCCCACCTCCATAGCCCATAATGCAGGATGTTTGGCCCTGCCCACAGATTTGGCTAGCCCACAGAGTAGGTAGTAAAAAAAAAATTGCAGTGCATCACTGCCCAGAGCAAATACAGACTAGAATTTTGTAGTCTGCCCTGTAGTGTAATCCTTATAGTAGAGACCACATTGCAATAGTCATGACTTCAGCATGTTTAAACTTCATCTCCAGTTAAAGTTGCATGGGCAGAAAAATAGAAGAATCATTTTGCTCTTCTCAGTCCCCACCCATGCCCCCATGTATTTCTCCCTCTTAATGTTGAGGGACAAATGTTGAACAACAAAAGTGGAGCACCTTTTAAGATTTGAATTGTTTGGAAGTTTCTCCTGAAGTTCCCTCACTCTCAGCATGGTTCCCAGCCAAAAGTAATTGCTTAGATCAAAAGTTTGAGGTAAAGAAGAAAAAGATAATTACTCACTATATATTCAGAAATGTTAACAGGTTGGTTTCAGGTTTGTTAGAATGAATGAAGATTTAGATTAGTTACTATGAAAAAATGAAAATGCCCCCCCCCCAGAATTAAAATGATTGCATCTCCCTCAAGAACAAAAGGCCAACTGCTCTCAACAAACAGGAAACAAAGAGATTAGGGTTAGGCAATCAAATTTCAATCAGGAAGGCAAGGGCATTTTCTGACTGGTTAGCATACAAGAAATGTAAATAATTTAATCCTGGTTACAGAAGCTATGCTGAATTGCCATGTCTCAACACTTAACAGGTGCCATCTAATGTGAATTTAACTTTGAGTAGCCCAAGGTTACAAAAAACAACAAACAACCACAAGTCTGTCTTTATAAAACTTGTCTTTATAAAATCAGTTCTATTGTCTACAATCCTATTTTTAATTGAGATTTATTACAATAAATAATTCCAGTATATATATATTTTTTTTTACAAAATTAGTATTTTCCTTCTTACTGCAAAGCAGGAAAGCTCATCAGCTGGATGAATGCTTAAGAGAGCAGGCACTGCCAGTCAAGCATATCCCATTGAATTGTAGACCCATGCCGTCATCTTCTTCTTCCATGAGGCCAGATGTGAAACTGCCAAAATATATTTTATTCATCATGCTGAAATAAAACACTCCACTATCAATTTTCTTCCCTTTTCATTTGGGGAGGTTGGGTGGGTGGGTGGGTGAACAAAAAATGGCTTCCAGGGAAAAACAGTTTTTTCTCCTTGAAATTTTCTGGGGTTTAATCTAGGCCTTCACATCTCTAGTCATGGAGTGTGACTTATTTTTATTTAAGCTAACTCAGTTTTTGCAGAAATGCACAATGTTTGTCAATGCACTAAATTCCCAATGTCAGAATGTTTCTTTGCATACATGCTTTTATGCACAGACTGACTTCACGGTAGATGAAGAGCCACATGTGAAATCAGATTATATGCACAGGCTCATGAAGGTGGGCATTTGGTATTAGGCTGTGAAAAAACATAGGTACAGTAGACCCTCGCATAACGATGTTACTTGGTTCCCCAAGTAGCATTGCTAAGCGATTTTTGTTGTCATGCAGGTTTCTATGGAGTTTCCCGCATAACGACGTTTTTGTCTGGATAGTGATGGTTATTTTAGCGTTGTTGTCTGGACAAAGACACTAAAAAAGTTATGTGGGGAACACATGGTGCATAACGATGCGTTGTTAAGCGAAAATGATGCTATCCGAATGCGTTGTTATGTGAGGGTTGAGTGTAAAAGTAAACGTCTGCCCTGCTCGAAAGCCAGTCATATCCAACTCTAGGGGGCTGTGCTCATCTCTGTTTACAGGCAAAGAGACAGCGCTGTCTGTGCCTGCAGACATTTCAGTAGTCATGTGGTAGGCATGACTAGACCCCGAAGTGCACAGAACACTGTTACCTTTCCCACCGAAGTGGCACCTATTTATCTACTTGCAATTTCTTGCTTTTGAATGCTAGGTTGGCAGGAGCTGGGACAGAAGACAGATGCTCACTCCGTCACACAGCACTTTGTCTCCAACTGCTGACCTGCGGACCTTCCAGTTAACAGGCTCAGCATCTTAACCACTAAGCCATGGTGTCCCTCTGTGAAAAATCATCTCACTGTAGTTATTAGAATTTTAGGACATGGGTGCAACACTTCTACTAATATCTAAGAAAAAAAATTCCTAGATCAGCATACAAACTAAGTACAGTGGAACCTCATATAATGAATATCCCCTATAGCGAAAAAATCGCATAACGAAAATAATTGGGGGGAGGAATGGCGCCTTGTATAATGGAAATTTTCACTATGCAATGCAGCGTCCCTATGGGGGAAAATTGTATAACAAAAATTTCTATGGGAAAAACTGCTTAGCGGAATTTTTTTAATTACGGTAGAACTCTGCATAACGAACGCTTTGTATAACGAAAAATTTCATACAACGAAGCGTTTTTTCACTATTGGCGGGGTGGAGTTTTTTCATTATACGAGGTTCTACTGTATATGATTTTTTCCATAGAGATTTTCATTATATGGGGGGAAACTGTATAACAAAAAAAACAAAAAAAAAACAAACGCATAGCGAAAAGACTCATAGAACAAATTATTTTCGTTATATGAGGTATCACTGTAGCTGAGTTCCTCCTGCTTACCTGCTAATGCTACAGCCCCATTTATCTCCTAAACATCCAGCAAATATACCTGCAAGACATCAAGTGATGTCTCAAAGTTTCTCTGAAAGAGGAGAAACAGACTTTTCTATGGAATATTGTTTCTGTTAAATGCCATCCAACTTAAAGTTTCAAAGTACAGTAGAATCACGTATAGCAATCACCCCAAACAGCGATGAACTCGCATAGTGATGAGGGGGGGGGGCGTTCCGCATAGCAATCGTTCCTATGGGAAAATCCATACAACGATTTTCCAATGGGAAAAACCGCTTAGTGCCAAACATTGTTGTACAGATTTTCCCATAGGGAAGATCGTACGACAATGAAAACCGCATAGTGACCAGCTCCGTGGGATTGATTAAAATCGCTATATGGGGTTCTACTGTATGTGAAAATATTGGATGAATATTTTTACCATTGTCATTACTCAAAGGTTCTATGGCCAAATGAATTTTGAATCCACTTTTCTGAAAACTTACCCAGCACATCACCCTATCCCTAAAAGAGAATTAGATCCTCTAATTACTAGACCAAGGGTAGGGAGCCAGTAAAGTGCAAATATTGCTGTACCACACCTTCCATCATTACTTCCCACTTGTATCGAGGAATTTGTTCACCAGTACTAAGAAGTTGGTTAACTTTGGTTTGTTGGTTAGGAAGGCAGATATTTATACAGCTATGCTGGTAGAAGGAAGAATGTGATTTACCATGCAATGGTAAATGGCAATCCCACCTATCCTACTTAAAAAGTAATTCTTAAACTATTAGTAGAAGATTGCACTTGATGACTAGTTAAAATATAATTTTAAAACTAAGCTTACACTAATGTAAGAACATAAGAACAGCCTTGCTGGAACAGGCCACAGCCCATCCAGTCCAGCATTCTGTCTCACACAGTGGCTCACCATTTCCTTCAGGGTATTCCCAAGCAGATGCCTTCACCTGCTTAGGATTCCCTGGAAATGATATTGAGAGATATCCTGCCTATCTCTCCAACCCGGAGGTTGTCCTTAAGTATCCATAATTATAGCCATTGATACTCTTCTCCTCCATGAACTTGTCTAATCCTTTCTTAAAGCTGTCAAGACTGACAGCTGTCACCACTTCTTCTGGCAGGGAGTTCCATAGACCAGTAATCCTCTGGGTGAAAAAGTACTTTCTCTTATTTGTTTGAGAACTAGTACCCAAAAGTTTCATGGAGTGTCCCCTAGTTCTAGTATTATGCGATAGGGAAAACAGTTTTTCCTTATCTACTTTGTCCACACCGTGCATGATTTTATAAACTTCAATCAGGTCACCTCTTAGACGTCGTCGTTCAAGAGTGAAGAGGCCCAACCGTTGCAGCCTCAGATGGTAAGGAAGGTGTTCCATCCCCCTAATGTAATGCTGCACTTTCATGTTTGGTGGTGAACACTTAGTATAGTCTTAACATTACCATCAAAACACCTACTGTAACTGTTTTGTCGACAAATATTTTTTCTGTTATGTCAAAGAATGGAAACAGTGAGAGGGTAACACATCACAAACTTCATTGCCTGGATCCCCAAGTCTTGCACTACAGAAGACTGCCCATTTGGAGTCATTATTCAGCAAGGAGTCCACGCATTTGGTAGATGTTTCCACAACGACCCTCTTTAAAAGCTTCCCCTAGTGCAGTGATGGCAAACCTTTTAGGGACCAAGTGCCCAAGGAGGAGGAGACACACTGGCAGGCACCACGAGTGCCCACACCCCCATGTGATGTCGCCAGCGAAGTCACATGGGTGCATGTGCACTGCTCAAGGGTGACACATGTGCCTCCCCTGTGGGTGCTCCCCACCCCTGGATGCTCTCCGCCCCCTGCAATTGCTCCCACACCCCCACGGGGCCTCACAACCCCATGAGTGCTCCCCATCCCCCACAAATGTTCTCCCCATGAGGCCTCCCCCCGCAAGTGCTCCCCACCCCCATAGGGCCTCCCACTCACCCACGAGTGCTCTCCACCCCGTGGGGCCTCTCCCAACTCCACGAGTGATCCCCACCTTACCTCATCCGGCTGGGATTTCAACCTCTCTTCTTGCCTTCCCTTTGGTGGAGGGAGAGGGGGATGAGGGAGATATGGTGTGTGTGAGGAAGTGGCGCTGGCCAGGCTGGATGGGGCAGGGCTTCCCCTCAATTGCCCAAGTGCCAAAATAAAAGCCTCTGCATGCCACTTCTGGCACGCATGCCATAGGTTTGCCACCAGGTGGACTTTTCTCTTTGAAGATCCAAAACTATAGGGAAAAGAGAGGAGGGACCTTTAAGTTGCCCAGTGCTGAGTGAACTTCTGTACAGTCTTAACCATTGGGACAAGATGTACAGTATTTCCAGTTGAATGTTTGTGAGCTTGTGTAACAGAATAATTAACACCTGTAAATGTTATATACATTTGTCTGTTCTTTTGTAATGTTTTTTTTCTTTGACAAGATATATGAAGTTAATAATACAATTACATGCTGTCAAGTTACTTCCAACTTTCAGTGACCCTTTCCAAGTTTTCCTACTTATTTAGTACTGAGAAGTTACATTTTCTTTCTTGAGGGTATCCTGGAACCATAAAGCTTTCTCAAAATCACATTGTCTGACCCTTCTCCTACAAGATTGTTGGGGACTGAGCTTTCATACCCTGGCTCTATAGCTATTTTTCATCAAAAGCCTAATTCTTGTATATTTTCTAAAACTTGACTGGCTTTCATTGCAGAAGATACTTACTGTCTGATGGGAATTGATAATTTAAAAAAAAGTGATTATAAAGTAAATAGGAAAAAAATCTTCCTTTTATTAGTATATAAAGAGCTATTTGTAAGGCATTAAAACTTAGGAACTGCGCTGCTCCTAGAGTTTTGGCACATCGAATGGCAGTTCAAGTTGCATAGAATTTCTCTGTTGTGACATGAAGTCAGAAAGAAAGCAGCCAGCTTCCGCTTACTGGTTATTCACAGTTTTGTTAGGAACTGGAATTGAATGGCCTAGCTAGAGAGTGCCTTGTGCTTCTGGGTTTCCTTGCTCCCATCTTCCTAAAAACTAGTCATGAGCCATTCTGAGAACTTCATGAATGGCTTCTAAAATAGTTTTACTGTCATCACCATTTTCCAGTGGTAACTGCAAAGTTGGTGACCAAAAATAATAATAAAGTTGTATTATGTCATTTGTAATAGGTTGTGAAATTTGGTGTGAGTGGATAACCATATTTAGTGCAGTCTGTTCATGCAGTTAACCCATTTACGTCATTGGGCCCACTTACATCAATGGCCAAATAGGACCTCAGCAATCCTAGAGATATACAGTCTTTCAAACAACCAGGAACCAAGCTATATAGAGCTTTATAGGTCATAAGCAGCATTTTGAATTGGGCCCAGAAACAGACTGAGATCCAGTGAAGCTGTTGTAACAAGGGAATTATCTGACCTCCATAACTGGCTGCAGGAAGCAGTCTGGCTCCATCACTGAGCGGTGGCTCAGTGGTTAAGAAGCTCGCCTTGTTAGCTGGAAGGCTGGCTAGCTGGCAGTTCAAGACCTGGGTACTGCATGTCAGATTGACATGTCTTTGTCCTAGCTCTTAGGGACATGAAAAAGCCTCATTTGGGTGTCCCCTGAGTGGAGTTTATCCAGAAAACATCATTTCAACCAAAAATAATTTCTGAAATAACAACTACAACAACAACAACAATAGAAGTTTCTGAACCATCTTGAAATCCAGCCCTACATAGAGCATGATGCAGTAAGTACAGAAATGTGAACAATGGAGGAAGAAATAACTTTTTAGGAATTAAGGTATCATAATAACATACATTCATTAAGGCAGAATCCAGTAGTGTTAAAGCATTATTTTATTCATTTATAAATACTGTTGTGTTTACAAGCATCATAGGTGTGAATATTATTCCCAAACTTTCAAACATATAATACTTATTACAATCAAGAAAACAAAAATCATTCATCTCAGAGCTTGAAAGGCCACTCAAAAAGTTGCATGAAAATACATTCTTTTTCACCACTCACTGGCTAATCTTTCCTCAAAGTACTGTATTTACAAAGTTTAAAACTCTCCTTAAAACAGGTAAGTACAGAATACTTGTGACTGGAAGCAACCAAACCAACAGAGCATCACACCCTCTTTTCCAGGAGTTAACATTTGTGAGAAAAGAAGATACTAAATAAGGTATGGGGGAAAGTACAAGTGATCTTGTGGCACTGACTGGGGAAGGTACATTCACCAAGGGTCCAACCTGCTTCAGAAGAGACAACATTTGGCAGGAGACAGGAACTGACCCTAGGAATTGGGTTAATTTCATGAAGGAATTATTTTGCTAAACCCCCTTCCCCTCTTCTCAGAACATGACACTTTCGCAGATCTACATAAAATGTCAAAAAAGAAGCTGAATATTATCCAAAGATTCATTATCCTAGGAAAATGGTCTGTGCATTTCACAACTTTGAAACTAACTTGTGCCCCTCTACTCCAAAGGCAGGCATACCTTCAGAAATAATTCATCTCCAGAATCTGTCCTGATCACTGGATAGATTGGCAGGCAGGTCAAAGAGAAGAAAGTCAAGGAGAAAGCATATAGGTGACTACTCAAAAATTATAGCATAGATACAGATAAGCTGTGCAAATGTGACTGCAAATAATAATCTGTATTCTCACTCATGATAGGTTCCTGCCATGGTCTATTTGTGAGAAGCCCTATCAAACAAGATCACATTTCATTACTGTTGAGGGTAACCTGCACATAAATTCATGGCAAAGTTTAGAAATCCTGCTAAGATGCAGAGAAGTCCTAGACACAAGCAACTCTTCAGTTTTGAAAGAAAAAAACAACAACACCTTAATTCTAGTACCTATGAGCATAAAAGAACATGCCACAGCAAAAATCATTTCAGATGAAGTTTTCCTTCAGTTCTGATTATTATTCATACAGTTGGGTCGAAACGTAGTCCTACTTGGGATAAGCTATATTTAAACCATGGGATGTAAGCTAGTTGTTACCAATCGAAATCTCATCAATATTAACTAGTCTTCTCAAAGTCAAATTAAGAGTAAACCCAAGGTCTTAATCATTTGCTAATGGGGGAAATGGTATGTGGAGAACTACATTTTGCCCCCCCCCCATCACATTTACACAAAGTGAGCTTTTTAACTCGTGTATACATTAGGTATACAGGATCACAATGATACAATATATTTTGCCCAGAATTTTTATCAACCTATCAATTTAATCGAGAACAGGCTTCGCCTTCTTTAATGAAAAGCAAGCATTTATTTGTCTTTCTAAGAACATATGTGGGCTTGTATATGATTTATAGTTAGTGACTTGATTTATCGTCAAAGTGTGTTGGTTGTTAATAAAGTTTTAACTAATAATGAACAACCAAGACCAAATTATAGTCCTTGAAATAAAGATGTATGGATATATCCATGGCTATGATATCATATTTTATAGGCTTTTTCAATAATTAAAGTCCCATGTGAATCATAATCAATTTGAATCAGCTTATTTGGTAGGTTGTAGTGCACATATACATCCTATGTTACTGAAGAAAAGCTACACCTTAAGCAGCTGAAATACATTTCAGTAGATCTCTAGATTCATCCTCTTTCTGTTAATAATAAATCAATATGCAGAAAACAGATGCTCCTACACTGTGCCACATCGAATGTCACTACATATAGATGGAGTGAAATGCTCTATTGTAGCTACATTTGTTCCGCCATTTAACATGGTTTTCTATTCACTTTTCAACGTTCTTTTCATATAACAGTAGCTCGCCTATATTTAAGTACAACAGACTCTCTTAATATAAGCAAATCAACCACATCAGTTCCAAGACTCCTTCCTATTCGTAACTGTCTTTCTTACTTTAGACCTGATATATCCCAAGTTTCATCTGAAACTTTACGCAGACCAAAAAGTCATCTCACTGACCTAAACTTTACTTTTTCATACTTTGTGCAATAAAACCAATCCTCTTTCCCCCTTCTTTAATGTTTCACCTTTATAATCAAAGAAGTTGCAAAGAAACATCAACACAGATATCACAGAGGTCTGTAAAGTGTTACACTTGCAAGTTCATTTATATTAAGCTGTGAAAGCTACTAAGTGTAAGAAAGAAGTAAGGCAAAAGGGTTTATTTTCTATTTTAAAGAAATTTCCAACATCCAAAGTGTGAAAGCTCATATTGCAGACTAAGCTTTCTATATCTTCCCCACATAATTTTCGTTCTAAACAGAAAAAAGACCACACAACCTTAAAATAACATAAAATCCATCTGAATACTAAAACCTACCAATACAATATACAGTAAAACCATCATCTTTCAGCAGTAGTAATATTTCCTCTGAATTTTATTAAAAACAGGCATGAATCAGTTTGTAAGAACATTCTCTCAATATTTTCAGGAAAGTTTGCTCCATCAGCTATAAATATTATTAAAAGCCCTGGATAAGAAGTGAATTTACCTTTTGCCTGTAGCCACAAATGCTTTGCTTGAACCCTGTAAAGTTGTTGCTACCTTTTTACTGAAACCAACTGTGGACCAAAACAGGACTTAAAATCAACTTAAAACTATAATTTAAAATCTTCTCTTATTTCAAAACTTCTGCCAGCCACAGTAATTCTATTTAGATGATACAAGAAACTATAGTCAGACATTTCTGGTTTGATCATGCCTTGTACAAGGGGAGAAAAAGGGGGTTGCAAGTACTGTATAGGCAAAACACAATCCAAACTAAGTCTGTCTTTATTTTTATGTCAGCAGTATAAAAGGGTTCCCAGCTAATTGACCGAGAAGGAAGAGAATTGAGATCTTGATGAAGAAGACAAATCTAAGTATTAAAATTACTAAAATATATCAGCACATGTGCACTGTGGCCCAGAATGTAAAACTTCATGACATCTGGCTGTCAGCATTCATTCTACTAGCTACCATCATAACAGTCTGATTCACTTTATCTCCCTGTAACAATGTTCAGTTTAGACAGAATTTATGTTTCTGTATCAAATTTCAATTATTCTTCAGACTGGTCAGCAATGACAGTCTTTGTATTTTAGATTTTTTTACATTAAAACAATGAGATATGTTTAATGTATTAAATTCTTTATAAATAGTGACAATAATAGAAAACAGGAATAATTGTAGATTGGATTCTAAGCACCAGAAATCTTTTTCTTCTATACTATTAAATGACCATTCATAGTTGAGTATGAACTTTTAGTGCTGACTTAAAATCACATAGTGGCTAAAATCCTGTCTCACAACTTTCTGTCTCAGAAGGCTGATAACATCAACCTCAGCACCTTAGAAATTCAAGATCCACACCCCACCCCACCCATTTTGCAGCTCCAAAGCAGCTTTCCCAAGGTGAAAGATATCCCAAAGGAGCCTCAGAACCTTTGAGGCACCATAAGTTGGAAATTTTTAATTTACAATAAATTGTTATGCCTGATGGTATCATTGGCCTTACATGATGCAAAGTCACACACAATAGGATTTCAGGCAATATTACTAAAATATAGGAACTCCATATGGACTTGTATGACTCAGACTGCCTATCTGTTATTCAAAAACAAAACAAGAAAGGGGTTTGTTGCTGAGAACTCTGGGTTTGATTTCTTTCTTTTTTCTGTTTAAAGTCTGTAAGCAAAAACCTGTTTGTGATATTAAATTTGAGAACTTTCTACTGAGGCTTTTATAAATGTTCATCTCTGGTTCTTAACAGAGTTCTACGTTGTTATTCTCAGCCAGAAGGAATGAGGGAAATAGACATACTTTGAATAACAAAAGGCTAATAGGTGAATAAGGAAAACCATGCCTTTGCCAGAAAAAAATAATAATAGAGCAAACACAGATCATATGTTATAAATCCCAATGAATAATCCTGACAGAAAAGTCTGTGTTACCACCGCTTACATGTATCATCTGCTAATGAGTGACTATTCTCGGATTCGAAAGGTTCCTTTCTAACAAATGGCAAAAACTACCTGAAATCAAGACCAAAATGACAGCTTCATAAAACTGATACCATGCTTTGGAAGAGGAATTACATAAGCAAAAAAAAAAAAGGAACAAGTCCATTGGTAAGGAACCATAACATTGGCATGAAACCATTTTCCTAGGTTTCACAAATGAAATCTGGTTGTTGTTTTTTAATAGCTGGAACAGAATATTTGAAGCAACTATGTTCTGGGAATCTGTAGAAGTGGATTCATTTCTTTCTAGTCTGCATGGAAACAGGTTTCTGAGCAATACAGATCCTGATGCTGATGTCCCCATTAGGTGCGGACTTCTTCATGTTTTAAACGCATAAAGAATATCACTATATTTAAATTCTCAAATAATTTTGCAATATGTTCATGAAGCCCTTCCACAGAGATCCAGAGTCATCATTTTCCACAGGGAGAAGCACCTCTATACATCATTCTTCATCTTTAAAAATGGAAACCACTTATATCTTCAGTTAATTTGCATCCACTGAAAAATATCGTTAAGCATCATTTTGTTTCCTCGGCCACTTTACAGTGTTTTTCATGCAATGTTAAGAGAAAGCTGAGCCATATAGCTAATAGAAAGATATGGTGGTGTTTTGTGCAGTAATATTTCATACAACTATAAATTCAATAAGCAAACTTTGCTGGTTAGCTGTCTTTCCAGTAAAAATCTAGAAAGACCATGGGGATACAAGTGTTAGCCAAGGAATGCAGAGGCTATAAGACCACGTTAGTATTAAACAGTACCAAACAGTACCAGAAAAGGCAACCATCAAAGAGAACAACAAGTAGTATATTGAGGTGGTCTGCGAAGGTGACACAAAGCAGAAGGGATAGCCATTTTGTTGATTCCCCAAATTAAATTCAATTTAAAATATTACATTAAATACATCAGTCAGCTACTAAGACATGTGGAGAACATAAATCTCCAAGCCAAGTAACCGTTGTCAGACTCTCAAGAGAAACAAGCCATTGTGAATTTCACAAACGACAGATTCCCTAATTCCAGACAGGATATTGACAAATCCTCCATGACAATTCCCAGTTTCACTCCCTATACCTATTCCAAGACAGTATCTTAAGACATGTTGGGTCAACATTACAGAGTCACTTCTTTATTATTACAGTAGGTGCTTCTTTACACTGGATTATGGTGGATGGATATGGCTTTTACAGCAGAAGAATTTGGGCACCGCAGACAGTACCAACTCAGTGTTTGCCTTTTCAAATGAATTACCTCACTATTTTAAAAATAACAAGAAGTGATAAAAAGATGCCTTATCTTGAGAATAGAATGAGGATAAGCACTATGCAATATGGGAATGCTGAGCCAGGTGGACAGAGCAGCAGAGGTGGTCAGCTAATCCATATCTGAAATGCTAGCAGTTTCTCCAACTGGGAGACCAGGCGCAGATGACAAAGTGGCAGCTGGTGTAGAAAAATGTTCATTTTATGCCCATCCTACACTCAATATACTACTTAGAGAGTTTACTGATGACCCGGATAAGTGCTCCATTTTCATCTTTCAGTCGCTGATTGTCCGACTTCAGCTCTGTCAAAATCTGTTTAAAAACAAGATAAAGTGTGAGAACATTTCAGTTCATTATGCCCTATTTAATTAGCAACCATCATGGGGGGAAACACACAGGAACTCAAATAAAAGCAACATGGTGTTCATACAGAATTATTTTCATTGAGAAGCTTGTAAGTGAGACTTCCCCACATACAGCTCAACTGTATTATATCTCTACAGAGAGACACAGTTCAGTTCAATATAGAGCTTATACCTGCTCAGGTTCATGAGTTATATGCTTCATCATGTTAATGTTACTCATACTCTCTGGCTTTTCTTCAGTTTAAGAAATACTTACTCTGGTTTTTGTGTGTGTGCCTTCAATTGCATAAGTAAATCCCACACAAAATATGTCTCTAACATTTAACTCTGGAAGTAAATTTCAGTCCCAGAAAACTTAAGAATCCATTTACCTACCAAGTGTTTCATACATAAAATTAAAATTGAGAACCAAAATCCTGGTTTTGTGGTACCTCTCATAACGAGTGCTTCGCATAACGAAAAAATCACATAACAAAGCATTGGTTAGGCAATGGCGATACCTCGCATAATGATTTTTTCCGTTATGAGAGGTTTTTTGGTAACTAGGGTATACCCCGTCAATAGGAACCCCGGATAACGAACATTTTTTGTTCATTATCCAGGGCATCTTCCATTAACTTCGCATAACAAAAAAAACCCCACATAGTGAAGAGCTCCATGGAATGGAGTTTTTTCGTTATGTGGGGTTCTACTGTATATCCTTTTCAATACATGCAAACAAGGGGGGAATGCACTCAGGAACATATTACCATGCAAGCTATTTAAATCCATCCTTACAGTGCAACAAGGATTTCTGTATGTGTACTCTTCCCTTCTTCTCCCCCACAATGGCTTAGAAAGCAAGGGATAACATGCATGTTTGCTTGGTTTTGGAAAGTGGTAATTGGTATTCTCCTGCCAACAGATTTTCCAGGGAAAGGTACGCTCCCAAAACTGAATATGTTCTGAATGATTACAAAATCTTTTCATACTGAAATTAGCATTATTCTTACGTTTGTAAGAAAGGGCTTCATTTGATCCTAGTAGATTCATATGAATTCTAAACTAGGAAAAGAATAATTAGTATTGATTGCTGAGAAATGCCAAATGATTTTGGGCAAGGTCAAACAAGAATTGTCTATTTTGAGTCAAGAGTATGTATGCAGCACATGGTAACTACGACAACTTGTGTTCCAGACCCTTAAAATATTTGTGAGCTATACTAAAGTCTCAGAAATTCCTAGAGGTCATCCATCGTTGAGAGAAAATATCTGTTTCTTTGTGTGATTATTGATATTTAAAAATAGCCTAGGAAAAGGAGATAAGAATCGACATATTCAAAATGAAGATACAAAGGGTTTTCAAACACAGTATGTTTAGTTACTTACATAGCTGTTGGAGAAAAGCAACCATACCTCCCTATATAAAGGCCACACATAAATGTGCTTGGAACCTTTTACCAGGGAGAAGAGGCAATTAGCTATATATGATGGGAAACTGAAATATATGGTTTTTTCACCGCACAAGTAAAATGTCAATGTGAAATGATAATTAGAAATACAGTAAACCTCACATAATGAGTGCCTTGTTAAGTGGCTAAATCGCTTAACAAGCAGGATTTCCACCAAACAGTTGCCCTTGTAGAATTACAAAAAAACTCACTTAACGGCCGAATTGGCATTCGCAATCCCCACCTGCCAGAAGTTATGACTGGTTACTTACCATGGTGACACGGTGTATTACCCAAGTGTTTTGGACAGCCTCCAACACGTCCCAAGGTGGAAGGGGGCTTGTCCAACCATGATTGCTTTGGTTTTAAATTTCCCCACTGCTTCCCTGCTTTGTCCGAGGAGCTAATCTTCAGCACTTTGAGAGCTCCGTTGGTGAGTGGTGCTTGCATCAACTGGTCGTCCAGCACTGAAGAGAGCTCATGCTTCAGTGCCAGGTGACCAGTTGGTGACGCAAACGCTGTGCACCAATGAAGCTCTCAAAGCGCCAAAGATTAGCTACTCGGACAAAGCGGGAAAGCAGCAGGGAAATTTAAAACCAAAGCAAGATTGGACAAGCCTCCCACTGTCTTGGAATGTGGGAGAGGCTGTCCAAAACAGCTGAAAAAAGGACCGCCACTGCCATCCCGATGACAATGGAAACGTAAGTCCAGGCACATGGGGCAGTGGAAATTTTTTTAAATGGACTGACCGGGCTCCACAAAGCCTGCTGTCACCCTGGGAGGCAATGGAGACTGTCCAAAAGCCCTGGAGGAAAATGCACAACCAATTCCATTCCTGGATTTTTTGGAGCAGTTTTGGATTTCTCGAACAGTGCAAAAGTAAGGAGTATGTGATTCAACATTTGTGGGGGGTTGAGGTTTTTTTAAAATGGAGTTTGGGGGATTACTGTATTAAAATGGAGTGTGGCAGCCATTTTAGGTTTGTCTGGAACGGAATTTTGGTTTTCAATGCATTCCTAAGGGAAAACACATTTTGCTTAAAGAGCAACTCGGTTAAAGAGCAATCCCATGGAAAGCATTATACTCTTTAAGCAAGGGATTACTGTACTATAGTGGGAATAGGGAGAGGTAATCTGTAGTGGGATCTTTGGTGTGTGTACTTTCCCCTGGCAAATAATGTGTAATGCTCTAGCTTCATACTTATAAACTGAATTTATAAAAAGGAAAAAGAGTTTCATTATTAATACTAAGGTATGGAATTTGATATTTGCTACAGGAACTATAGGGGTTGTGGTGGCTCAGTGGTTAAGAAGACTGGCAATTCGAGACCCGGGTATTGCATGATGGAGTGAGTGTCCATCTCTGTCACAGCTCTTGGGGATGTGAAAGGGCATTCCCTGAACAGAGTCTCTTCTGCAAAAATCCTTTCAAGCCAGAATAATTTCTGACACAAAATTATTATTATTATTACAGTAACTATGATGGTGAAAAGTCAAGATATTTTTAACAGCTGTAGTTACATTCAATTATTCAGTAACCTTCCCGCCCACATTCACCCCCACCATAATGGGATAATAAATGACACATGTCATTCTTGGTTAGCACAGGGCTGTTTGATATTTGCTTGAACAGGACCTACAATCCTGAACAGAGACTACAGTGGTAGTTGCATATTAAAGCCCCACAGAGAGAAAGGTGTATTGTGCAAAGATTAATGCTATGATAGCAATCTTACCATGAGTTGCTGTCATAAACAGGTAGAAGACTTTGTGTAACTCAGTTAACACAGGGAACAGTTGTCAATTAACAACTATTATTTCATTTTAAGCTCACCACTGATGCATGATTAAAAGAAAACAAAGGATACCTCAGATAGGGTTGCCATATGTCCCGGTTTTCCGGGATTTTCCCAGATTCAAGCTGTCCCGACCGCTTCAAGAAAAAACATGTAAAAGTCCCGGATTTTTAAATTTGAACACAGGAAGCAAGATCACCCCTCACCAAGAATTTTTTGCAAAGAGTTAGTTCACTGCCTCCCTGTCTTTCTTTCAATTATCCTGCTTGAAAGCAGTGAAGGCAAAACAGCACCCTGAGAAGCCCGCTGGGGAGAGGACACACTTGCAAGCGAGATAACTGAACGAAAGGCACAGAGGCAGTGAAATAACTCTTTGCAATAATCTCTTGGCTCACCTTGAAGTTTGGGGGACAAGGAGTCGTCCTCAGCCCTTTTCCTCGAAAGCCGGGAGGGAGTAATAAATACCCATCTCTAAGGAGCCAAACCTCCACCATACACTGGGATAGAGGATTTCTTCTTCATGTGACCACAAAGGGTTAATTGCATAGGGTCGGTATTCCCTGTCTGCCCTGTAAAGGGATTCTGCGGGGTCTTAGAGCCGCGGTCTCCCTGACAGCCCCGTATAATGCATGCACAGTTTGAACAATGCAATGGCTGTCCTGGTTTGGCGGGAGAGAATTATGGCAACCCTAACCTCAGATGAAGTTCTGTTTCCAATAAAATGGTAAAGGCCACTAGTTACCTGGAACCAAGAAGACCCTGACATAAGAGCTGAGTGGTCAAATTAAGGCAGTTTCTGTAATTTCAAACACTGGACAAGAAAGAGCAAAACTGCTCAACATAAAGGATTCCCTACACCATCTCATTTTAAAAATTAAAAGGAAACTGTACTAATATATTTAAAATATGATTGAATTGATCCCAAATACAGTGAAATGATACATACTAGGAAACAAATTTATGTGTTTCCATGAATATCCAAAGGAACACAGTATGACATAGCAATAATACGGGTGATGGACAATTGTGAGACAGAAAACAATATTTGGGAATTGTGCTATTGAAGTTATTTGTTTAGCCCAGCAAAGAAATGTGTTACCTTAGTGTTGCCTCAGTCAAGAGAATTGCTACATGGGAGATGGAAATCAAAGGAGATATACCTTTGCTGGAGTGCTGCTGATAATTCAGGACCTTATGAAAAGCTGACTTTGGGGGAAGTTTTGACTTTTTTATATGCAAGAAACATAAAATGCCAAGCGAAAACAGTACCAAACATAAAAAGCAAACGTGTTCGTGTGCAACCTTGTGAAAAGTTCAAAGTTTCAGCAAACAACTTAATGGCTGCAAAAGTAGGAAGTGATCCTGGTTCCTTCAAAAATCAGGAGGAAGACTGAAACTATCTGATACAATCTAAGCGCCAGAAAACTTCAAATCCTTTAAATATTGATATTTAGTCACAATACTCTTATGAAAATGTTAACTTTATCAAATTTTGGTGTACAGGAGATATGCTAGCCCAAAGAATGTTAACTGATGAAAAATTACATAGAATTATAAAGAATAATGCGGTAGAGCCATCTAGTCTCACGATCCCATTTACTACTGCTTTCTCCTAGGTAACAAGAATACAAATGTTTCAGAAAAATCATTGATAATGCCAGCGACACTCCCAATTTCTTAAGTTTCACTATCAGGGAAATCCAATGCAATATGACAGGACTGTTCAGAGCATTCTCAAAACTTGGTACTTAGTGAAGAGAATGCTTTTCTTTCAAAAGAAAAAGAAAAGACCTATATCAATTTTTGCTGATGAAGAGCCTGCAGGTTCTAAACAAAAACAGAGCTCTCATTTTAGGCTGGTATCCTACTTTTTTATTAGTTATCATATGTATTTAACATTTGGGACAAATATTTATTTTCCTATTTCACACATCTTACACATCTCTACAATATCTCTTGTTATTGCAGACATCTCTACCTGTATGGTGATACACATAATTAGTGTCTAATGTTTCAGTAAATGTGTTGAACAGCTCAGTTAGACCAAATGGCTAAGAACTGGTCTGAAGCTTACCCAGTAGCACTGGGTATCTTATCTGATACTAGCAGATTTTGCCCGGCGGTGCCGGGCAGTTTTAAATTGTGTTGGATAGTAAAGGGTTTAGTTTTTTTTTTCTTGAACAAATGGTGCCGGGCTGTTTTAAATGGTGTTGAAAGGTTTTGTAATTTTTAAAATGTTTATTTATAAGTACGGGCTGTTATAAACTTTGATTAGTTTTTTTGGGGGGTTTTTTGGATTAAAAAAAGTAGGGAAGGATGATATAATTTTTTGCAATTATTTTTTTAACCAAATAATGTTTTACTATGTGAATTTTTTTAAATAGTTGTACTTTGGATAAAAATTTAAAAAATGTGTAAGTATATGTTTTTTCAAATTTAATATTTTTTTAAATGTTTTAAAATGTTGTGTTTTTATTTTTGAGTGAAAGCTGAACACAGGATTTTAGAAATGTGTGAATCATTTCTGTGAATATTTCTGACTGTTTTTTCTCCTATGGCCTCTAGGTGGTGCTGTTCAGGTTTTCTTTTGCTTTGACTGTTTTTCTCTACAGCCTCTCGTTGTTGCTTCTTCCGGTAAGTAGTCTCTTTCTTTCCTCATTTCATTTCCGGACGTCGTGGAGTGAGGACGTGGGGGTGAGTTCTCTTATTTAATTTCTCTGGTGTTGTTTTTTTTTTGGGGGGGGGGGGGTTGTGTGTTCTGTCTTGTTCTTATTTTTGGGTTTGATTTTGATTATTTTTGAATGTTTTTGATTCTGATTTTTGTGTTTTATTTTTGGGGTAAGTAAAGTCAGCGGGCAGAGCGCCGTCCGTTGGCTTTGCTTACCTGGGAATGGGTTCAATGTGTGTGTGGGGGGTGGGGGTGGGGGTGGGAGGGTTTAACGTGACCTTGCCTTGCTGGCCCAGCTGTGTTAAATCCTTGCTTTGGGGTGGGGGTGGGGATTCTTTTATTTATATGTATGTTTATTTTACAGGGGGGCTGGCCAGCCTTGCCATAGCCTGGGTTTGGGGGGGGAAGAGGGGGGTATCCCCTCCCCCCAAGCTACGGGCTGGCTTGGGCAGGCCTCTGAGGCTGCGAGGGAAAACATAGTTTTTCCCCGTTGCCTCGCCGAAGCATGGGGGGGGGAAGAGAGGGGTATCCTCTCCCCCCCATGCTACAGAGGAGGAATTGTTTCGCTTTCAAGAGGGGGGAGGCAATGATGCCTTCGCCCTCCCTTGAAAGCAAAACACTTACTCGGAAAGTAAAGGTACTGGGCAGAGCGCCGTCCGGTGCCTTTCCTTTCCAGAGGAATTGTTTTGCTTTCAGGGGGGGGGGCATCAATACCTCCCCCACCCTTGAACTTCCTCTGTTTTTCTGGTTTTTTTCCACCCCGGCTCAACTTTTGTTGAGGCCGGTGGTGGTCTCGCCGTGTCTTTGGTGGGGTAGCGTGGAGGAGGGGGAGTCCCTCTCCTCCCCATTGCTCCGTGCAAGAAGGCTGGTGGGTGCTTGCATGGCTTTGAGGCGCTGCGTCTGCCTGCGGTGGACTTGCGCTCCCAGTGTTGTTTTTTTTTGTTTTTTTTTGCGCGCTGGCTTCCTCAGCATTCTGCGCGCTCATTGCACGCAGGACGCTGGGGCTTGTAGTTTTGGGTTTGTGTTTACCGTTGGTGCAGCGGTTTTTTCCTGCAGCTTCATTTTGATTGGCCGCGGCGCGTTTCCAAACGTTCCTTTTGCTTGCACCTCTCAGCCTGATTGGCTGTGGCGCGGCGCGGCCCAAGGAACGTTGGGAAATGGAGTCCTTTCTTTTTGTTTGCGGCCGGGGGGCTCCTGCCCCACTGGTGCCAAATTCAACCCGACAGTTACCTGCAAACCCCGGTCGGGCGAGTGCACGGAGGCTCGGTCAGGGCTAGTGGGGCCTGGTGCAACATCCTTTGTCACATTCCAACGGTTAACACACAGATTTATAGGTATAGATAGAGACTGATTTGAAAGAGAAAACTAAATTACAAAACAAAAACATAGTAACTGAGAATCTGCAGTAGTTGAATGAGAGAAGAATCCTGACAAACTATTATTGTTTTACATAACAAATTAATCCTAAATATTCAATAAGAATGGATGTGTGTATGTGTATGATCTATGTATCTTATCAAAGTCATCTATAAAACAGGTATGTTATATCATCTCAGAAGAATGATAATTTGGATATTTATAGATCCTGTTTCACTCATAGTACGAAGAAAAGTTATCACCAGCTCACAAAACACACTGAGAATACAATCTACTTCCACACAACATTCAGTAAAAAAATTGTGGTTTTGAATGAAGCTGGATTCATCTCAGATGCCATAACATGCTACAGAATACTTTAATATGCATCACCCCTAACAACAATTCATGCTTTCCAATTTATGTCACTAAGATACATTTGGATAATACTAATGAAATCCCGTGAAATTTAACATCAGAAGTGCTTTTTTCTAACATACTTTAAAAATATTCATGACAATCACAAAGTTGTATCTTTGTTCCATCATTTCCATTTACTGCTTGTCCAACAGAAATGCAAAGGGAAGCCTGAATAAAATCATAATTATACAGGAGACAATTCTCTGTGCAGAACCTATAGATGGAAAATGCATACCTGAAGAGAAGTGACTGTGTAAATCAAGAACTGTACCTCCAAGATGAAGACTGTACCTTGTAGGAATTAGAAACGTAAAGTTTATAACCAGTAGTACTCTAACAGGAACTATTTCTGTGATGCTATTTGAGAGTCACATTCCTCAGCCAACATAGCTAGGAACCATCTGGAAAGGGTTGTGGAAAGCTTGGACAGACAATAAGAGGAAAGACCTGCCTGGAAGAGTGGAAGTAGAGGTGAGATCAACTGGAAGGGGAGATGCTATAGCTCTTCTGACTCTGGGGGCTCAGCAGATTGCGAAAGCCTGGCTACAACCCGGGTCAAAGCCCTGTTTTCGGCCAACAGCTGCTCATTCATCTGCCTCAAAGTGTGAATCTGTTTGAGCTCGTGAAGGTTCTGCAAAGTGAGACATGGAGGAGACAGAGACAAAATAGAGAATATAAAACAGCACAAAAACGTGAATTTAGTTAACAAGCAAGAAAAGAGAGAGAGAGGAAGAGGGAGAGGGAAGCAATGAGAGATGGGGATAGTAAAAGCACAATGAAGCAGAACAACACACTGAAGCACTAGAAAGACTGGTGGCCAGGAAAGAATCACACATGGTGTCCATTGACATGAACCCACCCAATTTTCATTATAAGGTGAAATACTATTGTTTACTAGTGAAACATATTAGACAAGTGATAGTGAACCTTGGCACCCCAGATGTTCTTGGACTTCAATTACCAGAAGCCCAAGTCAGCACTCCTGCTGATCAGGGCTTCTGGGAATTGAAGTTCAAGAACAGCTGGAGTGCCAAGGTTCGCCGTCACAGTATTAGACTATTATGTTTTGCAAATCATATTAGGGGAATCCTGCGTACAGCACTTTAAGTTCTTTTGCAACTTTTGACAGATAGTAATGCTGGTGTGAAGCGTATAGATCCAACATTTAAATACAGTTTTGATCTATACATATGACTTGTGTCCTGGTCAAATTGGCTTCATCTTTACCTATAAGAAGAGGCTACCATGGTGCATGTCCGGCAATAGCAGTCACACACCAGCCCAACCAAAGCCGCCCGCACTTACCTTACTATCTTGTGAGGGTCGCCGCAAGGGTCTGGTCACCGAGAGTGGGGCAACTGCCCCACAAACGTGACCAGAAAATAGAACTACAGTTCCCAGCATCCTCCACGCCACGCCACCCCTCAGCCAATCAGGCTGAAGGGCACAAGTGCATAGAACACTGGGAAAGTCGGCACGCACGGCAAAAAAAAAAAACAACGCTGAAGCACCAGCAAACAACTTCCCTCCGGAAGGAAGACACTTCGTCTCCCGGAGGGAAGCCATCCCCATCATCCCGGCGAGCGAGGCTGGCGCCAGCCTCATAGCTGCTTCGGTGGGGCGCCCCTGGAAAATCATCCCCGCCAAATACACTGCCGACCTTCATCCCTGGAGCAATGGGAAGAAGAGGGACTCCCCCTCCTCCCCACTACCCGACCAAAGACACAACAAGGACGCCGCCAGCCTCAAGCTAAGTTGAGGGGGGGGAGCAGCAGTCAACACTTCGTCAGGGGAGGCGCTCTCATGAATAGCTGCCTGCTGCCTTTATTTTTTCCCTATTAACTGTTTCGAAGGTTCTTCGAAACAGTTAAAGTGGAAAGAAAAAAGGCAGCAGGCAGCTATCCATGAGGGGAGGTGCTCTCCCAGGGAGAGCGCATCCCTTGACCAAGCGTTGACTGCTGCGTTTGTTTTGTCCAAATTAACTGTTTCGAAGAACCTTCAAAACAGTTAATGAGAGGGAAAAGGCCTCCCACGGCAGGGAAAGTGAGATACGGAAAAAATCCGACTCCCACCTTCCCTGCTCCCCCCCACAACACCCCAGGCAGGGAAAGGGAAAAAAAACCCCTACCATCTCCCCCCTTCCCTCCCGACCTACCCGGACACAGCCTCCTCACTGGCAGCCTCCTCTCTCTCTCTCTCTCTATCCCTCACACACACACTCTCTCACACACACCCCTCTGCTGGACTGCTTCTCTCTCTCTCTCTCTCTCTCTCTCTCTCTCTCTCTCACACACACTCACTCACTCACACACATGCACACACCTTTGCTGGGCTATAAAAGTCAAACCTTCCCAGCTTGCCGGACAAAATATGCTAGTACAGTATAAGTGGCTAATGTAGCAGATGAAATGGATTGTTTTTAAAACGAGCTGACCTAACAGCTTCCTTATCCTGCTCTTGACAGCATGTTGCAGGCACATCTGAAATGTATCCACTCGAAGTGTCACAAGACTCTTTGTTATTTCTCTTATAACACATTAACATTATTACCCCAGAATAGGCATCGGTTAGGGATGCGGTTAAATGTTTCTATGATACAGGCCTCTTATAGCTTAACCCATGAAAGTATCTGTGCTTCAGTCACATTATGTTCCCCATTTAGTAAAGTCAAGTCAACAAGTTCAAGTATTAAACATGATTTAACCTGAACCTTTGAAAATATGAAATTTCCCTCTAAAAATAAACAAATACTTATAAGTACAACTGGAAATTAATCAGCATGGCTTTTCTTAAGGCCTAGAATATGACTGAGGCATACCAATTTTGAATACATAGCTGCTTGGGAGCACTTACATGTTTTAATATGTGTGAAATACTTATGTATTAGCAAATAGGAATATGATCCTATATTTACTCCTTAAAGTCGTCGTAGGCAGCTACTCGTGTCCGAGCATATATTTTCCCTGAAAGTCATTATTTTCTCCATTGATGGATGTGTCTCTGGTAATTCAATAAGTCGATCCTGGCATGAAACATGTGACCACACACATTACACTGAATGGTGGAGGCCGTGGTTGAGTTTAATGAAGCTTCCGTGCTTGCTGATTAGCCTCTTCATGTCTGCGGTGTTCCCCTGTGAAGTGATCAGTAGCAGCAGAGATGGTTTGGTGCCAAAGTGGGCTATTTTCGGCTGCTGCCTCCCAAGTTTGTGGGTTTTTACCTGACACCTTCATGTAGGGCTGGCGTCAGAAATTTCCGGGCCCAGTATGTCTCCCCCACACACACACTTTTCGGCCACGGCCGTGGTTTCCTGCACATGCGTCATTTGTTTGCGCATGCACACATCAGTGGTTTCCTGGCGCCGGCAGGCCCCCGTCATCTCTGGGCCTGGGACGGGGGTCCTGATGGTCTCCCCCCCCCCTGATGGTGGCCCAGCCTTCATGGTTTGTTTCAACTGGTCCTTATAATGTTTCAAAGGAGCTCCATGAGGTCTTGTGCCAGAGCTAAGTTCTGCATAAAGAATTTGGCCAGAAAGCCTGGAACCATCCATATGGTTGACATGCCTTATCCATCTAAGATGATGGCCTATCGGAAGCTTCAATGCTGTTTAGATTTGCCTTCTCAAGGTCTGCGATGTTGGTGACATAGTCATCCCATTTGATGTTCAAGATGGATCTTAGCTTCTGTTGGTGAAAGCGCTCAAACTTTTTGATGTCTTGGTGACAGAGGGTCCATGTTTCACAGCCATACAGTAACGTCGAGATAACCCATGAGCTTAGTCTGGGTTGTGATGTCCAAAGGCAAAATGGGCCTTTACTCCATACAATAAATCTTAACCTATAAAACCAAGCATTAACCGTTGGAACTGGCTATAGGCTGCTATGCGTCGCCCTACTGACCCACACCCACCCTTCGTGTGCACGGCCGAATTCCCTACGCAGGTCAACGAAGGATTTAAAAATCCGGCACGGGGGCCTCAGCCCCACAAATGGCAAGAAAGGGAAAGAACTTCACGTCCCAACAGTCATTGCGCCACGGCGCGCCAGAGCCAATCAGGCTGAGAGGCTCACGCACGCCACAGCGTTCGGACACGCGCCGCAGCCAATCAAACGAAAAGCATGTTAAAAAAACGCAGCACAAACACAAAGCACGGACCCATAACTACAAGCCCCAGCGTCCTGCGCGCCATGACCGCACAGAACGCTGAGGCAGGCTGCGCGCGAAAACAAAACTTAAAGAAAGCCGGCTCCACCGCCATTCATCCCCACGGGCGAGCCAGCATGGCCCGTGGGGGAAGAAAATGAAACAAACCCGCCGCCCCTGCTCTTCCGTTCGAAGGGACTGCCACCGCGCCAAAAATAAAAACAATCCACCCACCACCCCTCCCCCGCAACTGCCCTTCTTCCCAACGGGAAAACAAGCATGGCCCATGGAAATGAAAAAGCACAGGTACACAGAAGTGGCCAAACGGTGTGGCAATGTTCAAAGATAGGAAATCCGTTTGAGGCTTGAATATGTAGTAATATAATATAATGTTTTATTCTGGTAGTTAATATATTCAGTATCTTCCAGTAGAGCAATACAACAAGTCCAATACATTGGAAAGTCAACCGGTATGCAGACTCTTTCAGGAGAATTTCCCTTCATCAGACAACTTGACTTGCTAACTTTCCAATATCTGAAAATATATACAATATATATATAAAAATTAATTCTGAACTGGAATATTGCTACTGAGCTAAGTATAAAAGAGAAACCCACCTGGATATATAACATTTAGTTTTCAAAGGGTATCTTGTTTTCATGTTGCATCCAACACAAGCATGAGACCTCTTCCCACAGCTGTTACTAATTACTTACATGGCCAGCGTTATCCTGGCTAATACAATTCTGAGATTGTTAAGAGTTCAAGCATTGTGGTGTAATGTACTTCTGTAGATATATATTTTTGTCCCCCTTTACACAATTATGTCAATTTGTAGCCCTGGAATATAAAATGTATAAAAATATAAAAATGTATAAATATATTTAGTCAATTAGGAGGCATGGGAGGGGAATGCTAGATTATGCACACCTGGTTTCCTATCAGCAGGATTTATAAGGGGAGTAATATTTTGAGACAGTAACATCCACAGCCCAAAATGAATAAACGAAAAGAGGTTTGGATGCAACATGAAAACAAGATACCCTTTGAAAACTAAATGTTATATATCCAGGTGGGTTTCTCTTTTATACTTAGCTCAGTAGCAATATTCCAGTTCAGAATTAATTTTTATATATATATTGTATATATTTTCAGATATTGGAAAGTTAGCAAGTCAAGTTGTCTGATGAAGGGAAATTCTCCTGAAAGAGTCTGCATACCGGTTGACTTTCCAATGTATTGGACTTGTTGTATTGCTCTACTGGAAGATACTGAATATATTAACTACCAGAATAAAACATTATATTATATTACTACATATTCAAGCCTCAAACGGATTTCCTATCTTTGAACATTGCCACACCGTTTGGCCACTTCTGTGTACCTGTGCTTTTGCATTTCTTGGCTTTATGGCATTTGAGAATGGGCAGATCCTCCAATGGCACCTCTATTTTGATGTTTCAAACTGTTTACTCAGGGCTTTTACAAAGACTATAAAACAGTGGGGATTCCACAAGCATGAGACCTCTTCCCACAGCTGTTACTAATTACTTACATGGCCAGCGTTATCCTGGCTAATACAATTCTGAGATTGTTAAGAGTTCAAGCATTGTGGTGTAATGTACTTCTGTAGATATATATTTTTGTCCCCCTTTACACAATTATGTCAATTTGTAGCCCTGGAATATAAAATGTATAAAAATATAAAAATGTATAAATATATTTAGTCAATTAGGAGGCATGGGAGGGGAATGCTAGATTATGCACACCTGGTTTCCTATCAGCAGGATTTATAAGGGGAGTAATATTTTGAGACAGTAACATCCACAGCCCAAAATGAATAAACGAAAAGAGGTTTGGATGCAACATGAAAACAAGATACCCTTTGAAAACTAAATGTTATATATCCAGGTGGGTTTCTCTTTTATACTTAGCTCAGTAGCAATATTCCAGTTCAGAATTAATTTTTATATATATATTGTATATATTTTCAGATATTGGAAAGTTAGCAAGTCAAGTTGTCTGATGAAGGGAAATTCTCCTGAAAGAGTCTGCATACCGGTTGACTTTCCAATGTATTGGACTTGTTGTATTGCTCTACTGGAAGATACTGAATATATTAACTACCAGAATAAAACATTATATTATATTACTACATATTCAAGCCTCAAACGGATTTCCTATCTTTGAACATTGCCACACCGTTTGGCCACTTCTGTGTACCTGTGCTTTTGCATTTCTTGGCTTTATGGCATTTGAGAATGGGCAGATCCTCCAATGGCACCTCTATTTTGATGTTTCAAACTGTTTACTCAGGGCTTTTACAAAGACTATAAAACAGTGGGGATTCCACAAGCATGAGACCTCTTCCCACAGCTGTTACTAATTACTTACATGGCCAGCGTTATCCTGGCTAATACAATTCTGAGATTGTTAAGAGTTCAAGCATTGTGGTGTAATGTACTTCTGTAGATATATATTTTTGTCCCCCTTTACACAATTATGTCAATTTGTAGCCCTGGAATATAAAATGTATAAAAATATAAAAATGTATAAATATATTTAGTCAATTAGGAGGCATGGGAGGGGAATGCTAGATTATGCACACCTGGTTTCCTATCAGCAGGATTTATAAGGGGAGTAATATTTTGAGACAGTAACATCCACAGCCCAAAATGAATAAACGAAAAGAGGTTTGGATGCAACATGAAAACAAGATACCCTTTGAAAACTAAATGTTATATATCCAGGTGGGTTTCTCTTTTATACTTAGCTCAGTAGCAATATTCCAGTTCAGAATTAATTTTTATATATATATTGTATATATTTTCAGATATTGGAAAGTTAGCAAGTCAAGTTGTCTGATGAAGGGAAATTCTCCTGAAAGAGTCTGCATACCGGTTGACTTTCCAATGTATTGGACTTGTTGTATTGCTCTACTGGAAGATACTGAATATATTAACTACCAGAATAAAACATTATATTATATTACTACATATTCAAGCCTCAAACGGATTTCCTATCTTTGAACCATGGAAATGAAAGGCACCCTCCCCGCAACAACGCTCCCTTCCCAAGGGCCATCCAGCATGGCCCATGGGATCAAAAGGCACCCCCCGCCGCAAGTGCCTTTCCTAACCACGGGCAAACAAGCATGGCCAATGGGAAGAAAAGGCACCCCCGCTGCAAGTAGCCTACCTTCCCACGGGCCACCAAGCATGATCCGTGAGAACAAAAGGCACTCCCCCACCCTAAAAAAAGGACACACCAAAAATGAAATCAAAACCATTCAAAAAAAGAAATCTAACCTTTAAAAAATAAACACAAACAAAGACAGGAAAAACATACAACAAAAAACAACAGCCCCCCCCCAACAAAATTCATATCCCCGCGT
This sequence comes from Bradypodion pumilum, assembly GCA_035047305.1. Taxonomy (NCBI): domain Eukaryota; kingdom Metazoa; phylum Chordata; class Lepidosauria; order Squamata; family Chamaeleonidae; genus Bradypodion; species Bradypodion pumilum. The sequence continues at coordinate 53,699,463 of JAWDJD010000004.1, forward strand.
CCTTTTCACTTAAATATCGGACATCACAACTTACCAACACAGCTCCAGACACGCCGAGAAACAGAATTGAAATGGCAAAAGAACAGGAAGAATTCACAGGACAGGACAAACATTACGCAACAGCACCACCAAGTGGCCACAGGAAAAATGACACTCAATGAATTCGAATTACACTTACACATTTTTAAAAAAATCTTATCCAAAGTACACCTATCACCAAAAAAAAAAAAAGACAAATTATTTTTAAAAATGCAATTATTGGGAAAAAATATATATCAACCTTTCCACTTTTAAAAATCCAAATTTATTTATAACAGTTTAAAAAACTACCTATGTATAAAAAAACAATATTTTTAAAAAATAACATAACTCATTTAAACACACATACAACAAAAAACATCCAAAACCATTTCTCATATTTTTTAAAAAACAAAACCCCCAAAAAAGCCCGGCAACGCCGGGCAACCCTTGCTAGTATGCTATAAAACTGCATGTACAGCAATAAAGTGAATTTACTGGCATTTCTGTTGTAGATTTTAAAAGGAATCAAATGTTTAACATACTTATCTTTTTAATCCAGAGTAAAAATGGAATAAAAAGGTGTACATGGATTCAGATTGGCTCATTTGTGTGTTATATAACCAGAGCTATTGAATCTGTCTACTGAAACCTTGTCCTCACTGAGTACTGAGTATTGAATAGAACACACTTGGTATGAAATAACTGAGCATTATTTCTTTTAAGCTTAGGAAGACAAATGGGATAACAACATGGGAAATCCCTACTATAGTTATATACTCCTGCAGAGATCTGATAGAAGCTGTAGCACTGAATAAGGGAGCATTCACCTCTAAAATGCAAAATAAAACAGCCAAAATCCTGTTATGTAGTTATGTGGCACAAGTAAAACAGTAAGTAGCAAACAGCTATTGATTAAGATGTCCCAGGTGGATTCCTGGTTGTGCCAAGCATTTCAACTAGCTCAATGAGTAATTCAAAACAAGCAAGGGACTTGTTAATTTGCCACTAAAAGTTATGCTACATCCTTTCTACCAGAATAGTTAAGCAAAGGGTTTTGGCTCATATCTTAGTGATAATAGCAATAGCAACTATATTTATATACTGCCCCATAGTGCTTAGTGCACTCTCTGGGCAGTTCACAAGGTAATTAGCATTTTGCCCCCAACAACCTGGAGATTAAAACAATATACCTCCCAAAAAACAAACAAAAAAACCAACAACCATAGATGAAGTTGTTTTCTTTTTAATGTGACTTCTTGGGTTGATTATTATTGTGTTTTTATTGTGTACATTATTTTTATGATATTGCTTTGTTTTTGTAATGTATTGTTTCTGTATTGGATGTTTTATATGCAGTGGTGGGATTCAAAAATTTCTGCTACCTACTCTGTGGGTGTGTCCAGATGGTCTATTCCCCGGGGGGGGGGAGCGAGAATTTTCCAGGGACAGGCAGTCACATGCCTTTGCTCAAAGCCCATATTTTAAAGGGAAACAGCACCTCGGCGGATTCCCCTCACCAGGCTTCACTCCATTCCATGGGAGAAAGTCCGAAGAACTTCAGGAAAGGCTGCCAAAACTCCTGAAGTGCTTTGAACTTTCTCCCACGGAACAGAGCGGAGCCTGGCAAGGTGAAGGGGAATCTGCCGAGGTGCTGTTTCCCTTTAAAATATAGGCTTTTTTAAAATAAATTTTTATTGGTTTTCAAGAAAAAAACAGAAGAAAAAACATACAAATAATACATTTGACATTATTACAATAAAAAAGAAGAGGGAAAAATTGCAACTCTAACAAACAATAAAAAATATAGATGTATATATAACTAAAAAACCTTTACATCCAACTTAATTATCCCTTTAGTAATTTATTATCATAATAATCTATATCGCAATTTTACTTTTTACCATTAATATCCATTCTCTTCCTGCTTTATCTAATTTCTATTCAAATCACAATTATTTAAAATTATAATAATTCTATTATTACCCTTGCCAATTATATTCCATGATACATTATATAAATCACTTACCCTGTGTATTTACATTGCCCTGGAGGATGTGGTATTTCCCATTAATTTCTACTGTACCCAAAACTTCATTTGGTCTGGTGTCAGTTTATTCCTACCATCTCCTGTCAAAGCATAATCCCCGAAATATCGCCATATATTCCAAAATCTATTCTCTTTGATTATTCCTTTTTTGAAGTTCATTGCCCATGTTAATTTTTCATTCAATGCGAGATCCCACATCTCCTTGTACCACTCTTCTACTTTTATTGTCATGTCATTCTTCCAATTTTTCGCAATACACATTCTTCCCATTGTAAGAATTATAGACAGTTCTTTCCTATCATCATCCAAGTTTATGTTATCCACATCCGTCAACAAAATGTTACTTGGCCCCAATTTAAAATGTATTCTCATAATCTTGACCATCTCTTCCTCAATTTCCCCCCCAAACTTCTCAACCATCTTGCATTCATACCACATATGTACATATAAGCCCAATGTATTTTTACAACTCCAACATATTTTATTGTTTTTTTTTTGTCTATCTGATATAATTTCAATGGGGTCAAGTACCACTTCCACAACATTTTAAAATTATGTTCTTTAACCCTGACGGACATAGATCTCATAAATCTTTTTTTCCATTTATTTTTCCATTCCTTTTCAGTTATACTTATATTCAGATCTTGTTCCCATGCTTTTTTAATATTTCTTGTGGGTTCTCCTCTGCATTTAATATCTTATAAATTTTACTAACTATACCTTTAATTCCAATCTCCAACTTTCTTACCTTCCATATTAACTCTTCAAATTCAGTTTTACTTCTTTCCAAACCCTGCTCTCTCAAATAACTGGTATTTGAATAAAAGATAGATTTAAATTACAGATCAAGGACAGTTTGAGATATCTGGGGATAAATATTTCAAATAAATTGGAGGATTTAAGAAGATTAAATTATGATAAGCAGAAAAAAGAACTTAAAGCTAAAATTTTGCAATATCAAAAATTGAAGTTATCTGGGTTTGGCAGGGTAGCGTTGACTAAAATGGTGTTATTACCAAAAATAAACTTTTTGTTTGAAGCCCTGCCAATCCAACTCACAGTTAAAGAAATTAAGGAGTTTCAAAACTTAATAAATAATTATTGCAATGGGAGACGAAGGTCCAGAATATCAAAGAAAATGTGGTATCAGTCACAAAAAGAAGGGGGTTTGGGAATACCGAATTTGAAAAACTATTATAAAGCATTTCACATTAAAAATGTTGTAAAGGTTTTAATGACAGAAGTAGTTATTTGGGAGGAAATTGAAATGATGGAATTAAAAGAACTGGGTAAAAGTGTTTTCTTAGGGAATGAAAAAAAAATACTGGTTAAAAATAGAATGATGAGGACGATACTGGGAGTATGGAAGAAGGTTAAAATGGAATTATCCCCAAATATATCACCAATAATTGAGCTTGAAGATATGAAAAAATTCCCAATAAAAATGGATAATAGGATGAAAGAAATTTTATTAAAGAATGAGATTTTCCTGTTGAAAGATTGGATCGAGTTTGTAGAGATAATGTGAAGAAACGAGAGCTATATGATCAGATGAGGTTAAATTGGTTACAGATTATGATGGTAAATAAGTAAAATATAGGCTTTGAGCAGAGGCACGTGATTGCCCATCCCAGTAAATTCTTTCCCCAGCATGGGGCTGGAGCAAGGACAGAGCAGGCGGTGGGGCCAGTGTGGCAGTGAGCAGGGGCAATCACCATTGGGCTTGCCAGGCCCGGCTGGCTGAGGCCGTCGGGCAGCCTGATGGAGCCCCAAGGCGGCCAGCTGTAACTCCAGGCCAGTGCCGGGGGGAAGAGGAGGCAGCCCCGCTCCAGCATCTCCCCCCTGTGGGCTCACCTTTGGGGGCATCAAAGAGCATGCAGCGGTGCCTGGTGCACAAGAGCTGTGAGGCAGTGGAAACAGTGGAAATTGCCCAGCAGCCAGAGGAACCCCAACTGGCTGGGGCTTTTTTGGCAGTAGTGGCAGCACACACAGAATTTCAGCTACCAGTATACGTGTACCTGGGTGTACTGCCTGAATGCCACCACTATTTATATGATTGCAAGCCACCCTGAGTAGTGGTTGCACCAAAAGGGTGGGGTATAAATGCAAATAGTACATAAATATGTATTTTTGTCATATCCAGGACAGAAGGATGAAATCCAGTATAAAGTTGCAACTGTTGTTAATGTGTGAGTTTTCTGTTGTTAGCCGCCCAGAGAAGGAAAATCACCTAGATGGGCAGGGTATAAAAATAATAAATGAATGAATGAATGAAACTAGAGTAGGCTCATTCAATTAATGGGGATTTGGTGAATCAACCCTCATCTTTCACTGATTCAATGAGCATATTCTTGCTGTGACTTAGTGCTGAATTTCAGCCAAATTGCAAATTCATATAGAAGCTACTGACTTCTAGAGCAGATCAAATTGCATTTCTTCTCTTCACAGAGAAATGAACATCCTGGTAAAATCTAGGAAACAGCAAAAAAAAAAAAAAAGCTGCACCCACCCACACAAATTGGTAACATTTTTGGCTATACAAACCTATGGGTACAGCTGACTTTAGCTGTCAGCTTCTATTTTTCTTTTATTTTGAAACTCAGGAGGGCACTATGCCCATAAGAATGAAAGAAAGGTTCACTAAATAAAAGAAACAACCAAACAGAAAATTTCAGCCTTTACAAACACTTTGCAAGGCATATATAACAACCTGATAGTCTTGTTTCTCTTTCTTTAACTTTTATACCATTCAACTGACTTGAATAGTTTCTCTGGGCATGTAACAACTATTCATGGACATGGACACACACAAAGTGGAAACAAAAACTAAAAAAAAACCACCCCAGTATAATATTAGATCCCAAATATAAACCAGGAATAATTTTAATGGAGGGTACATTATGTTTCTTGCTTATGCTGTATTAAATTTGTTGTTCACAGGTGTATGGTAATTCTTATTCGTCTTGTGCCATATCCGATTCTGAATATTGGCTATCACCATGACAAGCAGTCATGAAAATTGTCCTGGGAGCAATATAATGCAATGGCCTTCCATTGACTTCTGCATCACAGCATGACACCAATACCATTGATCCAGTTCCGCAAGTAACTTTCTGACCCTAAACCCTTTTGGTACACAAAGTCCTACTCAGCACTAGGCCAGTATTGAAGCTGCTGCCCACCATCAAGATGGATTCAAGTGGGATTTAATCCACTCGGGTACCATCATCTTTCCTGAGAACGTTGCTAGCCAAGAATTAGTCCTTAGGGTCATCAGGTTAGTTAACTGCCCACCTGACAAATGGCATTGAGTCACTGGCAGTATGGTCAACTCTATATGGTGATTATGTTCCATAAAAGTGGGAATCAAAAGGCTAGCAGGTCCAGACTGTGAACTAAATGTTTTATCATTAACTCTTACTACCCATATTAACACAGCTTCCTACTTGCTAATAAATAATTGCTTAATTGCTGAACATTCTAACAGTGATGGCCAACCTTGGCACTCCAGGTGTTTTTGAACGTCAATTCCCAGAAGCCCTGATCAGCTGGAGCGCTGACTTGGGCTTCTGGTAATTAAAGTCAAAGAACAGCTGGAGTGCCAAGGCTGGCCATCACTGGTCTAACTAAGGGGCTGCAGTGGCTCAGTGGTTAAGAAGCTTGCCTTGCTAAGTGGAAAGCTGGCAAGTCAGCAGTACTGCATGACGACTTGAGCGCCCATCTCTGTCTCAGCTCTTGGGGACCTGAAAGAAGCCTCATTTGGGCATTCCGTGAGCTGAGTTTCCCCCTCAAAAATCCTTTCAACCCGGAATAATTTCTGACATGAAATTATTATTATTACTGGTCTAACCGATTAAAGCTTATATAGCTCAGCTCTTCAAGCGCTAGTTCTAGCAGCCTGGCAGCACAATCTGTATAAATAAAACAGGAGTGTGCGCCCGTGAGTCCCAAATGCATTTCCATGCACCAGACAAGGCCACACAGCTCCCTGGCTCACGCCTACCATCCGCATCCTAGATTGCATAGCCGAAATCTGGGGAACGCGGGTGAGTTGTGCGCCCCACAAACACCAAAATAAAAAAAATCTACAGGCCCCACAATCCCCAGCCAATCAGCTCGGCCGACACGAGCACAGGAGAGGCGGGGCCAGTGCCGCACGCCACAGCTGCACTGCCCGGCCACCATTAGCCGTTCATGCCAGCAACGGCAGCGGGTAAGGCTGTGCCCTTGCCTGCCAGAGAAAGCATGCCTTGGGGAGTTGCCTTGGGGAGTTGTCTGACAGACAACTCCCCAAGGCAGGAGGCAGTTCTCCACAAGGGAGAACTTCTCTTCCCTTGCACACAACTGCCTGTCGCCCTTGCCACTCCCCCTTGCTGTTCCAAGACTGGCCTCGAAACAGCGGGGGGGAGGCGGGAGGCAGTTGTCCGCAAAGGCGCCTTTCCTTGTGCACAACTAACTGACACCCTTGCTACTCCCCAACGCTGTTCCGAGACTGGCCTCGAAACAGCGAGGGGGAGATCCCAAGGGCACAGGGCCCCCCTACCCACCCCTGGTTGGGTCCGTCCTAGACAAAGTCCGGGCAAATATGCTAGTTTGGACTAAATGTAAAGCTTAGTTCTCCACATCTTCTAAGAAGTGAGCTGCCGACAGCAAGAAAAACAATACAGCTGCCTAGAAAGTCAAAGCCACTCAAAGGAAAATTTGTCATGAAGTAAGAAGCCAAAATGCAACAGCCACACAGGAGAAATTGATATGAGAAGCATGCATATTTGCTCTGTTAAGTGAAAGGAAACTGGCTATTGAAAGAAGCTGTGAACAGCTAAAAGGCATATGATACATGAAATGGATGCCATTCAAAAGAGGCAGACATGCTGAAAATGGCCTGTATTCTCCTCTTCGACCTGAAACACACACATACACACTCAGACCAATAAATGACATTGGATTTATTTTAAATTATTACTTCAGTAAGGTAACAATAAATGATACCAGAGGAATTGTTTTCCACACACTAGTGTTTGTGCTTTGAAATCCTGACACAGAAATCCTTTCAGCATAAACATACCTCAGCAAATGACTGGATATTATTTTCATACTTTATAATTGTAACTCTTTTTACACTCTGGTGGTAATGCATAATTTTTAATAGTCACACTAATCGTGTAACTATGCCTTGTTGTTAATTTTGGCTATTGAAAAGCTTTTGTTAAAAAATAATGTGACATCCAAATCGAAGCTGACTTCAAAGAGCAATCACACTCCATTAAAAGAAACATATGAAACCTTTAAAATAGTACAGCAGGCCTGCTGTATCCACAAGGATATATTCCTACCACAAGTGCCTGAAACCACGGAAAATAGCAAACCCTATATATTACATTGTATAAAGTGACCTGTAGTGGCCAATTCTTGAAATTACACAATGGAAATACTTTTTTTAAAAAAATAATGTACTATTTCCAAGGTGTGTTTAACTGAAACCTCTGATACTGATTCTGTGAATATGGCAAGACTACTATGGAGTTAGAACCATCTTCAGCAAGGCGTGAAATGTATTTTCTCTTGACAATTTTTCAGGGATTCAGATACTCCTGTTTCTAATGCAGGTATATTTGTTATTTTGAAACCAAAGTATATAGGTTTAAGTTGGTTCTTATGCAAAAAGAAAATAAACATTGGGGATAAATAAAAGGAGAACAAAAACAAATTCTGGGAACAGAAGGAACTGCACAGTACTGCAAAATCAGCTTACTAATTACAAGTCACTAGAGCAACACAGCATGTTCCTGTTTAGTTAACCAGGAATTGTGGTTCTAGGAAAATAGAATTTTTTTTCTGCAAAGATGTCCTAAAAGAGAAATTGCAAATCAAAGGACATGTGTAAAAGGAAAAATTGCTACTCCGGGCAACAAAAAGCAGGCAAAATTTCTGCAGATTTCAGAAGACCAATATGGGAACAAGAAAACTAGAAAACTTCCAACTATGATGTGCAAGACTGTCTTACACGCTTCAAGGGAATGTGATTTGTTAAGTAGCTTAACATTGTACTTGGATTCAAAGGAACAGGACACCTCAGCTTGTTGTCTCAGACCTTGGATGTGGTTCCTTGCCACTTACAAGGAAGAAATCTGAAAATAATTCTCTCTTTCTCTTCTTTTTTCATATAATTCAATTTAATTTTGAAAGCACAGAAGCCTTTTCAGAGAGGACAAAGCATGTTACAGTAATACCTCATACAAAGTCCGCTTCAAACAACATCGGATTCATACAACATTGCCTAATTCCTTTAAAAAGTTTCCTCATACAAAGTCGTGCGATGTTGTATGAGGCATTGGGGTTTTTCCAGGTTGCATTGTGCCTCGGCAGTATAAAAGGCAGGACACATGCGTGCATTGCTCTTGTGGGTTTTGCATGAGGCAAAGAGTGTTTAGGAGTGGTTGTGAGCACGATTTTTGATTTTTTTCGAATTTTTTCATCAGAATTTTATACACATTCCTGGCATTTTTGCAGCATTCTTCAGGTTCTTGGACAATCAGGGTTGTTTGACAAATTTTAGCCTTTAGACAATGATTTCTAAATAGGGGTTTTTAAAGGGGGTGGGTTGGGGGTTTTTATAATGTTTTATGTATTTTTGTGCATTGTTGTGATGCCGCCCTGAGTCGGGCATGCCTGAGCGGGCGGCATATACAAATTTGACTAATAAATAAATAAATAAATAAATTTCTTAAAGTTCTGTCAGTTTCCTTGACTTTGTCCTGAAGTCTGTGCTGTTACAGTACAATGTATCTCTATAGAAACAACGTTGTATGAGGCATCGCGGCAAGGATTTGGACGTTGTATGAGGCATCACGGCTAGGATTTTGCATGCCTCATACAAAGTCCAAATCCGTATAAAGTCCAAACTTGTGGAACCAAGTTTGGACGTTGTATGAGGCATCACTGTATTGTATAAAGGATAGACTGGAATATATTCTGCTAAATGAACTGGCATCACTCCATCCCAGGTTTCATAACGAAAAGCATCACTAACTAGGAATGATAGCTTCACAGTTATGGAGCATAGGTAATTAGAAATATGGAAGTATAGCATTAAAATCCCAAATGAGAACAGCAGTATCGTATTAAGGAACATTTTATTTGCCAAGCAGGAGAACATCTTCTTAAAGTGAAGCTTCATGCAAGCTATTTAGCACACTTTCAGTTAAGTGGTCAGGCCACCATATAATCACAAAATAATTATCTGACCTCAATATTTAACCTTAAGAATAATCTATTATGGTTACTATACAAGGGTAAAAACGCTGCAGAACACAGTATGATGTTTTAACTAGATGCCATATGCATGAGGATGCCAAACTGTGCATATCTGCATGCTCCACTAATAACATGGTTATGATTGACACCGTTTCCATGACAATTTGGAAGAACATTACGTACAAGTAAGAGAAAATAAGGAGGTTTTCATACCTTCATCTCCTCCTCCATTTCTGACAGCTTTCGTTCAAGGGCTCGTTTTTCCTGTAAAGACAACAGTGTTTTCATAAAGACCATCTCTAGAGTGATAATGAAGAAATATAGCAATCACTAACATTTTAAAGAAGAAACATCAACCGCATTATTCAGCCAAAGGCTTCTCAAGAGCGAAGCCCTATATAAGAGCCAAAGGATGGCACTCTCTTTTGTTACCATCCAAGCAAAAATCCTTCATTATAATTCATGCTTATCCCCATTCACCTTATTTGTGTCTTTCATTTCCAACCTCTAAAGTGTAAGTTTATACAATTCATCTACAGTACAGTAGTTGCCTTTTCCCAATTTTCCTACCAGCTTTTCTTCTTCATGTTGTTACAAGTGTCCAACAAGGACCAATCTCTCACTAGGCTGATAATTACCGCATTTGCTGGCGTATAAGCGCACTTCCCCCTTTAAAATACACCAGAAAAGAGTGCATTTTATAATTTGATGCTTTTTATATGCCGGCAAATATGGTACTGTTTGCCCTACAGCCAATTAGTCTCTGTTAGCTATAGTTAGTTTCTTAATTTTAGTTAAGATTAGTTAAATTAAGATTTTCTTTTCAGACATCACCATCTGATGAGGGGATTGTAACTGTGTCATGCTAATGGTATGATGTTGCTATTTTAAGTACTATATGTGAATTGCCCAGAGAGAGAATAGCTCTAAGATGGGCAGTATATAAGTGGAATGAATGAATGAATATTAGCTATACATATTAACCAGTAGTGTCAATATACCTGTCCTCAGTTCCCAGATGACAATTGATAATCTGAATACTATTCTAAACAAAATATGGAAGCTGTGAACTAGACACATCATTCCCAAATGGAACTCTACCACTTCAGTTTAGAATAGGCACAGTGAAAATAGTTGTGGCCGCCATTTTGTTTTTTCTCTTTCCAAAATGGCGGCCACAACTATTTTCACTTCTTGTGTGGCTCTGGAAGGTCCTAGGAAGGCGGGGTTTTCACTGAATAGGTCTTCCCAGCCTCCCTGACGCTGCTATGGAGCCAGAGAGCTGGAAACAGCGACCCGACAATGGCAATTTTTTCATTCTCAACCAGCTGGGAAGGTAGGGGATCACGTCGTCCTTTTGCTGGGGATGGGCAGTGCCTCTCTGAAGCTCAAGGGAGACGATTGAGGCTCTTTCCAACCCACCCACCTCACCTGCCCGGACGCTGCTGGAAGGCAAAACCTGAAGCTGACGAAGGAGTTTTCCCCACTGTTTTGCCTTCCAGCAGCATTCGAACAGGTGGGGGATGGGTCGAAAACAGCCTCAATCGGCTCCCCTGAGCCTCAGAGAGACCAAACACAATGCACCACATAACGACGTAATGCATGACTTTTCAGAAAATCCAGTGCTGCTATCCGAATTCGTCGTTGTGCGGATGGATTGTTATCCGGGGTTCTACTGTACACAGTTAATTTCTGTTGTTCATTCACACAGGTGAGTCCGATCCTTTGTGACCCCATGGGCCGCTGCATGCCAGGCTCCTCTGTCATCTAAACAGTTCGTAGGACAACTGCAATATGCTTGCATGATTGATTTTGTTAGATCCGTATTATGCTGGACATGTTTTTAGTAGATATCTTTAGTAGATATCTTTTTAAAAACTGTTTCAAATCCAGTAATTTTAAGAAATCAGTACTGTACCAAAGTGGCCAAAACCACCTTGTGTAAGTACACAAATGTGTAACTTTTGCAGGCAAATTGCCTGAAATTTAGAAATCATCACAGATACTATAAGTTGCACAATGAGTCACACAAATTCACCTGGCAACTAATAACATCTTCAGTGATTCCTTAATTTATGGAAATTTGCCTCCAAATGTTATGCCATTTGTATTTAGATTTGAGCTACTGTACTTTAAATCTTTCTTGAAAAACAAAGAGTATATCACCTCACAAGTTCTCAAAATAATAATACACCTACACTTCCTTATTTTCTATACAACCATGAAATGCTATCCTGTTTCAGATTAGCAGTGATATATCAAAATGAACAAGCTTACAATATGACAGGAAGTTAATGAATTGTTTAAGTGACAAACCCCTCCCACCCCCAAAAAATCCTGCTAAACAAGTATGGTTCTCACCTAAACCCTCTTCTAAAATTAGTAGTTACCCCAAAGTCATTTACAAGCCTGTAGAGACTGAAAAGCAGAAAGACATACCCTTTTTTCTATCTCAAGCATACTTGAACGGTCAGATGATTTTTCCTGCTTCTGCTGTAGAAACAAAAATCATCAAAATCGTTTGCATTCAATACTAAAAATAATTATTTCCAAAGAAGACAAAGTGGTCAAAATCCTATTACAGTAAAACCGCTACATACGTTTTTTTCCTGTACCACGAGGTTATGTATATGTCAAAAAATTTGTTTGTCGAAAACACATTGGATTACCAGAAGAGGCCACTAGATGTCACCATATTTTTTGTATGTTGAATTTTTCCTATTAAAAATTTGTATGTTGAATTATTTTTTAGCCAGGATTTCTATTTGTATGTCAAATTTTTTGTAAGTCGAACTGTTTGTATGTTGGGGTCCCACTGTATGTTACTTTGCAGCCAGTCTGGCCAGGTTATCCTGCTATGGTAATAGAGTAGATCATACTGCCAGCGATTCAACGCTGAGTGTCTGGTGGCATTTAATTAACCTGACCACCCTGTGAACTAAGATCCTTGGGTGCTGAAGTCCTCAGGGAAGAGTGATGGCCCCCAAGTGGATTAAATCCCATTTGAATCCATCATGATGGAGTGCAGCAGCTTTATCAATACTGGCCTGGGCTTGAGGAGGACCTTGTGTGCCAAAAGGGCTCAGGGCCAGAAAGTGACTCGCAGAACTGGATCAGAGGTACAGGTGTCACACTGTGATGAGGAAGGCAGATAAAAGGCTACTGCATTATATTCTCAGGACAGTGATCACCATGATGATCATCTATATTTGGATTTGGATGAGGCAGGAAAAAGGTTACCGTACTTTGCACCTGGCATAACTTGGATCAACATTGAAAACATGTAGTTTACACTACTTAGTAGTTGTTTAAAAGCCTCCCATCCTCCCCCTCCCTATTTTAGGGTCTGTGGCTCAGTAGGGCTCTTGCCATTATGACTGTCATAAAAAAAATGGTCTGGCTGGTCGTGTTATTAGTACAATGTTTGCTTTCAATGTCTCTTTACCTGGGCTAGTTTCTCAATTTTTGTCTTGATGTCAGTAAGTTCCATCTGGGCATCTTGTAGCTTCGATTTCAACTTTTGATTTTCAGATAGGGCACTTTCGTAGAGCTGAATGAGGAAAGACAGCTAAAATTGAATCAACTTTGACTACAGGTACTGAAAGATTAACAACTCTATAGGTGAAGATGATAGCTGCCTAACCAAGTACTGTACACCACATGACCAGCAGAGGTTTCTGAAGCTATATAATTGGTAGCAAATGCCAGTGCATTTTCTTTACTGAAAAAATTAGTAGACATTATAAATGTTTTCTACAAGAAAACTAAAGATCGTAAAAGATATACCGTATTTTCCTGCGTATAAGACGACTGGGCGTATAAGATGACCCCTAACTTTTCCAGTTAAAATATAGAGTTTGGAATATACTTGTCAGCTGCAGTTAAGTACCTGTCCTATAAGACGACCCCCGACTTTGGCACAGATTTTTCGGGGTTAAAAAGTAGTCTTATACGCCAGAAAATACAGTACTTGTAGAATTTAAAAATCTAAAGCAAGAATTTGTTCTGCATAGTAGAAGGAAACAAACATTTTTCTTGTTCACCCAAACTGTCTTTACTTCCGCTCTATAAGGAAGGGAAACTGTTTTATAGTCACTGTTATTATATAACTGGGAGTCAGTAATGCTTCATGAGATGTGGCCTAAGTGAAGGATGGGAGGGTGACCCATTTATAATCCCGGTTGCTAGTTTTTTTACCATACTCATTTGGCGTGACGTTTGCTCTCTCAATGGATAGCTATTAGTTTTAAGCAGCTTCTTTCATTGGGGCCCTAAGGTCTTGAGCTCTGTCTATATATATGCAAACTTACATGATTACATTCTTTCTTTTACAGCCACCAACTACACAAGGAATTTCTGTTTCTCAGGTTATTGAAAGAGAAGTGAGGGATAGGGATGAAAAAAGTTCAAGAATTTCTGCTTCCATTACTCACTTTTTTATAGTCTTTGTTGATGTCCTCCTCTGCTTTGCTACTAAGAGCAGCCAAACGGTTCTCTCTTCTGGTATATGCACTGCTGCGAACGGAGGGCCGATCACTGTAGGAATCACTGGTTCCAATGCTTGAACTTGCTGCATCCAACCTAGAGTTGCAAAGTTCATTTGCAATATTAGCTAATAATGTACCAGGAGGGAAATAACAGCAAAGATATAGAAAGATAGAAGAGATATCTTATCACATGAATAAGAAAAGATCATCCTTTCTTCTGGACAACAGGTACAGGCAAAAAAAGGAGCCCTCTGTTCCTTTCCCCTTTATTTCCGGTTTTCTTGTCCTCTTGCAGAGAGTGGCAACTCTGAAGTGGAGAACCTCCTCCTGGAGGTCTCCATGTGAATCAGGATGCTGATTTTCAACAGTTCTAATTCATAGGGAGAACACCACAGAATGGAAAGCTCTACCCTTCAGGCTAATCACCTCTACATGTGGAGAGATAACGGGTAATGGACAAGACAGGTCTAGAGTGATCCCAAGATTTCTGAACCTACTTAGAAAATGTCAAAGTAGAGTCTAGTGTCCTTAGCTGAGAACACTAGAGAAATAAAGGTTTTATTCAAATGGAAGATTTGCTGCGTGTCAATATAAATTTGATTCTGGGAAAGAGTAAAAACATCAGAATAAAGATGTATCTGTTGAATCATTATCAAGCTTGAAAGAGATAATCAGAAGTCTTAGTCCTAATTAAGATAAAATTCTTAAGATACTGTAAATGAGGAGACAGAAATCTATGTTTTAACAAAAACATGCATTTTGAATACCTTACCTGGAAAGTCTTTCATGCTATAAAAAGAAACAAGAAAGACAGGATTAGCAACTAAAAATTTCAGTGTTAACATTCCAATTGTACGGAAAAGCCACTGAAGTCTGATAATTGTGAAAGCAAATGTCAAGTTATCACACCAGGAATTGAACAGTATGAAGTGGATAGGTCTTGCCTGTAATCTTAGTGAACATCTTAAATAAGCTACAAAATACTTTAAAAAAATTAATTACGGTATTTGATATTTATGATACCTATTTTAATATTATTTGGAATAGTAGCCGTGTTAGTCTGTGTTTCAAGCATATCAAAGAATAAACAAAACAAAACGCTATAGCACAATGAAGACTAACTGTTATATTTTAATGTTAGCTTTTGTGGATCAAGTCTACTTCATCAGACATAGGAGCGAGGCTTGCCTAATATTTTAATATTAGGGTGCACTTAATCACTGACCTAATTACTTCTATATATAAGATTTCAATAAACAGGCATGTCCCCAAATCCACAGGTTTCATAGCATGGTTTCAATTAACTATGGGTCTAAAAATATCCAGTGAAAAATCACTGAAATTCATAATATACCGTATATGTGCTTCCAAGGTGCATTACTAGAGCTGGCCACTATAGGCCACTATCTACAATAATAGTTGAGAAGAAATGGATTGTTTCCAGGGGAATTTTTTTCTGAGCAGACCTAAAAGATTGATGTGAATATTTGCAGTATCCTCTGCTTGGGTGACTCAGACATGTGGGCTGTAATATGGAGTTCACTGCTTTACGTGGATTCAAGTACAGTATTTGCAGAAGAGCTTGGAGTGTATCCCTGGCAGATAAATATGTGCGTGTGTATATGTATGTGCATGTGTGCATGCGCGTAACCTGTGGTGCCCAACTGCAATCACACTTGGGGTGATTTTAAAGACAAAACCAAGATTTACTCTGTCTGGAAAGGTTGATCTTGATGCATATCACATATAATAATTCTGTTCTGAGAAACATGTTAATTAAAGCCACTGAGAAAATGGCTTCATATATATTCGGGGCAATTGTCTCAACAGGTTAAAAAAAATCTGCTAATATCTTGACACACACAGTATTCTTTTCACAAAGATCTATCATGAAATGCGGAACTGAGTAAGTTTGTTCTTATAAATCTCTCCAAAGATACAGAAGGATTCCAGTTTTGATTGCAAAAAATATAGTCAAGGAATTTGCATTTTTTCTGCCTTGACAGAAGCATAATATGCAGAAGTTGAGGAAGATAGATAGATAGATAGATAGATAGATAGGTAGATATAGATAGGTAGATAGATAGATCTTTATTGTCATCGTCCCCTTGCGGGAACAACGAAATTCTCGGTTGCTATATATCAACTTGAATAAGGCATACCCCATAATTTAAAACAGCTACAGAAACACCAATGAAGACAGTACCTTACAGTACAATATAAAAATTTATAAATTTATAAATTTAAAATAAGATAAGATGACTTCAGAGTCCAGAGTTTCCATTTAAGGCCAAAATTGCTTTGGAGAAGAAACTGTTCTTGAGACGGCTCGTTTTTACCTTCATTGTTCTATATCTCCGTCCCGATGGCAGAAGCTCAAAGAAGCAGTGGCCAGGATGCGATGGGTCTCTTTACTACATCTAATGCTTTTCTGTGGCACCTGATGGTGTAAATTTGTTCTAAAGTGGAGAGTGGACAGCCGATAATACTCTCCGCTGTTTTAACAATTCTGTGCAACATTATCCTATCCCGATGAGTACTACTCCCATACCACACAGATAAGCTATAAGTGAGCACGCTCTCAATAGCGCAGCGATAGAAGGCAAGCAGCAGCTTTTGCGGAAGATGGTTTTTCCTTAGATGGTGGAGGATAGGGGTGTCCGGCATGCAATGGTCCATGGGGTCACAAGGGGTTGGAACCGGCTGTGTGACTGAACAACAACAAACCAACAGAAGTGTAAATATACTCTGTCTACCAGTCTGCATCATATCTCCAGATTACAATTGTGAAACTAAGATTTTTATCAATTGTCAAACTGATTATATGTGATAGTAATTTCTATAAATATTAGTCAGAGGTTCAACTAAGACCACAAGTAGACTCTTTCCCTTCCTTATTAGCCCTGAGTGTTTGTTTGTCTATTGATTAATCTATTGTTAATTAATGTTAATTCAACTATGTTTGGTTAGGTCTTATATAAGATCTTGTCACCAATCTTGATAGATTTTCATTAAAACACGAGAAGCACTATCCATTTGACAAACTTAGTCCCTTTCAACTCCAGTTTTTCACACATTCTCAGCCTTCCAAAACTTATAAATTCTAAATGGAGGCAATCCATCTCATATTTGGTCTTCCTCTTCTCCTGCTGTCCTCAACTTTTCTTAGCACAGTTGTATCTTTGCCTTCTTGAGAGGTGCCCAAAGTATGACAGCCTGTAGTGTTTTATGGGCATTGACGGCTGGGACCATGTTGCAATCATGCAAATATCCCCCAATTGAATGTCTCTAGCAACTGGTAACTGCTCTAGTAAAGTGTCCTTGATTTCCCAGCCAGCTAGTAGCTTAGGGTGATTGTAGCCACTAACTTTAGACCACTGGTTCCCAACATGGGGCACACACACCACAATGCCGGGAGGGGCCGGTGTCCGGTTGGCAGGGTTCGGCTGAGGTTTTTGCAGACTATCTGGTGGAGAAAACCGCTTGGATTCGCTCGGGGTTTAATCCCGGCATGGATGGGGAGGGTCCGGAGGGGATCAGAGCTCAGTCTGGCAGTGTTATCTGGGATCGGTTCGATCCAGTTGTCCCTGAGGAAGTAGACATACTTCTTGCAGCTGTTCGCACCACCTCCTGCCCTTTGGATCCCTGTCCCATTTGGTTGGTGAAAGCCTCCAAGGGGGTGACGGGAGGCTGGGTCGGGGCTATAATAAATGCTTCACTGTGGGAGGGGGTGTTTCCTGCACCTTTAAAACATGCTCTGGTGCGCCCCCTCCTGACGAAACAATCTCTCGACCCAGCGGTTCCAGCTAATTATAGGCCGGTCTCCAACCTCCCTTTCTTAGGGAAGGTACTGGAGAAGGTGGTGATGCGGCAGTTGCAGGGGGTCCTGGATGAAGCGGATTATCTGGACCCCTATCAGGCCTGGATATGGTACTGAAACCATCCCGTTCCTCTTGCGGGAGTGGGATGGGGGTCATCCATCCGTCCTGGCTCTTCTGGATCTCTCAGCGGCCTTCGATACCGTTGACCATGGTATCCTTCTGAAACGGCTCAAAGGTTTGGGGATCCAGGGCACTGTTCTGTCCTGGTTTTCCTCATTTCTGGAGTATCATACCCAGTCGGTGTGGTTGGAGAGTGAGAGGTCCAATGCTATGCCCCTACAGTATGGGGAACTGACTGTCTTCCTAGATCTTTTCCATCTTCCAGATTCCCTGTTGGGCATCATCAGTGTGGTTATTGTAAATTTTGTCATTTTATGTGGTCATTTTGGAATCCCCCCCCCTAAATATTACAGTATGGACAAAGAATGTTTTTTATTGCAGAGGGAAGTGTTTTACATTCACCGTTTTTCGGCGCTTAGCCCTTCTGGTTTAAACACTGATTTGGATTTTTCTGCCTTTTTGTGAGTTTCCGTTTTCATGGTATTTCCCCTTTAAGGGTTGTTTCTAGCTGATCAGGTAATAGGGACTATTTTTCACATGTGTTCGTTTGGATACTATATTAACTTTACTTCCTGGGTTTCCTTTAACTCTCTGACCCAATATGAGATGTTACTGAGAGGTTGATTGAGCACGCTAGTATTATACTTCATGCAGGTACCTTTTGCATTTTCTTGCTATGCTGTTTAGAATGTTTTGTATTTGTGCATGTTTTATATAGAGACTTTCCATTTATGACTGTTGCAGATTCTTGTTAAAGAATACGAAATATCTGTTTTACCGGAAGGATATTGACCAGTCGTTCTGCTTCGTTCTTATCACTCATCTACCGGTGGTTGCAGCAGCCTCCGGATTCCGCTATTATGCAGTTCTTTTAACGGACTTCTCTACATATGGACCTTTTATTAATCGTGTATTTAGCTTTATCATGAGACTTTTGTATTTCGATTGTATAAGATTCGATTACTTGCGCACAGCAACAGGTGTTGTCTACATGTGCTTCCATATATCTTCGATATGAGCTGTGATGACAGACTTTGTATATACAGTCATTTATTGCTATTATTATTATTGTGTACCATATATCTTTGATATGAGTTGTAGTGACGGATTTTGTAAATAGTCATTTTTTGTCCTTAACAATTATTGTGTATTTATTTCATGTGATTTGGTTGCTCTGCACTGTATATTAAAGTTTGGGACTTTTATTCTTTCTACTATTTGTTACTATTGGGGTGATGCTTGCTCTCCTTTCCCTGTTATCTACACCCCAGCCGTCTATCCTCGTGTGCATCTGCTCCGGAGACATTGAGCCCAGGCTCCGTCATAGATGTTTATTGTATTTGCTTCACCTTGTAAGCCGCCCTGAGTGGTGCTTGCACCAGTCGGGCGAGGTATAAATATAATAAATATAATAAATAAATAAATATCTGTAATAGTATCTATTAGATCATTTCTGTGCAAGCCATAGCAACAAAAAAAGTGCATGAAATTTTTCTCACAGATACAGTACTGTACAAAAGCCTTAGGCCATAACCAGCTGGTTTGGGGAAAATCCAATGAGCTATTGGGAGGGCACAAGTCAGCCGAGCCTCTTCCTGGCAGTACACTCTCGTTTACAAATAGCCAAAATCTAGTTTCTCATTTTCAATATTGCTGCCTTTTTCCCTAGGTCACAAACATCAACAAAAAGGAACAGGGAAAAAACAACAACACAGCAATGCCTATCCTACCCAGAGACTCTTACACAGAACAGTTCTTACACTGGCAACATCAGCTGTTCCCACATGGATTAGGATAATGACCAAGTGAGCTTGATAAACATTGGGAAGCTTTTTGAATCTCATCAGGGGACAGTACATCTCCCTAGAAATCATGTCAGGTTCACAAACTTCATATTTTTCTTCCACTTGATAGGCATTCCTCGTCTATTGGTCTTCCAGGACATGCTGCTCTGCTATATATAGAAATGCCACATTTTCTCTAATGAGTCAAAGTGTGGTTAGGCCTCACGGTCATTATATCTTTTCTTCCAGCAGGTACACAGCTTACATGTGCTGTAAGAACAGGTTTCTAAATCCAAGACGATGAAATGGCACAGATATCACAAGTCACAAGAGTTGCTCTCACACCATTTGTGACCCTTCATTTAATTTAATTTAATTTAATTTTCACATTTGTATGCTACCCAATCAGGAAGCCCGACTCAGGGCAGCTCACACATCAATCACAAGAATATATACATAACAATACAAATATATAATATACTCAATACAAACTACTCAATACACAATAATTATACATCCCTTGTAAGCAGTGACACAGCACTTCTGGCCTTTCCCTAAAATGCCCTGCAAGAGAAACACCTCAGCTCTCCCCGGAGAAACACCTCAGCTCTCCCCGGAAGGCTGTCTGCCCTCACCTCACACCCCCAGCAGACCTGATGGGAACCAAGATGACAGGGCAACATGAAGGGACAAAGAGGACAAATAAGGTCTCAAGTGGGTGGGAAAAGGTAGATGAGCTTCATTTAGCTGAAGGGGTAGAGGCTGGGGCAAGCTGGCATGGCCCAGGATTAATGGAGGAGGAAGAGGATTAATGGCCCAGGATTAATGGAGACGGTTCTTGTTGTGAACCGCCCTGAGTTGGCTTTGGCCGAGTGGGCGGTATATAAATGTGATAATTAAATTAAATTAAAATTAAATTAAAATTAAATTAAATTAAAATTAAATTAAAGAGGATTGAGACACATGCCTCTTAACAGGCTCCAAGAGAAATGACTGAGCAGAAACGGCAGGGGAAACAGCCTCTATCCCCTTTGAGTAACCTTGGACTGGGGAATGGGCCCGGGTTGAACCTGCTAATTGGGCAAGAGACTCATTATTTCAGTTAACCACTGCTATCAGTCCTCTGGAGGTGAGATAACCAGGTGGGCACCCTGACTCCACCTCAATCCAGAGGAGGTGCTAGCACACTAGGCATTATTAGCCCTCCTTGAAAGGTGTCAGTTGGATGTAGTCAGTGAGGAAAAGTAAACTCAGCCACAGATTTTGGACTGGGATTAAGGCCCATCTTGGAACTAGGAGCAGCCAAGGGCTAGGAAAGTCAAAGCTCCTCTGCAGACGGTCAGCAGTAGGTGCTCCAGGCATCTACCAATCCTTGTACCTTGTTCTCCTACTTTAATAAAAACCACATTGACCAATAATGAGAGTCTAGATTTCATGGGTTGAAAAGTGCCTCTTTGATGTCTTCCAGAGGTGTGTGTGTGTCACGCTCCTTCACTAAATGTAGAATTATAGCACAAGACTCCTATTTATTTGCTCTACTCACAAGCATGCAGAGACTATTAGCACGGCTATAGACTTGGCAGCTGCTAGTTTTCTCCTGCAACAAAGTTTAGCCCCTCCACCATCACCTTCATGACTTCATGTTCTTATTATGCGTTCTCGGTAAGAGCTGGGCAAAAGATCAAAACAGGGGAAGCCATTTACACAGCAACCACAATTTAAACCACATAAATGTATTTAAAAGATCCCCAGAGACAACGTTACCAAACTGGGTTGGCTGACCCTACTGTGAGCCTGTAGCGGCAGATAGTAAAATGAACAGAAACGTCACATAAAACTGAGTTCCAACATGTTTTTTATTTCTTTGTGCACACGTCACTTTCTGTTTTTAATAAAAGAGAAACAAAACTAGGTACTGGGAATTTTTCTGTGAAGTTGGACAACAAGAGACGTACAAAGAGCTAGGGAAAATATGCAATTTTGATTATAGATATGTGTAGAATATTATAGAATATCAAAGTCTTACTTCTAAAACTCCTAAGTTTCTACAGATGGCATATGAATGATTAAAACAATGCTTTTTGAAGAAAAATTTATGACAGTACAATTTTGAAAACAAAGAGTCAGAGTATGAACACTTTGCAAAAGACAAACTGGTTTAATTGGCTTCAACTGCTTTCTTTTGTGGCCAACATTTGACCCCAAAAAGGAAGGCAGTGGAGGAAGGAATTCAAAAGTTTATATTTTTGCAAACAAAGAAAGATTCACAAACATGCATCCTTTTTGAAAATGTGTTCAGCTCAAAGAAGAAATTGACAGTTTAGACTAGTGGTTCCCAACTTTGGGGGCCCAGATGTTTTTGGATTACAGTTTCCAAAACTCTTGGTCAACACAGCTAATGGTGAAGACTTCTAGGAGTTTAGCCCAGGAATATTTGGGGTGCCCAAACTTTCTGGGCCACGGGCCAGTCACGTGATCAAGCATGTTGATCACATGGTTCCTCCCACCTGGAAGCGGAAGTAAAACACATCCGTACATGCGCAGAACACTGCCGTAAATGACCCATGGCTGTCGTAAATGCGTTTATAACAGCCGCTGGTCATTTACGGCAGCATTCTGCACATGCATGTTTTACTTCTGCTTCTGGAAGCGGCGTTGACTGGTTTAATTGGTAGGCTGTAGTTTGGGCACCCCTGGTCTAGAGGTGCACAACAGAATCTAATTTTCATTATTATGTACCAATTATAGTCCCCAACTGTGCTAAGTCTTCGCTTGATCTTTATCATTCAATTTCAGAAATGAACATTTTGAGAGAAAAATTGCTGAGATGGAGGCTCAAATGAGCTTCCTCTCCACAGTACAGAAACAAGGGTATTTAATATCTGTGTAATTCCAGTCCCTCAGAGATAACGTAGACATAACTGTGCCATGCAGCCAGACAAGGTTGTGCGGAGGAATAAAGTCTTCTAACTGCCCTTTTTCTGAACACAGAAGCAAACCTGAAGCAACTGAGTCATTGCTTTCTGTATTATCCAGCTATACAGGGTGTCAAAGAGACTGAAAGGAAAGAGTAAAACCCCTACTTACGAAAAAAAGTCCATTCCGTAGGCTTTTGCTTAAATCGGTTTTTATGTAACTCAAAGCAAACCCACAGGGAAATGAAGTTTTACGTAACTCGAAGCAAACTCATAGGATAAAGAATCTTTATGCAACTCAAAGCAAACTCATAGGGAATTGTGTAAATCGGGACATGGTTTTAGCACAAAATCATTATGTAAGTCGAATTTTATGTAACTCGAGGCATACGTAAGTCGGGGTTTTACTGTAACAGCATCTATTTAAAGAGTTGGTTCATTGAAAGAGACTTCAAAGTGCTTATCACATACATACTGGATGATGAACAGCTACTTTAATTGGAGAAATATCAAGAGGGAAAAAATTATGTCCTTACTACATCTCTTTCAACAGCGTGTGTGTCCAAATT
Source organism: Bradypodion pumilum (assembly GCA_035047305.1). Taxonomy (NCBI): domain Eukaryota; kingdom Metazoa; phylum Chordata; class Lepidosauria; order Squamata; family Chamaeleonidae; genus Bradypodion; species Bradypodion pumilum. The sequence continues at coordinate 53,722,481 of JAWDJD010000004.1, forward strand.
CACAGCCACACAACATGCATAGGTGGGCCAGTATATTCCTCCCTTTTCTGAGAGAGGTTAGTACAAGGCATTTTCTTCCTTGTAATCCCCTCAAAAGCAGCATAGTTAGGCCATATCTTCAGACTAAATTTTTAAACTGCTACTTTTTACTTACATAATGACTGATGGTTTTACACCTTTGTACTTAGCTGGATGAAGGCTTCTGCCATACCATACTGAGGTTTTACTGCCTACCTATACAGTACAGAAACACAGAATACTTGCATAATTCTTTCAGTAATCCACTAAGAAGTAACCAGTTCTTCCTGTTCTGAGCTATTTTATATATATTTGCTTCTCTGAAAAATCATCCCAATATGGTTTTAAATATTTTTCATACCTGAGCCTACAGAGCAGCTCATCTCTATAAGATTTTGTAGCTGGGCTCTCTCCCAGTTCTCAAGTTCAGTTTGATGTTGGAAAATAATACAATTGTTATGTTGTAAGGTAAAGGTAAAGGTTTCCCTTGCTCGAAAGCCAGTCGTATCCGACTCTAGGGTTCAATGCTCATCTCTGTTTCAAAGCCGAAGAGCCAGCGTTGTCTGCTTCTGCAGATATTTCTGTGGTCATGTGGCAGGCATGACTAGACACCAGAGCACACGGAACACTGTTTCCTTCTCACCAAAGTGGTCCCTATTTATCTACTTGCAATTTCTTACTTTCGAACTGCTAAGTTGGCAGGAGCTGGGACAAAGACGGAAGCTCATTCCGTCCTGCAGTACTCGGGAATCAAACTGCTGACCTTCCGCCTCCCAGTCAGCGTCTTAGCCACTTGAGCCACTGCAGTACAATTGTGAAAATCAAGAACAGTAGCGGACTTGTTTTTAGGTTATGTTCTCCCTTTCTGCTTATGTTTACAACATCCACTGATGTTAAATAATTTGTCAAGTCAATAAATGCCTTTAATCTAAACAAGCTTGTTTCTGACCCAACCAAATGAACCACTGATTCAGCACTTCTTATACAATATGGCTTGTAAAAATTTACTAAACTTACATGTTTTTCTACAATAAGCTGTCATCATGGGGAAACGGTCAATCAGTAGCAGCAATGGCAAGATGGAAAATTTCAAGGGTCACACAGCATATATAAAGTTGAAATATTTTAATCAGACCATAAATTGTCTTGTCTCAGGCATGAAGAAATTTACTTATTACTAACTTACAGACAACGAATTTTAGTTAGTCAGTATGCAAATTGCCAAAAGGTTATTTATATGAGATTTTATTGTTAAGAGACAAGTGGCATAGCTTATTATTCATGGAATGTCACTGTCTGTGTGCTGGAGTAGGGATTGCAGGCTACAATCTAAGTATACTGGTAAAATACAGAATATACCACGCCTTGCAATTATTAGACAATGACAGAATATTTCAGTTCAGGTAAAGTTACTGTACAACTTTTTATTTTCTCTTGAAACCCAATGCTTGCAAAATCCCAAATTCCAAAAAATAGTAAAAGCTAGTTAAATTGTAATGATGCCCATCTTGAGCATGACTAGGGGCCACTACAGCAATTATTTCAGCCAAGTCTTTTGCTAAATGCTAGAAATATGATACAGAACTAGAAGCTAAGAACACGGGGAACTAAGGTCACACAATTCAGTTTTACATATTTGTGTTAGTACATGGCTGTCCAATCCTATCCGTGTGATTAATATCTAACAGTAACAGAGCCACCTTTGAATAACTCCAATATATCTTAACACAAAGTATGATTTTTACAAGCTTTAAATCTTGGATTTAACAGAAAAATCCCTAGGTTTTGCTGGGAAATAATACTAATGGATCAGATGTTATGAATGGCACTTTATACCACTCACAATTAAAAACAAACTTTTAAATCCCAACGAGCCTCTATAATTTCAACTGAAATCAACAGCTGACTAGCAAATTATTTGAAACCCCAAAGAAGTGCTATGCTTAAGGCCTTATTACTTCTAGCTTTTGCCTTACATTTCTCTAGCTTCCTCTTACAGAATTGCGTAACAGCTGCACTTTAGTACAAGAAAAAACTCTAAGGCATTACAGCACTGCATATAATGTTAATTAATGCATATAATGTTAATTTTAAAAAGCTGGAAAGATAGAAGTATTATTGTTCAAACATTTTGCCCTGAAATAACGGTTAAGGTTCTTAATATGCAATCTGAAAAGGAAGTAAAAAGCAGGTACATCAACCCAGAAAGACTTCTCTTCAGGTATATTTTAGAGAGAATGTGGTGCTACAATTTCTTTTCTCCCTTAGAGTTTGGAAAAGAAGATTTTGCATGATTACTACAAGAATCTCTTGACCAACATAACCACTTCCCCTGGGTGCTTCCCAACACTGTAGCCCCAACATTAGGTCCCCCCTGCAAGCCAAGCATTTATAGAAAAATCAGTCACATTTGATGAGAATTACTATCCTACTATTGTAGTGGTATATTTATTGTCCCGGTTTCTCTAAATTTTATTCTTTGGGTCATCAGTTCAAATTCTATGCTCTGTCATGTTTCAGGCCTGCAACGGTGTACCTTTTTCATGACACTACAGGCAAATACCTTCTGCTCCTAAAACCAATCATACTACTGGAGGGGCCACTTTGCCTTATATGTTATGCTGTACTGGAAGCTGGAAACTATGGTATAAACTATACCCAAATTTGGGCTGATTCTTTGAAAGCCTTTCTTTATATCAAGTTCAGTATGCAATACAATGTACAGAGGGGATGTCTCAGTTAACCAACTCTATTTTCATTTTTCACCAAGCATTTGTTTGGGATGATTGATTCCTAATTCTACTGAACAGCTTCAAACCCTTCAGGTTATAGCTGCCAGTGATTAAAAATTTGCTACTTACCAGTACTCCTTCAGCTTTCCAGAAAGCAGCTATGTACAACATTGAAAATGTGTGCCAGAAGTCTCTAGTGCCTGAATTGAAGGTTAATTTATGTTGTTCTACTCCATGTGGAACTTCAGTGCTTTGATATCTATGGATGTCTAGGTCTGTCATGTCAATTGTTGTTATACCTTTGGGTGGCTCTTAAATGAAAAGAGTTGCACTAAAAAGACCATCTGTGTCATGTATTCATAAAATCTGTGTCAACAGATAGACCTCTACATAAAGCTATTACCCTTGGAATGAATTATACCCATCTTGAATCACTAGCTACAATAGCTGTTCAGCGTGGACATATGAGGGACACAATATATGTTGACCCCTTTCCTCTTTAAAACAGTTCTGAATCAAGGGACATACAAAGAATTATGTGTGTTGTTACAATGGGGTGGGAGGGAGCAGTAATTTTGCAAAAGGAAACTGGAGAAATCTGCAGATCATGCAACCCTCTGGAATACAATCCCAATGACTTTGTATTTAAAAGTACAGTAATGTACATGAAAGCAGTACTGTATTATTTTTTTGCAGGGAGACAGCTACCAGCTAGTCTGACATTTTGTTGCTGGCTTAACTAAGTAGCTTAAGTTAACAAACTGACTGATCCAGTCAAGCCTGCTGTTGCTCTCATCTAGGAATGGCAGTAGGCAAACAACTTGAATTCTATTCATGCAATTTACTGTGAAAGAGTTTTATTGTCCTCCTAAAAGGGAATTAAACAGGAATACACTTGTTACACAAAATGAATTGGGACTGCTAGACCCGTTTGTCTTCTTGTGAGTTCTTAATGGCTATAATTCAATCAAATGCACATTATGCTTGAATTCCTACCTCAGCTAGAAAGTAAATCAAGATCTAAATTTTCCCATACATAAATTGCTGTTTTGTGATCAGCTTTAAGGCAATTGAAAATTGGGAGAGTAATATTTACTTTAAAGAGCCCCATAAATACTCAATCCAGATATATTTACTTGGTACCACTATTGCTAGCTTTATGAAGCCAAACTGGAATATTCTTTTTACGCCAGACATTTCAGTTATAATTGGTTCCACTGTTTCTTTCTTAATAATTCTGTTATTCTTTCGTATAAATATAAGATAAAACAGTGGACTTTATTCTAAATTGTCTCAGGATCCAACAACAGTATTTTTAAAATACTCATACCTGAATATATGACAGCATTTCTGTTGTCAGCTCATGCCCAGATGCAATCCTTTAGCTACTGATAATGGCAGCATTTCTATCATACTGTTATAAGGATACATGTGTCAAGATTTTTCTAAAAGCCAGAACTATGGAATCTGGCTTGCACCCCTCTCTGGCATGATGTGGGCACAAAATTTCAAGCAAGTACCCCTGAACTTTTCTCTTACTCTTTCCTCTCCTTTGCCAAATTCTGCCTCCCTAAGGCTCAGCTCTTTAGAACTAACCTTTACTAACTAGTCTTCTATTCGCTGTGTAATGGGTAGAAGAGAATAAATGGCTGCTACCTCAGTGTGCTGCTGGAAAAAAGAGACCATCCACTTCAGTAAAAGTATTGAGAGCAGGTGTTCAGCAAAGATACAATAGCACAACAAATAGCTCGGAATGGTTCGAGCATGTTAAGACAAACCACAGAGGAATACAAAAGAAAAAAGTGACTGTCCAATTCCGTCTAGCATAAATGTACCACTGAATTCCATATATGGTAGTCAGAGCATGAGCAAAATCTATTCTTCCTTCTCTGTCTGTCCAAATTGCCAAGTTTCTCTTAACCCTGCAGCACAAGTCATACAAATGCTGATTTGTCAAGGAAAGTGAGTCTCTCTCAAGTGCAAAGCTATATTGCTTGCTTGAAAATGTTTCTAACTCGATCAGCATTAGAATACAGACAATTGATTTCTATTACTGTATAAGGTTTTACAATGATGCCAAGCAACTACTACTAAAAAGTGGAACCCCTCTGAAGTCTTGCCTTGATCCAAGTTACATCTTCTATGCAGACTGAAAAAACCTACACAAATCATGTATGCATTTTTGAAGTAAAATTTGTGCTCATGTAAGACAGAAAATAGAAAGCTACTAGAGATGGTAAAATGTGCAGAGCTGATAGAAGCCTGATTAGCTTGTTTATCATTATCATTTTGGTGTACAATTACTCTCTAGAGTGGGGGAGAGAGTTTTAATTGCTTAACAGTGGATCATTATCAACTCAATTGACAGAGGAAGATAACTGCCTCATTAAGCAATCAACTGCACGAAAACAGTCAGTATTTATTATTCCTAATGGCTTTAGCCCTGGGCTTCCCACTCTGGGAACCTTTGCAGCACCACTGGGACGGCTGAAAGGAAGATTCTTCAAATGTTTCTCTTTTACAGATATTTACCACTGAATCCCAATTCCAATGTCTTCCGATGAGGTCAAATACTCAAACAAGTTTAACTTAACATGTTATCAATGGCTCCAAATAAAAGAAAATGCTCCATAATTAATGTGCTTTTCCATTAAAAAAAAATCCTAACCTCCACATTAAATGCTAAAACCAGAAAATTAAGACTGTAAAAAAAAAGTACAGTAATCCTAAAATGTGGGGGAATGGGGAATCCATGATACAGAAGCTGCAATCTCTATCATCTGTGGGGAAACGGATTTTAGTTCTTCCTACTTATTTCTGTTCATGTCTTTTCTGAAAATTGTCCCACCTCTTGGCTTCAATCAAAAGAATATAATCTATGCCATTTCCAGGATTAGACCAGTTTCCCCTTTTAGATGGGGGAGCGGCGGCACTGTGGGTAGGTAGTACCACACAACCTTGAATTTAATGAATTTAAGGGCTTCCTTGCTACATCTCTGACTGGCAAATTTCTCCCCACTACCATTGTGAAGTATCAATAAGGGGCATATCTGCTGCCACAATAATGTTCTCTTTAGAACAGTGTTTCCCAACCTTTGGTTTTTTTACTTCAATTCCCAGAAGCCCAAGTCAATTCCCCAAAGCACTGACCAACCAATGTACTGACTTAGGCTTCTGGGAATTGAAGTCCCTGTGTGGGGCATAAGCCCCACATCGGGAACCACTGCTTTAGGACCATATCAGAGAGTAAACAAAACAAAAAAGCTGTGGCACCTTAAAGACTAACTCCTATATTTTAATGTTAGCTTTCGTCAACAAAATCCACTTCATCAGACATAAGAGTGGAACATAATAATCTAAGAATCCTGGGATGCCCTTCCACAGACCCCAAAATTGCAGTCTCAGTTTGATTTCTGTTCTGCTGTAGGTCATAATTTATTTCCTCCATCTACTGTGACAGAAATAGGAGAAATTTCAGAAAATCAAAGCAGACTCTGGATTCTAAAGTTCCTTTATAACCCACACAAAAGAATCCAAACTACTGCCACTTTGAAATGTAATAATAATAGCCATTTCAATATCATTAATATCTCTCACAAAGAAGCTGTAAAGCAATATAGGACATAACAGTCTACCAGTGCTTCATAAAGACGATAAGCTTCAAAACCACTACTAATGTTGAAGTACATGACATGAAAAGTACACAGCAGTTTAACAAGGAGGTCAGGTTTTGCCACATTGCCATTTCAAAGCCTATACAGTATTCTACTAACAATATCCAGCCAATGCAGTTCCTGATCACTGGGAAGGGATAGGAAGCAAATTCAAGTGAATTGCATATAATTGCTCAAACAGTAACTATGTCCAAGATTAGACAACTTTGTAGTTCTATATTACTAAACTTCACTTCTATAAAAGTGGTGTTTTTAGCTTTGTTTTACATTGATAACTCACAAGAAAAAGGTGTGAAACATACAGAACTCAAGTGGGAAAAAGTACATGTAATCTATGATCATAAATCAGCCGTCAGCAAATTGCAAAATAACACAGAAATTAAAAGGCTGCTTACTCTGAGTGTCTTTGCAATCGGGGAAGGAGACGATGGGGGAGAGTCAGACTGAGACTTTCTGTTGCGAGTATACTCCTTACTTCTGGTATACAAAGATGACATAGTCCATTCAGGATGGTGGCAAAGCAATAGGTCACCTCTCAGTAGCAACAAGATCCAACTCTTCTGTCTCACTATGTGCAGCGGAGTGGTGCCTTCTAAAGTAAGAAGAAACTAGTTTGACAATTATAGTATTTTAAGCAGGGTTCAAAGTTATGCTTCTAGGCATCCGGATGATGATTGCAGAAACAAAGGTCAGAGTAGGTTGTACTTCATAATGATTTAATCTCAACAAAGAAAGAGGCCAAGGAGCTTCTGCAGCAGGGCAAAGTGCTAAAGTATGTCACCTTCGGAAGTGAAACTGCCCAGAGATCTTTTGAAAGGTTTCCTGTTCTTCAGAGTATTTATATAGGAAAATCAGAATATTTCCAAAAAACTCAAAGAGGGCATGTAGTCCGGTCATAAATGCAGTAAAGGCTAGAGGTAATTAGTTTGTCCAGCTAGATGAGGTTTTACCAGAAAGCATTTTTAATCCACAGCCATGCCGAGTAAGGTCTTCTATGTTTGATCAGAGCTGCATCATTAGTATGAAAGTACAAATAAGGAACAAGAGCTGCTTCAGAAAGGGGCAGTCCAGATGAAGCTGTTTTGTTTCATCCTCCAAGTTAGGAACGCCTTCGCACACGTCTATCTTCCCTCCCCTCTCTTGCTATTTTCTGACATTCCAAATCCTTACTTGCTCAGTGAGGAATGCTGGAATAAGGCCAAAGGCATAGATTCACTTTCAGCTTGGGATTTGGGTTGCTACTTGAAGGAGAAAGAAAGATGACAGTTCCAGAAGCCCAGAAGGTTTCAAGGTGGAGGTTAGAGCAGAATTCAATATGCTTGCATGGTCTAAGAACCAACTACTTGCTCTTCCTAACATTTTTAAGCAGTTGTAAAATACAGTAGTCTCTCTTTTTAAAAAGCTTTTTGGCATTTTAGATCAAAATTCAAATTCAACCATTCAGTCAGAGTGAGAAACTTTTAAAACCTGTTAAAATTTAACTCTGAAGTAACTAAATCTTGATGAAATGAAAATCTCGTCAAACAAGTAAACACGATCAAGGGTCATAGCCAAAGCCTTCCCTTTACTTCTAACACAGAATGTCTGGCCACTGTTATAATAAATTGCTATTAATTAAAAACTATGTTGAAAACCCACATATTACACATTGTAAAGCCTATGCCATCTATACCTAAAAGCAAAGGTGTGGGTTCGGTGTCCGGAATGGGCTGCCACACCCCTTGACCAAACCCCATGAGATTCAGCACACACGTACCTTGTGCATGTGAGCAGGTCACTGTCGTGGTCCCGAAGCCCATGGGAGGGGGGTGCCCCCTAAACTGGGGGGTATATTTAACAGGGTTTTTTTGTGTCTGCCCCAGTGGTAGGCTTGTGATGTCATCGCTGAGCTCACATCACGGTTTCCTGGGCAACACTGGCACTCAGCTAGCCGGGTTGGGACCACCCGGGTGAAACCGGGCACCCCTGCTAGTTTTATATAAACAGTTGATTGTTTTTACTTATCACACATTTTACTTAAGCTATGTGCACCTTGGAAGTGCACTTATTTCAAATGACAATATTCTCTAGAGCTGTTTTGTGACTCTAACAGAACTGAAAGAGTGGAATAAAAAGACTGTACTTATTTCAAAGTATGCCCTTACAGAAATGTTTAAAAAAATCACAGACAAATGGATTTAGTCTTCATTACTATTGAACTGCAAGACTAACAAAGTTGAGAATGAGAAAACCTCAAAATATTAACATGACAATCACTGTAACTCAGGGGATCCCAACCTAAGGCCTGCGGCCTGAATCTGGCACATGGCACCATTTCATGTGCCCCCCACCTTTCCAAGAGCATTTGAGAAACAAAATGGCTACCCCTTTGAACCTGTTGGGACAAAATGGCCATCCCCATCATGCAGGCAGGGTAAAATGGCTGTCCAGCCCTCAAAGCTGACTGAGAGAGCTTGACCTGGTCCCCGTCTTGAAAAAGTTGGGAACCCCTGCTGTAACTAAAGCTTATCAACGCAGAAAGCCTGTTGAAAAACTTGCAAGAGAAATGTTTATCAACAGTTATTTATTTGTTTGTTAAATTTTTATACCACCCATCAGACTCTGGCAAAAATTAAAAACAACTAAGACCCAACTATCCCACATATTTTAAAAAGATAAACATACAGGCAGCAAACAAATAGTGGTCAATGAGGGCCAATTTCTCACAGGGGCAAGATGTTCTTTATAAAGCTTGGCCTTAACTAATTTACAAAATATCTGAAGAGCCTAGTGGACCTTACTGGAAGGGATTTCCAGAACTGCTGGGCCACAATAGAGAAGGCCTTATTTCTGGTTGAAATTTTCTGAGCCTCCCTCAGAGTGGGAACCCACAGCCTCTAGGCCTACAGTGATGGTGAACCTTGGCACTCTAGCTGTTCTTGAACTTCAATTCCCAGAAGCCCTGATCAGCAGGAGTCCTGACTTAGGCTTCGGGTAATTGAAGTTCAAGAACTGCTGGAGTGCCAGGGTTTGCCACCACTGGCCTAAGGTCTAGGAGGATCATGTTGTTCAGGCTAAATCACAGGAGAGATACACCTGTGTGTCACCAATCACCATATGATCTCCCTCAGCAGTTTCATATAGATCAGGAGTTCTCAACTTTTTAAAGTCAGGGGCTGGGTCATGCTCCCCCAGGGAGTTTTGGTGGCCGGATGGCCATTTTGCCCTTCCACCACATGACACTTCCTGGTGTGGTGGAGGACACAGTGAGGGGCCACATGAAATGGTGCTGTGGGCTACATCCAGATTGTGGGCTGCAGGTTGAGAATCCCTGATATAGATGTTGAAAAGCACTGGGGAAATGATCGACTCCTGTGGCATCTCATAATATTTCATTGGGGGGGTTGAAACTACATCCCCAAACAGAACCCTTTGGACATAGATATTGAAGAAGAACCAGAGCTAGCCTGGGACAACACCCTTGATTCCCAATCTTGCCAGTCCATGCAGGAGGATATTGAGATCACCTGTATCAAACTGGCCTTCATTAGGAAGTCAGCTAGCAGGGTGACCAAAGCTGTCTCAGACCTATGCTGAGGCCTGAAACCTGACTGAAACAGATCCTGATTACTGGTATTCTCCAAGAAAGACTGCAACTGCTCAGCCACTAATTTCTTTACCAGCTTGCCAAAAAAAGTAAAAAGAAAAAGGGATGTTAGTGTCCAGTTGATAGTTATTCAGATCTTCTGACTACATATTAGCATTTTAAAACATAGCCTGCACAATAGTTTTCTTAAAGCAGGGACAAGATGATAATCTGTATGGCCCATTCTAACATCACACCTTTGAAGAGGGGTCAAGCAAGAAGTTTGTGGCTTTGAAGCCTTATCGACATCATCTGGCTTTACAGGCTGCAATTGATTCAAGGCAACAAGATTAATACAGCATTTGAACATTTCTACCTTACCAACTGTACCAAAAGTGCTGCAGTGGTTTTTTTTAAATCTTTTTTTATTTTTGTTTTCTGATATGCATGTACCAAAAGATGAGTTAAGGTCCCTTTGGATGGCTTTAAACTTTAGAGTAGAAATTAGTTGCAACTTCATTGCAGGTGGCCAAATTTGACTGAAGCAGTTTTATCTGCCCAGCAGAGGTAAGGTCCTGAAACACTCTCTATAGCCATGATAGCGAACCTTGGCACTCCAGGTGTTCTTGAACTTCAATTCCCAGAAGCCCTGATCAGTAGGAGTGCTGACTTGGGCTTCTGGTAATTGAAGTCCAAGAATACCTGAAGTGCCAAGGTTTGCCATCACTGCTCTATAGAGTTCTGTTTGATGATTAGCACCCTTGCTAATGAGAATGGTATTACAAGCTCTCTTTGCAGCTTTTACAAATACTTGCTGGCAGTTTTCTAACTGCAGTCAAATTGACATCTGGGGGAGCTTTCTTCCATTTACACTCTAGCCTTCTCCTTCTTTGCTTCATTGCTCACAACCCTTCAGTGAAACATGACAAGGGGGTGAGCTTTGCATTGGAGAGGACATTTTAAGAATGATCGTGTCAACTGCTGCTCCACTGAAAATACAAGGTCCATGGTATGGCCTGTCACATATGCAGGGCCCACAAAGTGTTGAGACAGAGCCATGACATGATTGTCATGGTTTCCATGAACTTAGTAGTCAGATCTGAGACCACAATCTCTGCATGTTAAAAATTACAGTGTCTCTGTTTCTACGTATGCTTGGATCCACATTTAAGCTGTGATTCACAGCAGTTTGTACTACCATTGAGAGTATTAAGCACTTTTTAGATTCATATTTCTGATACATGGATTAGATCCATCTTAAGTCTCATTGATTTTAATACTGATTTGAATATGTACTGCAAGAATGCTTATGTATGTAGAATAAACACAACATCAATATTAAACTGTGAATGAACATTTTAGGCAAAACCTTTTATTAAACTGCAGCAAAAAGAAAAGTATGTGTGTAAATAAAGTGAATCAGACATGATTTAGTTCTGCCAGATCAATAGACCAAGCGCGCGCGCGCACGCACGCACGCACGCACGCACGCACACACACACACACACACACACACACTCCAATGAATAAACAAAGTCAGATCAAATCAAGATGGAGCAGTAAGTGTGTATGAAGCTGTACTTTATTGGGGAGACTTGTTTGCAATAAAACAGAAGCTGCAGAAAGGGATTAAAAATTGCCATGTTTTCATCATCTTGTACATAGTTACAATTTTTTTAAAAAATTGGCAGGTCACCAATTTACACAATTATCCCATCTCAGAATAAACTAAGTCTCTTGTATTACAACTATCCTATGTTAATAGTTTATGTCCCACCAGCCCAAAAATTAAAAAAATCAAAGTAGCCTACCTTGTGTTGCAATAAAAAGAATGGCACAAAAAGAGCAAAGAACTTGAAAGCAAACCAGCTTAGCAACAAGGTGTATTTAATTATCTGCACATTTCCTTCCCCATACTTTTCCCTAGCTTGATGTCAATATACCAAGAACAATAGAGTGATTCATAATCAGCAGTGGCTAGATTCTGCTAGAAGCAGCTGGGATGAGTTAGTTGGGAGGAGAACTTTATTTAAGGCTATAGTACACCTAATAGGTGCCAAATTTTAGGAAGCACAGATCCACAAAACCTATGTCAGTTTTAGGCCACTGAATATTTTAATTAAAGACCACATGTTTGGCTCTTCTAACAGTTAAAGTTTTAGAAAGAACTGGGGGGAAAGTATTCCTACCACCAGTCAGGAAGCTCACTTGTTACATCCACCAAAATCTACAACTGAAACTTTGCCCTATCGAAGAACCAAACCTTCATTATGACATTTTCATCCTGCAATTTCACTGTCCTGAAGGTGCTTTATTTCTACACAATGTTAACAGACATGCAGGACCCTCCTATGCTTAGCCTTTTTATTTTGTGAATCTCAGTGTTACTGCCACAGCTACTTTGAGAAGTACCAAACCTATTGCTATAATAAGCAAAGAAGGGAAAACCAAGTTATGCCTCCCTCATTAAACCTTGTTCTCAAGCCTCTTTCCTCTCCTAACTTGAGTAATGAACACTTTAATAAACTTTAACATGGATGGGAAGAAGTTACAAGATACAGTATATACCTTTTTAAAGGTGGTCTCTGTATTTTCTCTGCATCATCCCACCATTCATTACTGTTGCCAAGAATATTAAAAACAATAAAAACATGCTTCCCTCCCTCCTGTAGTTCACTCTACCAGCATGCATGAGATAGGGAGAGGCAAAACAAGGCTTAAAGTCTTTCTACTTCAACTTTTCACAGCCTGACAAACATCAAACATGTTGGATTACAACTTCCATCATCCTCAGCCAATAGTGATAACATCAACAGCTGGGCTGATGGGAATTGTAATCAAACAGACCTGCAGTGCACAAATTGGCTATTCTGAGGAAGTCACATTAATCCTGGTTGTTGTTTTTTACCATTCATCACCGTTATGTCCTTAAAACTTGTAATTTAAGTTATCTGATCTCTCAGTCCTGACAGTTTTCTGCTCTGTATCCAAACAATCATTTAAAATATTTCTGGAGATAATCTATTTTACCCTCTCCACTTCACTTCCCATAGATTACAAACATTATTTCCCATCTATTTTTAAAACACGTGGAACATTTGATTCAATTCATTTTGATGTGGATCCTTCCTCTACATTCTTCCAAATTTTACCAGGAAATATCTCATAATTAAACCCAAGTCTGTCTATTCTGTTATCATTTTTACTATAGCTTTTGCTACATTTTATGCCCTCTATCAGAGATGCAAACATTTTCCTTACATCTCTGGATTTTAAAGGATATTTCCTTTATCTTGATTTTTAAATCAGTTACAATTTAAGAAACCAAACAACTTCAAATTAATTCTTGCTAAATTTTTAAACAAGCTTGTCTTTCTTGTATTGACTTTGATTTTTTTTTAATTTTAAAAAAACCTACCATACATTAGACCAGTTTTCCCCAAACTTTGGTTTTTGGACTTCAATTCCCAGAAGCCTAAGTCAGTAATTTGGCTGATCAATGATTTTGGGAATTGACTTAGCATTCTGGGAATTGAAGTTCAAAAACCAAAGGTTGGGAAACACTGCATTAGACATTCAGTGACAGTGAGTTCAGACACAAATCTATCTTCTCCTTAGGAAAAACAAGGGTTGAATTTTCTGCAAATGCTCTACTATGAGCACTCCATGAGCTGCCATGATACTGTAAAGAATAAAACAGTCAGTATGACATACCGGTAGTCCCTACATGTGCATATGTAAGTTGATATTCATAAATTGAATTAGTGAATGAGTGAAGGCTCCATCCCAGCTTCCAATAGTTAGGTCAACAGTTAGACAGGGAAACCAACTGGGAATATCAGGCTGAGTTTACATACTTCACCAGACCAAGTGAGACAGTTGAGGCATGTTTCAACACAGAGTTCGATGACTTCAGTCAGATATAATGACAAGATAAATGATTTCAGACAAAACTCAATAAAATGTTTCAACTGGATAAATTATTTTCTTTATTTTGAAAGATCATAGGTCAGTGCAGATTCTTATAAAGCCAAAATGACACCATACATGCACAAATGGGAGGAAGGAGCAGAACAGATTATAGCATTTTTAAAGGAAAAAACATGAAGTGGGGAACCCTAAAACAATCCAAGGAAGATTGAGAAATCTGTGTGACCACAAAATGCTGACAACTGGGGACTGAATGGCATGGGAAACCAGGAAGGGAAGCTGAGGAAATGGAAAATAGTAACCTAGAAGATTGAATGGCTAGATGGAGCACTGAAAATCACCACTTCACACAGTAACATTTTATTCCCAGTTCCCATTTATAACCTATTCAGTTTATTATTGTTAAAAGCAGAATCCTACATGACTTTGAAATAGCATTATTCCTATCTCCAATGAGAAAACTGCAGTAAACGAGCAGAAAAGACTGTAAAAAAGTCTGACGCTGATGCCGACAACAACAACAAATTCATGTCAGAAATTATTCTGGGTTGAAAGGATTTTTTCTGCAGAAACTCCACTCAGGGGATGCCTGAATGAGGCTCCGTTAATGTCCCCAAGAGCTGGGACAGAGACGGGCACTCAATCCATCATGCAGTACCTGGGTCTCGAACTGCTGACTTGCCAGCCTTCCCGCTAACAAGATGAGCTTCTTAACCACTGAGCCACCGCAGCCCTTAGTCTGGCAATAGAATGGCATTAAGATGCATTAAACATAATGCAAAAAATACTACATCATTTCTCCTAAAAGGGAGATAAGCAATATACTGAGTGTTGATCTATCAGAAAGCAGCAGGTTCTCATCTTTTAGGAATAAAAAAGGAATCCGTAGCAACAAAAGACCTTTTGCATCTATTAAATACGCAGGAATTCAACTGCTGATTCAGATATCATCCCTGGCTCCCTACCCTGGCCTGCCCGGTCAGGGGTGGGTGCGCAGCTGACGCCGTTTGCCCGTGGTAGGGCCATGAAAAGCCGCCACCACCGACCATCCCTGGCTCCCTCCCCTGGCCCGCCCGGTCAGAGGGGGTTGGAGCGCAGCTGACCTGCACCTCCATAGCTGATGCTGAGTCTTCTCCACCTGCCGGCATCTCCTGCCCCACTTCGCCTTTGAACTATAATAATTCGTTGAGTCCGCTGAGTCTTGTGGCCGTCAATCACCCTTTTGGACTTGTCTGGGGTTAGAGTGTTTACTTATTTTGCTATACTGTATTACTGGTTTTGTCATTCTGTATCTTCAGATCATATTTTTGATTATATTGTTGTTATACTGTATTTTTTGAATTCTGTATCTTTAATATTGTATCTTTAAATTTTTTGTAAGCCGCTTCGAGTCGTCCATTGGATTGAGGGAAGCGGGATATAAATAAAAACATTATTATTATTATTATTATTATTATTATTATTATTATTATTATTATTATTATTATTATTATTATTATTATTATTTCAAATCCATACCTTGCTACATAAAATATAACTCTCATAAGCTCATAGAACTTTCTGTAAACTTTTCCTACACATTTTTAGAAACTAGTTTGATATCCTCTCTCTCTCACACTCAGGTATATGCATAACTCTGGTAAGAAAGTAAAAACTAAAAATAGTAACTCAGGAAAAAGCACACCTGCACCACCCACAAGTTATGCACTTGGCAAAAGAAGAAGGGGGCGGCAGAAAATGAGATGGCTAGATGGTATTGCAGATGCAATGGGCACAGCGCTTGGCGGGTTGAGGAGGATGGTGGAGGACAGCGGTGCCTGGCGGGCAATGGTCCATGGGGTCGCGAAGGGTCGGAATCGGCTGTGCGACTGAACAACTACAAAAATTACATACAAAGACAACAAATTTTAGAAACTGCCACTTTCATTTAAATATGAGTTTAGGAGGAACGAAAGTAGATATATCCCCAGATTCCTAGGCTTCAATCCAAACAGTGGACTCCAACGGGCACATACATAATCCAAATGGTGTTATACTCAGTCAAGTGGGGAGGGGGGCACATTTTATGGTGCAAAAAAATTGATTACTTGGTCAGAGACCAAGATTGGTATATTGAAAGCAGGCAGTAAATATACAGTAAATCTGTAATATTCATGACTTCTAAGTAATAAGATTGGAAACATGAAGCAAGAACTTTCTTGGCAATACTGTCTCAAATTGTGTGTGGAATCAGGCTAGAAGGCCCAGCTGGTTAGAAATAAACACATTTTCTATTAAACCCCAGAATTATTTTCGGAAAAAGAATTATCACTTAAATAAAACATTGTATCCATGCAGAGAAAAGAGTATCAATTTAAAATCACACAAACCACTAAAACCACTATTTTATGCATTCCATTCTATGCAGTGAATTCATTGAGATGTATTTCATACTATGGAAATACTGCATTCTGTTGTAATTTGCTAATCCTACAGTGAATTATGACAAACATCATTGCTGCAGGCAACTATACTCAAGATATCCATAGTAGCCAAAACTATGGTACACCTGGAAAATGAGGTATGACATAATAGTAACATGAGTTGAATTTATTTTGCAAATTAAATTTGTTTGCATTATTCAAATAGATCTGGCAAGCTATATGGTAACTGCACTGAGACTACTCTCAACACTTAAGTGAAAGTACAGCTTTTACCACAACACATCATCTCCTCTAGTATAAACTGCAATATATCCATCTCCTTTGAAAAACATATATGACATGAACATCTATGTATATTTCTTGACCTTTAAGAATTAAGACAGGAATGCACCTAATATTGATTTCTACATATTAATATTCTGAACTGCTGCTGAAGCAAAATGTACATCCTAATGATTCACTGATTCACAATTAACTTAAAAAATAGCAACTGCTCTTTTGTCATTTCCATCTTTAATGTGTCCGCTCACATCTTTCCTGCATTCCTAACCAATTTTTAAAATGGGTTCTGGGAAAGCCAAGCTATTTTTCAACATTTCATTCACCATCACTTCATTTTAGTGCTACTGGAAATGCTCCTATATACGTTAAATTTGTACTTGTTTAAACCTTCCAATTCTACAATCAAAAAGGAGTACAAAAAAAGCAAACTACAACACTGAAACTATTGGGACTTAACAGACTACTACCTTAATACATGGATGTTAACTTTATCGACATTCAATATGATTTCAACAATATTATACAGTAATGCAATCATATGCTGTACTTTCAAACACCTCAATGGTATTAATATGGATATTTTCAGAATTAATAACATAATATAAACATTTAACACGGTATGACTATCTGCAATAGATATTACTATCATAGATGGAATCACTGAAACTAGATGTTTATCTAGAATACCAAACAAACTTGTTTTGGCCAAAGCAAACATATTACTGAAAAACTGCCTTGTGCTGTTTCTGTTCCTCTCCAACATTTACCACAAGTCTGCAATATATACAAGTAATAATACTGCTCTATTACAGCTGGCAGTGGACGGGAAGAGGAAGTAGCTAGTTTACAGCCAGCAGATGAGGCTATATATCTGTGATGGTGAACCTTGGCACTCCAGGTGTTTTGCCATGATTCCCATTGATGAACTAAGATGTAAAACAGGGAATTACTGGCTTAATCTATTCTTTGACTGAATGAAAGAGAACATTTTCAAAATGCCAGGTTTAACAATCACATAATTTAAGTTATTGCAGCATTTGCTCCTACACCCGATGGATAAGTTTTCTGCCAATCCCACCAGTATTGCTTTCTGTCTTTACCTTTCACTCTTTCCTTTAGTGCAAACTCTGCCTACCTTCTCCAGTTTACCTATTTTGTAGCTCTTAATCATATTTGCTTTCTTCCTTTCCTCTTCAACTATTCCTGTAGCTCCACTTTCTATCACAGATCCAGAGCTTGATTCTTTATATTGGATCAGCCAAAGACTCCACCCTTCTCCTGACTTCTATCCAAGTTAACACCTTCCTTGCTTCTCTTACCTACTGCTATTTTTGTACTTGGCTCACTACATGTACTACATATGAACTACATATTGCAGAGAGCTCCTGTGCTTCAGGAAACTTTCCTCAGTCCACAGGGCGCTACTTGGATTAGATGATTCTGTCTGAAAGACCTTTTTCTACAATAGCCATATGCCAAAAAGGTGAAGCTCTGGCACCATTAAAATCTGTGTAAGTGAAGAGATTTCCATGGATGCAACTTGTAGCCAATGGCTGCTAAAACCTTCCCTACAGCTGCTACCACTCCTCCAGAGTGTAGCCATATCCTCTACTACAGCTGTTAATTCTAATCAGAGAAACTTATTATTTAGAAACTTTGAGGGTTTTTTAAAAGCAGACTTTTTTAAAAAAATCATCAAGTTTTAAAAACATTACAAAGGGAGTATTTTGCCTGCCACACACATGTATCCTGAGAAAATTAAGTATAGTAGTTTGTAGCATGGTGCTTTGCTAGCACCAACCACAAGGAGTTAAATGCAAACAACTGACTGCATACAACATACCAAACAAAACCTACACCAATCTCATTCTTCCTGGATTCTCCATATGCCTATTATCCTTTCTCTCTACTCATTCACTCCAATTGTGACTCCACAACAATCTTCTTCTTTACTTCCTCTTTTACCCCCTTCGGGTAAAATTATTCCACAATAATAACCTCCCTTTTTTCAAAGCACATCTACTTCTCTCATTTCACATGACTTCCAGTCATACAACTTCTTTTCAACTTCCATTTGCTTCTCTTTCTTTGCCAGCTGGAATGCCACCCACCCTTTCCGTCTTTCATTTGGCAATTAAGCCATTCTCATTCTTCTTTGACTAGGCCAGTGTTTCCCAACCTTTGGTTTTTGGACTTCAATTCCCAGAAGCCTAATCCAATTCTCCAAAGTATTGATCAGCCAATGTACGGACTTAGGCTTCTTGGAATTGAAGTCCCCCAGTGGGACCCATGTTGGAAACAACTGGACTAGAAGAGATTGTTTTCAGAATGCCAGGTTTAACCTTCACACAATTTATATTATTATAGCTTAATATATGTAATATGTTTCATCCTGCCCTGAACTATTCTGGTTTATCTGTTTTCCTCTGTCCTCCTACTTGTTTGCTCTCCACAATGTAGAGACCAGTGATGGTGAACCTTGGCACTCCAGGTGTTCTTGGACTTCAATTACCAGAAGTCCAAGTCAGCACTCCTGATGTCTGTAACCATCACTGATATAGACTGTCTCATATCCAGAATTGTCAGAATCTTGCTGTTGAACTGATTACTGCAGCAAGCTTTTAAGACTTTGGCAAAATACCATTTCTGAATTCCACCAGCAATGGATATAAGAGAGGATGGAAACTGTGTACTAGGAACAGGGAAAGTGAGACCGTCCAAATGTTGTTAACACTGCAACTCTCAAGATTCCTTACCATTGGCTATGCTGACTAAGGCTGAAGTTCAACTATATTTAGCAGATTATGCCTCTGTTGTAGAGCACACTGCTGTCTCACACTCTTTAAGAAAGCATCCACCATACTTGTAGTATTAGTTCACCTACCAGTGGCAGATTGCTATGATTTTCTAGCAAATTGCTTATTTATTGGCCAGATCTAAAAATATTGGAGTGTAACGTAAAGTTACCGAAGAGTAACTTTGCTAGGGACAATTTGATTGCACAGTAAGTCACTGGTTCTCATTGTGACTAGCTGTGAAAAGTACTAGTAGAAGTGATTTGTGGGCAGCATTTTCACTTTGGGGTTAGTGTAGCCTAAAGTGACCTTTCTCATGCTATTCCTCTGGACATCTGCCCAAATGCCATCTTTGCCTAAGAATTCCAAATATGGCTTTGCACCTCTTAAAAACACTATGAAATAATAATGACATGGTATTTTGAGAGATGATTAATGAGAGAATAAATATGTAAACACAACATAAACTGGGATGAAACTAAAAGGATCTGAAACAAATCATTCCATCTATAGGCCATACATCATTTTCTTATCCCCAATTAATACAAAGAAACTGATAAACTTTGTCCCTCTCAGGTGCAACCATAGCTAATTTTTCAAAGCCACGAAAAGCCACTACTCACAAGTGCCTGAAGCCTTGATCACTTGATCTGAGGTATTTGATACTGCTTCAAATGCATACAGTACTTCCCACTTAGTCTAATCTGGTACATCAGTATGGATGTTTGGGGTAGAAAATGACTTCCAGCTGGACAATCTATACCTATAAATCCGAGCGTTAACCGTTGGATTGTGACAAAAGCTCCCGCACCCGGCCATACTAGCCCGTACCGAGCCTCCTGCACTCACCCGAACCCAGTCCGGAGGTTACTGCAGGGTTGAGAAATGTGCCAGTGGGGCAGGAGCCCCACGAACACAAAAAAAAGAAAAAGGACTTCAATTCCCAACGTTCTGTGCACCATGCCACAGCCAATCAGGCTGAGAGGCGCAAGGAAAAAGAACATTGGGAAACACGTCACGGCCAATTGAAATTGAGCTGCAGAAAAAACCGCCACACTAACGCAAACCACAAATGCAAAACTACAACTCCCAGCGTCCTGAGCGCGCAGAACGCTGAGAAAGCCGGCGCGCGAAAAATAAACTTACAAAAAGCAACGGGAGCACAAGTCCCCAGCAGGCAGACTCAGCGCTTCAAAGCCACGCAAAACCAAAAGCCACAAAACGCCACTGCGAGACACCCGCCGTCCTTCTTTCCCAGAGCAACAGGGAGAAAAGAGACTCCCTCTCCTCCATGCTACCCCACCAAAGACATGGTGAGACCACCACCAGCCTCAAGTAAAGTTGAGCCGGGTTGGAAAAAAAAACCCCAAACAGGCAGCAGTTCATCAGGGGAAGCACCCTCCCTGGCGGATGACTGGCTGATGCCTTTGTATTTCCAAATACAAAAACAACAGCCAGCAATCCGCAAGGAAGAGCACCACCCCTTACGGATCACTGCCTGCCGATTTCCAGTTAGGTAAGCCAGGAGAAAAAGGAGACAGAGAAGAGAGAACCATCTGTCTCCTTCTCCCCTGACCTACCTAACAAAAAAAATAAACCACAAAATACACAAACAAAAACATCCACAATGGCACAAAACCACAAAGAAAACACCTAACTACAACACAAAAAAACCACAAAGTACACAAACAAACAACTAATTACAAAAATAAACAATGAAATAAGAAAAATTAAACAAAACCAGAAATAACCAAACCAATTAAACCAACCTAAAACTAAACCAAACCAAAAAAGAACAAACAGAAACACCTCCCAGCCCACCACCACAAAAGCAAAACAAAGAAAAAACCCAGAAGAAATAAAAACATGACAACTCACCAGCACGTCCTCCCTCCATGACGACCGGAACAGAAATGAAGAAACAAAGAGACTACTTACCGGAAGAAGCCCCACCCAGAGGCCAGGAGAGAAAAAACACGTGAAATGAAAGCAAAACCTCTAGCAGCCCCACCTGCAGGGAAGAATAGTAAAAACAACTCAAAAAGACTCAACAGCCCCACCTAGAGGCCACGAGAGTAAAAATAAGTCAAAAACATAACAATAAATCACAAACATATGTCAAAAAATAAAAATAAAAATATTTCTAAAATCCTGTAAACACAGTTTAAAAACATTGAATGTAAAAAAACATGTACTTTCACATTTTTAAAATTATTACCTACGGTACAAATATTTTTTTAAAAAAACACAAAATAAAACATTATTTGGTTAAATAAAACAATTTCAAAAATATATATCATGCTTTGTTCTTTTTTTAATTCACAAAAAAATAAATAAATGTTAATATATTTATTCTTTTTTATAAACTTTTTGTGTAACTAAAAATAACATATATGTTAAAACAAATATTCAAAAATACATTAGAAAAAATACAAACTACAAGTTATTATTACTTTATAGTATCAAAACAATACAATTTATTTAACAAATGACAACATAAAAATTTTATATAAATAACATTTTTTTAAAAAACTATTACAAACTAACCTCTTTTTTACATACATTACCCAAAAAAACCCCCTTACAACACAATTTAAAACAGCCCGGCAACGCCGGGCAACCTCTGCTAGTATGCTATAGAACCATCAAAGTAAATGAGATTTAAAGCAATGATGATAAGTTTATACTTAATTGATTTGTATATATCACAAAAAATAGACCTGCAATCATTTTATTAGTGCTCTTCTGATAATCACAAGGTTCTATGATTATAAAGTCAGCATTTCAAAGGCATGTTTATTCATAATTAAAGGCCCTATTTTTATTATACTTATCAGAAATAGCTTTACTACCACACTGATAGGGACATAAGCCAGGATGAAAGTTTTCCCAGTGTTATACTGCATCTGTGCTTGAAAATAACACAACATGGAAAATGTACTTCTGGGCAATGTTTGCTGGATTTCCAAAAATGGAATTATGCATGATGCAGTGCTATTTACAGAAATAGTTAAGAGAATACAGTGTTACTGCTTAAACAAGGAACACAGAGGCTCACCTAAACACTATTACCAAGCAAACTTCAGTGCCTCAGAGCAACAAGGCAACACATTCTGACTGGGACATACCTCACCATATTAGGTAATCAAGATTCCAGAAAACAAAAATCTTTCAAAGGCAGATCTAAACTTAACAAGGACATTGCTTTCAGAAAGCAATCACATTTCTGATAAGGCAGAAAAATAAATAGGTGGCATCATGACAAATTAGCAGAAGCAGCAGTGTGACTGGGGAAGGAGAGTTTCTGTGGAACTGTTAAATGCACTATGGCTTGCTTGTACAGTGCTTTTTCCACAAATGAAGTGGCAAAAGCAGATCACTCCAATACTACATAAGATTCCACGTCAGGTTTGAAAGCTAGCATTTTAATACTGGGAACTAAGCAAGAGAATGACCCTTGACACCCTCTGAACAGATATGAGCCTCAAGCACACTGGCTCAGATCCAGGAACTTTATTGCAAGAACAAACATTCCTGAGGGTACACAAGAGCAAAAACAAATTAGAAGATGGAAGAAGGACAAGGAACTGGACAAGGAACAACATTAAAGGAGGGCACAGCTGAGGATCTCACCCTCCCCTAAATCACCTGGAGCATTGTTCCCAAATCTTTGGGTTTTAGACTTCAATTCCCAGAAGCCTATGTCAGTACATTGGGGAATTGACTTAGGCTTGTGGGAATCCAAGTCCAAAACCCAAAGACTGGGGAACACTGACTTCGAGGACTCTGAATAGGTTGAGGGTTGGAGTCCCTAAATGCAAGACCAACATGCTCAAGTGGGGGCTGCTTGGTGGACAACAACACACGGTGTGAATGTGGAGAGATACAGAATCCAGCTCATTTACTGGTCTGCCAACTGCTGCCAGAGGCATGCACCAACGAGGACTTGAGTTTGGACAAGGACAAAGCAAAGAAAGTGGCTTCATTTTGGCAGTCCAGGGTTTGACTGGGACATGAAAGAAAAAGTACTGTGATTTCTATGTCTGCAAGAAGAACATTAAGGCAATTAAAACCATCACTGTAAACATGCCACAAAGTTCAGATGACCAACTTTCTGTTTGTTTACAATGAATTCTAGCTGCAGGATTCCAAATGCAATTGGTTTGTATTTTCAGCATATCATTGAAAACTAAAAAGTGCTATACCTTTTGAAGAAGAAGAAGAAGATGATGATGGTGATGAATTCATGTCAGAAATTATTCTGGGTTGAAAGGATTTTTACAGAAGAAACTCCGCTCTGGGAATGCCCAAAGGAGGCTCCTTTCTTATCCCCAAGAGCTGGGACAAAGAAGGGCACTCAATCCATCATGCAGTACCCGGGTCTCGAACTGCCAACTTGCCAGATAACAAGGCGAGCTTCTTAACCACTGAGCCAACATAGCCCCTATACCTTTTGATTTCACTTGCTCATACATCAGAATCATAAGTCTTTTAAAGATTAGTATACTTATAAATTAAGAAATGTACTATCATGAGCAAAAAGCATGTAGGATAGCATAGAAAACATGAGACCACACAAGTAATATGAGATAGTGGCTGAAATTTTGTTGCATAGAGAGGCAAACAGGATAACATTTGGAAGTAAATTGCTGTTCATTAAGAAATTTCTAAAGACATTATCAGTTGCATGCTGAGTTGTATGACTTGGTGTTCAACCGGTAAAGTCTAAGCAGATTTCTTAACTCATGACAACTTGCCTCAAAAAGTTATCCTATTTGCATAACTGCATAACAGGATTTCAGCCACTATAAAGTCACACAGCCAGCCAACTGCATAAGTATATCTATCTGGGAGGTTGGTAGTGTGTGGCCAGCAGCCTATATCAGTGATGAGTAAACCCCTTTGTGTGGATTCACAGAGACTTAGGCTTCTGGGAATTGAAATACAAGAACAGCTGGAGTGCCAAGGTTCATCATCAAGGGCCTACATGCTGCCCAAGATGAGTTCCCAGATGAAAAATTTTCTATCTATATCTATAAAAGAAAGGTGTCCCCTTGTGGGTCCTGTATACAAATCTACTCCCCTTAATTGTCCGTGACCAAACTCCGCACACACTTACCTGGAACAACAGAGAAGGTCAACGTTGGGGTATCGAGCCCAGAGGTGGGCGCAGGCCCCATAAAATGGCCAAAAATGCAGAAACTACACCCCCATAGTGCCTTGCATGCCAAAGGCACGAGAGGGAAGGGGGTGGGGCATGAATGAACGTTGGTATTGGGGCAGCACGAGCAACTGTACGTGTGCGGGGAGGGGAAAAAGGCCAACGGTGCTGCTACCGCTGCTGCCTCAACAACCCAACGCACGACTGTGGCCATGATTAATGGCCACAACTTCCTACAGTGGCACAATCTCTGCCATTGGACACAGGGAAGCCCGTGCTGCCCATGAATCATCGCCCTCAAAAAGTGCTGCGGTCGCGATCAGCTGCCACAGTTTCCGGCAGCAGAAAAGGGGCCCATGGAAGGTAAATGAGGCAAATACGGCAAAACTACAACTCCCAGGGTGCCTTGCGTACAGTAAAAAAGGGCAGCCCCACACAGGAATGAACGTGGCAGCCTGTTTATAGGCAAAGTATCTGTGGACTTGGTCCACAGAAACACACAGTAAAATACCCCCACCAACACAGAGGCTATTCACTCACTCACTCACTCTCTCTCTCTCTCTCTCTCTCTCACACACACACACACACACACACACAGCTAGGAGAATTGGGAGCCTTTCCACTTGGGCATTCCCTCCCCACAAACCTCCCTCACGTCCCTTCGTCGCTGTCAAAGCCCCACCCCCCAACACCCCTCCTGCCCAACAAACCTCAGTGTAGGAAAAGCCACCACTTCTTTTTTCACCTTCCCTTCAGGTCGGTAGGCCTCTCTCTCTCTCACACACACACACACACACACACACACAGGACCCTTCGTCGCAGCTGACCACGCCCCCAACACCCCACCCATCCACCAAACCCCACCTTTGGGACACCCACCCC
Organism: Bradypodion pumilum; assembly: GCA_035047305.1. Taxonomy (NCBI): domain Eukaryota; kingdom Metazoa; phylum Chordata; class Lepidosauria; order Squamata; family Chamaeleonidae; genus Bradypodion; species Bradypodion pumilum. The sequence goes on from JAWDJD010000004.1 coordinate 53,747,943, forward strand.
TTCCCCCATTTCCTTCAGGGAGATTCGCCTCTCTCTCTCTCAGAACCCTCCGTTGCTGCTGCCCCCAACCACAACACAGTCCGCTTCTCTGTCAGGTCCCTTCATCGCTGTCGCTGCCCCTCCACACACACACACACCGTCCACGAAACCCCACCTTCGGAACTTCCACCCCTTCATCCACCCACATTCCTTCAGGACGGTCCACCTCTCTTTAGCATGCACACACACTCACTCACTCACTCACTCACTCACTCTCTCTCTCTCTCTCACACACACACACACACACACACACACACACACAAACGCAGACACATGCAGACACGTGTGTGCGAGGGGCAGAGAGAAGGAAAACCAACTCATAAGAAGGAATACTCACAGACAGACAGACAGAGCCTCCAAACAACCACGGAATGTCCACACGTGTGTGTGTGTGTGTGTGTGTGTCACAGGGAGATGTCTGGGTTAGTATGTGTCAGAGGGCCTAGCAACCACCCCGGCCAAGGCCAAGCACTCAGCTAGTATCTTTAAAAAAGAAAAATCTCCCCTAAAAGGCAGATCATGCATTATGAAGCTGCTAGAAGGTACAATTTGCCATTACAGTGTAATTTTTACTCCTTCAGCCTTTTTTTAGGCTAGAAAAGATCTTATTCTTTTTTTAAAAAACACACAAACCAGAATTGACCAACTGACACAGTAGAGTGGCCTTCTGAGGTCCATGGGAAGGGAAAAGAGCACCCAGAAGTTCCTCACCTGATTGACATGATAATGCCATTAAACCAAGCCAGTGCAGCAGAATAAAATAATATCCAAGCCTAGACGCTGCTCATTTTCTGAACAGAAATGGTCTTTTTTATCCCTAAAAGCTAACATCAAAATACTGTACATCAGTTAGTCTTTAAGGTGCCACAATGTTTTCTGTCTTTTTGTTTGGTTTACTCCAGGAGTTCCCAAAACTTTTCGCACTGCAGGCTGGTCATGTGGTTCAGCGGGCTGGTCACATGGTTCCTCCCACTAAAGTGGAAGTAAAATGTGCCCGTGTTTGCACAAAATGCTGTCGTAAATGCACCCATGGCTGTCATAAATGCGTTTATGACAGCCACAGGTGCATTTACAGCAACATTTTGTGCATGCATGGACATGTTTTACTTCGGCTTCCAGAAACACTGTGGGCCAGATGATTTGGCAAAACGGGCTGTAGTTTGGCCACCCCTGGTTTACTCTCTGATATTTCTGAACAGACTTACTAAGGATACTATGCTGCCAACCAGCTGTAGCTACATAACGTCAATAAAGCAGTCAGGTCAATGCTTCCTTGTGCAACCCTAAATGGGTTCTTTAATTTGATTTGGGGGGAGGGCGGGACAAGAGCAAAGACAACTCTGCAGTGAGTTTCCCTCCCTGCCAAAAAGGGCCACCATACTTTATCTCTAGATTGCTGGCTAAAGAGAATTAATCAGCACAATTTACAGCATGTTATTTCAAAGCAATTTTTGGTACTATACATCTCAGCTATTCCTTTTAACATGTCCAACCTTCTTTACCCATTAAAAGCCAGCATTTCCAAACAGCTTCACAATGCATGATCTGCATAGGCCTCTGAGATAAACGTTTATACAAAAAATGCATTTCTAGTATAGCTACTATTCAACCTTAAAATTAGACTAGGATAAAGCATCTATGTTCTGATACAGTATTTCCTTAAATAGGAATTTAATAATATACGGAATGGACGTTTGGGTTTTTAATGCATTCCTATGGGAAACGTGCTTTGTACTACAAAGATTTTGTAGAACGAAAGGTGCAATGGAACACATTAATATTGTTTTACCGGGGTGGGTGGGTTACCACTGTATTTGATAGTAGTTTGCAACCGAGACCCGTTAGCTTTGCAAAAGATCTGCTACAAGCAGAGAAGAGAAAGATGCCAGAATGCTGTAAATTCATCTATGCAAAACTACCTAATTGTTGCTCTATTATCTTTGTCCTATTACCAAATAACTTTTGCCAACTTACATTAAATATTTTTTTAAACTGTACCATTTTCCTTTACTTCACAGGATAGCTTCTTTCTATCTAAATTGATTAGGAACCCCAGGTTTTTTTTTAACAGGTAGGATTCACATCTAAGTATTATTTCAGGTGATGAGAAATTCACAACATACTCCCTCTAGTGGCAATTCTGCTACACACTTTGTCTTTCTGTGATTCCCTCCCCCCCCAAACCAAAACTACCCGTTCTATTTCATATTCTTTTTTTAAAAGTTCCTTTTGCAAAAATCCTGTATCTATGATGGTTGAAAAGACATTTCCCTTATTTTGATCCTGTTCTCTGCAGCACCTCCTGCCTGTACATTCAGAGCACTTATTCTGTATTCCATTTACTCCATTTGGCAGTGTGATTTTTACAAGTGCAGAGATATCATGGGTGAACAAGATCATGGTGGAAGCCACTACCAAAAGTGGCTGAAGGATAAAAAAAAGCGAAAAGAAGATGGGGAAATCATGCTACACATTGGCAAAAGAACTAAACATAACCACACAACAGGGAAAATGGCTAAGTGTAGGCGCCTTCACAATAATTATCAAAATGCAGGCAGTAAAATGTAAGCAAGTCCTAGGCTCATTTTTGACGCTTCCATGTTCAGAAAGTAAAATACTTGATATGAATTTTAAAAATCAATAAATATGAACAAGACCTTTCATATTTGAAGCCATAAAAAGAAGAGAAACTGCTTATTTCAGAACTAACATGCAAGCAGATTAACAGAAATGAACAAATTGGTCTTTAAGCTGTTATCAGCATACTAACGGGGTACACAGAAAGAGCCTCCTTGAAGATTGCACTATTTTTGAATCACAATCCGGCTTACCCTGGCCAACGGCAACCTTGTGCCGGCTAATCTTTCTCTCACTAGGTTAGGTGGAAGGAACTATGAAATGAACATACCACAAGGTGGTTTCATTTTGACAGTTTAGAAGAGACTGACCTAGACATGAAAGAAGACCATACTAACAATACAGGCAAAAACCTCAAGCTTGTTAAATATTTTTAAAATAAAATTTTGACCAGAAAACCCCTAAAACACATTGTGTGCCAACATTCAGATTGTTGCAGTTCAGTAAATAAAGAAATATTCAAAATTGTAACTGTGCTACTTTTCCAATTACAATGGCAGATGAGAAGAGAATACTAGTATGTAGTAGCTTGATCTATGTGCAAAAAAGAGAAACATTTCAAAATGCATTTTGAGTCATATGCATGCAGATGTACGGCTTTCAAAATACAAATGACTTGACAACGAAACTATAAATGGATGCATAAACTTTGGCTCTTCCACTTACCCTTTCTTCCTTCCTTTCTTCAGTACCATCTACCTCCTCATCCTATTAGAAAAGTTTTTTAAAAGATTTTTGATTACATTATAAATGTTGAAGATTTCTATTATGATAGGTACAGGCTGAATTTACAGAAGCTAAAAATGAAATACAGCATTATTAATATCATTAATCCTTGGAACAATTTAGCTGAATGACTATGTATCTCCATATAAACAGGAGTTTCAGTTACAAAGAAAACAAAAAAGAAAACTCTGACTTTGTCCATTATATCTTTATTTATTTTTAAATTGAACAAAAACATATAAGCATTAACACATAAAAACATCTAATAATACATAACAAAGATTTATACAAATTGTGCTCACTTAAACCAGAACTATTTGCACTGATTTTGTGATGGTGTGCATCCTTTCCATTTTATTAGTACATAATCAATGAATTCTCTCCATATAGCCATAAATATATTCTTACTGAACAACCCCTTCTTAACTTTAATATTACATGTTAATTTATCATTAACAGCTATATCCCATACTGCCTTATACCATTCATTTATTTGCAAATTGTCCAAATTCTGGCTATAATTGATTTTGCTGCCATTAATAAATCAAAAATTTACTCTCTAGATGTCCAATTATATTGCTCCTGTCCAAAACAAATAAAGGTACTATTTTAGGACATACCACTAAATTTAACTTAGCATTCATTTACATCCATAAAAACTAATTACCTGAATTTCAATATATTCTCACATTTCAACAAGATATGAAAATAAATACAATGATACCTCATACAATGTCCAAACTTGGTTCCACAAGTTTGGACTTTATACGGATTTGGACTTTGTATGAGGCATGCAAAATCCTAGCCACAATGCCTCATACAACGTCCAAATCCTTGCCGCAATGCCTCGTACAACATCGTTTCCATAGAGATACATTGTACTGTAACAGCACAGACTTCAGGGAAAAGTCAAGGAAACAGACAGGAAACTGACAGAACTTTAAGAAAACATTGTCTAAAGGCTAAATACATTACAAAAACATATCAAACAACCCTGATTGTCCAAAAACCTGAAGAATTCTGCAAAAATCCCAGGAATGCTTCTAAAAATCCTGACGAAAAAATTCAAAAAAATCCAAAATCGCGCTCAAAACCACTCCTAAACACTCTTCGCCTCCTGCAAAACCCACAAGAGCAATGCATGCATTTGTCCTGTCTTTTATACTGCCCAGGCACAATGCAACCTGGGAAAACCCCCAATGCCTCATACAAAGTCACAACGACTTTGTATGAGGCAACATTTTTCAAGAAATTAGGTGATGTTGTATGAATTCAATGTTGTACGAAGCAGACTTTGTATGAGGTATTACTGTACTCACTTTCTGTCAACCTTTCCAACACAATTTGGAATATTTGATTTAGTTTCATCAGAGTTAAATATCACCTCCAAACTATTTTATAACATTTCCCCCTTATCCTAACAGACATGGATTTTAATATTCTTATATCACATATATAACCCTGGCAATTATTCCTCACCCAATCATATCCCCCATAACATTTTAAGCATACACTATTGCCCTTCTGCCTCTAGTACAGTGTTTCCCAACCGTTGGTTTTTGGACTTCAATTCCCAGAAGCCAAAGGCAATTCCCCAAAGCACTGATCAGCCAATGTACTGACTCAGGCTTCTGGGAATTGAAGCCCCCCTGCGGAGTGTGGAACTGCTGCTCTAATATTTTGAAATTTGTGCTTACTGTCTTTTTCGTAAACTTGTTATCACACATATTTTCATTTCTTCAGATTTCATAAGTTATCTACATTTCCATTTTTAAAAATCCAATTCAATGGCCATTGCTCTAACCCAGGGGTTCCACATGGTTCCTCTCGCTGTAAACGCTGCCGTAAAACGCGTCCGCAGCTGTTGTAAACATGTTTACAACAGCTGTGGGTGCATTCACGCCAGCATTTGTTCATGTGTGGACGCATTTTTACTTCTGCTTCTGATTGTGGCGCGGACTGGATGATTTGGCACCACAGGCTAGGGCCAGCCCGTGTGCTGTAGTTTGACCATCCCATCTGTAACTGTATGAAATTAAACCACAATATTCTATTTATTACTAACCCTCCTTTTATTTGCTTTTTATTCCTCATTTTTCCTACCCAATCCTAATAAATGGTTTCTTAATACAGTAAACCCCCGGTTAGCAACGTTTCTTGGTTCCCAAAGTCACATCGCTAACCGGGAAACGTCATTAACCGGGAAGCAGAAATCTGAAGCAGACGAAGGGGTTTACCCCAGGGTTTCTGCTTGGAACAGGGTCTGAAAAGGTCCGTGGGGGCCGGAAACAGCTTGGATCGCCTCCTCCGAGACTCTCAGAGGTGGCAGGGGTGGCGGGGACCCAAAAATGGGTGGGGAAAAATTCACCCATTTTTGGATCTCCGCCACCCCTGCCACCTCTGGGAGGCTGGGGGGAGGCGATCCACGCCTCTTGCCCACCCCTATGCTGAGATCTCCTACCTTTTGAAGCTGGAAAATCAGCCTTGGTAGGATCCCTGTTTCAGGCTCTCTGCCTCTCCAGCAGTATGTAGGAGGCTTGGAGGACCTATTCTGCACTATTCCTGCCTTCCTAGGTGCTCCCTGTGCTGTGCAACAGTTGATAATAGTTGTGGCCACCATTTTGAAAAACAAAAAACCAAACAAAATGGCGGCCACAACTATTATCAGCTGCTGCATGGCACATGGCACCTAGGAAGGCGGGAATAGTGCAGAATAGGTCCTCCAAGCCTCCCACACACTGCTGGGGAGACAGATAACCGGAAACAGGGACACACACTCCTGACGGTGATTTTCCAGCTTGGAAGGCAGGAGATGAAACATGGTGCCTCGGATAACAATGTCAGATCGTTAACTGAGAAATGACTTTTCACAAAAAGTCACGTCGTAAACCGAAAACGACGTTGACCCAACGCAACGTAAACCAGGGGTTTACTGTAGATTCTAAAGCATTCTTTCCAGACTTCCTAGGAATGGCCAGGAATATTGATGATCCTTCAAGCCACTGAAAGGATTAAGGACATATCATGAATGTTGTGTTCGCAGAAGTAACATTACTTACATCATTTGTGAAGAATGAAATCCCCGTGCCTCTTCGCCTCTCTTTTGGCCTTCTCCTTTCCCTAACCGATTGCCTGTTTGAGGTTCTGTCCTCCAAATCCTGGTCTTCACATTCTGTGCAAAAAAATAAATTTAAAAAATCACTTTAGCTAGAAAGAGCATAAATTAGTTTATCAAACCTGTAGAACTATTTTCAAATTTAGGCCAAATGTCCCTCCCCACAAAAGTGGATGATTTTTTTAAACTCCTAAATGTCTATTTATGCACATTTCATGTCTAACTCCAAAATTATAAAACAACAGATCCTCCAGTAGCAGGACCAAAGGGATACAGTGAGACAAATGTAATGTGAGCAAATAAAAATTCAGCAAAGGTTATTGCAAATCCAATAAATAAATTGCAAAGTTTTAGAAAGGAATTAAGATTTCTTAAAATGCTATTTCTTTACTTTGCTAATCCATGATGAGAAAAAGTGTTGCCACATAATGTAGGCTGAAATCCAGCTGTACAGCTATACTGGCATAATTTGACATTATGCACCTGTGATAGATGCAATCACACCAAGGAAGAGGTGCTATCCACAAAGCACTTCCACCATTGTATTGTGCAATTGGAAAAATGAGAACTACACGTCCAATTGCATTACCACCCTGCACAGTCCTTGTTGCCTGGCACTCATACAACAGCATAACTTTAGGTTACACCTTGTGATAATGGATTCCTGCTAATGGTTTTTTTTTATTGTAATAACTACCATTTTTCTCCATGTCGTCAGCAGATGTGCTTTGGATGTTTGTTGGGCTCACTGAGTCAGATAAAATTGTTCTACTTGTTCTAGGCAGGTGTGAACTTGAATAAAGATAAGGTGCTAAGGAAGGAGAGACGGGAGTTGTAGGTTTGTCTTCTGCTGAGCACCTTAGTCGACGACCAACAGACTGTAAAAAATAATAATATTTGTATTAGCTTTACAGATTTTCAGAACTTTGAGGCAGGAAAAAGTCAATGAAGTGCAAAGTAAAATGATATCTGAAATGTACTTAAGAGTCTGGCCAGGTTATCCTGCTATGGTAATAAGAGTTGACCATACTGCCAGAGACTCAACACTGAGTGTCAGGCAGCAGTTAACTAACCTGACAACCCAGAAGACAAACAGCCTTGGGTGGCAAAGTCCACAGGTAAGGGTGATGGTCCCCAAGTGGATTAAGTCCCACTTGAATCCATCTTGATGGAGGGCAGTAGCTTCAATCAATACTGGTCTGGGGCTGAGGAGGACTTTGCATGCCAAAAGGGCTCAAAACCAGAAAGTGACTCACGGAACTGGATCAGTGGTATGAGGGTCATGCTGTGTTGCGGAACGCAGATGAAAGGCCACTGCATTATATTCTCAGGACAGTCTTCATGGCTGATCGCCATGATGATCGTCAATATTCGGATTCAGATACAGAAGAAGACATAGATACTGTTGATCTAATATTTCCCTCAATACTGTCAATGCAGAGGGAATTTAGCCTAGCATTCATCTCCAATCACAAGTTAACTCTTTTTGCTCACCTCTTCATCCAAGTTCCTATCCCAACGTGAGCGAGTCTCCTTGCATTCCCTAGATACTGTATCTTCCTCTCTCTCGTTGCTCTCCTCACTTGCTTCAGTTCTTTCTGATTTTTCAGTTAGCTGTTCTTGAGTCTGACGCTCTGCCCGAGATCTGCTAAAGGTCTTCTCTGCCTCTTGAAGATCTGTTAATGTTATACCCTGAAGGACAGGAGAAAGCTCTGTCAACATTACATACCTTACACAAAAATTCATGCCCCACTACCAATTAGGTTATCCTTCCCATCATGACAAACATTGCAATTGCCCCAATTTCTGATTAAAGGTCAGACCCAAGGAACTCAGAGCTAGCAAGTAGCAAGCTGGAATGGATTAATGTCTTTCTTAAGAAGGAACAAGAGATGTTAAATATGAAGTCACAGAAGTCACATACCTTTATACGACTGATTCAGAAAGCATTACTGTAATAATTTCGTGTCAGAAATTATTCTGGGTTGAAAGGATTTTTGCGAAAGAATCTCCGCTCATGGAATGTCAAAATGAAACTCCTTTCATGTTCCCAAGAGCTAGGACAGAGACAGGCGCTCAATCCGTCATGCAGTACCCAGGTCTCGAACTGCCAACTTGCCAGCCTTCCAGCTAACAAGGCGAGCTTCTTAATCACTGAGCATTACTTTTTCTTTCAAAGTAGAATATCTGTGGCAAACACTGCAATTTAACAACCATGAAGAAGTTTGCTCATGAAGGACATATACTTATAGTCATACCTTACAGACCAAATCTTAAACTCTTCCATGTACAATAAGTTAGCAATTCATGTCATTAGCGACCACAGAAACTGAATATGATAAAGCACCAAATCTTGTAAAAGGCACTAAGGGATAGTTGGAAGACCGAATATTTGGAAATTCTATAATCTGTTGTTTTATGTTGTTGATCTCATGTGCACTCAAGTCAAAATCTGTTTTTGGTGTTCATGGCACTCATTTTTGTAGATGATGTTGTCTGTTGTGTCTTATAGAAAGTAGAGGATTGCTGTGAAGATGATGTTTGCCTACCTATAAGAGATCTCCCCCTCTGGTATATATAAATATATATTATATTATCTCTTACAGTGGGTTCTGTGTTATTTTTGGAGTAGCGTTGTGTAAAATCCATGCATTCTGCTCTATTTCTCTTTTTATACAGTTCTGCTATGTTTTCATTGGTCTTTGTATTAAACAGATCTCCACTGAAAGGCAAGTCTTCTATATGACTTCTGGATTCATCTGGTACGCCTGAAGATCTTAACCAAGCATACCTTTCTAGCATAACAGCTGCTGACATATGTTTTGCAGTGCAGTCTGAGGAATGTCTAGCTCCATGATGGCAAACCTTGGCACTCCAGATGTTCTTGGACTTCAATTCCCAGAAGCCCAAGCACCCTGTGAATCCAGACAAATGGGCTTACTGTGATTCATCCAGCCCACACTGCACTCGCTGATCTCGGAAGCGGAAGTTTACTTCCACTTCCAGGAGCGACGACGGCAGCGCGGGCTGGATGAATCGCAGTAAACCCATTCGTGTGGATTCACAGGGTGCTTGGACTTCTGGGAATTGAAGTCCAAGAACATCTGAAGTGCCAAGGTTCGCCATCATGGGTCTAACTGAATAAATCTGGTGAGTTGCCAAAGAGAGAACTTCCTGTCAGAATGTTATAGCAAGACACACACACACCCTTGGGGGGTGGGGGGGGCGGAGGGTCTGGTAAATTTTCTAAGAGAGATTGCATTTTGCCCTATATGAAATGATGGCAGACTCTCACTACCACATGGTATTTAGCCACTCTTATTTCTAAAGCAGATGAAAAATAGACTTGATTAGTAGTCATGTCTATTTTATATCTGCCTTAGCAATAAGAGTGGCTAATTACCATGTAGCCTTGGTTTTATACTAGTTGTGCACTGCTCCTTTGGATCTTGTCAAATACCAGATCAATTCTTAGATGTGATGGTTTGATTACCTCAATTTTTAGAGATTTCATTGCCCTTAGCATATCTGAGTTATTGTGGGTAATATCAGAAACAGAGCATTCGTATCTCCTGCATTTGATTCAGGAGATGTCAAAGAGATAGATGGAGAAGACTCCTAATCAGCCTCCATATCAGAAGGTTCTGTGTCATTTTAGTCATGACCAGGGCATTGCTTCATCTTGGGGTAAGTATATGTCTAAGTCTTTAGCTTTTGTTGGTACCAGCTCAGTATACGTCAAGCTAGATTTCAGTGTTTTCAAGGCTTTACACTTTTGTTCCAATTTGCCCTTATTGGTGGAATCTGATTGGTCTTCCTTTGGTTTCCAGTATTTCAACTGACCACAAGACATATTTTATTTATTATCTGTTTAATTTATTCTTATAAATTGAATAAATAACAATGTACTCTATGGCAAACTCAAAGTTCTGATTTTAACTTACAAAGCCTTAAATAGTTTAGGACCTTGATATCTGATACAACACCTCTCTCAGAGGGATTTGGTCCAGATAACATGATCTTCCCAGTCCTGGGTGCCCACCCTAAGGGAGGCCTGGATGTTTTTAAGGAGAAACAGGGCATGCTCTGTAGTGTCCACAGATCTCTAGAATTTCCTTCTAGCATCTGTCATCAAGTCAAAATCCACCAGGCCATCTTTGGTATAACTTGGATACCAACGTGTGGTGAGTTTTTGATAACTCAGGTAGGCAGCAAGATATTAAGTAGGAATCACTTTGTGGTGACTTATGTACTGTGTGTCCAGAAGGACCTACTTCGTTTTTAGACACTGACATTAAACATATAATGTCTACAATATTTCTCAAATCCAATGTATGTGAAAAAGGTGAAGGATAAACTGCCACTGATAACAGTTGTTTTTCCCTTTATCTTTATATGTTTTGTGGACAGCGGCTCTGTGATCTTTTCCTTTTTTATCAATACTGAAAATGATGGTATCAGAGCTTTCACTGATTTCAGAACAGCCTGTTGCACTTGTGGTAAATCCAATTCTAAAACCAGCACAGGAGGCTCAGTATTAGTTCTGGGTTGTATAGTCATTAGATATGTTTTGACATGCAGCCTAATCCTCGAAAATAGCTACTTCCATCACAGTACTTTTAAATAGGGTTGTACAGGGCCAGGAATGAAGCTGATGCCTGTATTTTGGAAACCGAATTGACAGCTCTAAATGACTATTCCCACAAGACCTTCAGCTGTGACTCTTAATTTTTTTTAATTGTTACTTTAGTAAAATTCTGGCAGGCTTTACAATTTAAGGCTTGATGACCCTCTCCTTATCAATAAAGACATTTTAATGACTATTCAATAGCAGTATCTTGACTCCGCAAGATATGCATTGCCTTTGAGGTCATAAACAATGAAAAAACAATGACAAAACAACTACTTTTTTAAAATGATAACAGAAAAATGGAGAAGAGATAATTTAAAAAGCAAGGCAATAAAAAGTAAGCTTTGACTACACAGGTCTCTCCCTGTATCTGTAGGTAATATATTCTAAGACATTCTGCAAATTCATGAATCCATGGATAATAGTGAACCTTTATGTATATGAAATGTATTTCAGGAATTTTTATTTAATATTTTTAAACTCGTTGATAACTGAAACAGCAGATACTGAAACAGCAGGTGTGAGGGGATGACCTATACTGTCAAACAGCTTAATGTTTCCAATGGTCCCTAAGACACTGCCTTGTCAGAGGTTAGAGGGAACTGAGATGCAAACGTTGGGTGGAGTGGTATGTTAGCCAAGGGACAAGGTTAAAAGCTGTAGAATGTTCCTGAAAACATCTGCACAGAGGAAGAAATATCCATGTCTGTGAATCATAAGGACCATTTTTCCTCACCTGTGTAGACCTGCGAGTCTGGCGAGCTTGCCTGGAACGTGCTTTTCTTAGAGATTCTGCTTCTTCATCTCGCACAGGAGTCAAGTATGACCTAAGACAATGGTTAAAATGAATATTTTTTTTTAAAATGGGCAAGTTTAAGTGTACAGTAAAACCCCAACTTACGTATGCCTCGGTGTACGTAAAATTCGACTTACATAATGATTTTTGCACTAAACCCATGTCCCAATTTATGTAAATGTCCCAATTTACGTAACACAATTTCCTATAGGTTTGCTTCAAGTTACGGAAAAAAACAATTTATGTAAAAGCCTACGGAACAGACTTTTTACATAAGTAGGGGTTTTACTGTATAGCTTTTCAAATAGATAAGGGTTGTCTTAAAATATAACAATATTTGATTATAGACATTTATTCAAGTGTCTCACATACAGTTAGGAAAATCAGTTATCTAAAACATGTACTATTTTATGACTATGTATTTTTATGATGACTACCATTCTATGTCAGCTGTATCGTATACTGTAGTTATGTATATTTGTCTTTAATTAGGACAGATAACACAATAACATCAATAAAATATTCTGCTCAAATCTACAATTTGAAAGATTTACAAATATACAACCATTTTATACAGGATTGTTAGGATACACTTCTGCACTTACAAAGTCAGCAGAGGTATAACTGTTGCACTTTCATAGCTCAAATAATCGTGGTTAGATTAGGCTCAAAAATGAAAATGACAAATCACTCTATTTATTTTAGATATTTCTACACTGCGTGTTATTTGTAAAAAAAAAAACAACCAAAAGGATTCACAATGTTAAAAAACAAGGAAAACAAACGGAAAGAATGGATGAAATAATGCAGAAAGCAGGGTGGTCTATATAGAATTAGGAGCTACATCAGATAAATTGATCTGCAAAGATCTTTTGGGATAGATATTTTTTATTCTCAGAAGTCTCAAGAGTTCTAAAAGTATGAATATTTTTTTAAAAAAGTCTCTTTTGGATCTTTCTCTACCGAGAGGTAAGAATTGGTTAGTGAGGTAGAAACAGTGGGAACCTTGAGTGAAAGTGACTACACTGTTAGAAAAAGCTACTGATTACTATATATGGATATGAGAATTGAACAGTGAGGAAAGCTGATGGGAAAAAAATAATTTGTTTGAAATTTGATGTCAATAAGTGAGTGCTAAGTAAATCAAGCCTCCCACTCTCACTTGAAAGAAATATAATTAAATAAACAACTGTAATTTGGACCTATTGTGACAAGAAAATTTACTAGAAAAGTGTACAATGCTGGGAAATTTTTTATAGACAACGGGAAAAGAAAAAGAGCAAAGATGTGATGGTTAGATTCAATAAAAGAATACCAAAGTCTTCAGGTTTGCAAAACCTCAGCAGAGGTAGTGGTGCCTTTTGGAGGTCACTAATTCACATGGTTGATGTTAAAAGTTGGAAGCAACTAGACAGCATTTAACAGCAATACGATGCTACAGCAATCTCTTAAGAACTGTCCTCAATGACTTTTAAGAAATTTAAGTCTGAAACATTATACAAATAATGTAGCAGGAATAATTCTGCTGGAACTTACCAGAAGCCAATCTGTTCTAATATTCTATTCCCAGGGAGATCAACTTGATGCTAAGGACAAAATTATTGTTGCTTAGTGTAGTAAATTACACTATAATAAGCTCAATGAATCAGTGGGTACTTAGTGAGTCAACTCCTTAATAAGATCTATTGATTCAAATTGGTCTTCCTTAATTGTGATTTACTTTAGCATAATAAATCATGGTTAGAGTAGCCCATTTGGATCTATGGAACGTACGGAGGAGTTAACTCACTAAAAACCCTCATTTATTTAATGGGCCTGCTGTAATATGATTTACCATATTAAAAAACAGGATTTTCGCCAGTGGGACAACCATATATATTATCAGAAGTCAAAGAAGCAGATGGTAGGAAATTACTAAAAACATATTTTTGAAAACATATTTTTAGACTAGGTTACAAAATACTCCAACATCCTGTCTAAAATTAAGAGAACGGTAGCACGCTATCTGGTGCCACTCTGAAATGTGAAAAGGTCTGGGGGGAAAAAAACACTAGTCACAATATGCTACAACTATTAGGACTTTTGCTTTTTATTTGATCCTTGGCATGTTTATTAGCTTCGTCAAACATAAAGATATTGAATACCAAATCTCACAGTTTTCCTACCCTCACTACTAGACAAAAACACCTCTTCTCACAATACAGTGTCATAATTCATGAAAGAGGAAGGGGATTAGACAGAATGTCACTAAAGAAGCTATTCATCTGCAGTAAACACCTACATGGACATAAAGAAATATACAAAAAAACAAAAAACACCAACCAGTTGTATATTCAAATAACTACCCTAAATCAAGTCAGCAAGCACATACATTTGTTTAATTAATGTTCTAAGAGGCAAGAAAGGAAAAAAAAATCAGACGAAAACAGATGGCAATTTAATCTGATGTTTCAGATTAAACTGCAGTTCTAAAACATTCCCAACATATAAATTTATATATTTTATATATATTCAACACTCTGAGCCCATATAAACTCCCACCTTAACTTTGTCAAAGTCTGTCCTGAAGCTGAAATACACCTGTTCAGTTACTGCAGAGGAAACTACACTTTCAATATTGACACATACGCTTTCATCCTGACCTCCTACACACAAAAATGCAGCCTGATGCCTGATAAAGCAACAGCAACCTTTCCTCTTCTGAACATGGAAAATCAAATAGCAGTGAGAATTCCTGCCCCTCCTACATTATCGCAACAACACTGGCAGTTCTTTTTCTACCAGGAGAACTTTATCACAAAGAGATTAGCTACAAAAGAATGTCTGATAAGTGTTTTCAACAGCAGGTGTTGGGTAATTGTTTCCTTCTTTAAGCCTGTAAAGCAGGGGTGCCCAAACTATGGCCCGTGGGCCGAATCTGCCACCAAATCATCCAGTCCACTCTGCCTGCACCACTCCCAGAAGCAGAAGTAAAACGTGCCTGCACATGCACAAAACGCTGCTGTAAATGCACCTGCTGCTGTTGTAAACGGGTTTATGACACCCGTGGGTGCATTTTCAGCAGCGTTTTGCACATATGCAAGCATGTTTTACTTACACTTCCAGTGGGAGGAACCACATGACCAGCCAGCTGAAACATGGCCCAAAAAGTTGGGGCACCCCTGCTGTAAAGGCTTTTGCTATTTTTTCCTAACACAGCACTAAGTGACTAGCATGAAGAGGAAACAGATCTTTTGTCCCTGGGAAACAGCACCTTAAGCATTCTGTTTACTAGAACCTACTCAGAACTTAATAAATCTTGTTTAATCAGAGATGAAGCCAACAGGTGTTATATGTCAACAGAAGCAATCTTATAAAGCTAGGATTTTCAACTTTACTACCCTGTATAATGATAAACCACTTCTTAGTATTTTATAACTAGAAAATCCTGGAAAGGGTTGCCATAAGTCGGAACTGACTTAATGGCATATAATAATTATTACACCCTTTAACACAAATTAACACAAATGCAGAACACGTTAAGCTATTATTTCTTAATTATTGCACCATCAGATCCAATAGCAACAATCACTGAATTCAACAGTTTTGGAGTACATGTTTCACTGATTTACTTACTTACTTACTTACTTACTTACTTACTTACTTACTTACTTACTTACTTAACTTACTAGATTTATAGGCCGCCTTCCTCGCCTTGGCAACCCAAGTCAGCTCACATCAATCAAAATCATCTCATACATTAAAAACCAACCACTAAAACAGTAAAATGATTAAAATCTAAAACCAACAGCCCCTTAATTAAAACCCCAATCAGGGCTAGATGAGCCAGCATGGCTCGGTTGTGCTGCCAGATGCACCCCATGCCTGCTGGCAGAGCCAGGTTTTAGAGCCTTCCTGAAGGGATACAGCTCTGCCTGGAAGCACAGCTCTGGTGACAGGAGGTTCCAAAGGGCCGGGGCACACACCGAGAAGGCTCTCCTCCTGGTCCCAGTAAGATGTGCGCCCCTGGCTGATGGGACCACCAGAGAGCCCCTATGGTCCACCCTCTTAGGACGGGTCAAAAACCTTGGGATGAGGCGGTCTCTTAAGATATCCTGGCCCATTACCTTGAAGGGCTTTAAAGGTCAAAGCCAGTACCTTGAATTGCACCCGGAAGCATACTGGCAGCCAGGGAAGCTCCTGCAGCAGTGGTGAGGTGCAGGCATAGCGCCCGCACCTCATCACCACCTGAGCAGCCGCGTTCTGGACCAGCTGCAGCTTCTGGGTGGTCATCAAGGGCAGCCCCATGTAGAGCGCATTACAGTAGTCCAATCTGGAAGTGACCAGAGCATGGGTGACCGTAAGCAAGGAGTCCTGGACCAGGAGCGGGTGTAATTGGCGGATGACATGGAGTTGCACAAAAGCCCTCCTGGCCACGACTGCCACCTGCTCTTCGAGAAGTAGTCGCGAGTCCAGGAGGACCCTACAGTAATTTATTAGTGTAATTAAAAGATTACACTCTTTTAGTAAGGTTGCCTATATTGCTTATTAGAAGGGGGTTTACCCTAGTCTCCAGCCACAAAAGTCTTCCAAAATAGTATTCAATAAAATTAACATAGCCCCAAACCTCAAGTTTACCATTAAAAAGAAAAAGATACAATACAAAAGAAAAAAGATGGGAGATGGAGCATAATTAGGGATTAGTTCTTAATTTTGGCTTTAAAATAAATTATCATTGTTCAACAACAGCTACGCTACCTATTACTGATGAGAATAAGGATGCTTTCAGAGGGTGCAATGCACTCTCCTAAACAAGGAGCTTGATGCCTCTGCACATGTACAAGTGCATTTTTCTATTATTATGTGCATAGTTGTTGGACGTTCAGCTAGAGCTTTTGAATTAACAAGAGTATTAGGTAGCTATTGACATTTTCTTCAGGATGCCAACTGACCAGTGACAATCCACTGAGGGGAAAAACATCTGGCATTGCCAGTGCTGGAGGTGAGCCAGAACTCCTGCTGATTTCCCATGATCTTTCCATGTCAGCCAGGCGGGGAATTGCTTGTTATTTTGTTATACAACCACAGCCAACCTCCATGGATTCCCATGATTGCTTCTCCCATTCTACCCTCATTTAACATGGCTTTTGATGGCCTCTTTGGAAATGGAAGACAAGAGAAAAATACAAACATTTTTGCCTCAAAGCCCAATGACCTAGGAATCACCTGTACTGATTTTTAAAAAATAGGTTCACTAAGTCAAAGTTGGTCTTATTTTCAAGAGAGAGGAAATGGAGAAGAAGGGGTTTCAGAAGCCATTTGTACTCTGTGTGCTGGAATCCAATTGAAAACAAAAGACCTATAAAGCAATAGTTAATATCCAGCAGTAAGTCACAACTAGAGGACCACCACCACAGCTGCTCTGGGGCCTGCCCCTTGCCTGGCCGGGAAGGGATAAGAACCGCCGGACCTGAAGCTGGTTGAAGACCTCTGCCGCCGCCCTGGGGCCCGCCCCCTTCCCTGGCTGGGAAGGGATAAAGAGCCACCTGACTGTATTGTATTTTCATTTTTATGTTAGATTTATTGACTGTATCGATTGTATTGCATTATGTTGTTGTATTTATATTTGATATTGTAAAATTGTAATATATGTTGCTCCATGGTATGTTAGCCGCTCTGAGTCGCACCATCGAGTAAGGCGGCATACAAGTTTAATAAGTGAAAATGTAATGAAATGAAATAAAAAAAGTAGAAATCTTCTGGCTGAGCAAAATACACCATCAATGAACCATCATCAAAAAGTGTCTGAAACACTCAAAGTTAGCTTTGGATTGTATAGTCAGCAGGAGGGAAAATTACCTGTGGAAATTCCAATTAATACCAAGGAGTATACTGCTAGCTGGCTAGTCATGCTCTCAGTTAATTTCACACCATTTCATATGCTGCCTATGCAATAGTATCTATTACTTGGCACTGCATTTTTCTCCTGCAGTTTTTGTTGTTATGTGCTGAAGATTAGATTGTACTGTAATTAAAAGGCTTTATACTTAACAAATTAGCTTTACATTATCAATTCAGTCATATACAGATAAGTCTGTCAACCAGAAGGGAGGGGTACCCAGTGTGATTTAGTGGAAAGAATGATGGACTATAATTAAGGAGACTCTGGACTTGGTTTCCTATTCAACCATAGAAACATATCTTATAGCCCTATTAAATCTCTATGTCAATTTCAACTTATAGCACATAAGAATAAGAACAATTAGTAGGAGGGCAAAATTCTTAATGACCTGTCTGATAGCTTTTAGCCTTGAACTAACGAGAACTGCTTAAAGCCTCATGGCAGAGGAAAAGAAGATGGGTGTACAGCATTTATCAACCAAAGCCTATGAATCTCACCTGTTAATGCATTTAATGCCTGCTATTCCTTTTATTCCATATTATAAAAGTAATTAACTGCACTTTTTAAAAGCCTAGATTTATCTTTTGAATCTCTGAATTTCTACTTTACAAATCTTAGGTGTGCAAGGCATGGGAGACTCAGTTTGCTCTTACTTTCTTTGAATGAGAAAGTTCTGCCATCTTTGGTTCCAAAAGTAACAACCATTACTCACTGAAGTGCTTTTTAAATATCCTGACAACCCAAACAGCCTGTAAGAAATCTGTGGAAGATATTTCCACCTCAAGTGAGTCATACAGAAGCAACTTTTTAGTTAAACCACAAACACAATTTAAAGCTTTGTGGGGTTTTGGTAAATGGAAAAGATATACCTTTCTAAAAGAGCAGAATACCTGTGTTCCCTGGCCTTGATATCTGTGAAAACGAAGAGGACAGTTCCTAGCTAGTTAATTCCATGCCCACACAAATTCAAATAGCATTTCTCCCATTCCAATACATTTTAGCTCTATAACTCAGCTATTTATTTCTATTAACTCATTTGATGCCAAGCCCAAAGCTTTACCACACACAACATGTGCAACTCCCGCCTCCCTTGCATGCTGCATTCTTGTTTTATCTCATGCTACTCTTCTCTCGATCTCTTGCTCACTATAATGCTACATATCTTCTCAATGTTGAATAGGCTACTACTGCTTTTTGCAAATCAGAATATGAAAGCCAAAAGGTATGTACAAGAATGCATAAGAACTATAAGAGATCTTCTCTCCAGTCTCGCGTATCTAGCATCAACACCAGAGGTATACAGATTTTGAATTACTAGTGCCTGTCAACTGCAGACACAATGTCCAAACAGTAGGTGGTGTATGAAAACACAGGCAGCTGCCTGACTGAGGTTTTAGAAACAGTTTTTGATCATTTCCATAGAATAACCACAATAAAGGGTTTTACATCAGAACTGGCTGCTGTGATTATGAAGCACGAAGAAATGAATACTTCCTTCTTGCATTCGCTCCTTGCAAATTGTAACTAAACAATGCAAAAACTTGGGTAATGATTCTGTTCAAAGGCAGCAGTGGATATTTAACTGAATACAGTAACTAAAAGCATTTACTCAGTAACTCCAGTTGTCACAGTAAACAGTTGTTTGTTTTCACGTCAGAGATTACTCTGGGTTGAAAGGATTTTTGTAGGGGACACCCGAATGAGGCTCCTTTCATGTCCCCCATCATGCAGCTCTCGGGTATCGAACCCGTCTTTCCAGTGTCCAAGCCTACCACCTTAACCGCTAAGCCACTGGAGGACAGCATATATACAGTGCCTTACGTTGCAGTTAAATAGCTAATCACACAAAGGTTAGAAGAATTACACTTGCAGAAGTTCCCAACCATTTCTTTCTGAGACTTGCCCTGTAGACAGAACCAATGTATTATTATGCCTCCAGTTCATAACTCACAAAGCCACTGCTGAAATATATCAGAAACTGTCAAGAGATCAAGGAGAGTCACTTAGTCACTGTATTAATAATACAAGTAATTAGAAAAGCTGAAACCACGACTCAAATGGCATCGGGGGAACAAGAGAGTTGAGCAGAGAATACAATATTTTGCCTGCCATGTGGCAGTGGTAAAAAAGTATTGCAAATGCACCACTGTTGCTCCCTGAAGTAATCATTCTGATGCTAGTTTTTCCCCAAGCTGACCAGTCATACCCTTCAACATCTTGTCTAAAAAGCATGTGTGTGATACATTCATCACTCTATGGATCCACTCTGTTAATCTGCACAGCAACCCAAAATATGTCTGAACAAAAAGACTCAGGAAAGGCAGAATGTCTCCATCACACTGCCCACAACTGTGACATAAAGGTTAGCTCAAATATATATCATGCTTTCTTCTACTATATTCATCTTACCCAACATCAAATGAGAAGAGAGGATTTACTTGAGAAAGCCATGATGCTGGGAAAGGTGGAGGGCAAAAGAAAAAGGGGGCAGCCAAAAATGAGATGGCTAGATGGTATTGTAGACGCAATGGGCACAGAGCTGGGTGGGTTGAAGAGGATGGTGGAGGACAGAGGTGCCTGGAGGGCAATGGTCCATAAGGTTGCAAAGGGTCGGAATCGACTGTGCAACTGAACAACAACAAAAATCCAACTCAGGTGGACAGCAAGATATCAGGTTGGAGTACTGTAGGAATCACTTTGTGGTGATTTATGTACTGGATACCCAGAAGGACCTACTTCAGGCACTGACTTCAGGCACTGACTTCAAACATACAATTTCTGCAATATATCTCAAATCCAATGCACTAATGAACCATCTTAACTGAGTTAGTGTGCAGTTTACATTGTGTAAGCAGCTGCACAATGTAGACCACATATGTATAAGTCAAGTGTAGACATCAAGTGAGTAAAGTAGAATCCTTTTGAAGCTAATCTAAGACAGGGGTGGCCAACCTTGGTGTTCCAGCTGTTCTTGTACTTAAATTACCAGAAGCCTAAGTCAGCACACCTGCTGATCAGGGCTTCTGGAAAATGAAGTCCAAGAACAGCTGGAGCACCAAGGTTGGCCACCCGTGATCTAGGACAAATGTATTAATGAGAATTTTACTCTACTAGCATGTTTGATTTAGGTCAAAGTACATTGTAAAACTGTTACAGTGGTCCTCCATGAGTTCAAGCATCTCTTTGGCTGGAGACATCTGATCTAGCTACAGTGACACATGCCTTATGATACATTCCAGTAGGATTATTGTAATGCGCTCTACGTGGGACCAACTTTGGAAAGTGTTTGGAAACTTCAGTGATCCAAACTGTTACAGCCAGGCTGCCAATCTGTTTCTGGGCATAATTCAAAAGCCTGGTTTAAACCTATAAAGTTCTAAATGGCTTGTCACTACTATCTCAAAGACTGCTTCTCTTTTTGTCAATCTGCCTGGATGTTAAGATCATCAGGAAAGGCCTTCCTCCCGATTCCACTACTACAGGGGTGCCCAAATTTTTCGGTTGCAGGCTTGTCACGTGGGTCAGGGGCCTAGTCACTGCGGACCATGGGCCAGATCCGGGGCCCATTGCAAATTCATCTGGCCCACAAAGCCCTCATCGCTCCCAGAAGCAGAATTAAATGGTTTTCTATTGTATTTTATGCTGTGTTTTGTAATATTGTGTTTTTGCCTTTTATTATACTGTTCCTTTAAATATCTGTGAACCACTTTAGGTCATCCGTTTGGGTCGAGGAAAGCGGTATACAAATAAATTATTATTATTATTATTATTATTATTATTATTATTATTATTATTATTATTATTATTATTATTATTATTATTATTATTATTATTATTATTATTATTATTATTATTATTATTATTTTAAAAATGCACCCATACTACTACATCGGTTAATGTCGCTTTTCTAAAACTCTCTCCCAAGGGAGGCCAAGCTAGCCCCATCTTTGTTGTCCTTCAGCATACAGGCAAAGACCTTTCTCTCTTTAGACTGGCTACCTGAGAATGGTTTTCTCAATGGGATTTTTGTGCTTTGCTGCTTTTAAATGTGTTGGTTTTTACAAATATGCTTTAGTACTGTTTTTATTTATTGTTTTCAATATATTTGTTTACATCTTTTTAAATATTGTTACAATGTATTGTTTTAACCTTTTAATATTGTTTCTCTTTAATGGTATACACCACTTTGGGGCCCCTTAGGAAGAAACACAAAATATAAATATTTTAAGTAAGTAAGCAAGTCGTCAGCTGCAACTCATATCCGAGAATGCATTTTTCCTGAAGCAAGAAAAATGTCATTGGCGTGAATGTGTTTAAGGTGGATTCCAGCTTGCCATGAAGTGACCCACACACAATGATCACAGAGCCATCTACTGCAGCACATATGAAATGAGACATGCAGGATTTAACACCAGGACTGCAATGGACTGCCGCAGCCTTGAGGATATTATCAATTTTAATTTTTTAATTTAATTTAATTTTAATTTAATAGTCATATTTATATATGCCGCCCACTCAGGGAGAACCCGACTCAGGGCGGCATTACAACAAGTTCTAAAAACATATAAAACACTTTAAAAGACCCATATCCCACCCACTTTAAAAGACCCATATCCCACCCACCCATCCCACCCACTATAAAAAGAAGAAGAGAGAGTTCTTAATTGTTTATATAAGCCAGCAGGCAGGGCCCATGTTCCCATCAAGGTGCGCCTTCACAGCCAGTCCATCTGGTATGGCCTCGTCCACCTCCATGACCGTTGGGGATCAGAGTTCTTCCTCCGTTCATTTTGCCATTGGCCCCAATAGGATGGTTTCCAGTGGCATTTCCTCCACTGAGGGGACCATCACCCCACCTAAAGGGGCTCATCTGCCCGTATCCATTGGCCCCTTTGGGGAGTCAGGTTATTTATCGCCACCCAACACTCAGCTTTGACTTGCCGGCTGTACAGTCTACTCCATTACCGTAGCGGGATGTCTGGCCAGAGAGTGTAGTTAGTTAGTTAGTTAGTTAGTGTTTATGTGAGTGGATTTCACAGCATCTCTGCCCTATATCAGATGGAAAAGCTCAGTTGGATGGTTGTTTGGGAAAGCAACAGTGGCAAAGAAGTGAGCCTTATTCACTGCTATTGTAGACACAACACTTTGTTCTCACTTAAGATCAATCGTACTTATTCCACTACCTATGCCATTTGGTCCTACTTGTTTCCCAATCTGCTTTAATGTCTGGAGTTCTCTTGAAAATCAAGAAGCTGGCCGAGCTGCCGAGACTGGAGTGAGAGCCTTTTGTATCACACTGTATCACTTCAAGGCCTTGATGTTTTATAACCATCCCAGAATGACAGCAATGTACACATTTAAAAACACATTAAGGAATAATATATGGCTCAGAGGCTGAAATCCTATTATGCCAAAGCAGTTCAAGACCCGAGTACTGGCATCTAGTCATGCCTGCCACATGACCACGAAAAAATCTGCACACACAGACAGTTCTGCATTGTGGGTGACAGTGGGCCTTTCATCGGGTCTTGAACATTCCATCTGGTCCTCCCTGGTAGACAAAAGGTCGCTGTCACAATTCTTGGGAGTATACATGCACACACACCAAGCAAGCATGCATATGCATCCCCAAGAATGATTATGGCACTTCGTTTACCATGGAGGAATGGATGGAAAGTTGCATTTTGGCTTCCACTACAAATAGGATTTCAACCAGTCATATTTCTCACGCCAAAGGTTGATTTTCAATATCTGACCTTAACTGGGTAGTCAGTTTACACATTTCTAAAGGTAAAGGTTTCCCATGCTTGAAAACCAGTCATATCCAACTCTAGGGTTCAGTGTTCCTCTCTGTTTCCAGCCAGAGCCAGTGTTGTCTGCATCTGCAGATATTTCCGAGTTCACATGGCAGGCATGACTAGATGCCAGAGTGCACAGAATGCTGTTACCTTTCCACCAAAGTGGTACCTATCTTTCAAACTGGTAGGATGACAGGAGCTGGGACAGACATGGGAGCTCATTCCCATCATGCTGCACTCGGGTCTCGAACTGCTGACCTGCCAAACTTCCAGTCCTCAAGTTCAGCATCTTAACTACTATACCACCACAGTCCCCACACATTTCTACAATGTGCTGAATGACAGATATTTTCAGCCATATGTCTACAGATCTATAATCCACATTTCAAGCACTTTGAGATTTTGTTTTCAGTACAAGAGATGAATAAACAATGGCAAGTTCAAGACACAGTGCATTTGCATTGGTTCAAAATAACTTTAATGCTCAAAATCTAAACTGCTAAGGTGGCACACAGCACATACAAGGTTTCAAGACTGCAAAATCTGGATAATACTGATATAATGCTACACAATAGGTAATGGGTCACCCTTGCTCGAAAGCCACTCATATCTGACTCTAGGAAGCGGTGTTCACCTGTTTACAGCTAAAGAGCCAGAACTGTCTGTGTCTACAGATGTTTCCATAGTCATGTGGCAGGCATGACTAGATACCAGAACGTACATAACGCTGTTACATTCCCACTGAAGCAGTACCTATTTATCTACTTGCTATTTCATGCTTTCAAACTGCTAGGTTGGTAGAAGCTGGGACAGAGAGGGAGCTCACTCCGTTGTGCAGCACTCGGGTCTTGAACTGCTGACCTATCCACCTTCCTGTCATCAAGTTCAGTGTCTTAACCCCTAAGCCATCACAGTCCCCAATGCTACACAATAAGTCAGAGTAAAAATAATCACCCATAAGCAATCACCTGCTCCTACAGTCAACTCAACAGCTGATGATGAAAACAAAAGCAGAATATTATGGCAGCCACCATTCAAAACCATCTTCTATAACAGACATGTTTATTATGTGCAACCAAATGACTTTCAATGAATGGCGGCTCTAAAAGGATCTGAAAAGTATGTTACACGTTCAACAAGTGCATTTACCACTGCCACACCACTTCAAATATCAAGGCTGAACCGAGTCCTGGTCTAACACAAGGTCCAGTACACCACAGAGGCTTTCAAGATAAATCTAATTTTATGCTTAAATAGGTTGCATGTTAAATGTATTCTTAGACCCACTTTACATGCTGTCAAATCTACATAGGTCCTACTTTACCCTTGAACAGTCACACCCTACTTAATCATTGTATGGATGATTTATGTGACATTCTTGTGGGAGGGACTGCATATGGGGTTCCTTCATTCATTTGTTTAATACTGCATCATATGGAAACAGCTTCCACACACTGTGGGAAAATGTGACTCATGCCTGCATCACATGAGAAGCCTGTATATATGTAGGGCTTTGGACTTTTTTCCACTCAAGACATGTGGTGCACATATTTGACAGTGAACAAGTCAGTTATAAATTCCAAGTGAGTAAAGCAGAATACATTTGAAGGGAAGGACATTCCAGATGGCTTATTCCCTCCTCCTCCTCCTCTAAATCTAGCAATGTATTTCAATTTTAATCCAATGACTTCAAACAGGCAAGCTGAGGCTGCCGGTTATGGGGGCATCTAATATTAGTCTGAGAGTTTATGTTGTGTTGCTAAGGGAAACGTGCAACATTGGGAACTGAATTAGATGAATGTGCTATTGTGACAGCTGCCATTAAGTGCTGAAAGCTCATATTGTGCTATCTGGCAACTGTCTGCCATTTTCCATTTTAAGCTACCCAGCTTTCGCTCAAAAAAAATTTGCGGTCTTCCAAGCAGGTGATGCACATTTTTCAGAATCTAATTTACTTCCCCAGATTGATCCCAAATGAAACAAAACCTGCTTTAAATAAATGTAAAAGTGACATAGTTTGAACCGAGCTGAATCACTGGCAAAGCAAAAACACACAGACAAAAAAAAAACACCAAAAAAGATAAAATGTGGATTTGCAACAGTGAAGGCTGCTGCAACACTTTCCATCAGTAACAAAGTAACTCGAATGGCCAAACGGTGACCCAATGGTAATACTGCAAAACCGTTTGTGAAGGCAAAAAGTTGTAATAAACTCTGTCTAGTAGATAGATAGTTAGCTAAATCTTTATTGTCATTGTCCTGCACAGAACAACGAGATTGGGAGGAAAAACACTTATCAACCCAACAAAACCTAAACAAAATACAACTATACAAAATTATCAACATACTCCCACCCCACATATACACATTTAACCCCTAAAAAGCTCTAAAACTCTAAAAACTATATACAGAAGCTCCCTCATAGACTACATTGCACTGCATTCAAAGCCAGAACCGCTTTTGGGTAGAAACTATTTCTCAAGCGGCTGGTCCTGGTCTTTATGACCCTATACCTTCTTCTAGAAGGCAGAAGCTGAAAGAGATCATTTCCGGGGTGCATACTATCTTGCGCAATCTCTACAGCTTTCTTATAACACCTGGTGGCATAGATTTGATCTAGAGTGGGAAGAGTACACCCGATTATCCTCTTCGCAGTCTTTATGACCCTGGACAGCATTATTCTTTCCCTAGCTGTACAACTCCCAAACCATAAACACAGACCATAGGTTAACACACTCTCTATGGTACGGTGGTAGAATGCCAACAGCAGGTCCTTTGAAAGATTGTTCTTCCTGAGGATTCCCAAGAAGTATAACCTCTGCTGTGCTCTCTTCATCAGATCTTTGGTGTTTGCTCCCCATGTTAGATCATCCCTCAGCTCCATTCCCAGAAATCGAAACATCGAGACCTGTTTCTCACAATTCCCTTCAATAATAAGTGGCTGGATGTTCAATTTGCTTTTTCTAAAGTCCACAATGATCTCTTTTGTCTTTTTTACATTGAGGAATAAATTGTTTTCTTCTGTGTATCGTCTTAATGAAAAACCAATCCAGAATAATGAATCCAAATATCCAAGGATGATTTTAACAGAAATCTTTATATTAATGATACTTAAAAATGCTTATTTTCAGCAGAATATGTACAAAACTCAAAGTAGATACATTCTTTATGTCCTCATATCATATTGTAAAAATAAAACACTATTGCGGTCCTCCAACGAAGCTACTCGATTTGAATCTAGCGGAGTCGAGCTCCCAAATTGCAAATTGCTATTTCGGTCCTCCAACAAGGCTCTTAGATGTCACAAAGAATATTTCACAAGGCATCTAATATACAGGTGATTTGTCTATACAAATGCCTTCTTGACCATAAGGTGAAATCCAAATGAGTGGGAACTTAATGGGTAGAGTAATGTGTAAAGAAATTCAGCATTTTAAAACATTCTGTACAACCTCGCAGAACAAATGCCAATGCTTTTTTATACAAAATGAAGATGTTTAAATATTCTAGAGGTGGATGTTCTCAATGAAGATAACAGATATTTCTAATTATAAAAGTATGCCTCCATTTTTGCTTGGACTATATGTACATAAGAAAAAGGCATTTATCTGTGATCACACACATACATACATTTTTGTGTGTGCGTGCGCACACGTATGCACATACACACACACTTCTTATCAAAAAGTGGCTTGGAACCATTTCCTGCAAGCAAGAAACAATTTTCTCTGTAAATATCAAAGCTACGAAATCTGCCATACAACAATCTCATTTAATTTTATATAAGCAGTACTAAGTTCAGTAAAAGTGTATTCTTCATTTAAATATATTTATAACATAGTTCAGCCCACAGATATAATATATGAATCAATAGTCAAAATAGCTGAAGCACTGAACATTAGAAAATTAAAACTAAGAAAAGATTTATTAGGACCACTGGCACAAACATAGGTCATAAAAACACCATCAAAAGACTTACTAACCTTCTCCGATCTCTTGCATCACCAGCAGAGGACTCTGTTCCAGTTAATGAGTTAGAATTGGCAGTTGTAACACCATTGGCAGTACTGGGTACATTGAGATTTGTTATCACACTTAACGGAATGCTAGAAGAGATGCCTTCTGTGCTCCTTTCTACAGTAGAATCAGTCTGCTGCCGGTAAGGAGCTCTGAAAAAATATAAAACATGAGATTCACACATAACTAAAGCATCTTGTGAAACAGAAGAAATGAAACAATTAACACTTGCCATGTGAAATTCTGAACATTGACTTCTTCTCAACACATAATGCAGCACAATTTATCTGATGAAGAGTGAGAAGAGATGTGGGAAACCTCTGGCCCTCCAAATGTCTTACTGGATTTTCACAATCCATCAATTCTAATTGATATAGACATTAACCAGAAATTATGGGAACTGGAGTTCAACAACATCAGGAAGACAAAAGATTAGGTCAGAATCTTGGAAGAATCAAGCCAGAAGAGTAAAATATGCCTTTCTAAAATACCTGGCTGTTGGGAAAGTTTATAACACAATTTAAGAAAGTTAAGAATAAACATTAATATGGGATGAAAGTACTTCTGTAGTTCACAAATCAGAAGTCTAAAGAATCAAATGCTAAAAAGTCAGAAATAAATCCATTGAAAATAATGCCTCAGCTTACAGACTTTTTTGGGAACGTTTTTTCGTCTTCAATGCATTCCTATGGGAAACCACGCTTCACTTTACAGAATGTTTGTTTTAATGTATTCCTATGAGAAACCATGCGGGTTCCGGTTCCGGAGGAGGAGGTGAGGCTGTGAGTTGCTTTCTCTCCTCCTTCCCCTTTTTATCTTGTTTTATCTTTTCCCCTTCAAAACAAGAATGACTTTAGCAGACTGTTTATATTTTAATGCTACATTTTAGAATGCTTATCATTTTTATCTTCCTTTGACTTCGAGTGCTTGGCCAAATGAACATTCGGCTACCTCTCGTCAAACTAAGGAGTAAAATGCCGAGAGACTCTTATGAGCTTTTAAACTTTTAATGAACTTTAATGAACTTCTTTGAACTTTTAAACATTTAATGAACACAGCTTTTAACCATTCCTTCACCAAGCTTTTTAGCTCAGAAAGATTTTACTTATTCATGTACAGTTTTTAACTTATTGTTTTATCCAGGAGCCTGTTTTTTTTGCCCCTGTTTGATTGTAAGAGACTAACTGGAGGATAATGGGGAAAAGAAAGAAACAGGATCTTAGCTCACCACCACCCCTGAAGCAGAAGAGGGGAAAAACACAGTCTACTAGCTCTCAACAGCTGTCAGCGACAGATAATCAGACAAAAATAGATGCTCTCTTTGCAAGTAATGATCTTAAAACAGTGATCAAGGAGTTTCCCACTCATAACAAGTTCAACGCTCTCGCCAATGACTCTACAACACCAGTTGATGGGGATAAGTTCCTGCAGGCAGGAGTCAATCCAACTGCAATGAGCAGAGTCCAACCATCATCAACTTGCCCTTCTGACCCCCTTGGTAAAAAGGAAGTCCGTGGAGACTGGAAGGAGTGAGAACAAAGCTGAGACCAGGGAGGAAGGCTTTAGCACAAACCTTGTAGCTAAGCAATCTCTATTAATTCACCAGACTGTGGCGGCAATTTTTGAATCGTTGCAGATAATGGAAAACAAGCTGGACCAGTTGAGAGCTGATTTTGGTGAATTTGTTTCTGTTAATTGTGGGGTTCTGCCAGACATCCCTAAGCTAGGCAGTTATGTTTCAAGACATGTTCCCAGGGGCTCAGGTACTGACCGGGACTATGCTCGTCCTGACCTAAGAAATCCTTCTTCAGTGAAATTCTCTCATTCCCTGCAACCCAATCAAGTCACCCTCTATATCTGGATTACCAACAACACCTTTGGCCTTTGGTCTTCTAAAGCAGCAGTCAGAGTCTCTTTGGGCCAAATATTGAGGTGCCATCTCAGCCAGATTGACATGTGTGATATAGAATGGCTCCCAAACCGTGGGGGAAACAAGCATATTTTATTAACTTTTAAACAGCCAACCATACCAAGAATTCTCTACAAAATGAGGCAGTATCTATCTTCCCATCAAATTACTCCACTGAGAGTTTTCCGAGACCAGGGGGTGAGACCTTTACTTAGTAAGCTGACTCACATCAATACTGGCTTTCAAAAAAAGGTGTGTGATACGGAGAAAAACAACCTTGCTGACCATGCCATCCTTGACACAGCTCTGCCCACACCGACCATGCCTGACAGGCTAATGGATCTCAAAAATGAGGTGAGATTTGATGAGGATGAAATCACGCTCATCAATTCTTTTGGAGCACTTCTCGTAGATGAGCAAAAGGAGATACTGATTAGGTTGGACAGCCTTAAGTCCACTCTTGTTTCTATCATGCACATAGCGGTTTCTAACCAGGAGTGTCCTGAATCTGTTGCCTCTCGGTTACAGACTTCCGACAGCCTGAAGAAGAGCAATATCAAGAAGAATCCCTATAATGGTGCTGTTCCTAAAAAATCTCTAGAGTCGCCCAAGGAGAACTCCAGCCAAACGAAGTGCCATGCTGTAGTTCACGCTTGTTCAGTTGATGCTAGCTCCAGCCACATGGAACAACCTCCGGACGTGCCCATAGCAAGTGCAGACAGCTCACATGAGGACAATCCCAATGGGCATAATATGATATTATTGACAACTGGCCCGGACCCTCAGTCTTGTTCTCAAAGGAAGGTCCCAACAGCGAGCAACGGCTGTATCATCCATGACCACGGGGGTCTATTGACCAAATCAATAAGGAATGACTAACTGTGGCCTCTTCACCATCTGAAGAGGGCTCGCTTGAGCATTTAAAGCTTCTGTCTTGGAATCTTATGGGCTGGCGCACTAAACTACTAGATCCTGACACATGTGCGTATCTCTCCAATTTTGACATCATCCTCATACAAGAAACCTGGAGTATAGCTCCCCCATTTTTGAACGGTTATGCCTCATCGGCTTTGGCAGCCATTCCTTCAACCAATGGACGTGCAAAGGGAGGTTTAGGAATACTGGTGGCCACTTCACTTGCGGTCATGGTGGAAGATCTCCCTCCTTGTCATAACCTAGCGATGGCAATTATCTTTAGATATCATCTAAATCTAATCCTATTAGTTAATGTGTATATTCCACCGGGCCGAACCAATGCCAAGACATTAACGGATTGGAAAGAATTTGAGTTATATTTAAATGATCTTTTAATTTCTTATCCCACAGCACATGTAATAATGGGTGGTGACTTTAATGCCAGGATGGGTCCAAATGACAGGTCTTTGGGCCCAAGTTGTATTATGCCTTATCGACCTCATGATCTAACAGCACCTCTTCTTGAAAGGCAATCAAAGGACCTAAAATCTAATTATGCTGGTTGTCTTCTATATCAACTTTTGTCCAGCCTAGATTTATGTTTCTTCAATGGCACAACGTGCGGAGACCATCCTGCAGAGTACACATTTTGGTCCGGGAAAAGAAAAAGTGTCATTGACTATTTTATTGTCTCAAAAGAGGTTGTTAGTTATGTGGACCGATTTTTAGTCTCTTTGTTTTATGATAGTGACCACCTTCCTTTAAATCTTTTACTTAACTTCCCGACACATACACAGTGAAAAACACTGTGGTCAGCCAGACTCTGAGAGCAGGATGAACTTAATCAGATGGAGAGCGGATATGGCCCAGATCTTACCAACGCTGATTAACACTGATGGTTTTAAAAAGGCAGTGGACAATTTTGTGAATAACGGTCTAACCAAACAGGGTATTGATCTTTTTGACTCCCTGTTGGAAAGAATCCAATCTCCGTTAAAGGTATTTAACACTAGTCACAGAAGAGCATCCAGCAGGTTAAGTAAATCTTGGTATGACAAGGAATGTGTATTGGCCAAAAAAGCTTTGAGGTCTAAACATAGGGACTTCTGTTTAAATCCTATAGACAGTTTAAGCGATGAAGTGGCCCTTATCAAATCTCAATATAAACAGTTAATAAAACGGAAAAATGCGAGGAAACTAAAAGGGCCTGGGAACAACTTAGGTTGGCCATTGAGCAAAAAAAACACTCCCAATTCTGGAATTTAGTCTCCTGTCATTCAAGAACTAAACCACCACGGCTGCTATTTTACCAGAAATCTGGGAAAATCATTTTCAAGAACTCTATTGGGCCCTTGACATTTTGGACTCCACACCAGGCTATTTGGCCTGTAGTGACAATCTTCCCATTTGGCCCCCAGTTTCAAATGCTGAAATAAAATCTTTAATAAGCAAACTGAAACCAGGGAAAGCTGCCGGCTTTGATATTATACCCCCTGATTTAGTCAAATCTAACTGACTGGTGGACTCCAGTATTGGCAAAATTATTCACCATAATAGATAAAACTGGGCGGTTCCCCAAAAGTTGGGGGATATCAATTATATGCCCAATATATAAAAAGGGGTCTCGCAATAGTCCGACAAACTACAGACCAATCAGCCTGTTAAGTGTACTCAGCAAGTTATATGCTACCCATCTTTTAGGGAAACTCCAGGACTGGTGTGAAGACAGCAAGATAATTGCCGATGAACAGGCAGGCTTTAGAGAAGGTAGATCTGTGATGGACCACTGTGCTATTTTAGAGCACCTTATTCATAAATACTCGTCCAACTCCACTGTTTCCCTCTACGCCACTTTCGTTGACTTGAAGTCAGCTTTTGACACAGTATCAAGGATACTGCTGTGGGAAAAGTTGGAGAAAGCCTCCATCAACCCTTGGCTATTGTTTCTAATTCAAGTGCTACACCACAATACAACAATTAGGGTAAAATGCAGCATGCAGGGACACTTGTCTAGATCTATTAAAATGGATAGGGGTGTTAAGCAGGGTTGTGTTTTAGCTCCTGTATTATTTGATATATAAATAAATGACATCATAGAGTGTCTTAACTGCAGGGACTTCCACGCACCAAAGCTGAGTACGAAGCATATCCCAATTCTTCTTTACGCTGACAATGCGGTTGTACTTTCTAGGTCGCAAATTGGGATGCGTAGGGCTCTTCGCACCTTTGCCAATTACTGTCACCAAAACCAACTGGAGATTAATTACTCCAAAACTAAAGTTATGGTGTTTGCCACAAAACCTAAAATACACAGTGGTATCTAAACCAACAAGTAATCGGCGCCATCCAAAACTTTTTCTGGAAGAAAGGCGGTTATAATGTTGTAGCCGCTCTAAGGCTGTATTCAGCCAAACCCCTTACTCAAATTTATTTATTTATTTATTTATTTTTATTTATTTTTTAAATTTATATACCGCAATTCTCAGCCCAAGGACCGACTCAATGTCTTATGGGGCCCCATTTAGCGCCGCATCGAGTGTCCATCCCTTAGAAATTGTCCAATCTAAGTTCCTGAGGTCCATTATGCAGACTCCATCTTGCATTTCTAATGCTGCCCTAAGGTTAGAAATGGGCATACTAACCATGAAGGCCAGATTATTAATGTGTGCCAAATCCATAATATCCTTCTGGAGGTATGGCGACCAGAACTGTACACAGTATTCCAGATGGGGCCTCACTATAGATTTATAAAGAGGCAAAATGACACTACTACTACTTACTTTATTACAGAAATTGTGTTATGTAAATTGGGACATTTATGTAAATTGGGACATGGTTTTAGTGCAAAAATCATTATGTAAGTCGAATTTTATATAACTTGAGGCTTACGTAAATCGGGGGTAATTGCTGAGACAACAGGGTACAATCTCAGTTATACAAACATGCATGCATGTGATAAACCTGATGCAAATACCAATAAAATTATGTCCTTTGATTTTCTAATATGACTCACCTTTTCATGTAGGTTGATACATAAGTGGAAGGAGCACCAGTTGTAGGAGCTTCATTTCCTTTTGGCTCATCCCTCCACTGCTGCCGAGTGTAAGGACCACTCCGTACCAAGTTAACAGCAGATTCTCTGCAAAAGCACATTGGAAATGGAAAGAACAGAGTCTTAAACTGAAGTCTATTTAAATATATTTGCTACAATCTGATAAAAGTTAGCAAGCAAGCCACAGTATATTACTTCTTCTGTGTCTAGGCCAGGCATGAAACTGCTAAAATCAGGGGTTCACAACCTTTCAAGCCAGGCGCCGGGTCATGTTCTCTCAGTCAGCTTTGAGGGCCAGATGGCCATTTTGCCCTGTCAGCATATGATGGGGCCAGCCATCTTGTCCCAACAGCTTCAAAGGAGGTGGCTATTTTGTTTCTCAAATGCCCTTGGAGGGGGGGGCATGAAATGGCGTCATGGGTTGGATCCAGCCCATGGGCCTCAGGTTGGGAACCCCTGGCCAAAATGAAGGCACCCTTTGTTGAGTTGGTTCTGCAGTTCCTTTCACCTGACCTAGTGTGAGAAAGATTATCTGGCAACACAAGGTGGCCGTGACCAGGGTATGCCCGATTATGGTTCAAAAATACCACAGTCTTCAAAGAGGGTCTTTCTGTACTCCTAGCATATTACTGGTTTTACTGATATTGAGAAATGTGTTAATAGGCAACGAAACATAATTCAGATTTGAGTACAGTTTTATATTCTGAACTGCCTATACACACAAGTAGATGTAAAGTATCAGGGTCATAATGAACAAGCTGCCACTGAGAGACAACACATTGTGATCTGACAACCAATGCAGCCTTTGTATGAGGAAGCATATGCGTCTATTAATTCCAAAGCAAACAGAAAATATTTTCATGCTTAGGAACTGGATTCATGCCTCCATAACCAATCACAAAATTCTTGTCACATTGAAAGATTAGTGTATCATCAAGAAATAATACAATAATAATAAGTGTAATCAGATTTTAAGACAGGAGTATTCATAATAAATAACACATTTGTGACTGTGCATGGGTATCTGTGTGATGGATTATTTACATTCAGCACACAGGTTTCAATTTTCAAACAGAACTGAAGTGATACTGCAAAAATAAATACATGAAGCATTCCTCAGAAGTAGAGAATGAGGGATTCTCTTCTAAGGAATCAGCGCATAAATATTAAGTAATAATAGTTGAGTCCAAAATTCAAAGTCTTACCGATTTTCTTTCTCCTCAATATCACCTGCACTGTTTAACCTTCGAGGTGCTACTGAAGCAAAGTAGATTTTGTTGTCTTTGTCCTGCTAAAATATAAATAAATACAAATAGTCATTTTATAGGGGAAAATGAAGTTAAGAATTTTACTGCCTTTAATAGTTCCTGCACTATCAAATGCTATCTTCACTCTAAATAAAACATTTGCCACATTAAATTTGAAGGAAATTGATAATTTTTTAATTGAAGTGTTTTCCTTGGTAATTTTGTTCTCCTTTCCCCTCTACAGTTCTAATAAAAAATGCTCTTTTCCAATCTCTCCCACCTTACTGTCACTAAAATTCCCCTAGTTCTGCTCTGGTGAAGTTTATTTATTTATTTATTTATTTATTGTTTAGACTTCTATACCGCTTTCCTTCCCATAAAGGGAACTCGAAGCGGTTTACAACAATAATGCCAAACAATATAAAATATGATATAAATAATACGTCAGAATACAATCCAATAATAAAGAAGCATGAAAAGTAAATTCAGTACAATAATCAATAGTCAATAATAAACATAATGTTAGAAAACAAAATCAGTATAATACAATAATAAACATCATAATGCAATATACAAATTTCAAAGCAATAAACAATACCCAATTCAAGATTAAACAGTACATATTTCAAAGCAGTTCACAACACTATACAATAAATACATTACGAAGACTCAGTCCACTTCCCTTCCTGCTAAAACAGCTGAGGGGGAGTTGATTTCAAATCCATGAATAAAACTGAACTATGGTTAACGTTAACCCATTGTAGTACCCATGTAATCCTTTTCCACTAGCAGGATAATGGGACTACAAGAGAGGAAATGTGGAAGAGGACAGAATATCCCAACTCCTTAACTACAGTTTAATCAGAAGCAATATTTTTGCGTAAGTCACAAATTGCAGAAGTAGCAACTTCTAAACTCAAATAAGACAAAGGGCAGAGAAAAAAGAATTTCTGACAAACTATTTGGATGTACATGCATAACACAGACAAGTTAGCATGATGAGCCTAATGGCTATTAGCAAGATTAGTTCCAGAAGTAATAATGAGGGGGCAAGGTGGCCAGTCTGTGGCTCTTGTTTTAATTTCAGAAGAAGAAATCAACTGCTTAATTTCTGCAAGCAATCAAACTTCTGCCAACAGCAATCTCTTCCTTTCCCCAGCAACATTTTCGAGCAAGAAAGAAGCAGGGGAGGAGTGGAAGAGAGAAACAGAATACTTGTGCCCAGATCTTGCATATCCAATCTGACCTGCCTGCTGCCATTGAGTAACCCCAACAGACTAACCTTGGAGGAACACAGTCCTCAAGATAAAAATAATATCCCAGTCCTTCACCAAGTTAATGTATAAGGAACACTTAGGATCTAGCTAAACGGTGCAGTGAAATTCAACTCCAAAATAAATCAGTCTAGTCTGTAAAGATATTCATTAATATAAGACATCCTCAGATTCTTCCTAAGGTCATACTTTGCTTTTTATTTACTGCAATTCAGTTCTGACATTCCCACATATAACATAATGTTTTGCCTCCAATCCACCAACTTCCACATCCAGCCATGGGAACTATAACTGTGGCTGCTATAAGAACACTGATGCATAAATGTTTCAAATACCTATCAGATAGTATCTCACAGTCACACAACCAGCTTAACTGCTTTTCTGATTCTTCCATTCATTCATTTATTCATCCATTCATTCATTGCCAACAATTAGTGTAAATACTACTGTGGGCAGCTTACAAGATCAAAGAAAAAATAATACAACATAGAAAAATAAAATCAAATAAGTAAATAACAGACGAGTGGTGGCAAACATATGGCATGCGTGCCAGAGGTGACACTCAGAACCATCTCTGTGGGCATCCATGCAGTCACCCCAGCACAGAATTCACCCACCCCTCTGCCCAGCAGCCCAATGGGAGCGCTTCCTTCCTCCCCCAAAACAGAGTTCACCCCGCCCCTCTGCCCAGCAGCCCAATGGGAGTGTTTCCTTCCTCCCCTGTTGTTGTGTTGGCACTTTGCAATAAATAAATGGGTTTTGGGTTGCAGTTTGGGTACTCGGTCTCGAAAAGATTTGCCATCACTGTAATAGACCATTATTATTAAACATAAAAGTTAAATGGAACCTTTTTATTTAAGCGCAGAGCACCTCTGGGTACAAGTAGCCTTGGAGACAAACAAAAAAGAAGACTGTTGCTATCAAAGCCAACATGAGGCCACCCCAGAAGCATTTTCAGACTGTTAGAAGCAGGATCCTAGACCCAATTGACAGTATGCATGACGTAAAAAGTTCTCCTAAAGTTATGTTTAAACAGAAGATAGTACTGCTAGAAATGCCTCAAGTATAGTGAGCACAATATTAATTTAAACAATCTATGTTTTAAAAGGGGGTATTAATTAGCATTGGCTAATATCTAAGTCACACATTTCACATTAAGAGAAGCAAAACTATTCCACACCTTGTCTTTATTCTCTAACAGTGCAGAAATCCGAGGGGTTGAAGAAGAGCGATAGATAGACTCGCCTGTCTCTCTCGGCATATCTTGAGCACTGTTTTCATTGAGAGTGCCTTGACTGCTAGTTTTCCGCAGACTTAGCCTCCACGATGAGGGAGATTCATCCTTTTGCTCTTCTGACTTACTGAGCAATGATGTCAGCTGCAACAACAGAAAAGGGCAATGAGAAATAGTGGTATTCCAAAGTTCCCAATTTTTTCACCATTTTGAAAATAACTCTCAAAAGTTTAAAATCATTACAATTGTTAAACATAGTTGAGTATGCTGATTATATCCTACTCTACTTCTTATTTCTAGCTAAATCCAAGCAAGCTGTTCTGACTCTAAACTCGTCCTGGTTTCAAAGACTGGTTGGGCATGAACAAACTGAAACTTAACCCAGGCAAGACAGAGGTGAACCTGGCCAGTTGAATAGTGGATCTCAGGAAAAGAGGATTCAGTATGTGTTAGATGGGGTTACACTGAGAGGTTTATCTGCAAATATACTTTGTGCTTCACTTGGGAAGCAGGAGTCTAGTACTGAACAGTCACCTGGTTATTCCAAGTACTATGTAGAACACATGGTCCTACGAAGTCTGGGGAAGATTCCATAACCCAGGATGCCCTTTGTAGTAATGTACATACCGGAGTGCCAACCACATCGCTGTGAGAGATTTCTGAGAACTATAAATACTCTTTTATAAGAAGACTTCCAGGACATGTCAACAACAATCTTTTCTATAGTTAAGCAGAAAAGAAAAAACAACCAAATCCATCATCTACCCCTCTTTCATTTTAAAATTCAAAAAAGGGAGAAGTCCATGATTCTTGTGCAGTAACTAAAACTGAGTCCTCAAAATATTCCTCTTTCCCAGCACAATTTTCTACAACAACTACCTAACTTTAGTTCCACTGATTTCAGTATGTCTATTCAAAGTATGTCTCGGTTTAATGTTTGATATGATCCTCAGGAATGTATATAGTGAAACCTTTCATTCCAGTTCTTTTGGTTCTTTCAGGGGTGTCTTTGTTGTTTTCATGCCTATTTATGCACTTTCATTTACCAAAAGACCTCTTCTGAATAATTCCATATCATTCTTTTCCATTCCATTCCGGCCTGGAGGGAGAAGAGAGGAGCAGCAGCTGCACAGCTGGGAAGTCTTAAAACCGCTACCGCCGCTGGACACCTCCTCGGTTGGCCCCAGCCTGGAGGGGGGGGGAGAAGAGTCCCCATGGTCACAGGAGGCTGAAGCCGCCGTCGCACCCTCCTGGCCCTTTCCACTGGCCAGGTGACTTTGCCGTCACTGCCCCCAGACTTTGCCTGCAGCCGGGGCGGAGAGGCCATGGCAGCACT
This sequence comes from Bradypodion pumilum, assembly GCA_035047305.1. NCBI lineage: Eukaryota > Metazoa > Chordata > Lepidosauria > Squamata > Chamaeleonidae > Bradypodion > Bradypodion pumilum. The sequence continues at coordinate 53,786,549 of JAWDJD010000004.1, forward strand.
AGGCGCCAGGCCCTTCCACCGCCCGCCCCTGGGCCCAGCCCCTGGCCAGGACTTGAAAACACCGCTATGGCGGTGGGCAGCATGACTTAGCCAATGCCACCCTCAGACTTTGTGTGTGGCTGGGATGGAGAGGCCACTGCAGTGCAGTATTGTACTGTATTGTTACATATTATTATGTGTTGCTCTTGTAAGCTGAATATTGCATAATTATTTTTATATTGTGTTATTGTGTCTATTGTATAACTATTGTGTGAGCCGCCCTGAGTCAGGTTCCTGATTGGGTGGCATACAAATGGGAAAATTAAACTAAATTAATTCACCCTAAAGAAGAAGACCCTTATGATCACAGTCATGTAATAAACTAATATCTTACATTATTGTCCATTGGATTGAATCTTAAACCTGAGTTGTTGCACCATTATGTAGTGTAATCCTTGGATGCATGTGTGTACATGTGTGTACATGCATGCATGCAGAGTACATATGGAAAATATGAACAGTAGGTTAAATAGTCATGAAATGCATGAAGTATACCATGACATGGAAAGGTTAAATGTATGAAAGATAAGCATGGTGGTCTATTTGCTGAACAATTATTCTAGCTTCATGTGAAACCACCACTGTAAGAACATAAGAACATAAGAACAGCCTTGCGGGAACAGGCCACAGCCCAGCCAGTCCAGCATTCTGTCTCACACAGTGGCTCACCATTTCCTTCAGGGTATTCCCAAGCAGATGCCTTCACCTGCTTAGGATTCCCTGGAAATGGCATTGAGAGATATCTTGCCTATCTCTCCAACCCGGAGGTTGTCCTTAAGTATCCATAATTATAGCCATTGATACCCTTGTCCTCCATGAACTTGTCTAATCCTTTCTTAAAGCTGTCAAGACTGACAGCTGTCACCACTTCTTTGGCAGGGAGTTCCATAGACCAGTAATCCTCTGGGTGAAAAAGTACTTTCTCTTATTTGTTTGAGAACTAGTACCCAAAAGTTTCATGGAGTGCCCCCTAGTTCTAGTGTTATGCGATAGGGAAAACAGTTTTTCCTTATCTACTTTGTCCACACCATGCATGATTTTATAAACTTCAATCAGGTCACCTCTTAGATGTCGTCGTTCAAGAGTGAAGAGGCCCAACCGTTGCAGCCTCAGATGGTAAGGAAGGTGTTCCAGTCCCCTAATCATTCTCGTTGCCCTCCTCTGCACTTTTTCCAGCTCCATAATATCCTTCTGGAGGTATGGCGACCAGAACTGTACACAGTATTCCAGATGGGGCCTCACCATATATTTATAAGGAGGCAAAATGACACTTGCTGACTTATTTTCTATACCCTTCCTAATGATACCTAGCATTGAGTTTGCTTTTTTACTGCTGAGGCACACTGGGTTGACACCTTCATTGAGTTGTCCACCAGGACACCAAGGTCCCTTTCCTGGTTTGTCGCAGAGAGTTCAGACCCCATCAGTTTATAAATGTAATTGGGGTTCTTTGCCCCAACATGCATCACTCTGCACTTACTAATGTTGAAGCTCATTTGCCACTGTTTTGCCCACTCCCCCAGTGTCAAGAGATCCCTCTGGAGCTCCTCACAATCTCTCACAGTTTTCACTACCCTGTATAATTTAGTGTCGTCAGCAAATTTGGCTACCTTGCTTTTTACTCCTACCTCTAGATCTTTATGAAGAAGTTGAAAAGCAGTATTTCAGTTAAAATTTTAAACCAGGAATTCTCAACCTTGTAAAGCCAGGGGCAGGGTCACATTCCCTCAGACAGCTTTGGGGGCCACACAGCCATTTTGCCCTTCCTCCACCACATGGCACTTCCTGGTTTGGTGGAGACAGTAGGGGCCCACATGAAATGGTGCTGTGGGCCGCATCCAGCCCATGGGCCGCAGGTTGAGAATCCCTGGTTTAAACAAAGAATAAAACTTGGTCAGCTCCGATGCTTTAATCTTATAATGTACTCTTCCTTAGAAGTTTACTGGTTGGAGAACATCAAAGTTTACTTCAAGAAGAAGTCAGAATCTAAAACCATTATATCTAAGAACTTTCAAATTTCTGTTCAATATGAATAGACAGATTCAACAGTCATTTTAACATTTACACATAATTCAATTTAATAGAATTTACTCCCAAATAAGTTTATATAGTATTACAACCCCAAATGCAAATTATATCATTACTTTAAATCAATTGCCACTTACTTTTCTGGCTGGAGCCATTGTAACAGAGTTATGCCCTGCTGGTGGTACTTCTTCTGTGATGACAATTCTGGATTCCTGATTGGAGTGGTTAGCAACAGATTCTTCCTTTCTCACTTGAAAGGGGGAAAAGGTTTTGAATATCTTACTGCAATTCTTGATTTACCAAAGTGATATATTTTCTGGCATCCCAGCTTATTTATTCTGCTAAAAAATTATAAAGCCCATTTAATTTCATGCAAAAAAAAATAAACGATAATGTCTATAAGCTCCCTTTAAAGTCTCTACTAAATTCCCAGGCTTGAATGAAAAATTTATGTGGGATCTAGCAGCAATATTTTCTTTTGCAGCAAAGACAGAATGAGTTAACTTTCACCACTTAATGAATTCATTCACAAACTTTTAAAGCTTCTAAGCCAATTTTAAACGGATTCTGACAAAGTCTTCTCAGTTCTGACAGTGGATGGTTCTACATACCATTGTTTCCCTTTGTTTAAATTAAGAAAGTCTGGTTTTCACTCTAGAATTCTCATTTCAAATAAGACACCTGAGTTATTCCCTTTTTCATTCTCTTTTAACAAAGCAGAATTGGATAGCAATTTAACAAAGTTCAGGCTGTGTCCAAAAGCATCTGTTCAGGTCTCTGTATAATACAAAGAACTAAGATTGTACAAAAAGTGCAATTACAAGGTGGAAAAATGTGAATTGTTCCACTGTGAAGTTGCACCTGGGATGTTGGGTTTCTCCTGGTTAATTCATTTCAGCAAACTACCAGTGAACATGGAAAGCAAATCAGCCTTATCTGTTGCTCATTAACTTGCCACACCTGGTGCTGAGGTCTAATAATTTCCCTTCTTGTTCTATTTTTTTCTTTTCTTTTCAAGGCTTAATGTCCTAGTACTGTACTGGCATAGCTGCTTGATCAAGGAAAGAGAGAAAGAAAAGGAAGGAGTTTTCTCTTAAACCTTGTTTTCAGCTTGTTGAAAAGAGCAAGGAAACAGAAGGGGTGGGGTGTAAATTTTAAAGTAGCCTTACTCTGATCCTCCAGATTAGCACAGGAACAAATAGAACAGGAGTTCTCAACCTTTTTAGGCCGGGGGTCGGGTCACGCTCTCCCAAACAGCTTCAGGGGCCCGACGACAATTTTGCCCTTCCTCCAGCACTTGGCATTTCCTTGCGTGGTGGAGGTGGTGGTGGTGGGCCACATGAAATGGTGCCGCAGGCCACATCCAGCCACCAGACTGCAGGTTGAGAATCCTTGACTTAGAGCATAGCTACTGAAAATTTCATCCCTTCTCTATAGCTCCATTTTTCCTTTGGTTACCTAGATACCCTACTAGATTAACAAGCCTTGAAAAGAAAGGAAACACAATAGGAAGGGAAAATGAAAGCAGCCAAGGCTGCAAGGCTCTAGGTGTAAGGAGAGGAGGATTCAAACAGCAGCCAGTGTCCCTACTGAAAGTCAAGAGTCAACTGCAATAGCTTTAAATACAATGACTACAAATCCCTTCACATCAGCTCAAGTGATCAAACTGGACCTAAACCAATCAGAGTGCGTTCAATTTAAAAAAAAGTAGAAGCCTCAGCAATGGCAGAACAATCTATGGACTAAAGGGGGAAATGTTCAGTTACTTTGTGCTGACTTTTGCATCATATAGTAAATGGGGAAAACATAATGTGAATCAGATTTTCCCAAGCCCAGATCATTTCCCACATTATTTCTCAAAGCAGTATTTTTCAGTCGCATAGTTGATTCCGACTCTTCATGCCCCCATGAACCACATCACACCAGTCTTCTCTGTCATCTGCCATCCTTCGGAGTCCGCTTCAATCCACATCCACTGTGTCAACTATGCTATCAACTATCCTGTCTAACCATCTCATCCTCTGCTGCCCCTGCTTCTTTCGTCCTTGATCATTCGCAGCATCAGGGCCTTCTCCAGTGAGCCCTATCTTTCCATTTGGTGGCCAACATATTTGAGCAGTCTTATCCTGTGTCTATATCTACAGCCCTCTGGCCATGAAATAATGACAATACCATCACATCCTACTTTTGGGGATGGGAGTTTTTGACATCTGTGCAGGTTTTATTGGCAATATCTATATCTCAGCACAGGTATTTTCTCTATATGTCTCCGCTGCTCTTGGAGTATTCTGACCGGACAAACAGCACATACACCCATTGGCTGCTATCTGATAAAAGACCCACCTTCACCCACAACACTGCCAGGTTCTGCGCCACAGCATGTAAGATCAGAAGAACAATCCTGGAAGGACCTTCAGCCAAACAAACTACTAACGCTACAGCATAGGCTTAGTAATAGTTGTAACATTATTGATCTATGAACTAATTTTACTAGTCCTTAACTCTGAGCAGAAATGCTCCTTTTTAAGCACCCTCATTTCAATTTTTGTCTCTTGATATATTTTAACTACTGTACCCTTATTTTAACTTCTGTTTCCTTTGATGTTCTATGCTGGTCTTGGACCATAATAAAGATTTGATTTGATATAGTCAAAGAAACTATGGAAACAATAACTCAAGTAGTAAGCATATCTGAGAGTAGAGAAAACAGAACAGCAGACAAAAAAGGCTGTGGCACCTTAAAGACTAACTCCTGTATTTAAATCTGAGCTTTTGTGGACCAAGCCCACTTTATTACTTGGTCCATGAAAGCTCACATCTAAATACAAGAGTTAGTCTTTAAGGTGCCACAACACTATTTGTCTTTTTTGTTTTGTTTTGTTCAGTTTATTCTCAGATAGGGTTGCCATAATTATCTCCCACCAAACCAGGACAGCCCTGTGACATCATTGCATTCTTCAAACTGTGCATGTGTCACGGAGACCGCAGCTCTAAGACCCCACACAATCCCCGTCCAGGACGGGCAGCCACCATCAGTTTTAAAAAAGCTGTAGTCAAGAGGTTGCTTCCCATATGATTCTTCTTGCAAAAGATGATTCTTGATGGTTCTATTTTTATTTCTTTTCCCATCTCTACCCCAGCTCCTGCCAACCTAGCAGTTTGAAAGCAAGAAATTGCAAGTACTGTAGATAAATAGGGACCACTTTGGTGGGAAGGTAAACAGCATTCCATGCACTCTGGTGTCTTGTCATGGCTGCCACATGACCATGGAAATATCTGCAGATGCAGACAGCACTGGCTCTTCAGCTATGAAGCAGAGATGAGCACTGAACCCTAGAGTTGGATACGACTGGCTTTTGAGCAAGGGTGACCTTTACCTTTTTAAAATTTCTTGGGCCACTCATCCACAACAGCAGACTATAATTATTTTAAGCAGGATAAGGCTGCACAACAGTATGTGCTTTGATGACTAATTTCTGCTTCAGAGAGAGTTATTAATAGCACAAACTACTTTGGACTGCTGTGATGTATGCTGGGAAATGCAGTTAGCTTTTAAACAGTGTATTTCTGAGTTTGTTACCATAGCTGCAATTAATGTGCCTTGTGCCAAGTTCTCAGATGAGTACAAGAAATGGAGTTATTTCTGAAAAGATTAAAGAGAAACTGGCACATAATATCTTAATTTACACACTCAGACATGTGAGGCTGTGGCTCTTAACAAGTTGAGAAAGAACTAATAACCCCTACAATTATCATGTAGGTTAAAATCTAACAGTAAATCACAACTAAAGTAGACCCATAGAATCATGAAGACTTATGTAGGTGATGACACACCAAACCACCACTGATTCATTAGTTGTACCTTACTACTGGATCTTAGCCATATATAATTTCAGATCAACTTTCTTAATGCTGTTACTCAATGCAGCCAAATCAGCAGCAGTCATGGTGAATGGGGAGATATCAGCAGACTTGGCAGGGTTTGCAGAAGTACAAAAGGTTTTTAGACAAAATTCTTCAAGGAAAATGCCTTCCCAGAACAGTCCAAAGGAAAGTGAGCTTAATTAATATCAATTAACTGCTGAGATACCACTGCTTCACTGCTAGTCCTACTCACATGCTTGATTAGTTAATGTTAAATGTCCACAAGAATGGGGCACACAGAAAGAGCCTCCTCAAAGACTGTGGTATTTTTGAACCACAATCAGGTGTACCCTAGGCAATGGCAACCTTGTGTTACTGGCTAATCTTTTTTTTTATTGTATTGTTTATTTATACCCCGCTCTTCTAGTGTGTACACTACTCAGAGCGGCTTCCAACAATAAATAATAAATAATAATAAACAATATACAGTATAACCAGAATAAAGTACAGTGCAATACATAAGCAATATAGAATATATAATGCACAACATAGTAAAAATACAATACAAAATACCAGGAATATACAGTTCTAACAGCATAAATACAAAATTATACAGTGAAATAAAACACACTCAATCATCCAGCTACCACGCCAAAGACTGTGGCTCAAAAACAACCGCAGCACCTCAACCCCCGCCTTTTGAGTCCGAGGGGGGAGGGCGGGGCCCAGCAGGATGGCGGTAGAGTGGCCAGAGGGCCTCTTCGCCCCCACCAGAGCAAAAGAATGCAGTGGCGGCAGCAGCTCACCCGGCACCCCCCACCTTTAAGTCCGAGAGGGGGAGGGCAAGGCCCGACAGGTTAGCGGTGGAGTGGCTGGAGGGCCTCTTCGCCCCCACCAGGGCCAAAGAATGCAGCGGCAGCGGCTCACCCCGCCTTTAAATCTCTCTCACACTAGATCAGGTGAAAGGAACTGAAGAATGAACTAACCAAAAGGTCCCTTTGTTTTGTCAGTTTCGCTTCTGGCCTAGTCGTGGAAGGAGGACTCACAAGAACAGTCTTAAATTTGGACCAAAAAAAGAATCTTGTAGGGAAATTATGCATTTATGAAATTCCCTTTCACTATGCAAGGTAAAAATCACAGTCCTATGTATTACCTGCCTCTTTTTCAGTATCTGACTCTGAAGCTTCTTCTTCCTCAGCTTCTTCTTCTTCAGAGCTGGAACTACTGGATTCTTTATTTTCCTCTTCTCTTTCTGTGGATTTCAAACTCTCTGTCTCATAAAGAATCTTCTCCTTGCTGTGGTACAAATATTTGAAAAACATACTCACTGAAATTGACAATTCAAGAACATTTTAATTTTTCCGTAGCATAATACATTCACTATAATCTTATTTTTACAATCTTATACAGTCACATGCATACTCTTAATTCTAACTCTTCACTGTCTCAGTCTTTTTTATGCCTTGCTAATCATATCTTGTATCTAGCTTAAAAAACAGTAGATCAACATTCCAGCCAATTTTTCAAGGTGCCCTCTGTATTTTTTGATTCAGTACCAATGACCAAGAGAGGGTGCCAGGAAGTTCAAGAATGTGACAGACAGCATCCAGAATAATTTCTGCAGAGCTAAGTGAGCAACATCCTCGTTTAATATTCTAACAGACTGGCGTTGATCAAACACCCAAAGCTTCTAACTTTACAAATGTAATAGGTTGATGTAATAGACTAGAGCAGAAATTCTCAACCTGTGGCCCACAAGCTGGATGCAGGCCACAGCACTATTTCATATGCTCCCCCACAAACTGCATCCACCACACCAGGAAGTGCCATGTGGTGGAGGAAGGGCAAAATGGCAGTCCAGCCCCCAAAGCTGTCTGGGGGAATGTGACCTGGCTCCCGGCTTAAAAGGGTTGAGAACTTCCAGATTGTTTGTTCCAGCCATGTCCTACAGAACTGTATCAGTACAGTAGCGAAATGTACTAGACCAGACTACAAACGGGTTCCTGCACTCTTCAGTTAAAGGGTTAAAAAAAAAGAATTTTGTTGCTCCCCTCTGATGCCTCACTGTTTTCATATGCTAGTCACTTACTAGACTCTAAAAGCTACCTACCTTTCTTAACAAACCACCTCAATCAATTCTCACATCAAATCCTTCAAGACATCCATTCCATCAATGTTTGGACTGGAAATCTTACTTTTTGATGCGTCCACTTTGAAGTCTCCCATTCATATCAGTTTTGATTAGCTTGTTTCTTGACTCTTCACTATGCAGCTATCAAAAACATAATTAGAAAACCATTTTAAAGAACTATTAATTCTGTATTTTGTTTATTTGTATCAATTATGCCAAAATGGGCTTCACGCAAACTGAAGACATGCACCATACTTGCTGTCACTAAAAGTTAAGTTATCAGAGACAAGAAATCCATTTACAATTATGAAAGAACTATGTATGGCAGACATTTACATGGCTTTTTTCATTTTAAAAGAAAGAATGGAAGAGATATAAACAAAGATAGAGTATCACATGGCAAGCTGCTTTTGGAATTTTGGAACATGAAACCAGATCGAGGCAAACTGTCTCTTCAAAGAAAAAAAAGTCAAGAGCTGATTGATACAGGTAAGGTTTCATGGTGACTTAGTGGTTAAGATCATGAACTTGATGACTGGAAAGTTGGCAGGCCAGCAGTTTGAGACCCTAGTGCTGCTTCCATCTCTGTACCAGCTCCTGCCAACCTAGCAGTTTGAAAGCAAGAAATTACAAGTAGATAAATAGGGAACACTTTGAGGGGAAGGTAAACAGCGTTCTGTGCACTCTGGTGTCTAGTCATGCCTGACACATGTCCATGGAAACAAGGAAGACATTCAAGATATAACAAGGCACAGTCAAGCAATCAGGCAACACCAAATGTGGGCACCAGGAGTTTGCACAGTATAAGTAAAGAGTGAAAGAAAATTACAGCCATTGGATTTCAATTGTTCCTCTCCTTTTTGGATTCTCAATTGGCTTGTGACGTCAGCTTCCTACAAAGCCAGTGGATGAAAAACGTCTTGAGAGATTTAGAAGTAAGGTGTGAAAAAAGATTAAATGAAAGAGGAAACACACACACAATCCCCACCGCCCCTGCTGCCAGAGTCCTTTTGCGGCGGCGGCCTGCCCACAGCGGCCCCGTGCTCTCCGGCCATGGGCGCTGGAGGCTTCCATGGCCATGTTCTGCATGGGTGGCATCCGTTGGCTTACCGGCCACGTGGCCATTGCCCCACCTATTCTGAACATGTGCTGGCCTCCCTCATTGGCTGGGGCGTGCCACACTGCACGCTTGGAGTTGTAGTTTTTTTTTTTTTGTTCAATTAGTGGGGCACAGCCCCCCTCCCGTGGTAGTCCGGACCCTGACAGTGCTGACTCGCATGCCCATTGTACGCGTGTGCCGACTTTCACAGGTATTGGTCCAGCAATCATGGGAATCCATGGAGGTTGGCTGTGGTTGTATAACAAAACAACAAGTAATTCCCCGCCTGGCTGACATGGAAAGATCATGGGAAATCAGCAGGGGTTCTGGCTCACCTCCAGCACTAGCAATGCCAGATGCTTCTTTCCTCAGTGGATTGTTAATGGTCAGTTGGCATCCTGAAGAAAATGTCAATAGGTACCTAATACATAGGTAAAGGTCACTCTTGTTTGAAAGCTAGTCATATCTGACTCTAGGGTTCAGTGCTCATCTTTGTTTATAGCCAAAGAGGCAGCGCTGTCTGCTTTTGCAGATGTTTCCATGGACATGTGGCAGGCATGACTAGACATCGGAGCACACAGAACACTGTTTACTTTCTCACCGAAGTGGTACCTATTTATCTACTTGCAATTTTTTGCTTTCAAACTGCTAGGTTGGCAGGACCTGGGACAGAGACAGGAGCTCACTCCATCGTGCAGTACTTGGGTCTTGAACTGCCGACCTTCCAGTCATCAAGTTCAGCATCTTATCAACTTTACATGGCATTTTTAAGCCACTACTTTCAAGCAGCATTTCTTTTTACAAAGCTGGAGATCAGAGTCCCACCTCCCTACAGCCTCTATAGAGGGTACCTCCTGAAGAACTATAATGACCAGGGAACACTACAGCAGCTTTCTCATAGGAAGCATTGTGAGGAAATGAAGGCCTAGCATGCAGCCTTAGAGGGCTAACCCCTACTCCAGATGAGGGAAATATAGGTATCTGGAAGCATAAATCTGTGGACTAGAACTCCTAGAATTCTGGCTGGGGAATTATTGGAAAGTTCTAGGAGTATGGAGCTCAAAAAATCTAAATGACATATCCCTACGTGTTACTATGCACAAAACACAATTCCATCAGGACACTCAGAGAGGTCATCTCAAATTAGGTTCTATTCCTAATTTGTCTTTCATGACCAGAACAGAATTCAGAGAACAGGGGTCCAAACTCCATTATCCCCTATGTTTATAAAGCACTGATGGTTTTGCATTATTTGTCACTACTTCTAACTGTAAGATATTTAATTTAATGCCTCACACGCAACTATCAGAAAAGGGAAATTTAAGTTGGGGAGTTAGGTGGGGAATCATAACAGAACAGCTCTTGAATCCTGGCTACTTAAAGGGAATAGCTAGGAGCTCACCATGTTCTGTTTCTTCTGTAGCATCTCTAAGTGTTCAACCAATCCCTCATCAGCGACATCAAATGGTGTCTGACCCTGTGGATATGATGCGGGGGAAAACACTGCAGAGAATGACATTTTGCAATATGGAAGGAGGATTGTTCAGAACATGCAAATGCATCACATTTCAGTACTTGGCAAAACAATAAAAATACCCTGTGGCTTCTCTCATTTTCTCTGAAAACATTTTACTATATGTTAGTTGCCAATTTAGCAAACATTTTAAACAGTTTACTGACACCAAGTACAGGTACAGAAGTGGGAATAAAATCCTGAAAAATATCACTCAAAGAAATATCTTAATTTATAGCATACATTCTTACATAATACATTTGTTATCACAGAAATATTGAAAATGGTAGTTATAGCAAGCTGAGACAGCCAATGTAATTATAAAACTCTCCATCTTTCTGATGAAAATTCTTCCTTACTGTTCCCCATTAAATTTAATAATGCCCTTTTCTTCTTACATTGTGCCCTGGTTATATTCAACAATATGTAAGAAACATAAATTAGACACATCACAAAACACAAAGTTCCACAAATTTGTAATTACTAAATGATGTAGTAACAATGGCCACTACATTCTTTTCCAGCAAAACAAAGTCCTACTGAAGGAGAACTGCTTTAAGACATCACGTTGCTAGTGTGAAGAAAATCAGACTATTAAACTGGGAGCAATCATAGAAGAGGACCTGATGATGTCACTTCTGTCTCCTACACTTTTGTCACTAAGCAGAAAGGACAGCCAGCAGACCTACTATGTGTTCCTTTAATTACTTGGCCACAAGACATAGGTAGCTTAGTAAAACAATACCAAAAATTTGTATTGAACTATAGTATTAGTAGATCTATGGGCCATTATTCTGCGCTACTTGTAGCTTATGGACCATCTCCAATTGGAAACCAACACTAATGGCACTACAGAGGTCCAAACAAAATGTTTTTAGAACATGGATTACAAATGTTAACTATCTCCAGGTCAGGAGCAGACTGGCCACAATTACTCCTTGCTGCAGATGCCAAACGGGCCTCTTGAGAAACTTAAAATTCAGGAATAATCCCAAACTGTTTACTTGCTCCTTTAAAAAAGACACTACTCTATCCAAAACAGATCACCAATAGAATTCCCATTCCCTAGAACCATCTATTTATAGTTGCACTATGTTTCAGGTTTCTGTCTCAGTTTACTGACATTTACTCAGCCCATAGGTGCCTCCATCACTGGTCTAGAGCTTAAAGTTTATGTCCACATTAACTTTAATCATAGTCAATGTACTGATAACCAATTGCAATCCCAATTTAAAATCCTGATTAAGATTTGTGCAGAAAAAATCCTTAATCATATTTTAGCTCATTGGGAAAAGTTAGAGGTAAGTTTCTTCATAAGATGATGGGGAGTACATAACACTGTGGTCTTCTTGTCTATGATCAGTTACAACGCTGTGGTATTTCACCTGGATTCTAATCTATCTCTCTAATCAAAACAGCACATCCACTGAGACTTAGTCTCATTGTTCTGTTCAAAATCTGGATCAGTAAAGTGATCCCTCTGTATGCAAGTACAGTACAAGTACTGTACACAAGTTAAGTATCAAAGTTAAGTACAGTGATACCTCATACAACGTCCAAACTTGGTTCCACAAATTTGGACTTTATACGGATTTGGACTTTGTATGAAGCATGCAAAATCCTAGCCGCGATGCAACGTACAACATCGTTTCCATAGAGAAACATTGTACTGTATCAGCACAGACTTCAGGGCAAAGCCAAGGAAACAGACAGGAAACTGACAGAACTTTAAGAAATCATTGTCTAAAGGCAATAAACATTACAAAAACATGTCAAACAACCCTGATTGTCCAAGAACCTGAAAAATGCTGCAAAACCCCCAGGAATGCTTCCAAAAAATATGACGAAAAAATTCAAAAAAATCCAAAATCACGCTCAAAACCACTCTTAAACACTCTTCGCCTCATGTAAAACCCACAAGAGCAATGTACGCATGTGTCCTGCCTTTTATACTGCCTAAGCACATTGCAACCTGGGAAAAACCCCAATGCCTCATACAAAGTCACACGACTTTGTATGAGGCAACTTTTTCAAGGAATTAGGCGATGTTGTATGAATCAGATGTTGTATGAAGCAGACTTTGTATGAGGTATTACTGTATCAAAGTTCAAAGTATTCACCTACATTTATAACTAAAATGGACAATGAGACAGTTTCTGTACCTTCAGTCTGTTAGAAAACTAGTAGAGTATCATGTTGTAAAGCAGGGGTACCCAAACGTTTTGGGCTGCAGGCAGGTCACATGGTTCAGGGGTGCTCAAACTACAGCCCGTGGGTCAGATCACGCCCCCATATGGGCACATTTTACTTCCGCTTCTGGAAGCAACGAGGATGGTGTTGGCTTGATGAATTGCATCGGGGTCAGATCTGGCCCACGGGCTGTTATTTGGGCAGCCCTGTTGTAAAGGAACAACATAACTAATATGTTGTTCTCATATGTTTATGGCCCTAAAGTGGCCTATCACATCAAAAATAACTAAAGAATAAAACCAGTTTTCAACATTTCAACCTATTTCAAATAACATGGAATAACAGTACATATACCGTAACTAAATTAGCTATTAATTAAAGCTGAGCTACAAACAGAAATTACGTAAGTGCAATTTTGGAGCACATCTTGCTTGCCAAACTCCATTACTAAGATTTTTGTATTGCATTACCAATCTAAGGCTCACTAACCAGCTTGTTCCTGATGTCCATGTCACAGAGTGCTTCAGCCAAGATAGTGCAAGCTTCCTTCACTCCCCAATGTGCAGCAGCATGGAGTGGAGTCCAGCCATCGTTGTCTTGGATATTTAAATCAAAACCTCCTTGGATCAAGAGCCTAAGAAAAACAAGTGAGTGAAAATGGCAGCTGTTTAGTCTTGTAAGCTAACAGATGCTGTAGATTGTGTACCGTGACTTTGTTAAGTACACTTGTCCTAGTGCGTTAAAGCAGACATCTCAAGGGCATGAAAAGTACAGTAGTCATATTTATGATACAGTTTAAGGATAGCCTCTAATAATGCAGATGCAGTTCAATAAGATTAGATACTGACAAATGCCTTGGAATTTGAGTAAAAAGAGAGTGCACAGATAGTATTCTGCAGAGACATTTTAAAAGGACAGAAGGAAGCTAAAAGGACAAAAAGAAACAGAAGCTAGCAGTGACATTTTTCAAAACATTAACGTCAAAACAAATTCAATATGCAAGATACCATTTCTCTTTAGCTCAATATGTTATGATCTAACCACAGCTTAGCAAGGACTCAGACAGATGTCTTTGCTAGTCTGGGAGTACCTGATATTCTTCATAGACACCAAGAATTAAGCCTAGGACCTCCTGAGACTTAAATCCCATTGCTAAACATAATAGGATGCAACCAGAGTAGGCCTACTAAATCTGTGGGGATTTGATAAACAAGCAAACTAGGTGTAGCCTGGATAGCACAAGTGTCAGGGAAATACATAGTTATAGAACTGTATTCAGAGACAGCTTATCAATGGCTTCTTCTCAAATTGGGAGGGGATAATGGTATACCACTAGGCTTAGTCCTAGGCTTGGTAAGCCTCAACATTTTCATTAATGACTTAGATGAGGGACTGCCAGCAATACATTAATACCTCGTATAACGCTAAAACTTGGTTCCACAAGTCTTAGTGTTATCCAATTTTTAGTGCTATCCGATGCATGCATCGGATAATGCTAAAATCCTAGGGGATGCATCGGATAATGTCGAAACTCCATAGAGATGCACTGTAACCGGCACAGGCTTTAGCCAACGTTATCCGATGCATCCCATAGGATTTTAGCGTTATCCGGTGCAATTGCCCCCCCCCAATTGCCCCGTTATCCGGTTTTAGCGTTATGCAATGCGGTCGTTGTCCGAGGTTTCACTGTAGCAAATTTGTGGATAACATAAAATTGGGTGGAACAGCTAGTACCTTTGGAAAAAGGGAAAGATTTCACCAATATTGGTAGGTTTGAACACTGGGATGAAAACAACAGGATGAAATTTGACAGAGATAAGTGTAAAGTTCTATACATAGAAGGGGGTGGGAATCAAATGTACTACTACAAGATACAGGATACTTGGTCCAATAATACTACGAGCGAGAAAGATCTTCGAATTGTTGTATAAACATAAGCTGAATATGAGTCAACAATGCAATGTGACTGCAAAAAAAGGCAAATGTTATTTTAGGCTGCATTAACAGAAGCATGGTCTCTAAACCCCATGAAATCCTAGTACCCCACCACCACTACTATCAATATTCAGCATTATTTAGGCCTTATTTACAGGACTGCAGCACTGCAGTGGTTAAGATGCTGAGCTTGGAGACTGGAAGGTCAGGGTTCGATACCTAATATGACATACTGTATCTTGGGGACATGGAACGAGCCTCATTCAGGCATCCCTGAGTGGAGTTTCTCCAGCAAAAATCCTTTCAACCCAGAGTAATTTCTGACACTAAATTTATTTTATCTACAGGACTCTGCATAGTTCTGGACAAGAACGCTAACAAACTGGGACAAGTTCAGAGAAGAGCAACAAGGATGATCAGGGGACTAGGAACCAAGTACTATGAAGAAAGAATGAAGGAATTAGGTGTGTTTAATCATGAGAAAAGGAGGCTAAGAGGGTGGTTATGATAGAACTTTTCAAATACCTACAAGATAGTCATAAAGAAGAGGGGTAGGATCAGTTCTTGGTCATCCCAGAGTGCAGGACATGTAATAACGGGCTCAAGTTACATGAAGCCATTTATAGGTTGAATATCAGGCAAAATGTCTGTTAGGGCAAACTTAGTGAAATTATTTCAGTATTGGCAGGATTGAGTCTGATGGCTTTTTCCTACAAAGAACAAACATTTCAAACATGCATCTGTTAACGGGATCGTATCATACCTGTCAAGTGTCGGGAAATTTCTGTCAAACCCCCGTATTTTACACTTTTTCCTGCCATCATCCCATATTAGTTAGACTGCAATTAGACTGGAGTTAGACTGGAGGCCAGCACAGGATAAGCATAGCTCTCCAGTTTCCTGATTTGGCCGGGAAATTTTCCTTATTTGACATAAATTTCCCGAAACCTGACAGGTATGGATCTTATTGACACAGGCAATACATTTCTTGAATGTAGGGGCAATAACACAATGAACAATTAAACTCAATACACTTGAAATATCATAAATTCAACAGAGAAATTAGCTTAGACCAGGAGTTCTCAACATTTTAAAGTCGGGAGCCCTCAGACTGCTTCAGGGGTTGGATGGCCATTTTGCCCTTTTACCACACGGCACTTCCTGATGTGGTGAAGGTGTTGGTGGATCCACATGAAATAGTGCTGTGGGCCACATCTGGCCCACAGGCCGCAGGTTTAAAATCCCGGACTTAGATCAAAGCTGAGAGAACTAATAGTAACAACAAAGTAGGAATGAAGAGGTAGGCTGACGAAGGGATGAAATGATTAAAAAAAGTGAAGGCCTCTCTCTCTCTCTCTCTCTCTCTCACACACACACACACACACACACTTTCTGTTCACAGAGAGTTTTAAAGAGAAAGAACAGTGAAAATGTTTAAAACAAGAATGTTTGAAGAAAATACATGGAAGAAAACTCTGGAAGACAGCAGATTTTGCTTTGTGGTGGTAAAAAGAAAAAGAACTGAGGAAGAAGCAGTTAGGTGTGCTGACATGAACAGTAAGTAGGGTGGTACTGTATTTGGCTCTGACAGCTTCTATTTCAGCTTTGGGAGATTCCAAGAAGTCTTTGCACAAGTGTGAAATAACCCATATATATGTTGCATGGAGACCACGAAGAAGAACAATGGGTTCATTTATTCCCACCACTCAGTGTGTTCCATGTGCTACAACTGGGATGGGGGTCTTAATCTTATACCACATGCCAGACAGGAGAGAAGGGTTAGAAGGCAGAAAATAATGCTGTCCACTAAGGCTGCTTCCTGTGGCTCTTTAAGCAGGGACTGTCATTTTTATGGATTTATACTTGCATATTGTAATTAGAGAGACAGCACTAAATGCTAATTGCTTGATCATACGCCCAATTATTCCCTTAGATTTAAAGGAGAAATTACTGTTCAGTGGATGTTTGGGATAGAATTAAAAAGCAGGGAAACAATGACCAAGGAACTACTGAAACAAAGTACAGTATCTAAACGTAGGCCAGAGGTTTGTGCTCTGCTTGAAAATTATTGCCCCTCTGTTTTCAACTTATCAGCTTCGATCCAAACTTGGGTTGTAATACATACATTTTTACCTGGGAGTAAAATCCATCTATAAGACATGAATTGGATTGTACTGCACATCAACTCTAAGTTGAATTTAAATCCTGCTGATGCCAATAGGAAATAAATAAAGCCTCAACTAGCTTGTTCTCTTGACTTTAGTTGAAGGGAGGATAACTAAATTAGTTTGGATCCATTTTATGCTTTAAATGGAGAACCAATGTGTTGTTGTAGCGACAGTGCTAAACTGGGACTGGAGAAATCAAGGTTCAAGTCCCCAATCTAACACACAGCAACTTTTAGGTACTGTATTTTCTGGCGTATAAGACTACTTTTTAACCCCGAAAAATCTGTGCCAAAGTCGGGGGTCGTCTTATAGGACAAGTACTTAACTGCAGCTTGTTTCCCCTTGCTTCATATATCCGCCGCATATGGTGGGGGGTGCCGCGGCCGAGTCCCTGCTCTGTGCGGGGAGTATGAAGCAAGGGGAAGCAAGCTGCACACATCTTCCTGTACCTCGAGGAGGAGAACATGAGCGTGGATTGGCTCTCCACCAGAACCTGCCCATTCGACTCGGAGGGCTGCGCGTCTTCGGGTTGAGTGCGGGTTAATTTTTATTTGGTGTGCATTGGAAGAGAGGTAGTCTTATATTCCAAACTCTATATTTTAACTGGAAAAGTTGGAGGTCGTCTTATACGCCCAGTCGTCTTATACGCCGGAAAATACGGTAGTTTATCTTCTTTCCTTGCAGGGTGGTTTTGAAGATGAAGATGGGGAGAGCCATGCATTTTGCTTTGGCCTCACTGGAGGTAAAGTGGGGTACAAATATAACAACAATATAGTTTAACTTCACATGTTAACTTCATGTCTTATATCACAGAGACTTCCACAACAGACCAGATTTAAGAGTCTGTATTTAAATGTCACTGAAAGCCTATAAAACCATAAAAGCCCAAGATTCCCAAAAATAAGACTACACATGCTTAATAGAAAACATAGACATAATTAATAATTTCAGTTACAGCTTCTAACACTGTGATGGTGAACCTTGGCACTCCAGGTTTTCTTGGACTGCAATTATCAGAAGCCCAAGTCAGCATTCCTGCTGATCAGGGCTTCTGGGAATTGAAGTTCAAGAGAAGATGGAGTGCCAAGGTTCTCCATCACTGTTCAAACACTTAACCCCACTCTCTAACACAGCCTGCTGACTTTTGAACTCTAAGAGGCCAGAAAAGCTTGTAAATATCTCCCACAACAGACATCCCTGTCCATGTGGGATTTTTGTTGTTGTCTGGAATTCTGGCATGTCCTAACACATCAAAATGAAATTATCTAAATGTTTCAGCAATCTTCTGGGGGAAAATCTAACTTATGTATCATTCATGATGAAGAACTCATCTATTTAAACAGCTCCACTCAGCACATACAAATGATTATATACTGTATTAAGAAAAATGTCTATTGGAACAAATCCCCTCCCCCTAAACATATCAGGTCTGCATTATTTATGCAGTACCTATGGCCAAGAGGAGTGCTATCCTATAATCTATTTGTATATTGAATTTTGTAATGCATATTGATGCTGTGCTACTTTGTTAGTTGGAATTTTTGTGGTATATTTTAGGATGCTGTTGTTTATAGACTAGTCTTTTTGCATTAATTGTATATTTAATTCTGCAGTTGTGTATTTTTTGTATTGCTGTAATACTGTTTGCTGCTATGTAACCTTGGATTTTTTACTATAAAATTGTATTTTTGCCTTGTCTTATTATGATGTTGTATTGTTGTATGTTTTTGTATATTGTGAACCGCTTTGGGTCGTCCACAGGATGAGGAAAGCGGTATACAAATAAAATAAATAAATAAATAAATAATCTGGCAGTAAAATAATATTTACAATTGACATGGAAAGGGAACATATGGATTCTTATTTAAAAGTCAGCAAATTTATGCATGCCAAGAAAGAGCACATAACTTTTTTTAAGGGCACCACAATTAACTTATTAAGTATAATGTTCAATAAATGACTCAAATATCTATCATACCCATGCTCTCTTCATTCTTTTAGGACTGCAGTGGCTCAAGTGGCTAAGATGCTGACTGGGAGGCGGAAGGTCAGCAGTTTGATTCCCGAGTACTGCAGGATGGAATGAGTTCCCATCTTTGTCCCAGCTCCTGCCAACCTAACAGTTCGAAAGCAAGAAACTGCAGTTGATAAACAGGGACCACTTCGGTGGGAAGGTAACAGCATTCTGTGCGCTCCGGTGGCTAGTCATGCCTGCCACGTGACCACGGAAATGTCTGCAGACACAGACAGTGCTGGCTCTTTGGCTTTGAAACAGAGATGAGCACTGAACCCTAAAGTCGGATACGACTGGCTTTCAAGCAAGGGAAACCTTTACCTTTTACCTTCATTCTTTTGATCAATATTAAGTAAACATATGCCTTGGGAAAGCAGCATAAATAGGCAAAACCTTCAACAAAGCTAATGGTTAAGTCAGATTAGCAAATTCATTTTTTCCATATCAGATCAGTGTTGATATAGTGCAGTGATGGCAAACCTTGGCACTCCAGGTGTTTTTGGACTTCAATTCCCAGTTGCCCAAGTCTCTGTGAATCCATTCATGTGGATTCAGAGACCTGGACTTCTGAGAATTGAAGTCCAAGAACACCTGGAGTGCCATGGTTCACCATCACGTATCTAGTGTCTAACCCAGGAGTGAGGAACCTGCAGTCATAAGGGGGAGCCTGGGCTTCTGGGAAATGAAGTCCAGGTACACCTGGAGGCCAAAAGTTCAGAAAACCTGGCCTAGAGGAAACAGGGTAGTCCTCCTGGTGTTCTGGAAATTCAATTCCTAGAAGCCCAGGCTCCCCTCCAGGCCACAGATTATCTATCCTGTACCCTACAGCTGTAATTTGAGCCAATCCTGAATTACTATGCTTGGAGCTTCTTCCTTAACAATTAGACTCCTGTAAGAAAGAAAAAAGGAACTGCTATATACTATCTCAGTAATCATGTATGTTTCTTATCTGAACTGCAGACAACAGACTGTGACAAAAAGAAAACCCAACTGAAGATGGTACCAGATCATACTTTTAGAAACTCCCAAAGACAGTCTATCTTTTACAAGGTGTAGAAACAGCTGGTTATAAAAAATGAAAGAGGTCGGGTATCTGCTAAAGCACAAGAATTGTCAGCAGCTGCTGCCTCAATAACATTATTATCCCTGCTTTTTTCAGATCAATTAAGGCAAATTGTGAATCTGTAGTACTGCCAGTTCCAGGATAAAGGGTACATTATGGATGCTTGTTCATTTGGTTTGTACTTTCCACCTGGTACTACAGATTTATCTGGTGGCAATAAAATCGTGCAAAATAATGTCATTTTATTGGGATTTTATTGGGATTTAACATAAATGTTCTAACCATATTCCATCTCTCTGAAAATCCTAACCAGAAACCTTTAAGAATATTGTCAACTTTGTCTTCTCTGTAGTGCTAAGATTACTAAGACTTCCTAGATGCAGCACAACCAACAGTGATAAGTGATGAATACCTCATAACCTCTGAGTAGCCCTTAGCGGCAGCTACATGTAGGGCAGTAGCACCAGTTCGGGGTTGCCTTTTTTCTTCAAGTCTTCCTCTGTTAAGCCATTGCCGTGCATCCTGAAGCATTTGTTGCTCTTCTGCTTTCCTTGATTGATCAAGATCCAATCCTAGAGAATAGGTTACAGGTATGAAATACTTCACAAATGTAAAACAAATATAATACAGACATCATTCCAAACCAAAAAAAGTCCACTGAATTATTAGCATTGATCTTTTCTAGTAGCACAGATTTTAAACAATACAGTAAAACCCTGCATAACGGGGGGAAAACTGCATCCCACGGAGTTCTTTGCTATGCAGTTTTTCCCGTTATGTGGTTCCCTATGGGAGATACCCCGCATAATGGGGGGGGGAGAGACGTTCGTTAACCGGGGTTCCCATTGAGCAGGTATAACCCGGTTACCAAAAAAACCCACATAACAGGGGAAAATTCATTATGTGGGGTATCGCCCTTGCATAACAAACACTTTGTTATGTGAATTTTTCACTAAGCAATACGTTCGTTATGCGAGGTACCACTGTATATCTTTCTATTCCAAAATTGGTGTTTTTGTATAATCTCCCTGAATTATGATAGAACAAAGACCAAGAAAAACTGATTCTCCAGATGTCATTGGGCTGCAACTTCCAACAGCCCTAGCCAGCAAAGTCAATTCAAGGAATGCTTGAAATTGTAGGCTGACAACATCTGATGGTTTACACTTGGTCCATCAATGCAGAAGATAGTGAACAAACTGATACATTTAGCTGAACAATATATTCTGTCAAGTTTGTTATATTCTTTGCTGATAAAGTCTCACAACATGCATATGTAATCAGAAGTTCAACTGAATTACATGGATATAAATGTGCACGGGACTACAACTTTAATTGCCTTATTGAATATAGGTAGCTTACTGTCTACATCAGTGTTTCCCAACTAGAGATGTGAAGGCCCGGAAAAACCCAAAACAATTCGGGGGGGGGGGACCATTTTCCCCCCGTTTTTTTCTGAAGTCTTTTTTGTTTTGTTCGGAAAAATTGGAAAAATTAAAAATATATTATGCAACGTTTTATTTTAACACGATGAATAAAATATTTTAATATAAGGCCGGGTTCAAATGTTTTATAAATCATTTCTAAAAAAATATGTATAGTATCAGACTTTTTCCCAATTTTTCCAAAAATTTCCATTTCCCCCCGGAAAAAAAGTGTTTTTTTCCAAGCTTCAAAATTTCCGGAAATTTTACATCTCTATTCCCAACCTTTTTTTTACTTCAATTCCCAGAAACCTAAGTCAATTTTCCAAAGCACTCATCAGCCAATGTACTAACCTAGGCTTCTGGGAATTGAAGTCCCCCTGAGCGGCCTGGGCCCCATGTTGAGAAACACTGGTCTATACTGATTCCAAAAATCAAAGATGGGTTTCATGAAAAACAATATTCTCTCCAAATCAGATTATTGATCAGTTTTAGGAGTACATGCGTATGGAATATTAAACAAAAGTAAAAGCAAAATAATTAAAGAAGAGAGTAACATTGTGGCACCTTACAGACTAATTGCTATATTTTAATGTGAGCTTTTGTGGATCAAGTCCACTTCCACGGCACATGGCAGTCATTTATACATAACCTCAAGATAGAAAGATAATGACTGCTAAGACATGTTTTGGAAGTTACTTAAGAAGTCATAACAGTGGCTGTAAAATCCACACTTTGGGCTTTTACGTATGGAGATTTATTTTATTTTATGCCATGCACAAGAACAAGAGAATGTCATTGTCAAACCAAGCAGTTTTTCACTAACTAACAACCAGATTACCCGAGGAGCAGAGTATAAGACAAAAGGTCTCCTTTGCAAATAATTCAGCAAAGTTAAAAGTATTATCTCACAGGCTAATGGATACTACTTGTGTCCAGAATGCCTAGTGAGGGTCAATGACCAAGTTGGAAGAAATAGTTAATGCTCTGGTTGAGAGTTGGAACACAGAGACAGCCAGGGCATTAGACACTATTGCTCCTAAATGCCAAATCTGGCTCAGGGTTCGTCCTGCCCTGTGGTTTACCAACAAACTACAAACTCTGAAGCTCCTGAAGCTTTTGAGGAGGCAGTCTAGAGAGTAAATGAAGGAAAGCTCCCATGGATGACAACCTTGAGGCTGTGAGCAATTGCTCCAGAAGGTAATGGCAAGGAAGCAGTATAACATGAGTGATGAGTGGAAAAGTCATCAGTTGGATTATGAGCTCAAACAATAATCAAAGAGAGTTCTTCAAGATTGTCAAAGAATTACTGGTAACTGGTCTGGAGCAATGCGGGTTGTTGTTTTTAAAATTCATAAGTGAGCTAATTTCAACCTCAATATTTCAGTATATTCAACTGTTCTCAAGACATTTAGAATTGCAAACAAGGTTTGGAAAACTACTGCAAAGTCTGCAAGTGAACTGTAGAAATCTACTCACCAAAGTAAAAACATGCTGAAGTAAACCCCCAAAAGGATTAACCCCCAGTATTAAGATTCTTACATAAATACTACAAATTAGCCTTCAAGGAAATAGTGATAAACTGCTCCCCCCCCCCCAAGCTAATACATTAACAGAGGGGTTCTCAACGCTTTCATGCCATGGGCCGGACCACGCCCTCTCAGACAGCTGAGCGGGCTAGACATGTGGTTCCCCCTGCCATAAACGCTGCCATAAAACGCATCCGTGGCTGTCATAAATGTGTTTACAACAGCCGCAGGTGCATTTACGGCACGTTTTCTACTGTTTTCACTGCTTCCACCACTTCTGGTGGCAGAAGCAGCAGGAGCAAGGGCATCGTGTTTTCGGCTATTTTTGCTGCTTCCAGCGGTGGTGGGAACGAGGGTGGTGGGCCACATGAAATGGTGCCATGGGCTGGCCCACAGGTTGTGAACCCCTACACTAACACATTCAAAAAGGATTGTACATCAGTTCCCTGTGTGGCTTCTATGCAACCTTCCACATTTTCACACTGTAAATGGCCAATCACCCAAACGTTGAACACAAATAAAGAAAATTCTCCAGACACACTTCTAGGGATCAATCGTTTACCTAAAATTCATCTTGAAGCTGCAAAAGAAAATTGAAGTAATACATCAAAGTCTTCTACAAGTGTCTATTGCAAACACAGATTCTCTTTACAACTGTGAGATGAAGACTGGTGAGGACAACACACCAGTTGCCAAGCTGTTGTCCCAAACACTGGAGACCCAGAAGATTGACAGCCAGAGCTACCCAGCAGACCTTGGTATCAACAAGCTAGGCAAGGAGTGAGGGTGTCCTGTAAGAACCCTAAAGGGCACCAGGGTGAGGAGGGCACCATGCCTAGAACTGAAAAATCACCAGAAGGAGAGTATGAAGGTACAAAAGGGGCTTTAGATTTATTTATTTATTTATTTATTTATTTATTTATTTATTTATTTATTTATTTATTTATTTATTTATTTATTTATTTATTTATTTATTTATTTATTTGAGAAGATAAAGGGCAGAATGAGGGAGCTGGTGGTAAAGGGTCATCTAGTGTCACCCATACCTGCCAAGTATCCCGTTTTTCCTGGGAAAACCCCTTATTTTACCCCTCTTCCCGCCCATCCCGTTTTATTAATTTCCCCTTAATATCCCTTATTTTTTTTAAAAAAAATCCTGACCGGAGCTCTCACAGGCGAACCTGCAGTATGTTTTTCCTGCCACCAGAGGTAGCTGTGTGGCTTTTCGCTTGTGGAAGGAAAGAGAGAAGGTGGTGGGGGGTCTTTCTGTAGTTTCTCTTTCATTTCCCTTCCCTGCCACATGGTCATGGAGGCTTTGTTTTTGCTGCTGCTGCTGGTCGGCGCCACCATGTTGGGACGGGAGTCTAATCTAGGTAAGCGATATTTCATATATGGAGATTAATTCCTCAGATGCTGGGAGGCTTGGAAACTACAGAGGTTGCTTTTTACTTTACTAATTCCCTTCCTTAAACTGGATCCGACATTCTCAGGTGTTGGTGCTTCAACTGGTTGCAGTGAGGAACAAATAGATTGGTTAATTTGGGAAAATTAATCCCTTGCTCCTCCACCCTAATGGGGGGTGGGTGTCTAGCCATGTGCAGGGCTAGTTCATTAAAGCCAAGCTGCTTACAAGCAGTTGGTAACCCTAGGGGGCTGATTTACTATTCTGCACTTTGCTTCCCAGAAATTTTTTAAAATTAAAAATGAGTAAACAGGAAAGAAAACAAAACAAAAGTCCCCCAAGAAGATGGGGAAAGGGTTCTTTGGCCCACACAGCTTTGTGCCCATTGCATCTACAATACCATCTAGCCATCTTATTTTGGCCACCTCCTTCTTTTGTCCTCCACCTTTCCCAGCATCAAGGCCTTCTCAAGTGAATCCTCTCTTCTCATTTGATATCCAAAGTACTTTAGCATCATCTTTACTATTTGACCTTTAATGAGCAGTAATGGTTGATTTCTTCTAGGATCGACCTATTTCTAACACCACATTTCAAAGGCATCTATTTTTCTGCGCTCAGCTTTCCTAATGGTCCAGCTCTCACACCCATGCATTACCACCGGGAATACCATTGCTTTGACTATGCAATTTTTTGTTTGCAAGGTGATGCCTCTACTTTTAACCATGTTCCCCAGGTTTCTCATAGCTTGTTTCCCAAGCATCAGTCGCCTTTTTATTTCATAGCTGCAATCACCATCTGCAGAGATCTTTGATCCTAAGAAAGTAAAATCTGCCAGTCGTATCCAACTCTAGGGTGCAGTGCTCATCTCCATTTACAGCCAAAGAGCCAGTGCTGTCTGTGTTTGCAGATATTTTCATGGCCATGTGGCAGGCATGACTAGAGCCCAGCAAGTCACATGGCTATATTTGACCACGCCCACAGATTTGGCAACGCCCATTGAGGGGGGTGGCCAAAATTTCCCTTATTTTCAAATCCGAAAGTTGACAGGTATGGTGTCATTCCACCAATCCAAGAATTCACAACTATTGACATTTTCAAATTTTTTATATACAGAGGAACCTTGGTTAATGTAATTAATGCGTTCTCCGGGACGTTTCTTACAGCGAAAATTACATTAACCGAATTTCCCATAGGAATGCATTGAATGCAATTTCCCACAGGAATGCATTGAAAACCAAAATACTTTAACCGAAATGTCATTAAAATTCCAAGCCACTATTTTCTATAGATTTCCTTTTGTTATGTGATTTTTATGTTAACCGAGGTTCCACTGTAACTTGAAAAGTGTAGCAAGAAAGTACTTTAATAATAAATGAATTGCACAATATGTCATGCATAATATTCCAATCTGCTTTTATCTTTAAAAAAAAAACTACATGTTTTTCTTCTACAATCAAAACAAGTCCAAACAGACAACCAAGTATATATTCACCTTACCTTGTTTGTTTACTTGTTCCAAGAGCAGATCTTTCATCGCTGCTTCTTCTGCAAGGTCAGATGGGACTTCTCCTTCACTGTTCACAGCAGCTACATTGGCCCCATGATTTATCAAGTATCTAGAGGAACGAAAGCCAGATGAGATTATTTTCAGAGCAAAGATAAGTATATGGCTTTTTGATCAACATCAAGGATAAAATAAAAAGCTTCCATCCATGACAAAAAAAATCTATGCTGCTTACTATCTCCATAAAATAATGTCCCCCCTGAACCATCTCTGTGTGGGTTTTAGGGAAACAAGATGGGGGGGGGGAGAATGAGAAGATCTATGTGGGTTGGGGGGGGGAGAGAAGCCAAAGAGACAGAGAGAGAAAGAAAGGGAGGAAGAGATAGAGAAGAACAATGGAGAAAGAAAGAAAGTGACCCAAGGTCACTTCTTCAGGCAAACTTCCTATGGTACCCCTCTTTTTCTTTACACGTTTGCCTGAAAAAGTGACCTTGGGTCACAAAAGCTTGCAGTGATTTTCAATTCAATTCAATTCATTCAATTTCTATGCCACCCACTCGATCAAGATCGACTCCGGGCGGCTTACCAACATAGAATAAAACTAAATAACAGATAGAACATACACAGTCATTTTAAAACATCATCATCATCATCATAAAAACACTTAAAAATCACACATACACACAATAAAAGAGTGCGAGAGCGAGAGGGAAAGGATTCTGATTCACACCAACTAACCAGCTGGGGTCACTCTTCCACCAACACCTCAAACTTGGTCCGCCAGCCAGGTTTTGAGTTCTTTTCTGAAGGGCAGCAATTCCGTCTGGAGCCGTAGCTCTATTGGCAGGAGGTTCCAAAGGGCTGGTGTGGACATGAAGAAGGCCCTCTTTCTTGTGCTAGAGAGGCGAGACCCTCTAGCTGATGGAACAATTAGAGAGCCCCTCCGATCCACTCTGGTTGGACGGACAGACGTTCTTAGGGAGATCCGGTCTCTTGGGTATTTAGTGAGCCAGAAAAGGTATCACCTTCTACTTCTGCATATGTTTTATACATGGATCACACAGCTGACTTTGTTTAAAGAAAGAGAGGGGTACCATATGTCATGGTATGATTTATAATATGTGCTTTAGCCCCATCCAAGATGGAGATTTCAATCCAGGGGAGACCCCTTTCTCACATGTGTAAACATTTTAACCTCATGGTTTGGAAGAGATGGAGCCTAATGTGAGATGGACATGTCATGCTGTAAGATCATTGGTTGGTTTCCTTTAGGGGAATGGCAATGAGGTGGACCATGAGGGAGGAGATAAAACCCAGAGAAGGTGGGGTGGATCTGAACTGCAATCATGTAGAAGCCTAAGCAGGAAGGGGGGGGGGGGGTAATGAGCTTTCCTTTTTCTTTATTTTGATTTGCTTTCTAAATTTCTGATGAACTTTATTCTGTAATCTGTACCTTACTTTAATTTCAATATACTTTTAAAATATCTGAAGACTGGAGTGTTTACTTGGCCATGCTACAACACCTACACTAATTTCAGGAGCTCCCTTACTCTCCACCTAGACCCAGGTCAGGAGTGAGAAGGCAAGCTTTTAGGAAAAGCCTGGACTGTTGGGCCAGTGAGCAGGCAGTATCAGGCCCGATCCCATCGTGAGGATGCCAAAGTGCTACTTGTGAGTAGGAGGATCATTACACCATAGGAAGACAGACAGAGAAAGTAAACACATAAAGAGAAGGAACAGATGAAGAAAAGAGAGGGACAAAGAGAGACAAACATGCAAGGCAATGATCAGACCTCTTCCTAGTGTTCTAAATTGTGCAGTCAGAAGCAATATCCCATATTTGTAAATTAGATGTTTTTAAGGACAGAATTTCCTTTAGTCTGACCAATTATTATATACAGTACTTGCAACCTATGATGTAGATTATTATTTAGTAAGACAATGTTCACTCAGATATAACTGCCAGCAAATTCAATGGCACTTCCAAGTTATATGTGTGAAAGTGAATTTAGTAGCTGAAGTTAATCTTCTTAGGAAATCACCCTGAATCTCAGAAATTTGCATTTCTCTCCCATGAATACAGAAGTTAGAAACTGCATGGAATCTTTTTTGAGACATTTCAGAAGTCACATTTTGCCCTGAAAGAAAATTACAACAAAGAGTGACAAATTTAACACACCAAATCTTGTGTTCTTTCAATAATCTATGACCGCAAACAAATTTTCCATAAATTTCCAATCAGCCCTATTTCCAGATGCACAGCTCAGCGCAAATACCACAATGCTTGCTTTAATCTGGCTTCATTTATTCCACTTCTTTCTGTGCCAAATATCTAATCCCATTCTCGGAAGGAATAAAGTCTTCATAGCATTGCATAGCAACATTGCCAAATAATTAGAATAAGTTCCCAAAGGCCTATGTAACCTTTTCCATAGCTCCAACTAGGCATGTAACCACCCCATGGTCAAGATAGGTAAAGGTAAAGGCCTCCTTTGCATGAAAGCCAGACGTGTCGAACTCTAGAGGATGATGCTCATCTCTGTTTGTAGCCAAAAAGCCAGTGTCGTCTGCATGTGCAGACACATCCATGGTCATGTGGCAGGTATAACTACCTGTAGATGCTAGAGAGCATGGGACGCTGTGACCTTTCCTGTCGAAGTGGTACCTATTTATGTACTGTAATTTCTTGCTTTCAAACTTCTAAATTGGCAGGAGCTGGGACAGTTGATGGGTGCTCAATCCATCGCGCAGCACTTAGGTGTCAAATTGGTGGCCTGCCAGCCTTCTGGTCATCAAGCTCACCGCCCTTAACAATTAAGCAACCACGATCCGTCCATACGTAAGACAATTCCCTCTAAATAATTTCCATGTTGCGCATCCCTATGAACTTGCTTCAAAATGGACATTCCAGTAGTAATGACTATTAGTAAAATTTGTAATAGTAAGGTTTATGAAAGCATCCTTGCCTCAGGAAGCCTCTTTATTAACATTACTCAAACCTAAAACATTTCTTAGGCCACTGCGGAAGCTTTTGAACTAATTATATCAAAAGATGTCATTTATTTTTGACAGGGTAGCTCTAAGGACTTGCTTCTAAACTATGAAGTGTTGCAGTGTCAAATGTCCAAGAAAATACTCATCCATGTGAAGCTCATGATATCATACAATGTACACGAACCCACTGAGAAAAATCTTCTGGAGAAGCCCTTCTGTCAATTCTTCCACCTTCCCAAGCTTTAGTGAGGACAGAAGCCTCCTCAGTGGCTGCTCCCAGGTTTGGGAATACATAGTCCTGAGATGCCAGATTAGTTCACGTTAGCAAGGGGAAAAAACTCTTCCTTTTCAGGCAGACTCTAAAGAAATAAGTGGAGGCTAAGGAATGCTCTACTGTACTAATAACAGGGATGCCCAACCCCCAAACTTGCGGGCCTAATCCGTCGCTGCATCTCATTCATCCGCCCCACAGTGGCCACCCAGCCACCTCTAGGACCACCCCATCCGCCCC
Source organism: Bradypodion pumilum (assembly GCA_035047305.1). NCBI lineage: Eukaryota > Metazoa > Chordata > Lepidosauria > Squamata > Chamaeleonidae > Bradypodion > Bradypodion pumilum. Next base: position 53,815,957 of record JAWDJD010000004.1, read on the forward strand.
CCACCAACCCTCACCACTGGGAGTTGTCATACATCACTTAACACGGTGGCGGCGATTCCGTGTTTGTTCTGGGGTTTTGGACAGCCTCCGCCACTTTCCAGGGTGGCAGAAGGCTTGTCAGAACACAATTGCTCCATTTTTAAAAAAAATTAAAAAAAATTGCTGCTTCCCCACTTTGTCCCAGCAGCTAATCCCCGATACTTGGAGACTTCCATTGGAGCGCGGCGCTGAAGTCAGCACCTGGTTTCCCGGTGCTAAACCAGGAAGTATCCAAGTGAGCAATTGTGCTCCGACAAGCTTCCCGCCACCCTGGAAAGCAGCGGAGGCTATCCAAAACCCCAGAAGGAACGTGTGGCTGCCACCGCCATGCGCCGCTGCCACCGATGATGACAAAAACACGACTTGTGGGTGCAGCCACGCCTCCGGCCCCCACAGCTGAGCGTGGTGGCAGGAACTGGCCAGTGGCAGGAAAACATTGGAAATCGCTGACATAATATTTAGATCAGTGTTTCCCACTTTTGGTTTTTGGACTTCAATTCCCAGAAGCCGAAGTCAATTTCCCAAAGCACTGATCAGCCAATGTACTCTGACTTAGGTTTCTGGGAACTGATGTCCCCCTGTGGGGCATTTGCCCCACACTGAGAACCACTGATTTACATACAGTGGAACCTCATACAACAATCGCCCCGTATAGCAATGAAATCGCATAACAATTAGGTTTTGGGGGGAAATGGTGTCCCACATAACAATTTTCCCTATGGAAAAAATCATACAACAATTTTTCAATGGGAAAAAACACTTAGCATAAAAAATCGTTGTATGATGCATCCCATAGGGAAAATCGCTATATGATGCATGTATTGTATAGCAATTGTTTCATACAACAACGAGCCCCGTGGAACAGATTACAATTGTTGTATGAGGTACCACTGTATTTGTAAATGTTTTCAAAATGTTTTAAATCTCAATGTATGTTTAATTATTTTGAATATATACTGTATTTGCTGGCATATAAGATGCACTCCCCTCCCCCTTAACATAATTTTAAAATGGGCATATCAAAAAATGAAAAGAAAAACAAAGAAAAACAAAAACTGCAGCACTAAAAAAATGGAGTGCGTCTTGTGTGCCGATAATCAAAATTATCATGTTGAGCAGCAGCAGCTGGAGCCAGGTGAAGTGAGGCTTCAAAAGGAGCCCTATTTCCCCACCAATCCCACCCTCCCCGGTTCCTTGCGACCAACAGTGGTGGGATTGGTGTGGGAACGGGCTTCCAAAGGAGCCCTCTTCCCCTGCCGATCCCACCCTCCCCAGCTCCTAGTGATCAGCAGCAGCTGGAGCCGGGAGAAGGGGCTTCAAAAGGAGATGAATTTCTGAGTTTGGAAAATGAAGATTAAAAGATACCTAACTACAGTGTTTCCTAGTCACATTTTTTGTAGATATTAATAACCATAAAAGTAGTACAAAATCATTTTGGAAATTCATGGAAAAATGTAGAATTTCCCCCCTCCCTTAAAAATGTGTATAAAAAATGAGGTGTGTCTTATATGCTGGCAAATATTGTAGTTTTGTATACTATTTTAATCAATTCAATCAATCATCTGGAGTAAAAATAACTTTATATGTCAAAAGCCAAAGATGGACAGGCCACAATACTAAAATGTTTAATTTACAAATAGTATAGCAAGTTCACACATCTTCTGTTTTACAACAGAGACACAGAGGGCCTCAGTTATTTGTTCTCCAGCTGCAAACTGGTATTTCTTTCATTTAACAAAAGTATTTATAGACTGCTTTTTATCATAAAAGATAATGAGGTATATGCAACACAGCAAAAACAGCAATAAGATTTTCAATAACGAATCCAAAGTTTAATAAAGCCTGTATTGAAGATGCTGTTCAGGAATGCCTACATGCGTAAGTTCATGAGTAAGTTCTACCAAATAAAAAAATGTCTGTGCTGTCGATGCCTCATGTTTCATAAGGACTCATTTTGAAGGATATTAGGACAACAGAGGGGAGGACTTTCTGCATCATAGGTATCTGCTAAACATGGCACAACAGAAAGAGACTTCTGCTACATGCAGAAGTTTACTCTCAGCTGGTTCTTATAAATCAAACAAAGAACTTTAAACCTGGCTTTGTAGCAAATATGACCCCATTAAAATTCTTCCAGCATTGGAATAATTATGTCAGGGGATGATATTTTACTAAGCACCTAAGCAACTGGGTTTTAAACTAACAACTGATTGGAAATTGACCCTATGGACATCCTCACATTGCAATGATCAACACCAAGGTTACTTATGCTGAATTGCTGTGGTCACACTGCCTCCATTAAGGAACAGTAATAGCTGACAAACTGGCTGGAGGAACTAAAAGTTTTTCTTATCCACCAAGGGAACATCATCATACTGAAGTTTTGAATAACCACCTCCAAAACTTTCATACAGATTTTAAATAACACCAGAAAAAGCTAGCCGTTTTGGGGGCCCAAAGCATGAGAGCCTGGATTCATATCATAATTCCACTGTTATTCTCTGAAGCTGAGTCTCTGCATACAAGAGAACTATCAAAACATGATGTATCCAACTGACACGGAGATGATTCAGGAGGATATACGTGTCAATCATATTTTAAAAATCTGTCCAGAGATTAAGAATAACAAGGTCCACAGTCCTACTATTTCTCTCTATATGAAGATAATCTGTCAAGGTAACCAAAGTCAATACAACTCCAAAAGCTCTTAACCCAGAATGATACCAGTGCTGATCATCCACTTTCACAAACCCAGAATAATTTCTGACACAAAATTACTACTACTAATAATAATACTACTACAACAGGAGTATCCAAAGCTGAAACATGACCACTCTTTTGAGCAACTTGGCTAGGAGGGAAGGGGTTCAGAGCTGGTAAGAACTTTTCTAAATCCTCCAAGTCCACGGTGGCATATAGGCCATTTCTTCCTTCGACACAGCAGAACACACTACCACACACAATGTGTATCTTCATCAATCTCTACATGCATGAGGTTCACTTAATCTGTCAACTAACTTTGAATAAATTATGGTAAGGGCCAAGAGTTCACATGGTAAACCACACAGACAGAAGCAGTCTGTCCATATCTTCCGGCTAAACAAGTAGAAACGATATGACAAAACTGAGCAGAAAATGTATCAGATGTTTTTTATTGACCTACCACAACAGCACCATTCAGATTGCCTTAAAGGTAATCAACTTTAACTTTAAAATGCTAGTTACCTCGTCAAGGAGGCCTTTGAGGTGTCTAATAACCTATTCATGAAGCTGAACGTTAATCATCTGTAAGTTAAAGGTAAAGGTAAAGGTCACCCTTGCTAGAAAGCCAGTTGTATCCGACTCTAGGGTTCACTGCTTGTCTCTGTTTATAGCCAAAGAGCCAGCACTGTCTGCGTCTACATACGTTTCCGAGGACATGTGGCAAGCATGCCTCAACACTGGAGTGCATGGAACACTGTTTACCTGCCCACTGAGGTGGTCTCTATTTATCTACTTGCAATTTCTTGCTTTGAAACTGCTAGGTTGGCAGGAACTGGGACAGAGACGGGAGCTCACTCTGACCTTCCAGTAAGTGAGTTCAGCATCTTATCCACTTGAGCCACTGCAGTCTCATCTGTAACCCACATGAAAAAGGTCTGACAGAAGTCTATTCAATGATGTGACAGAGGCAGCAGTAAAAAAAAAGCTTTTTCACTAACTGCACCACCTAATAAGCACAACTGTTTGCTTTAGCACATGTTTAGTCATCTGGGGCACTGAGGCTATGAATATTCCAGCTAAACCCAGCTTTTCATGGCTGTAGAAATGTGTCAGAATACTTATATTTCGGCAATTTAACCACATCCAAGGCCACTTTGACCACTTCTGCAATGGAAGCTGTTCAGTGGTAAGTAGGGCAGCATTATTACAGCAGCACCTTTACTCCATTTTGTGAACTGTCAATGCCTATGAGGTTTCCTGGCAAGAAAGATGGAAGAACACACACATGCATAAACACAGACACACAACAAACATTGCAGTTTGGTTTGCTACTGCACAAAGTTCAGGCATGTACAGTGTTAATAAAATAATACAGTCCTCCTCCCTTTTTCAGATAAGAAAAGCCAACTGAGATAGACTCTACTCAGTTTGCTTGGCTACCTACAGAAAAAGGAAATGCACATCTTTTTAGTCTCTGAAGATGTAGTTTACTTAGCCAAATAATGTGATACATTCCATAGAGCTTTTCATTATATGATTTTTTTTTCATTATGCAAAGCACTACTGGTGATACCCCGTATAATGGGGGTGGTGGTGGAATGTTCGTTATACAGGGTATACCCCGTATAACAAGAATTTTTCTGTTATGCGGGGGTATCGCCAGTACAGTAGACCTCACATAACGACGTTGCTTGGTTCCCCAAGTAGCGTCGCTATAGGGGAAACGCCGTTGTGCGGTATTCAATGGCAGCTGTGCCATCTAGCAGCAAAAAACTGTCATTATCTGCACAATGACATTAAAAAACATCATTAATCTGCACAACGATGGTTTTTCGTCATTGTGCAGATAGTCACGTGGCAAGTGACGACGCGGAAATGACGCTATTTGAACGCATCATTAATAAAGGGTCCACTTCATTATATGAATTTGAATATGAATTTTTCATTATGCAAAGCGTTCGTTATACAGGTTACCACTGTACATGATTTTAAATTCATAATTACTAAATAATACTTTGAAATCAAGCTATGTCATATAAGCTTTTTTGAATCCCATGTGAAGGGAAGGGTATGATATTAGTCCAAAATAAAATGTGTTATTTCCAATATACAATTCACACAGAAACTCACTCACTCTGCTATGTTCAGATAGCCACAAGATGCCACCGCATGAAGTGGGGTCCAGCCCTCGTTATCTTGCTGATTTACATTGGCTCCATATTCTACCAGAAACTTTACCATGTCCAGATTCTCATCTATACAGGCCTTAGAGGAAAGAAGGGAAGGTAGGGGTGAGGGAAGAGAGACAGAGAAAGAGAGAAGGATGTTAAAATTAGCAAACTACCATCATTTTCAGTTTTAATAGCTGTAAATGATACCAGGGGACTTCACTCCCATACTAAGCCTGCCAATCTTTCAACTTCCTTTGACATCTCCATAAGATTTTATTTTCCCTTCCTGAACTGTAGTTTGACAGAATGTAAAATGATCTTTTTGGTATTCATTTTAGGAACGGCATCAATTCCACAGACAGGACATGGTTTAGAACATGCTGTTCCAGGAAAGCTTCAATGAATGAGATTGTGTCAGGACACTGAGTAGAATGGCATATGGTAAGAATGAAAGAAGTGAATCCCAAATGTGAAATTAAGGGAAATGTTCAGTCAAACACAATCAGAATGATCACACATTGAATATTTACCCTTATATAACAAACCACAAAAGAAACTGGATTTTGAACTGAGAACTTACCATCTCTCTCTTCCACATGCTAAATTTTCTACAAGTCTCTTCTCTTATTGGTTGAAAAATAAAGTACAACTTATTTTTTCTTGAACCATACAAGAAGCAAGGAAAACAAACAATTAAAATATATGTGGTAATGAGTAAGAATTACTGACCATATCTCTGAACTTGAGAGGTATGGTCAGTGATTCTTACTCATTATCACATGTTATCCATAGCCTGAGCTCCTTTCAGATGCTACCATTGTCCTGGTTACAGAAGAAAGCATCAAATTTCAATTTCAATAATGATGGTATTATCTAATGTGTTTTCCCCCCTTAAGTCAATTTACCTGCCAGCCACTGTCATTTTGCACAGAGCAGTCTGTAAATGCAAACTGCAAGGTCTGAAAGGTAACTTCATTATCAACTGTGTAATGCCACAATGAATACAGTATGTTGTACCTACTAACCATCTGCCACTTTACAGAACAAAGATTCACAGGAATAAATCTGAATACCTATCAAGGATCTTCTGTCATTATCAAATGTGAAAAGCCTCAAGACTCACATGATTAACAAGTGTTTGTACTGTATTAACCCATCATTGTATTTCTGTCTGGTCTCTGGGCCACATATAAACTGTTGTTATGAAGTTTCACTCTTATATTAGAAGAAACAGAATTGATCCATAAAAGCTAACATTTTGTTTTGTTGTTCAGTCGCACAGTCGATTCCGACTCTTTGCAACCCCATGGACCATCACTCTCCAGGCACCGCTGTCCTCCACCATCCTTCTTAGTCCGCACAGCCCAATGCTCATTGTATCTACAACACCATCTAGCCATCTCATCTTTAGCCATCGGGTTCTTCTTTTGCCCTCCACCTTCCCCAGCATCAAGGCCTTCTCAAGTGAATCCTCTCTTCTCATTTGATGTCCAAAATACTTCAACTTCATCTTTGTTATTTGTCCTTCTAAGGAGTACTCAGGGCTAATCTCTTCTAATATTGACCTATTTGTTCTCCTCGCTGTCCAGGGGACTCTCAAAACTCTACTCCAGCACCACATCTCAAAGGCATCTATTTTTCTTCGCTCAGCCTTTCTAATGGTCCAGCTCTCACAACCATACATTACCACTAACAGTAAACATTAACATTAAAAATACTAGCATTAAAATATAGCAATTAATCTTTAAAGCAGGGGTTCCCAACCTAAGGCCTGTGGGCCGGATCCAGCCCCCAGCACCATTTCATGATTCAACTTCCACCCCTCCAAGGGGTGGAAGTTATATAGCAACCGAGAAATTTCGTTGTTCTCGCAAGGGGACAATGGCAATAAAGATTAATCTATCTATCTATTTGAGAAACAAAATGGCCACCCCTTTGGAGCTGTTGGGGCAAAATGGCCATCCCCATCATGCAGGCAGGGCAAAATGGTCATCCGGCCCTCTAAGCTGACTGAGAGAGTGTGACCCAGCCCCTGGCTTGAAAAAGTTGGGAACCTCTGTTTTAAAGTGTCACAATGTTTTTTGTCCTTATTTATTTATTTTATAGGCTACCTTTCCCTTCATGGGGGTCTCAAGGTGGCTCACAAAATTATAAAAATCAAATTAAAAATAATATATGTACAACTAAATAAGAATTAAACTTGAGTAATAGTTAAAACAAGTTAAACAATTAAAACAAGATTAAAACATTAAAAACTTTAAGTTTAAAAATTGACAAAACGTTGAAACAGACAATAGCTTAACTAAGAACCAGCATTCAGAGTCTTGGTTGTAATCATTAAAAGTCTGTCTGAAGAGATGGGTCTTCAACTATTGGCAGATGGGCAAATGTAAAAGAGCCATTTCATAACTTGGGAGCTGCCATAAAGGAAGCCCTCTCCCAATGGCTCCATCAGGCATACCTTTGATGGCAATGGGACTCAGAAGGGGCTCTTCTGAGTATCTTAAGAGCAGAGTAGGCTCATATGAAAAGAGACACTCCTTCAGCTGGACCCAAGCTGAATAGGGCTTTAAAGGTCATGGCCAGCACTTTGAATTAGGCCTGGAATCAGACTGGTAGCCAGTGCAATTGCTGTAGTAAAGGTAAAGTTTGCCCTTGGTTGAAAGTGAGTCATATTCAACTCTAGGATTTGGTGCTCATCTCAGTTTATAGTCAAAGCCAGCACTGTCTGCATCTGCAGATATTTCCATGGTCATGTGGCAGGCATGACTAGACACCGGAATGCACGGAATGTTGTTACCTACCCACCAAAGTTGGACCTACTTATCTACTTGCAATTTCTTGCCTCTGAACTGCTAGGTAGGAAGGATCTGTTGTTGTAATAGGCCAGTGATGGTGAACCTTTTAGAGTGCCCAACCTATAACCCAAAACCCACTTATCACAAAGTGCCAACACAACAACAGGGGAGGAAATAAATGCTCCCATTGGTCTGTTGGGCTGAGGGGAAGGGTGAACTCTGTGCTGGAGGAGAAGGAGGAAGCACTCCCATTGGGCTGCTGGGCAGAGTGAACTCTGTGCTAGGATGACTGCACGAGTGCCCACAGAGAGGGTTTCAAGTGCCACCTCTGGCACACATGCCATAAGTCCGCCACCACTGTAATAGGCGGTGTTATATGCTCCCTGTAACTGGCCCCAGTCAGCAGTCCAGCTGCAGCATTTTGAAACAGCAGAAGCTTCTGAACCATCTTCAAAGGCAGCCTCACATAAAGCATGTTACAGTGACAAGCAGGATGTAACGCAGGCATGTGTCATCGCAGCCAGATCAGGCATCTCAAGGAAACCTGGGCATCCAGACTCAGGATTGAGTCCAGGATTAAACCTAAACTGTGAAGCTGTGTTTTCAAAGAAAGCATAATCCCATCCAATCTGCCTTCCGACTGACCAAGAGCACCTCTGTCTTGTCAGGATTAAGTTTCAGTTTGTTTGCCCTCTTCCATCCCATTACTGATCTCAGGCAAAGATTCAGAACTAAGAGAGTTTCCTTGAAATTAGATGGGAATGAGAGATAGAATTGAGTATCATCAACACACAGGTAACATTGAACCCCAAAACTCTGGATAATATCTCCTGACAGCATTATGTATGTGTTTTTTTTAAAAAAAAGGGGGGGGAGAGAGGTGAAAAATAGAAACCTGAGGAACAACCCAGATCAATGGCCAAGGCACCAAAGAGGAGTCCCCCGCTGCCACCGTTAGAGGCCTTGGAGGTAAAAGAGTGCCTCCAGGTCCGATCCCAGAGAGACGGCCATGAAGGATACCATGGTCAATTGTATCAAAAAGCTGCTGAGTGGTTCAGCAAAATCAACAGGGACACATTTCTCCATCTAGTTCCCAACATAGATCACCTACCACAATGACCAAAATTCTTTATTGTTTTATTTTGCATTGTTTTGTTTCTTGTCTGATATGCCTACCCGTGTTTCACAACCTTTAGTTTTTGGACCTCAACTCTCAGAAGCCTAAGTTAATTCCTAAGTCAAGCATTGATCAGCCAATGTACTGACTTAGGCTTCTGGGAATTGAAGTTGCCCTGTGGGGCGTGGGCCCGACATTGGGAACCACTGGCCTACACAGACTAACACGGCTGTCAATTAGAAAATTTCAATCACTTTATCAGTTCTTTAAGCACTGAACATTCATGGCATTGTCATCCTGAGAGCTTCAGATAAATAAATGAAATAAATGAAACAAACAAGCAGAACTCTTTTTGTCATGGGAACATCAAAACTATTTTGAATTTGAGCCTGTTCCAAAAAAATTTATTAAAGACAAAATGCATCAAGAAACTTCTGTCTCTAAAGTGAAAAAACAAAGTGGGACATCTTTGTAATCAGCTTTATTTAGTTAGTTTCCTCAGTATGACGGTAGATTCAGCTTCTAATACCTGCGTAACAGCATACAGGCATTGGTGGAAAATAAGTGAATTAGTCTGATTCAAGACTGCTCCTTTCTCTATTCCTTTCTCATATTATCTGGAGAGTAAAACAGTATGGAAATACTATGCCTCCCTTCTTACAACTTCCTTTCCAGAGGTCACACTCTATATTAACTCTCTTTGCCAATGACAGGTTACTTATTATACCAGTCAAACTAACACTTATTCCTTCTTGAAAACTGTAATCACAACCTCACAGTCACTGAAATGGGTCACAAACATTTCATAGCTCTCATAAACTTAGATTAAAAAGCAAATCATCTTCAGCTTTATTTCTACAAAGTGGACAGTACTGTTCAACGCAGCAGGAATTCTTTTCATTTTCAATATTTGCTTTTGCCCATTCAAATTTCACACAAATCACACAATCTATACTAGCTGGTCAAAGAACTGACAACAGCTCCTCATACATTGTGTGAAAGGAGAGCAGAATCCCATGGTATAAATTTGCTTTTTAAATGTTAACTATTTCTGTCAGCTAGCCAAAAGATTGTGGTATTTTTGAACCACAATTGGGGCTACCCCAGGCAATGGCAACCTTGTTGTGCCAGCTAAGCTTTCTCACACTAGGTCTGCAAGGAACTATGGAATGAATTCACCAAAAGTTGGCTTTATTTTACATAAGAACATAAGAACAGCCTTGCTGGAAGAGGCCACAGCCCATCCAGTCCAGCATTCTGCCTCACACAGTGGCTCACCATTTCCTTCAGGGTATTCCCAAGGAGATGCCTTCACCTGCTTAGGATTCCCTGGAAATGGCATTGAGAGATATCCTGCCTATCTCTCCAACCCGTAGGTTGTCCTTAAGTATCCATAATTATAGCCATTGATACCCTTGTCCTCCATGAACTTGTCTAATCCTTTCTTAAAGCTGTTTTGGCAGTTTAGTCTGACCAGACACAAAAGAAGAAGAAGCTAGCGCAAATCTTGTCTTGCTAAACCTATAAACAAAAGAAAAGAAATGCATTTGGGAGATACCAGTGAAGTAAGGTCTCGTCCTGTTAGTACAGCATCTTTACTGGGGATCAGGTTTCCCTTTCAACTGTATACTAACCTTGCAGTCTGTTCAATGAGGACTCAATGGGAACCATTTATAATGAGTACTGTTTGTTAATTCTACCAGTGCTCTGGCGTCCATCGCCCCTGCCCAAACATTATAATGCAGTGGAAAAGAACTGAAGCTGTCATTTTTATTTATTTGAGAAAGACAGACCAAGACATCACCCAATAGGGAGCAGACAGACCGAAGGGAATGCAAAGCAATTTTGTGCACATTCAGTCTCAAACACTGAAAGCCTCTGGTACACAAAGCAACAGTAACTCATATGGCTATCCCAGACCACCCAATCCTATCTACCTAAGCACCAAATGCAGAAGGTCAGTGCCTCTCTCTCTCTCTGTTCCTTTTCTGCAGTATGTGTGCACACTTGTTTGCTTCTCTGTGTGATTGTTTGTATATGAACACTCACTTTTCCTGGATCTGTCACTCTAGCTCTACCTACATGTGTTGTGCCTTCCATAATTACAATAGACACCAGATGCCCTAATATAAATTCATAAAATGTGATGATATCTTTCTGTTTTATTATAGAAATGACTTACCAATAGCAAGTGCTATCCGAAGTAAACAAATCCACACAATTTAGAAAATATCCAAATCCCTACAAGAAGTAGGGTCTTTACCTAGAAAAAGTGTATCATCTTCAAACACTATGTATTTGAGCATGTAAATATAGCAACACTGTTTTCTGCAGTTTGGCAGGGAAATAAAAGGGAACTGATGTACCAACATCTCGTATTAGCAGTCGTGTTGCCAATTAACAAGAACTATTGGGTAGAGCCTCTATAGTACATGTAGATGTAAAGTAACTTCACATAACAGAAAATTAATATTTCATATTGATTGCAAAGACAGAAAAATCCTCATCAATCTAAAAACCTAAAAACAGCTTGTGTTTCTCTCCTACAATGAGCTCCCCATTAATATTTTTCCATAATATGTACTCTCAAATAATTTCTATTATTTGACACTTCCATATCCTTTAATCTTCTAGCCATGCTGTTGAGCCACACAGAGACAACTACTGGATAACATTCTCTGTAGTTAAGAACAGACCCTGCAATTGCTGATTGCATGCAGTGTCAGAATATTGCAGAAGACAAAGGCAGAAATCCTGTTGCACAGTTACACAAATCATATTAGTTTTTAGATGTGAACTGGCATAAGTAAAGAAAATCCTGGAGGCATTCATTGTTGCACACCAAGTCACACACATTAATACATAACAGAGAACTACAGAGATTTCTTAATATGCAGCAACTTGTTTCCCAAAGTTACAGTGTTTGCACAACTGCACAACCGGATGTCAGCCGAAGGCTTTTACTCCTCAAGGCATTATTTCAAGATACAGTATCAGTCAAGAAGTAGTCTTCTTATATATCACAAAGAACTTGAATGCATGACAATGCACAAAACAATTGTTCAGCACAAAACGCCTCACATGGGGATTTCAATTCCCAGAAATCTAAGTCAGTACATTGGGGAATTGACTTGGCTTCTGGGAATTAAAGTCCAAAAACCAAAGGTTTGGAACCACTATGTTAGAGGAAAATAACAAGCAATCGGGCAATCTGGAGCACAGACAACTTGTGGACAGGCAAGGGAAGCTTATGGGGAACACTTTACCTCACTTGAATACAGTTTTGACCTGAACCCCCGAAAATAAACTGGATGTAACTTTTACTTTCATCCATGGTTGTACTAGCTTAAGAGATTTCATTCATTCATTAAGAAAACCCTCATTCCTCTCAGATGGCGCAGTTCCAGGTGCTGACCCCGAGATTGGCAAGAAAGGCTGTGACAAGAAGAGCCTTCTCAGTGGCAGTACCAACTTTGTGGAACTCTCTTCCAGTTGAGCTGCGCCACGTTCCATCCCTGCCTATATTTTAAAAACAGTTAAAACCATCCCTTTTTAAAGAGGCCTTTAAGAATATATTGCCAATGGCCTCAGCATTAGGCATTTTATTTTATTTTCTCTCCATCGCCAATAGGGTTCCTTGTTTCTAGTATTTATATATGCATTTTTTAAAAAATCTGTGACTTTTTTAAAATGTGTGCGTTTTGTACTGTTAGCTGCTCAGAGTAGGGAAATTTCCTAGATGAGTGGGGTATAAATGTAATAAATAATAATGGTAGGTTCAATGTGTGTCCACTCAAAACTATGTCCATTCATCCTATTCTCATATCTCAATGTTAAACAGAAAAGGGGATTGGGGTTATTTAATTGTTTGTTTGTTGGATAGATGTGTTGATGCAATTCTGTGCTTCCAATCTGTAGTCATTCCCTAGTCTATGTGCTTAATTTATCCTCCAGTTCACCTCCTTAAAAGAACAATCAGACAACTTTGAACTTTAGAGTTGACATTCAAGGAGGATTAGTGGTGGAATCCATCAACGCTATTCTGTTGCTCTCTGCTGACTCATGCCTAATCACTGCACCTGTTACCTCTTAAATGTGGGAACTGATCCCGCCCATGATCCACAGACACAAAGATTAGATTTTAGATGAGACATAAAAGTCTGAGAAATGTTTTTAAAGTCACAATTTGGATTGGGAAATAGTAGCCAAAATGCAGTATCTATAATACCAGTTGATATTGACCTACAATTTTCCTTGGAGGGTATTTTAAAGTTTCACTCAACAATAAAATGAAATAGTGAGCAAAAACCTGCATATCTTCATGGATTGGAGGATCTAGAATATGATATCAGAAGTGAATCATGTGGTGAGTCAAAAACAGCAAAAAGCTCTTACCATGTACTGTACTTCCTTCGTGACTCTCTCATATAGCTCATCTCATTTTCCTGACTTTAATGAGCAATTAACCAAGATGACTGACTTGGCTAAAATAAAATTAATCATGTTTGCAAAATCTTGCTTCGTGTTAATGATATAGATCTCACTTCAAATGTTGCAGCGAAGTATAATTAGGAAACATGTGATCCCACAGGTTATTTCTCAAACCTTTCATATCAAGCTTTAGAAGACTAGGTATAGGACACTGAACTGAATCAGAGGGCAAACTCCTCTTGTGTGACTTTGCACCCTCATAAAATAGATCAGGCACAGGAAACATTTAATTTAAACAAATTAAAAGATTTCTATTGGCATGTTTTACGTTCCAAGTCTCAAAGGGCTCCCTTTTGCTCTAGGTAAGCATTTGGAGGACTCAGAACAGGAACTGGGGACTCTTTAAAAGTCAAAAATTGCCAACAGATTGCCATCACAGGGATTGTGGTTGCTGGCAGTGATTCAGCAGTACTTTTATTATTATTATTAAAGACCATTCCCACCCAGGGCAAAAGAGAGCCCTAGGGAGCCTCAGAACCTAAAATGGGAGGGGGAGGGATAGGAAGCTTTTAATTAGCACAAATTAAACATTCCCTGTATCTGAGCCGGGATATGTAGGCACAAAGTTATGTCAGTTATATTTTGCCTACTATAAGATAGCAAAAATCAGCTTTACTCTGTCAGATCAGCAATCACATAAAAAGTAAAAAACAACAACAGGGCCCATCATTATAAAATCATCTTCAAATCAAGGCACAGCACAGAAGTTAAGTTCATCTTTGGCAACCAGGATAACTTTTAATGGACAGAACATACTATTGTTCCTTGTCTGTTCAAAATTTAGTCAATATTTACTAAATCTGAAACCAGAACCTGGTCCTAAGAAAGAAAGAAGTATACTTATATAAAACAGCAAGTCCTCATCTGGAATATGTCATACAAGTGAGATGTAAAACTGGAGTAAAATTTGCTCCCTTTGAAAGAATTATTAAATATCCCATAACAAATGCATATAGCTATATATAAAAAACAAGCTCATAGGTTGGTCCATGCTTGATATATGAATTCAGTTGATATCACTGAGTTTAACCTCCTATCTCAAGCCATAGCCCTTATTTTTCATTATTTGGATATGTACAAGTACATACAAATACAATGATACCTCATACAACGTCCAAACTTGGTTCCACAAGTTTGGACTTTATACGGATTTGGACTTTGTATGAGGCATGCAAAATCCTAGCCGTGATGCCTCATACAACGTCCAAATCCTTGCCGCGATGCCTCGTACAACGTCGTTTCCATAGAGATACAATGTACTGTAACAGCACAGACTTCAGGGCAAAGTCAAGGAAACAGACAGGAAACTGACAGAACTTTAAGAAATCATTGTCTAAAGGCTAAAAACATTACAAAAACTTGTCAAACAACCCTGATTGTCCAAGAACCTGAAGAATGCTGCAAAAATCCCAGGAATGCTTCTAAAAATTCTGATGAAAAAATCCAAAAAAATCCAAAGTCGTGCTCAAAACCACTCCTAAACACTCTTTGCCTCATGCAAAACCCACAAGAGCAATGCACTCATGTGTCCTGCCTTTTATACTGCCCAGGCACAATGCAACCTGGGAAAACCCCAATGCCTCATACAATGTCACACGACTTTGTATGAGGCAACTTTTTTCAAGGAATCAGGCGATGCTGTATGAATCCAATGTTGTATGAAGTGGACTTTGTATGAGGTATTACTGTACTTCTGAATACAGTACTGTCCTTTGCCCACTTAAAATTTATCTTATTTTTATGTTTTAAAGTGTAATTTTAAAATCTTACTTTGTTTTGAGGAATATTTTTAATTTCTCCTAGACATAGAGATTTATTTATCACATTAAAATCTGTTATATATTTAATTTGTTTATTTTTATTATGTATTTTATATATCTGTTTCAACTATTACATTCACCGTCCTGAATGGCCAACTGGCCAAAAGGGTAGTATATAAATACAATAAAAATAAAATATTCAGATACCAATCAAAGAGGGTTTGGTTACAGCTTGGCTTGAAGGAAACCAGTTCTGGTATACAAGACAAATATTTTGGACTGAATCGAAGCAAATGATATTTAAACCAGATTCTTCTTCTTCTTCTTCTGTGTCTAGGCAGACGTGAAACTGCCAAAATGAAGGTACTTTTTGGTGATTTCATTCTGCAGTTCCTTTCATCTGACCTAGTATGAGAAAGATTAGCCAGCAATGTGAGGTTACCGTTACCAAGATACACTTGATTGTAGTTCAAAAATACCACGATCTTGGAGGAGGCTCTTTCTGTGTACCCCTCAATTCAGATAACGAAGCAATTTAAATATCTGGCTGTGGAGCCAGAAGTTGGGAGTTTAAATCTCCACGGTGCCTACTTCAAGTAGAGCCAGCCTTTGTAACCTTGAGCAAGCTGCTACACATTTCCAGGATGCCACCAGGGAATGGTAAACCACTTCTGAGTATTCTCTACCTAGAAAAATCTAAAAAGTCACCGTAATTGGCTTGACAGCACACAATTCTTATTGATCCAGACCTGTCTTCCTACCATATCTCCCTTTCTTACATCCTCTCAGTTTATTTTGCTCTATCACTGTTACTAGGAATGATACACAAATAGTCAACTAGTCTAATGTTTTGGAAGTAGACATACTGACCAATTATTTCATTTTATATTTTCTCTTTTAACTAAAACTTGTTCATTAGGATAATTCATAGTTAAAACTATGGATGATATTCCATAATTCCTCATTCAGCAAAATCTTTCAAATTCAGAAAGGCTGACCTAAAGTCTACCACTACACTATTTAGAGCAGAGATGGTGAACCTTGACACTCCAGCTGTTCTTGGACTTCAATTACCATAAGCCCAAGTCAGCAAGCCTGCTAATGAGGGCTTCTGGGAATTGAAGTTCAAGAACAGCTGGCATCCCAAGGTTCACCATCACTGATTTAGGGGAGCCATTTGAACTAACAGCCTGGCCCATTTCTGTAGTTCACAGCTAAAAATGAAAGATATATTTCCGAAACTCTTGAAGCTAGCAGGTTTTTCTAAATTATTTTGTGGAAGAAAATTCATAAAATGTATGGAAGCTGAAACACACAACACTTACCTCTTTTTTAACCTAACTGTCTGCTATGATTTTAAGTAAAAACATATAATGACAAAAAAAAATCCTGTTGCATTAAGTTATACTTGTAGAAAGATGAAGACACCAGCAGGGGAAGGGTTTTTTTTAGTAAATAAAGATTTGACTATATGTAAATAAACAGTGACTAAATGTTATCTCTTAGACAACATATATAGTGACTCTTACCTATGTGCTATAGTAAAACATACAAAACTACTAGGATCAACAGAGTGTGACTTTGAAATTGCTTAGTAAGTCAATTATAAATACTGTAGACATATACTATCTTCAAAAATCAAATCAGATGAGCTGCTAATAACACTAGTGCTTGTAAGGACGGAGTGAGAACATTATAAATAGAAGTTTGCTTTTCATATGTTCCCAAACTGGATTGTGAGCAGTTGTTGTGTCAGATCAATTCAGTAGTTGAGAGTATTGAAGAGCCAAGTTTAGACTGTGACTGAAAGGGAGAAACATATAGAAAGCTAAAAGGAAATGTTATTTTTTTTTCATTCAAAGATTTCACAGATTTTGATTATGAATGCTAGAAAGCAAAAAGATATAGATTAAGCATAAATGGATTGTTATAAATTATAATACTATAAAATAATCTTAATGAAAAAGGGCTCCTTTGCAGGTACTGAAATTCAGTTTAAAAAAAAAATAACTTGACATATCAAGAATCAAATACGCACACACAAAATACAACATAATAACCAACTACAATATAAAGTACATGGCTCCCACCACTTTTGAGAACTTGAAAACAAGTACAGTAATACCTCATACAAAGTCTGCTTCATACAACATCACCTAATTCCTTGAAAAAAGTTGCCTCATACAAAGTCGTGTGACGTTGTATGAGGCATTGGGGTTTCCCAGGTTGCATTGTGCCTGGGCAATATAAAAGGCAGGACACATGTGTGCATTGCTCTTGTGGGTTTTGCATGAGGCAAAGAGTGTTTAGGGGTGGTTTTGAGCACGACTTTGGATTTTTTTGGATTTTTTCATCAGAATTTTTAGAAGCATTCCTGGGATTTTTGCAGCATTCTTCAGGTTCTTGGACAATCAGGGTTGTTTGACAAGTTTTTGTAATGTTTTTAGCCTTTAGACAAGGTTTTCTTAAAGTTCTGTCAGTTTCCTGTCTGTTTCCTTGACTTTGCCCTGAAGTCTGTGCTGTTACAATACAATGTATCTCTATGGAAACAACATTGTACGAGGCATCGTGGTAAGGGTTTGGACATTGTATGAGGCATCGCGGCTAGGATTTTGCATGCCTCATACAAAGTCCAAATCCGTATAAAGTCCAAACTTGTGGAACCAAGGTTGGACGTTGTATGAGGTATCACTGTATTCTCAAGTACGGGTATGTTTTGCTTCCGCTTCCAGGAGCGTCAAGGCCGGCATGGGTCAGATGAATTGGTGTCAGGGGCCAGATCAGGCCCATGGGCCACAGTTTCGGCACCCCTGGTTTAAGGAGAGAAAATGGCAGCCTAAAAATCTATCTCATCCTATTGCAAAACATATATTGCAAGGCACATTTTACTTCCACTTCAGGTGGAAGGAAACACGCGACCGGCCCACTGAACCACATGACCAGCCCACAGCCCAAAAGGTTTGGGCACCCCTGCTTTAAATGCAGGGTATCTCATTCCAATTCCCATTTTCTTTCCTATATACGCTCTGGATCCTAGTTATTTCTTGTCTGCTTCCATTTATTTTAACCAGTTTACATCTTTTACACATAGGACTACATATCATTATATTATTTTCTCTTTTAGCTACTAATTCACAGTCCCTCTTCCTCCTCCTCCTCCTCCTCCTCCTCCTCCTCTGTTCATTCCTCCAAATGATGCTTGGGACATTTTACCTTTCCCTTTGATTCTTGTTTCTCTTCTTCCTCCTCTTCACAACTAGAGCTGGAATTAGACCTATGCAGTATACAGATTAGGGTTTATAGTCTGGTTGATTCTTCTCCATTCTCTGTACGTCTTCTATGTTTTCTTCTAGGATCAGGATTATATGTCCCTTCATCCATTCTAGTGCTACTTCTTCTATAGAAAATTATCATAAACAATGGAAAGCCCAACTACAGTATAACAAATCGCCTCCTCTTATGTAAAATACTTGTCCCTGTTGCCATTTGATGTTGCCAGCTGAGAATTTCAAAACTTATACTGTATCAGGGAAGATTCATATCTCAGTCTTTATATTTCCATACACCTGCTTTATTACCCAAAACAGTACAGTACTGTAATTCTTTAAAAGCGTTCTTTTTTTAAAAAAAAAAATCCAAAATCTTCTCAGGACACCGCTTGGAGCTAACCCTAACCCTCTTTTAGGTCCTATACAATGTATTATTTCAACGTCCTCTCTCACCCAGTTTATCTTGGGAACTTGAACCTGTAATCATTCAATAAAATCTTCCCCTAGATTAATTTATTCAGTACTCTTAGCTTCCAGAATTCCCCTCGCTTTCACTTTGTTCCATCCTGAAAAATCTTTCAATTGAACAATCTGTTTGTAAGCCTCATCTGACTTTAGTTTCTGTTGAATGAATGAATGTTTATTAATTGATTAGTCTTATGACCTTATCAGTAACATAGTAGAATAATTAAAATCTGTGCAATACAATGGAGTGCAATGAAATACAATAAAAATACAATATGTACATACCTGAGCTACTTTTAAAAGAAATGTAAACTGGAGGTGGTGCCTTAATACAATTAATACATGCATACAGTATCCATAGTAAGATAAGTGGATCTCCCTTGCAGGATACCCCAATTTGATTAATATATTGGATTCTTTTAGTTGATGCCTTATACTTTCTGTTCATAAATTCTTTTCAAATTCATTTTTACAGCACCATCCACTTCTTGCTTTCAGTTTCTCTTGAATCCTATTTGTTACTGTTTAAAAATCTTCCTTAAGTTCAGAGACACTCTGTAAATTCTTTCCCAAATCCTTTTTAAAATTACTCTTCTTCTTTTTTTCTTGGAAGTTCTCCTTCACTTTACTTTTAAGGTCCATCCAATTAGATTGGAAAATGTCCTTGAACTCTTTAAATTCTGATTTAAAATCCTGCAGTTTCACCATTTCTTAAGCTGCTGCCCTTTGTAGTTTACTAAGGCTTCTAAAGGTCAAGGTCAAGGTTTCCCTTGCTCGAAAGCCAGTCGTATCTGACTCTAGGGGTTCAGTGCTCATCTCTGTTTCAAAGCCGAAGAGCCAGCGCTGTCTGCTTCTGCAGACGTTTCCGTTGTCACGTCACCTGAACTAAACTTCTCAGCCTTTTGGCTAACATTAAGTGAAATTCAGATTCTTTACAAGTGGGGACTGCTAAATTATGTCCAATATTTTATATTTTTTCCACTCAGAAGAACAATGGTATCCTGCACAATATTTTCTTTCAAATGCCAACTGGCTTGGTTAAAATCCTTCTAAAGAGATATTGTGCAGAAGGTGGTCCTTTACAATACTGAGGGCAGAAGGGTACTAACTTTCATTGGCAGATATGGCCACAGTTCCATATTTGCTCTGGAACAATTGCCAAGGAACTACTTTTTTAAAAAAAATAGCTCTGGTTTTAAAATTTTATACTGGCCAGCAGTAATACCATCACCTAAGCCCCTAAATGACAGGATGCCTCAAACCTACACCAGTTGAGAAAATACACCCTGTTGTTGATATTGCTTTGGCTAAGATAAGAGGGGCTGCAGTGGCTCAGTGGTTAAGACGCTCACCTTGTTAGCTAGAAGACTGGCAAGTCAGCAGTTCAAGACCCAGGTACTGCATGACGGATTGAGTGCCCGTCTCTGTCCCAGCTCTTGGGGACATGAAAGGAGCCTCATTTGGGCATTCCCTCAGCGGAGATTCTTCCGCAAAAATCCTTTCAACCCAGAATAATTTCTGACGCAAAATTATTATTATTACCTAAGATAAGTAGCAGCGGACACTGGGAGAACTAAGCAAAAGAATGACCATCAACATCCTCTGAGCAGATATGTGCCTCAAGCTCACCAGCTTGGATCCAGGAAGTTTTCTGGCAAGAACAAACGTTCTTGAGGGTACGCAAGAGCAAAATCAATTTAGACGATGGAGGAAGGAGCTCACTGCACAAGGAACAACATTAGAGGAGGATAAGGCTGGGGAACCTGACCTCTCCTACATCATTTGGAGCACCCTGAAAAGGATGAGGGGTGGAGTCCCTAAATGCAAGACCAACATGCTCAATAGGGGGCTGCTGGTGGACAACAACACACTGTGTGGATGTGGAGATATATAGAATCTGGCTTGTTTACTGGTCTGCCGATTACTGCCAGAGACATGCACAGGTGAGGACTTAAGTTTGGCCAACAACAAAGCTAAGAAAGTGGCTTTGTTTTGGCAGTCCAGGGTTTGATCGGGATATGAAAAAACCCTAAGCCTCTCTCCAGTTAAGACTACTGATGAAAAGGTACCCTACCCTTTCTCTAGATTCCAAGCAGAGAGAAGACAGCCCCTATCGACACCAGGAGTGCCCAAACGTTTCGGGCCAGAGGCCAGTCATGTGGTTGAGCGGGCCGGGCACATCCTCCCACCAGAAGCGGAAGTAAAATGTGCCTTGCATTCTATTTTGGCACAGAATGAGATAGATTTTAGGCTGCCATGTTCTCTGCTTAAACCAGGGGTGTCCAAACTACAGCCCATGTGCCAGATCCTGCCCCCAAGGCCAATTCATCCAGCTCACACCACCCTCGTCACTCCAGAAAGCAGAAGTAAAATGTGCCCAGGAGCTTTGGCTTCTGGGAACGACAAGGGCGCCATGGGCCGGATGAATTGGTGTTGGGGGCAAGGTCCGGCCCATGGGCCATAGTTTGGACACCCCTGATGTACACATATGTGCATGCAACAGGAGACCCAAATCCACTTCCACTGCAGATACAGCTACTTATGTCAAACTAGTTACAACCATTTCCATTTTGTTTATAAGAACAGAGGAAAGGCTGCAGAGGCTAATTTAATGACATTATCATTAAGATTAGTTGACAAGGTAAAACACTGAATACAACAGTACACAAAAACCCCTCTACAGTAAACAAACCAATTTTTAAGTGGAGAAACTATGTAACATTTGAGAATTTCATAATCAACAGGGAAAACAATGATTAAAGCATTACAGTGTGTTAAGTCAGCAAATGTATCCAGTTCTAATAAATAAATAACTAATATTGAAAAGCAGACATTTATTTCCATACCAGGTACTACCAAAACTACAATATGTGAGTAAAGTAACTATGATTTTTTGTTGCCTGTTCCTCTACATGTATACTGGAAAGAAAGAAAGAAATCCATTTAGTAAGATCTGCTCCCAATAAAACAACACGTGTTTGCAACCTTAGTGTATTCTGGCTGTTTTAAAGGCAAAGGTTGGCACATAATTGGATTTGAGAGAAGAAAATCTAGTAAGCTTAAAAGAATTAAAAATGTGTGAAAGCTGAGGCCAAAACAATAGTTGGGAGCCAAGCAGTTACATACAGTGTGTACAGAAATTAAGCTGTTCTAAATCTGGAAGTTAAAACTGAACCCCAAAATGTCATGTAATAAAGTACTACATGGAGCAATTTGATTGGAAACAATAACTGTGCTCACCCCGCAAGGAATAAACTTGGCATATCTTTTTTTCTGGCTTCTTACAGTTTCTCAATCTTTGATCTCAATATTGAATAATAGTGAGGTACAGTATGTTGAATACTAAATATATTCTATTTCATAATTCATGTTTTCCCACTTATACTTCTAGTCACGGTTCCATATTATGCCTTTTACAACTCCATCATTCGCACATATATCATGTTTTCTTAAATGCACCAGCTTGCACAATGGTACCACATACAACAATTTTAATCCATTCCACGGGGCTCGTTATTGTACGAAACAATTAATATACGATACATGCATCGTATAGCGATTTCCCCTATGGAATGCATCATACAATTATTATTTTTCTAAGTGGTTTTTCCCTTTGAAAAATTGTTGTACGATTTTTTCCATAGGGAAAATTGTGATGCGGGACACCATTTCCCCAAAAAACCTAATTGTTATGCAATTTTGTTGCTATATGGGGCAATTGTTGTATGAGGTCCCACTGTAAATGGATATGTATGTTAAATGCAACATGATGTATGACTAGACTTGTACACCCTGGCCTACACAGTACAGTAGCAAAGACATAGTGCCAAAGGACATTAGCTGCTTCAAAACAAGTTCACAAGACCCAGTTTGATATATATTTTAGTATGTGACCTGGAGCCCAACCACTCTTTCACATACCTCAAAAAGGAGGAGCAACTATGAACAATACTGTATAAGCAATAGAGTAGAAACTGAATAAAGATGATAAATATAGAGATACAGTAAATAGTAGTAATAATAAATAAATAAGTTAGAGTATAATTTTTAGAAGCAAGATGCCGTAAGTTGAGAAATCTCTGACCTTATCAGTTGTACACCAAATTACATGACTCAATATACAACAGATAATGACTGTAAAGATTTTTTTAGCTTATGGAAATTTGCTTCCCAAAGTTATGCAGTTCCCAGAGTAACTGCGCAGTAGGATTTCAGCTATTGTATTTAATCATTTTTTATAATGCTTCTATCTATTTTACTATACAGTAGAACTCCTGATAATGTCCGATCCTGATAACGTCAAATCCGCATAACGTCGCATTCGTTATGCACCATGTGATGCTCTGGATAACGACGCAAAAAGGCTAAAAACTGACTTTATGTGGAGCATCTCCATAGGAGATCCCAGATAACAATGGTTTTTGGACATTTTTGAGACTTTAGGGTCTCCTATAGGGACTGCATAAAGTCCAAATCCGGTTAACAAGCAGACTTGTGGAACCAAGTTTGGACGTTATCAGGAGTTCTACTATATGTCTCTTTAGAGTCTTGGTGCACAAAAACATTAATAAATCTGGCAATATGTAAATAGATAAACATAAGAACAAAAACATACTACAAATATCCCTACAGGCAAGAACTTTAATGTCACTTCAGTATCTTATTGATTTAACTTCCATTATCTGATGAAGGAAGAAAATGCTCCCTTTGCCAGTGACAACCTAAATAAAACCAACCAGCTTGTCAAATGTTTCTCTAAAACTGATCGCTTAAACCAGGAGTTCTCAACCTTTTTAAGCCGGGAGCTGGGTCATTCTCCTTCAGACAGCTTCAGGGGCCAGATGGCCATTTTGCCCTTCCTCCACCACATGGCACTTCCTGGTGTGGTGGGAGGCAGTGGGGGCCACATGAAATGGTGCTGTGGGCTGCATCCGTCCTCCTGGCTTCTCGTTGAGAATCCCTGACTTAAACCTATCTTCTAGTAACTAGAAGGAACTGTGAATCAAAGAAATTTGCCCAATCATCTCTTTCCTCCATTGGATAATCACTGCTTCACCCCATTCCTTCAGTTAATGGAAGGAAAAATTCACCTAGAGGCAAATTTGGAACCAACCTGTACCTTGAGCCAAAAGACGAGTCAGTTAATTAAGTATTTCTGTTTAATTGTTTATTTTTTATATGTCCTGCCTTTCAGCAGGTTATTGAAATGGCTTGCATAGGTCCCCAACCTGCAGATCCAAGCTCTTACTGTGCGGTCCTCCAACCTGCTTGTTTACCTCTGAATGTCTGATTTTGATCTAGGTTAACAATTTTGTTACATTTTGATTTAAGATGTGGCCCTCTTTAAGCATTGGGCATTCTAATGCAATGCCTACGTCACACATGGTTGGGAACCACTGGCTTACATAAATACGGTGTGTGTGTGTTTTAAATAATATTAAAATAAGTACATCAATACACCACCACATAAAAAGCCTCACAAAAGCAGTCAGAGTTTTAGAAAAGCTAATGCCAAGCATCCTAAAAGTAATGTATTAATTTAAAAGGCTGGGGAAATAAAAAGGCACCAGATACGTCTCCCTGAACAGAGCTTTCCACAGCTGGAGCATCTCTACCAAACAAGCCTCTCCCTCACAGCCATTCTTGACACCTCAAATAGGAGGAACTAACAGCAAGAAGATCTGCATAGATAAACAGTTATTTAGATGTCACAGTGTCAAGTCATGAAGACATCAGAAGATCAAAATAAGCACACAGAAACCAGAAATAAACTTAAAGACATCTATCCCCAAAGTTGTCTTTTAAATTTTATCAGAAATAATCTATGTTCTTTTGTAAATAGTGAATGATTACATATGAATATAACTTAAACATTTGGGATACTTATTAATTACTATAACAGAAACAGAAGGAAGCAAGACAGATAGAAAAAAGATGAAACAATTGCTGGAAAACAGACACAAAATTAACCAGAATAGGATGAAGTTAGCACTAAACCTAGCTTCATTGCCATGGAACCTGTCGTATGAGCCTGCCAAATATCGACAACAGTTAGCAGAGCCCAGGGATCTCCTGCCTGAATTAGTATGAAGTGATTTCTTATATGCTCAACATTGCACAGGCTTTACGCCTACCTTAGTGGAAACAAACTGCAAAGACCCAAGCTGAGAAAATTGGTACTTTTCCTGCAGGATGCTGCCATTACTAAAGGTTGACAGTTATATTTAGGACTTTCTGACATGAAAGATATGTGCTACAGGCACACGTATCTTCTGAAATGTCACATTCTCTTTCAAGCCTGGTGTGCCAGATAGCAAAAATAAGGTACTTTTCCCATGACCATATAGAGTGCTGCTATTTTTCAATTAATCTCTGTTCTTAATTCATTTGGTGATCACTATTAATTTTAGTCCCAGGATTACTAAGGTGCTACCAAATGGTACTGCAGTGGCTCAAGTGGTTAAGATGCTCAACTTGAAGACTGGAAGGTTAGAGTTCAAGACCTGAGTGCTGCATGATGGAGTGAGCTCTAGTCTCTGCCCCAGCTCCTGCCAACCTAGCAGTTCGAAAGCAAGAAATTGCAAGTAAATAAATAGGGACCACTTCAGGGGGAGGGAGATAAACAGTGTTCCGTGCACTCCGGTGTCTAGTCATGCCTGCCACATGACCACGGAAACGTCTGCAGATGCAGACAGCGCTGGCTCTTTGGCTATAAACAGAGATGAGCACTGAACCCTAAGGTCGGATACAATTGCTTTTGAGCAAGGGAAACGTTTACCTTTATCTTACCAAATGCAGAGTTCAGTGAGAATGTCACATTCATGGCCTGAAACAGATCAAATGCTGTATGATACAAGCTGCATCATTCTTCAGTGGAAGAATCATTCCCTATATAAAGGACTGCTTGAATTCTTTAGTTACCAGCAAGGACAGAACCTATGGCTGGTTTTATGACTAGAAGTAAGGGTTTCAAATGGCAATGAAGTCTCAGAAACTAAAATTTCTACCATTTGTTCTCCTTTCTTCATGCCGAAAAATATCCAGAAATATATACAGTACACAGGTGCAGTTATCCTACACACTCTGCACAAATCTTTGTTAACATTATTTGAAGGCTCACTTATGTCTTTTGAATAGACTTTAAAAACAAACAAAAAAGCTAGGTGTCAATCAACCTTTCCTCTATTCTTTTCAGAAAAATTCCAGCAAACTCTGCAATCCAAACATATACCAGCTGCAACAAGTCAGGAATGGGCAAAGGACTTGTGCTGGCACAACTACCCTTGTGCTGAGTGATCTCAGATTTCATGCACAGCACAGCTGGATTTGTCAGCCAACTGCTGTGTTTGGTGATATCATCCAATAATAAAGCCAAAAAAGAAAAACAGGTGAAGGAGAGAAGCTAAATTATATCAGATTCAAGCAGATTCAGATTAGGCTCACAGCCACTAAATTAGGACAGAATCAAGGTAGTCTCTAGATTGGAAGGGATTTGGACTTGGCATAGTGGCAACTCAGCTAGCCATCAGCCACCCTGGCTAATTAGGAATACACCCGTAGTGAACTAACAAGGCAATGTCTTCTGTGTGGAAGCATTACCAATGATATAAATATGGTTATAGTGAAGTTTGGAAGAAAATTTATACAGTACACGTATTATCAGACCTTTTGCAATTTGAGCCGTTTTCTCTGTTGCAATACAAATAATTTGAGACAAAAAGCAAACCAGAGGTGACTTGATGTTGATGTTTTTGTCTGTGTTAAGAGTAGCCTCTTGGTGCCTTGTTGCACATTAGGATTTCTATTAATAGAGTTCTGTGTTGCTTATCTTAGACTCTAGCACCTTGTGGTCTCTGTAAAGCTTGCCAAGAGAAAAGGTTTTGGAAGTCAGAAGTATCATAGCAACTCCCACACATGACATATTAAGACAAAAAAAAACCCACAGAGATCTTACTTGCACTGTCAAAAGTTTATAAATATCAGGAACAATATAACTTAAAGAGATGCCAGTATTTCAGAATGAAATAATTAATATTTCAAAATCACATCAGTATCTCAACAGGTAGACAATGTATTGCTAGAAATTGGAAAAATGATGTAATTATACAGACTGAAGAATGGTATAAAGAAATGTGGAATTTAGCATTGAATGATAAATTGACATGGGAGATAAAAGAAAAAAAGGGTAATTTGAAAGAGAATAGATTTTGGAATATTTGGAAGCCCTTTGTGGAGCACTCACTTATGGGTCCTGAAAGAAATAGACCTGTACCGGATCAAAGTAGTTTTTGGAAGTAAAATAATGAGACATTCTGAGTTCTCCAGGGCAATGTAAATAAACACTGAGTGTAATGTATGTGTAATTGTGTTTTTGATAGTTGTTTCTAATTCAAAATATTATTGAATTGCTTAATGGGAAATGGATTTAGTGGTATTAATAAAGAAAGAATTTTAGGAAGAGTTCCTGAATAAGGTTAGAAATTAACTACTAAATCACAATTAAATGATTTTTTTAAGGGAAGTTTTAATGCATTTGAAATATAAAGATAGATATAAAAATATATTAGATCGATTATCTGGTATGTTAGTTTTTTGTGTATTATATGTTTTATGAAGTATTGTTTGTTTGTTTTGTATATGTTTGAAAAATTTAATAAAAATATTTTTTTAAAAAATCACATCAGTATCTCAAGCTGAAACTTTTTTCCAATACAACCTTTCTAGGAATTTCTTAGTTGCCAATAGTAACTTGCAGACCATGTTTGTTTTGGATTCTAAATACTTATGTTAAGTGAACAATTAGAAAACAGGTAAGTCCTCTACAAACAAGAGTGACAGATATTGTTTTATTTAAGCCCATTCTATCAACAGTGATGACTACTCATGTAGAGCCAAACAGATTATTGTAGCTTAGTGTAAAAAAAACTCTTTCCCTATTTATATTGTAAATATGAAACTCTAGATGACACCTAACTAGTCTGGATTTGCTCTAATCTACAAAACCACAGGCATGTCTGTCTAACTGCTGGACAAATCAGTGATTTAGGTATCAGAGCCAGAGGTTGGGAGTTTGATTCCCTCTGTGCCTCCTTAACAGGGGATGGACTTCCAGCTCTGCAGTTCTAAGATTATCTTATTATCCATATTTTCCATTTTTGTGGGATGAGGAATAGGTTTACATCAAGCTAACTAGATTTATTAAAGAATAAGAAGAGGCATGATGTTTGACAACACAAACGCAATTACTACAGTTACCCTGTTAAGAAGGATAGTTCCCCTGCCACAACCATACCTAGACAAGTAACATTCACCAGGACAAGGTCTTTAAGATTTGTTACATAAATTGGGGTTCAGCTGATCTCCAATATCTGAAGTATGACAAGCGCTGTGCATCTGGTCATGCAAATGTACAGTAGAGCTACTAGTTCTCAAACTTGCAGTGTATATTAAGTGGCAGGTGGTGCAATAGATTCACACAGGTGACATCTTAAGTATATCCAAGAGAGAAAGCACAACTCTTTCAAGGTGGGGCTGTCCTCAGCGATCCTGCAGGCTACAAGTCATGTAACGGTCCTTGGTGCAACCCTGTAAATGCTGCTGACTACGGAGTTTAACATCCATTCCCCGCAGGGAAACAGCCTGAGATATAATGTTACTGCACTTGTGAATGGTCAGTGCCAAAAGGAGAGAGAGAGAGACAACAAAGGGCTGGGGAAAAGCAAAAATGTTGAGCCTTTATAGTCTAACCTTCAAATCTCGCCCTCTCCTATAATCACAACCCTCTCCCAACTATCTACAGCTTATATCCTTCTGAAATGGGAAAAAAAATACCAGGCAATGCTGTCAACAGCCCCTAATCATTAATTTAACTAGATCTATATCTATCTCTATATCTCTCTATCTAGATATTATTGTCAGTTGTAAAAAGCTACAATATTACTTTTCTGTCAGGCTGGCCAATCATTGCGTGTCTGTGAACCTGATGTGTATAAATTGATGCAATGAGGCCTCACTCCTATGTCTGATGAAGTGGACTTGGTCCATGAAAGCTCACATTAAAATACAGGAGTTAGTCATTAAGGTGTCACAACATTTTTAGTCTTTTTTTGCCATTTTGTTTTGTTTACTCTCTGATATGCTTGCACAGACTAACATGGCTACCACTTCAAACATCAGATCGGGGTGCCCAAACTACAGCCTGTGGTCTGTATCCGGCCCTGATGCCAATTCATCTGGCCCGCAAAGCCCTCCTCGCTCCTGGAAACAATGGGCGTGTTTTGCTTCTGTTTCCGGGAGTGATGAGGGCTTCATGGGCCGGATGAATTAGTGTTGGAGCCTGATCTGGCCCACAGGCCATAGTGACTGGGCCCCTGAACCACATGACCGGCCCGTGGCCTGAAAAGTTTGGCACCCCTACATTTTTTTAACTTTTTAATTTTATTCATCGTATTGTTTAATTCTTTTAAAATAGTTTTTAAATCTTGTTGTGTACATTTTATTTTTATGGGGTTATGGTGGGATGGGTGGGTGCTGTTGTTGTTTTTTAAGGTAAAGGTTTCCCTGACTATAGGGTTCAGTGCTCATCTCTGTTTCAAAGCCAAAGAGCCAGCGCTGTCTGCTTCTGCAGACATTTCCGTGGTCATGTGGCAGGCATGACTAGACACCGGGGCGCACGGAACACTGTTACCTTCCCACTGAAGTGGTCCCTATTTATCTACTTGCAATTTCTTGCTTTCGAACTGCTAGGTTGTCAGGAGCTGGTACAGAGGACAGGCGCTCATTCCGTCCTGCAGTACTCAGGAATCGAACTGCTGACCTTCCGCCTCCCAGTCAGTGTCTTAACCACTTGAGCCACTGCAATCTGTTGTTTTTTAAATTTGTATGTTTTTTTAAGTGTGATGTAAGCCGCCTTGGGTCATCCATGGATGAGGAAGGCGGGGTAGAAATTTTGTAAAATAAAATAAAATAAATTACATAGATAGATATTTTTATTTTTATTTATTCTTCAAATTTCTATTGTGACCAAATAGATAGATAGATATTCTTATTTTTATTTATTCTTCGAATTTCTATTGCCACCCAATAGATAGATAGATAGATAATTTTTATTTTTATTTATTCTTCAAATTTCTATTGCCGCCCAATAGATAGATAGATAGATAATTTTTATTTTTATTTATTCTTCAAATTTCTAGTCCACTACATAGATAGATATTCTTATTTGTATTTATTCTTCAAATTTCTATTGCCACCCAATAGATAGATAGATAGAAACAGGCTGTTGACAGCATTGCTTGGTGGTATCTCTATCCTGCCCACCTGAGATAATCTCCCACTCCCCTAAATAAGGATCAGTCCCTGGCAGTCGGGGGTGAGAGATTATCCCCCCACTTCCACAACCTTTCCTCTCCCCCCCCCCCATTTTTTCTCCCCGGGGAGATGTGGGGCGCCCCCGCTCCGGGGTGGGGGTGGGGGGCTTGGGGGTGCTGGAGGGGGAAGGGAGAGGTGCCCCTCCCGCCCTCCCTCCCTCCTGACCTCCTGACCCTGGGCTACCTGGTGCAGGGCTGTCAGTCCGTCCACGTTGGCCGTGTTGATGCGGGCTCCCCGGGCCAGCAGGCGCTTCACTTCGTCGGTGTCTCCGCTGGAGCAGGCGGCCAGGAAGACGGCGCCGTCCTCGAAGCGAACGCGGGGCCCGCCCCGGTACCGGCTCCGGGCGGGCACCACCGGCTCCAGCTCCGTCAAGGAGCCCTTCCACCGCTTCAGCTGCTCCGCACGCCGCAGCCTCGCCGACTCGGCCCTTTTCACCCCTAAGTGCCCCGGCTCGGACATGGCGGCAGTGGCAGTGGCAGTGGCCGAGCGAGCCCCGTCCGTCGCCTCTTCCAGCCCCGGGAGCCGCACCACAGAGACGCCTCCTCAACCCGGAGGAGGACACCGGAGTGGCCCCGCCGCCATCTTGGCTCCTCCCTCGCCTCCGCCCCTCCTGGATTATGGCGGCGGGAGGGCAGGCCTCCTCGAAAGGCATGACGGGAAATGTAGTTCCGAGGGGGAAATCTCGCCCGCGTCTTGTGGGGATGGCGGGTTGACTTGTTGGGAGGGAAACACGCGTTATCCAAGGGGGGTGGGGGTGGCTCCTGAGTTGTTAGGCGGGCCTTGGAACAATCGGTGGCTTGAGAGGAAAATGACAGCCGTGTTGGTCCTGCTGGGAAAAATACAAAAACAAAAGTAAAAGTTTCCCTTGCTCGAAAGTCAGTCGCATCCGACTCTAGGGTTCAGTGCTCATCTCTGCTTCGAAGCCGGAAGAGCAGCCAGCGCTGTCTGCTTCTTGCAGACGTTTCCGTGGTCATGTGGCAGGCATGACTAGACACCGGAGCGTACGGAACGCTGTTTACAGATGAAACTCGGAAAATTAGAATATCGTGCAAATGTTCATTCATTTCACTAAAAAGGTGAAACAAATATATGAGATAGACTCACTACATGCAGAGCGAGAGATGGCATGCCTTAATGCATTATAATTGTGATGATCTTGGCGTACAGCGTGCATGAGATAATGTGATGATTATGGGGTACATGAGATTGGGGGGTTGGAGTTTTCATAAACTAAACCATAAGCATCATTATTACAACAAAGTAAGGCTTGAACTATCTTGCTTTGCATGTAGTGAGTCTATCTCATATGTTTGTTTCACCTTTTAAGCTGCATTACTGAACTGAATGAACATTTGCACAATATTCTAACTGTCCGAGTTTCACCTGTACCTTCCCACTAAATTGGTCCCTATTAATCAACTCGTACTTGCAATTTTTTGCTTTCAAACTGCTAGGTTGGCAAGAGCTGGGACAAAGACAGGAGCTCACTCCATCATGCTGTACTCGGGAATCGAACTGCTGACCTCCCGCCTTCCAGTCAGCATCGTAGCCACTTGAGCCACTGCAATCCAAAATCCATAGGCAAAAGATATCTTTATTTGTATTGCCTAATTGAGTCCACAGGGGCCACGGTGGCTTAGTAGTTAAGATGCTGAGCTTAAAGACTGGAAGGTCGGAATGTCAGCAGTTCAAGACCCGAGTGCTGAATGATGGGAGTGAGCTTCCATCCCTGTCCCAGCTCCTGACAACCTAGCATTTTGAAAGCAAGAAAATGCAAGTAGATAAATAAGTACCACTTTGGTGCCACATGACCATGGAAACATCTGTAGACGCAAACTGTGCTGGCTCTTTGGCTGTAAACGGAGATGAGCACCAAACCCTAGAGTCGGACATGGCTGGCTTTTGAGCATGGGAGACCTTTACATTTAAATGGCACCCACAAAGTCCAAACTTTCTAGTTCCTACAATCAGTGTGGGTATTCTTGGTGCTAGCTCAATATCTTCTTGGCTCTCCTTCCCTCCTGTCCATTTTGATTTAAAAAATTTAACTCCACCATTCCAAATTTAACATGAGGTCTCCCAAATACTGCTCTGTGCTTCTGGACTCTACCCTGTTCTGTGATCACCTCGAGAATTGCACAAATACCTCTGATTCTTGCTGTTTTACACATGGGTCTGAAAACATGCACATCCATATTACATGCATTGCAGGTAAGAAAATAAATATCTATAATAGGGTTTTCACAGCTTGGGGAGAATAAAGAAGTAAGCCAGTTACCAATCAGTGGCCAAAATCCTCTAGGGTTTTGCATAAAATATTGTAGCTAATAGCAGCAAATTGTTAAGGTGCTGGGGCACATTTTGATTGTGCAAATGTCAATTATTTGCATCAGTTTACGCAACTCCATGATCATCAATAAGATTCCAGTCAGTTGTTGATAATTCATGTTTCCACTAGCACATGTATAATTAAGCTATGTTATGGTTCTAACTCGATAAGTAGTGATGCCATACTTTTTGAAGTGTAACTTTAAAAAACATGTCTATACTTAAGGATATGTGGCATTAGAAAGTAGGAGAAGAGGAATATCTTGCATTGCAATTGTTCAGTTGTTGAAGGAGAGGGTATTTTGAGGAGGGTAGTGCTTTGTACCACAGGCCAGAGGCTTGTATCATGAAGATTTTTTTAACTAACTAAAACTTAGGAAAATGAAGTTACTTTTAGAAACTGGGAACATACACCTAGCCCACTTTAGAAATGTGAAACAATAACTGTAACTAATTTTGTTTTTAAGCTGTGATTTTATAAACACTGGTATTGGGGTCTTCTTCTTCTTCTTGTCTTTGTCAGACTTTAAACTGCCAAAATGAACCCACCTTTTAATGGTGAATTCATTCTGTAGTTTGTCAAAGAACTGCCTAGATTAGAAGCTTCTGTGTTTATGTTACCTCGTTGGCTCCATCTTGTGGATGATTTAGCGCTTCGGATTCCAAGCATTTATTATATCATTTAAAACAGGATGGCCAACCTTTTTCCGTCACGTGTCTGACCACGCCTTTAGACAGCGTTGCAGGCCGGACCACGCCCCTGGAAGCAGAAGCGGGCGCATTTACAGCTTACGTAAATGCACCAAATTCCACGTTTACACCAGCCGTGGGTGTGGCGGAGGTATTGACGGGCCAGATGGGATGGTGTCAGGGACTGGGGGCGGCCCATGGGCCGTAGGTTACGTGAACCCTTGGTTTAATTAATGTCCTGAACTGTTTTTTGACATATCAGAATGCTTACAAGCATACAGAAGGGACACTGAGTGTGGGTGAGGAGATGGATTGTTGAAAAAAGAAATAACAATGAAAGGGGGGTGCGGGATGAAAAGCTTCATGGCTAAATCAGGTATTTGTCTTCCTGTTTGATGCCCTGCAGTGGTCCTCTCTGGTTTTGTTGCTGCTGCTGTTGTTTTGGCAATCATACAGTGCAATTGCAGGAGCAGACCAAACTATCCCCAGAAACCCAATGTTCACAACTTTTTGAATCCCTGTCATGGGTTTTTACTTCTTTCAGTACATGTTAGTGTGCTCTAGTTTAGTCCATTCTGTGTGTGTACAATTTTTGGGAATTGATTAAATTGAGCCTCTTAGCTGTCAAAGGCTCCTTCCAGTGTCAATTCTGGTATTATGAAGTGAATAAGTGAGACACTTCAGGATATTGTCAATTTGAATATTTCCCCTGCTCCTCCAGACCTTTTGACTCTGCATGACTATCACTGATGCTCTGAATCACTTACTGGTAGATTAAATTTTAAAAGAGATGAAGTGTAATATTCAATACAACTATAATTACAAAATTAAAATCATACAATTGAAACATCTCAATTAAATTAGAATTCATTAATTTGCTGCTGGTGTCAAACATGTTTTGTAATATATAACAAAGAATATATAGAATTAATGCAGATTGCTAGAAAACAAGCAAATAACAAGTTGATAGCAGTGGTGAAGGGTATTTCTCAGCTGCTGTTAAACATAGTTTGTAATGCTTAACAAAGAATATATAGAATTAACTAGCATTTTTTTGCCCGGCAAGCCGGGCAGGTTTTTTGTGTGTGTTGGTGGTTGGATGGTTTTGGGGGGCACACACACACAACACAAGCACACACACAATACACACACACAACACAACCACACAGAGAGAGAGAGGGCAGGTATAGTGTGTGTGTGTGAGAGAGAGAGAGAGAAGCAGCCCGGGTGAGTAGGGAGGGAAGGGGGGAGGCGGAATTGTTTTTTTTCCCTTTCCCTGCCTGGGGTGGGGGTGGGGGGGGAAGCAGGGAAGGTTATTTTTCCCTATTAACTGTTTCGAAGGCTGCTTCATGTCAGCCTTTAAAACAGTTAATGGGGAAAATACAAATGCAGCAGTCAGCGCTTCGTCAGGGGAGGCGCTTTCCCTGGTGGATGGATGGCTGCCGCCTTCTCACCAATTATCTGGGGAAGTGAGGGCGGCGAAACACTGTGTCCGCCTTCGGCGGCCTTGCGCTCCCACTGAGTGAGGCGTTTTTTTCCCACACGCACCGCTTTCCCAGCCTCTGCACTTGCGTCCCTCAGCCTGATTGGCTGATGGGTTGCATGGCGCAGAGGATGCTAGGAAACGTAGGGGTTTTTTGTTCATCTTCGTTGCTTGCCTTTCGGTTGACTTTCATGGTGTATTATGTATAAATACATATGTGTATCTTGGAAACATTTCAGTAAAAAGAGATAATTGGTGATTTAGTGTATGGGACCAAAGACAACAGAACAGCCGTAGGGTTGGCTTAACACAGGTTTATTGCATGATGATCCGGTGGAGCATGAGGTAATAGCGGTGATACGTCTCAATATATACAGTAGCCCTATACATTTGAATCTTGTAGCACGGTAGCTCATTGGCTGCTACTGGCGTGGCCTCGCCCAGGCACGCCTCTTTTCCTGCTGCTGAATGCAGATCTTTCTCCTGCTGCTGAATGCAGATCTTTCTCCTGCTGCTGAATGCGGGGAAGGTTTTCCCGCGGCTGTCCGTGATTGAGCAATGTGAACCATGTGAGACTGAACGCTCGCAGCTGCCCTCTATGGGCTGCCTGCTCGCGTTCCTTTACAGCTGAGATACCTTGTATTTGGAGTGGTTACATTCTTGCCTTTACAGTACAATGAACATGCAAACATACATACATAACATCCCTCCCCCCTAGGATGGGACGAAGTCCCGCAACCATTGTGGCTTGCCGCACGTGCGCTTGGGGCGTGCTTGCGCCTGACCTAGTGCTGGAGAGCCAGTGATCTCTGACTCCGCGGGTACTTGTCCTGCAACGGGAAACGGGGATTCGTTAGAGGCTCTGTGGGGCGTCCGTGCCTGCCTTGCGCCCGGGGATGGGAATGGAATGAACAGTTGGGAGGTGAACCCCTGCCTGTTGCTCTCGGACCCGGGGGACCCTCCTATTGTGAACCGCGGAACCGATGAGGTCGCCCTTGTGGTTCTGCTACCTTCTGTTCCCCGCTCGGGGGACCTTGAGACTGTGGTGGGCGGACTCGCTGTTGCCTCCTGTCTTGGGGGTGTCGGTCTCCGGGAAATTGGCGCTATGTTGCATTCTAACTCACAGGGGCTACTGGGACTGGAAGTACCAGGGGCTGAACTGAAACCCCTCTTTTCGCTAGGACGGGTGGGGGACCACTCCGCTAACTCCCCCTGGTACTGTAAATCAACGTCTAAACATCTAGGGGCATCTGTGTTTTGGGGAAACTTCCGAGGGGTATGTGTGAGGTCGGGGCTCTTCCTTTCTGCCGCGAACTCCCGCAAAAGATCTCTGAGGATCGATTCCCTTTCCTCCCCCCCTTGGTGGGGACCCATGTCCCCCTTTTCCTCCCCCTTGGGCTAAACGGGTGGGGGAGTACCCTAACGCTGATTCGTGGCTATTTTCGTCTTCGTCTTGCTCTCCGGGGACCCTGCGCCTGAGTTGGTCCGCGTGTCGCCTCCACAGGAGGCCTGTACTGGTCTCCACGCGGTATGAGACGGGGCCGGTTTGTTCTATTACGGTGCCCGGCACCCAGGCTGGCCCCGCGTTGGCGTAGTTCCTGCAATGCACCGGGGCGCCTACGCTGAAACTCTTTGCGGGTTCCACCCCTATGTTCCGCCCTTTGTCCTCTACTCTCGTGGGGTCTAGCTTGGAGATTACCGTGGCCAGCTTCCTGCGCATTAACAGCTCCGCGGGGGAGTACCCTGACGCCAATGGGGTGACCCTGTACCTTAGCAGGAATTGGCACAATTGCAGGTCGAGGTCTCCGGGGCCCATGCGCCGCAGCGCGTCTTTTGTGGTGCGCACGAGGCGCTCTACTTGGCCATTGGTGGCTGGGTGAAAAGGGGCGGAGGTGACGTGCCGAATGGCATTGCGATCCATGAATACCCCGAACTCGGCGGACGTGAAACAGCTAGCGTTATCGCTGACGAGGGTGTCGGGTAAACCGAACGTGGAAAAGACCCTCCGTAACTGTTTAATTGTAGTGGCCGAGGAGGTGCTCGAGACTGGAATGACCTCCAACCACTTGGAGAACGCGTCCACCACAAGGAGGAAAAGTGTTCCCCTGAACGGGCCAGCAAAGTCTACGTGTACCCGGGACCAGGGCCCCCTTGCTGCGTTCCACTCCCTATGTGGCAAGCGAGCCTCTTCTGGCCTGGAGCTTTGGCACGCTTCGCAAGTGCCGACCATGTGTTCGATGTCGGCGTCTAGCTGGGGCCACCAAAAGTAACTACGGGCTAGTGCCTTAGAGCGGACGATCCCCGGGTGGCTGACGTGCAGCAGTTTAAGCACCCTCGGCCGGAGCGACGTGGGGATCACTACCCGCTGTCCCCACAAAAGGCAACCCCTCTCTAGGGACAACTCTAGTTTCTTTTTGAAAAATGTGTCGAATTCCGCTGCTGGGGAAGACACGGGCCACCCTTTCTGTACCCAGGAGCAAACTGTAGCTAGCGTTTTGTCCTTGCCGGTCGCTTTGGCGATGTTGGCCGGTACTACTGGAGGGGAGTCTAGGACCTCTATCATTAAGACCTGGTGGTCCCTCTCTTCCTCGCCCACGTGGCAGCAATCCCGGGGAATGGGGGACCTCGACAGGGCGTCCGCATGGCTGATCTCCTTTCCGGGCCGGTATACCAACGCGTGCTGATACGCGTTGAGAAAAATGGCCCACCTGAGCATCCTCGGGGACAGGATTTGGGGTGTGGGCTTATCTGCGGTGAAAATGCCTAGCAAGGGCTTATGGTCAGTCACTATGGTGAAGGGGCGGCCGTACACAAAATCATGAAATTTCTTGGTCCCCGCAATTATCGCTAGTGCTTCCCTGTCTGTCTGGGCATAGTTTCTCTCCGCTTGGGACAAGGACCTAGAGTAGAACGCTATCGGGGCCTCCCTCCCGTTCTCCAGTACGTGGCATAACACCGCCCCCACCCCCACCGGGGATGCATCACATATCAGGACCACTGGGCGTTTGGGATTGAAGTGGGTCAGTACCGCATCTGATGCCAGGAGTCGCTTCAGGTCATTGAAAGCCTTTTCCTGGACATCGCCCCACTTCCATGCCTCGTCCTTTTTTAACAATTTGTGTAGCGGTTCCGCCACTGCTGCCTTCCGCGGAAGGAAGGAGTGGTAAAAGTTGAGCAGTCCAAGGAACGACTGCAACTCGGGCTTGGAGGTGGGGCGAGGGGCCTTCTTGATGGCGGCCACCTTGGATTGGGATGGCCTTATTCCCTCGGGAGTAACACGGAACCCTAGGAACTCAACCTCAGTTGCGAAGAAAACGCATTTGTCTTTCCGCAACCGCAACCCCGCCTTTTCGAATATTGCCAGGACCTTTCCCAACCTTGTTGCTAATTCGGCCCGGCTCCCCCCTGTAATCAATACGTCATCAAAGTAGGGTAACACCCCCTCTAACCCCTTCAGGAGGCATTCCACGAGTGACTGGAAGATCCCGGGCGCCGAATTCACACCGAATTGGAGGCGCGATACCTGGAACGCCCCTTTGTGGGTGACTATGGTCTGCGCAGCAGCTGCGGCGGGGGTCACCGGGAGTTGCTGGTAGGCTTGGGCCAGGTCAAGTTTAGCGAAACACCTCCCCCCGTGTAACCTGGCCAACAAGTGGCTGACTACTGGCACCGGATACGCATTAGGGCGGATCGCCTTATTGATGGTGCACTTGTAATCAGCGCATATGCGGACCTCCCCGTTGGCCTTGAGTGCTGTTACAATTGGAGTTTCCCACTCCGCAGAATCAACAGGGACAAGAATCCCCTGGCCCACCAATTTGTCCAACTCCGCCTCTATTTTGTCTTTTAGTGCGAAGGGCACTCTGCGCGGTTTAAGTCTGATTGGATGTACTCCAGGGTCCAGGTCGAAAGTCACTGGGGGGCCCTTGAATTTTCCGAGCCCCTTTTTGAAAACCTCGGGGTGCGCGTCGCACACGCTCTGTATTGGATCAGTCCCGGCGGCGTGTGCTCCCACGGCGTGCACCCCCCCCCCCAATGAACAACCCCAGGGGCTGGAACCATTGAGTCCCGAGGAGGCTGCATTTACCTCCCTTGAGGACGACTAGGGGAAGCGTTGCGGTGTGCTTTTTAAACTGGACCTGGAACTTCCCAACCCCCAACACTGGGATGCGGTTCCCTTGCACGTCCTTCAGTGTGGCCCTCAACGCTTTGAGCTTGGGCCGCACGCGGGGGGCGATTTTCATGAACTCTCCCTGGGAAATGATGGAGTATGAAGAACCCGAGTCCACCTCCATCCTAACAGGGGCCCCTTGTATTACTACCTCAACGAAGTAACGGGGGTGCTCCGTGGAAACGCTGCAAACCGGAGCGTCGTCCTCGCTGTCGTCGGAGATGCGCCCTACTCCGTCCCGCGTCCTTGTGGTCCGGGTGCCGTCCTTTGGCCTCGTGGTGCGGTCCTGCCTCGCCGAGCGGTCTGGAGAACTCCTTGTGGTGCGGTCCTGCCTCGCCGAGCGGTCTGGGGAACTCCTCTTGGCCTCGCGCCGTTTCCGGCAGACCTTGGCGATGTGCCCGCGCCGGCCGCAGTTGTGGCACTCGGCCTTGCAGAACGGGCATTCGGCGCGGGCGTGGGCGGCGCCGCAGCCGTCGCAGCGCCGGCCCTCTCTCTGGACCCTCCTGACGTCCTCGTCGTCGCCGCTCTCCGCGGACGAGTTCGAAACTCGCCGGGCCGCGCGCACCGAGCTCTCTGCCTTGGCGGGTTTCGGGCGCCAGTCCTGAAGCTCTTGCACCCCGGCAGTCGTGGCCTCCGCGGCCTGTGCCGTGTCGAGGACTTGTTGCCACGTGGGAGGCGGCTCCTGTTTCATCAGCGCGCGCTGAGTCTCGGTATCCCTCAGACCGCAGAGCAGGCAGTCCCGGAGGGTGACTTCTGGGGTCTCCCACTTGCATGGGCCGGCGGCCAGCCACAGGGCCGCGGCGAACTCAGCGACCGATTCCCCGGGCACCTGGACTCGCCTCCAGAACGCGCTCCGAGCGGGGAACATCGCTATTGCGGGCCGGAGGTGGGTGCGCAGCGCCGCCAGGAGCTCTGTGGCCTTGAAGTCGCTCACCCTCCTCGGCGCGATCAGATCCACCAAGGTCCTCTTGGTCTCGTGTCCGAGCATGCGGACGAAGATGGCCCTCTTCTTGGCCTCATCTGAGACTTCGAGCTCCACCAGCGCTCCATTGAAGTCTATCTCAAACAGCTCCAAGTCTCCCGGCTTCCTGATCTCGTAGCCGGCGCATGTCTTGGTCCCGTGGGCAGCCATAATCCCACCTTCGTCGCCAATTTAGTGTATGGGACCAAAGACAACAGAACAGCCGTAGGGTTGGCTTAACACAGGTTTATTGCATGATGATCCGGTGGAGCATGAGGTAATAGCGGTGATACGTCTCAATATATACAGTAGCCCTATACATTTGAATCTTGTAGCACGGTAGCTCATTGGCTGCTACCGGCGTGGCCTCGCCCAGGCACGCCTCTTTTCCTGCTGCTGAATGCAGATCTTTCTCCTGCTGCTGAATGCAGATCTTTCTCCTGCTGCTGAATGCGGGGAAGGTTTTCCCGCGGCTGTCCGTGATTGAGCAATGTGAACCATGTGAGACTGAACGCTCGCAGCTGCCCTCTATGGGCTGCCTGCTCGCGTTCCTTTACAGCTGAGATACCTTGTATTTGGAGTGGTTACATTCTTGCCTTTACAGTACAATGAACATGCAAACATACATACATAACAGGTGAGAAGAAAGTGCCCATATAAGGATCTGTAAATCTGTATTTACTCATGATTTATTAATTGTTTCTACTGCAGGTGGGGAACCTGTGACTTTGCAGAATTTTTACTTACAACTCCCATCAGCCTCACTTAAAATAATGGAACTGTGGGAGTTGTAATTTCAAATCTGGAGAGTCAAAGTGTTTCCATACCAGAATCTGTTTGGTTTGTACTGTTTGTTTCAGCTGTTGATAATTGATATAGCCTATGTCAGATTCATGCATGGGGTTTTCTTGGCAAGGATACTGGCATGGGTTGCCAGTTCCTTCACCAGTGGATTGCATTTAGTCTGAGTTCTCCGCTATGGCCTGTTCATCTTGGGTGGCCCTACATGGCATAGTCCATAGCCTCATCGAACCACTCAGGCCCCCTCAACATGGCAAGGCAGAAATCCTTGAGGGGCCTGCAGAGGATGAGATGGCTAGATGGTATCATTGATGCAGTGGGCAGTCCATGAGGTCCATGGGGACTTGATTGTGCAACTAAACAACAAAAATGTCAGATTCATATGTAAGTGCAGCATGATTAACTCCAGCTATGTGAATATATAGGGCCCTTCCACCTTGCAACTTAGTGTGACACATAGACCAATGTATGCAAGAATGATCACATTATGGAATGTGCAAGGATCCCAACACATTTTGTCAGAATCACACCCCCAAGTACACACCCCCAAGTACATTTTGATAACACCATGACCTAGTCCTTGTCAGATCTGAATCTGATGATGGTATTTTTGAGCTTCCAATTCTCTGTGACAACTGCATTCTTTGAACAGGAAATTGCAAATAGCAAGACCATATGATATTCTATATATTGCTGGGGAGACAGAGGGTCTAGCATTCTGCAGAGCTGGGTGCTCAGTTTCATTTTTATTTTTGCCCATTTTTCCAGCTGTCAGGGGAATGTCCCAATCACCTTCTCTGGGTAGACACCAGGAAAGAAATAGTGAGGGTGATGGGAGAGATAGGATGGGACTGTGTCTTTGATTCCTTCTTAAAATGGCAGTGAATGTAGCTCATGCTTCTGCACTTACTGTCCTTCCCCTCTGCTCCTGTCCTTCTTGGCCCCTGCATCTGAAATTAATGATGCTGTAGCCACAAAATTGTTGGTACAGTAATTTAATTAATGACTTTGTAGTGGGAAAGGCAAGGAGGGTGTATTTCTAATATAAAAGACAAAGTCATCTTTACATATTTGTTATAAGATAATGCATGTGCCTGAACTGTAGTGGTGATCAGCTATGAAGATTGTCCAGGGGACAATAAAATGCAGTAGTCTTCCATTTGCCTTCTGCATTGCAGCATGACACCCATACCACTGATCCAGTTCCACAAGTCACTTTCTGAAGCTGCTACCCTCCATCAACATGTACTCAAGTGGAACTTAATCCACTTGGGGACCACCACCCTTCCCTGTGGACTTCGCCACCCAAGGCAGTTAGTCTGCAGGATTGTCAGGTTAGTTAACTGCTGCCTGATGATTGACATTGAGTTGCTGGCAGTATGGTCTATTATCATAAAATGATAACCTGGTCAGACTGATAGAACAGATAATAGGAATTGTTATTGTTTGTAGCAGTAGTAACCATGGGAATTTTTTACTTTGATACAGCTGTTAATGTGGTTCTCATTAACCAGTCATTCTTGGACAGTGACCTGAAGGCAAAGGAATCTGGACTTGGAGTACCACAATCACAGAATTTTCCAAAAGTAAAGTATGGGGACAAAGAACCCACATATCTTACTGAAGATAGGGAGTTCCATTGAAGTAAAGCTTGCAGGGTTGGAGAAGTTTCTCCAAACAAAATTTGAAACATTAGAAGAGCAGCGAGTTTGAGACAATCAAGAATATATTAAGCTACAAGAAAGTTTTGACACATTCCAACAAAAAATGTTGATGATGATGTCAGGGATGATGGAATCTACCAAAGCTGAAGTAGCAGTATGAAGTAGTATTATGAAAGAAGTATCTGAATTAAAGGAAGGGATGTGCACGAGCACAAAAGAGGTTGAAGTACTGACCAAAGAAGTTCAGGGGGTGCGAGAAAAAGTGAAGGAAGAGGAAGTGAAGATAGATGACCATCAGGCAAGAATAGAATTTTTGGAAAATCAACATAGAAAATGTAATGTGATAATTCGAAATATTCCTGAAGGCAGACCGGATCAGTTAAAGATCAGATTATTGGGATGGTTAAATGATTTAAAGATGGGGAGGAGCTTTGTGGCTGAGGATATAATAAATGTACATAGGTTAGGTTCAAAGAAGCATAACAATGGAAACAGAAGTGTGTTGGTGAGATTTGTGAGTGAAGGTTTGAAGTTGGCCTTAATGCAGCATATCAGGAATTCTGGTTTGGAGGCATTGAAGTTAGAGGGAAATAACATAGAGGTTTACAATGATATCTCTGTTGAAGAATGGACTTGGCGAATGCAGTTAAAACCAATTACAAAAAAAACTAAGAGAAAAAGGGATTTCATATTTTTGGCTCTCATCAAAAAAATTAAAAGTTGTAAATTCTGGAAAGTCATATATGATTTTTAAAAAAGGATTATATGTCCTAGATGTTTTAGTGGATGCAAAAATAATTGAAAGTAACACCAAGGAATGGAAAGACCTTAAAGATGAGTTGATATTATCAGGAATGTATATGACTCATGATAAGAATTGTTAATATGAGAAAATTGTCTAGGCACATTATATTTGAGATATGTAAAGCACACATAAAGAAGGGAGGATAAAGTATATGGATGTGGCACGTAAAGTTGATTTAAGAGTTATGTTGATGTTATGCAGGTTGATTAGGAGCTAGGCTCACAGAATTGCACACTCCCCCCACCCTCCCCTCCTTGATTCTCAAGGGTGTTCTTTTTAGGAAAGGTGGGGAGGGTGAAGAAGTTTTGTTATATGTATTGTGTTCAGTTATTGTATTATTTGTGGGATGGGTTATGTAGTATGTTGAGCACATGCCAATGGGAGACAGGGATTGGGTTAATAGGATGTAACATAAATAAGTATGAAGAAAATTAAAATTGTGTCATGGAATGTTAATGGCATTGGCAATATAATTAAAAGGAAACGTGTGGAAGCGGCTATCAGAAGAAATAACCCCGATGTGATTTGTCAGAAAAACGATAATGTAAACAACTTGTATTTAAGGGGAATAGAGCATTATGAGAAAGCATTTGGTAATTCAAAAGCGAGAGGGGTCTGTAGAGATTTTCTCAGCCAGATTCCCACAGGAGTCGCAATATTAATTTCTAAAAGATTGGGTTTTACAAAACCTGTTATTGACCCTGAAGGGAGATATATCATAATTAGTTGAACGGTTAATGAGGAGGAAATATTAATTGCTAATATTTATGCACCAAATGAGAAGCAAGAGGAATTCTTAGATGGTGTATTTCAAAAGATAAGAAATGAAAATGTAACTAAATTAATCATTGCCGGAGACTTTAATTTAATTAGATCTGGTCTAGACACCACAAATGTGTTGAGACATAGGTATAACTCTGTTATAAATAAGTGGCTAAAAATAATGGGATTACGTGATGTATGGAGAGATATCAGGGGCTCAAAAAGGGGGTTTACATTTTTCTCACAGGTCCACAACTCCTATTCAAGGATTGATTATTTTTTGACTTCAGAAAACTTGATAAGTAAAGTTGAAGATATTAAAATTGGATTATTTAAGGAATCGGACCATGCTGAAATGTGTTTAGAAATTAAAATTGATGGTAAGAAAAAGTGTATTGGGGCATGGAGATATGATACAAAATTGTTTAGAGATCAAAAGAGTAAGGAAATAATAATTAAAAAGCGGGATGAATGTTGGGAGATAAATTCTACTAACGATGTTAATGATGGAGTTTTATGGGACACCATGAAGGCAATTTTCAGGGGGGGAAGTATAAAACTTTAATGTAGGAATAATAGACAAGAAAATAAAAATTTAAAATTAATAGAGGACAAAGCAAGGAAGTTGCAAGAAGAACATGTAAGATCAGGTGATAGAAATGTGTTTGATAAACTACAGGGATTGAAAATGAAAATTATTGAAAAGGATATTGAAAAAGTTAAAAAGAATTTGATTTATCTTAAAAGAAACTATTTTGAATATGGTAATAAAAATTCTAAACTACTGGCTAAAGCTGCAGAGGGAAAGAAAAATAGTAGAAACATTCAGATTTTGATAAATAGTAATGGTGAAAGATGTAATAAAATGAAAGATAAGATACACATTGCTAGTAATTTTTATAGGGAGCTTTATTCTAAAAGGGAGATAAACAATGTCAAGTTAAGAAGTTACTTAAATAAATGGTCAAGGATAAAATTAGATCAAGAACATAGGAATTACATGGATGAAAGAATAACCTCTAAAGAAATTATTGATGTTATAGATAAGTTAAGGGTGGGTAAAACCCCTGGTGAAGATGGTTTGTCTGTGGAATTTTATAAGGATTTCAAGGAAGCTTTGGTACCAAGGATTGAAAGGGTATTTAACTATG
This sequence comes from Bradypodion pumilum, assembly GCA_035047305.1. Taxonomy (NCBI): domain Eukaryota; kingdom Metazoa; phylum Chordata; class Lepidosauria; order Squamata; family Chamaeleonidae; genus Bradypodion; species Bradypodion pumilum. The sequence goes on from JAWDJD010000004.1 coordinate 53,860,956, forward strand.
TAATGGAAGGAGGTATAGTACCGGCATCGTGGTATAATTCAGTTATTATTTTAATACCAAAAGCAGGAAAAAACGTGGGGAAAATTGAATCATACAGACCAATCTCCCTGATGAATCAGGATGCAAAGATTTTTACCACGGTTTTGGCCAACAGGTTAAATAAATTTTTAGGTAACTATATTCAAAAAGATCAAGCAGGGTTTTTGCGAGGTCGGTTCATGTCAGACCTGACAAGGAGGATACTTGATATGTCAATCATTGCACAGCAACAAAGAGATCACACGGGTTTTATCTCATTAGATATATTTAAAGCTTTTGATTCCATCCAGTGGATTACCATAAAACAAATTATAGAAAAGTATGGATTTGGTTCGAAATTTTGTAGAGTAATTGGGCAATTATATCAAAGGGGATCGGCAAGAGTAAAAATAAATGATGAACTAACAGAGGAAATTAAGTTGAAAGCTGACACAAGACAAGGGGATCCACTGTCATCTTCACTGTTTATAATGGTCATGGAATTAATTGCTAATGTTGTAAGAGAAGATACAGAGTTGATAGGTCTAGATGGGATAAAAATTAGCCAGTATGCAGACGACACATTATTAACGTTAAAAAATCCTGAAAAGTCATTGGAAAAAGTATATGTACACTTAGAAGAATTTTATAGGGTGATGGGGCTTAAAGTTAATTGGGATAAATCAGAGGCAAATTTTTTTAATGGGAATGTTGAAGCACAAGAAGTTATAAAATCCAGATTTAATTTACAGATCAGGTCTAGTATTAAGTATTTAGGAATAAATATTTCAAACAAGTATGATGATTTAAAGAGATTGAATTATGACAAATTGGAAAAGGAGTTAAAGGAAAAGATTATAAGATACAAAAAATTAAATTTATCCTGGTTTGGTCGAGTATCGCTGTGTAAAATGAAATTGTTACCTAAAATAAATTTTTTATTTGATACTCTCCAAATTAATATTAAAAGGAAGGAACTAAATGTATTTCAAAACTTAATAAATAATTACTGTAATAATGGGGGAAAAGCTAGAATATCGAAAACGTTGTGCTATCTTTCACACAAAAAGGGTGGTTTAGGAATCCCGAACATCACAAATTATTATTGGGCATTTCAATTGAAAAATATTTGTAAAATTTTAATAAGGCAAAAATTGATATGGGGGGAGATTGAATTATGTGAAAAATTGGGAGACGAATCATTAATGTTTCTGGGTAAAGAAATAGTTAAAATTAATACCGTGAATAAAATGTTAAAGACACTCTTTAGAACATGGACACTATTGAAAAACAAATTATCCCCAGGGTTATCACCAATTTTCGAGCTAAGGGATTTAAAATCATTCCCACTAGTATTAGACCATAGGACTGAAGAAATAATGAAAAGATATAAAGTAAAGGAATGGTTAGCTGTTTGTGAGGATGAGGAAAAAATGTCAGAAATTTGTAAACAGTTGAAACTAAATTGGCTTCAAGTTGCTACATTGAATAGTTGGAATAAAAAATATAGAGAAGAAATAGGCTTAGCTAGGGATATGACAACGTTTGAGGAGTTGGTATATAAATTAAGAAATGGCCAAACAGAAATTAAAGGATTAGTTAGTAAATTATATAAAGTATTAGATGATTCAAACGAATCCCAAAGAGCATTAAGAGGAATATGGGAACAAGATTTAAATGTTAAAATCACAGATGAATGTTGGAATAGAAAGTGGAAAAGAAGAATCATGAAAACCTTATCTGTAAGAATTAAGGAGCATAATCACAAATTATTATGGAAATGGTATATGACCCCTGTGCGATTACATTTAATTGACAAGACAAAATTAAGTATATGTTGGAGGTGTAAGGAGGATATAGGAACGTACGAGCATATGTGGTGGGGGTGTAAGAAATTGAAGCCATTCTGGACGAGTGTAGAGCATGAAATTGGGAAAATTTTGAACGTAAAGGTTAAATTGGACGCAGTTATAGTACTACTAACGGATGTTGATAAGGTGGATTGTAATAAAAGGGAATTAATGACAGTCATGTTATCAGGTGCCAGACACTGTATAGCGCGGCAATGGAAGAACGATGTTATTCCAAAAATCGAGGAATGGTACAATGAGTTATGGACTGTTGCTTTAAACGATAAGCTTACCTGGGAATTAAATTTAAGAAAAGGACTAATAAAAGAAAATAAATTTCAGGACACGTGGAGATGTTTTATAGACTATATACTGTATAAGGATCAAGGTCAGAAGCCAATGCTGGATCAGCATTCCTTTTGGAAAGGAATCAAATAAGAATTAAGTAACTCTGTCCCTTATGGCAATGTAAATAGCGCATGGTGAATGTTCTGTATTAAGTTGATGTGTTTGGTTTTGTTATTATGTAATGTGTGGATTTAAATAAAATTTATAAAAAAAAATTAAAAAGGGGATGTATTTCTGGTCAGTGTCTAAAAATTAGTGTTACTGGTTTGTATTTATTTATTTATTTTATGAATTTGTGCCCTGCCCTCCTGGAGAGAACACCACTCAGGGTGGCCAACAACAGGGTAAAATACAATATAAAAACAATCATTGTATGCCTTTAATGAGAAAAGAAGTGCTAGAGAGAGAGAGAGAATTGGAGAGTGAACTTGTTGGCAGGTGAATAAGAGGGTAGATTTAATGACTGGAAGCTGCACAGTCCCAGGGTACTCTCAGAAGAAGAGAAAAGTAAACAATTTCTGTGTGTTCTCTACATAGAAAACCAGGGAAAGGGTAGCTCTTCTAAGCCTGAATTGACTTGATGGCACACAACTGTTATTAAAACTTTGGAAAGACAGAGGAATAGAGATTCAGGCCCTTTGATTAAGGAAGTTAAACATTTTCTTTGTACAGTTATCAATTGCAAGCTGTCATTTCAGATCAGAGAGTGGGATAACTGGAAACTAATCACATGTCACATTGCCTAAGGATGGTATAAAACCTAGTGCTGTCCCTGGTGCTACTGCTTTGCTTCACCATCTGTTTTTAACTCCTACGCCCAGCTGTTTTCTGCCTGCAATTCAATACCTTGGATACCTTGGAGTTGTTATTCGGAAGGAGTCCTTGTATGAGTAGACGTCTCCGTGATGACATTCTGCACAACTTCTGTCCATAGCGATCTGTCCCTAGCAGTTCTTCTCCATGTTGGTGCAACATTTTTCTTGAGAAAATCTTCCCATCTGCAAGGTGGTCTTCCCCTAGGTCTTTTGTGATCTGTGCGACATGGCCAGCCCACCTTAATTTGTTTGTCAGGTATTCTGTTACTACGTCTTTTAACAGTGATCTCTGCCTGATACAGTATCTTCATTTTTTTAACTTTATTGCAAAGTGAGATTCTGAGCATTGATCACTCCATTGTTCGTTGTGTTGCTTGTAGCCATTTTTCTTCTGCAGATTTTAAAATGTTTCGCTGCCTTATGTCATTGCTTTCAAGACGGTAGAATTGAACAAATTTGCCTTTGTTTCTGGTTCAGTTTTTGACTTCAAGATGGCTGATAGTTCTCTGAATTTATCCCATGCAGCTCTCTGTCTTCTACTGCCAAATGTACATTTCCTTAGAGTAGATCCTGGTAAGCTGCATTTTCTGATGACATGCAAGCCCTCCTCCATCTATCTGGATCAGAGCAGTGGAGCACAGATTTCATTTGTTTTTGTTTTTAAATAAATTATAAAGGGTAGATCTTGATACAGATACAGTGACTTCTCTGAAAAATACTCATCTCTTCCTGATGTTGAATGCTTAAATAGCTAAAGAAACAAGATACTTTATTTCAGTTTTTTTTAAAAAACCATTTGATCTATCAGCCTCATTTTCTGAATTTTCAACACAACCCTTAGTAAATACAACTGGTAAGAGGATGATTTATTAAGGCTTTTATGGCACTGGTCAAAGTGATGCGGTATGTCAGCGGTAACCATCCTTTTAAATTTGGGGGCCAGGTTATGCTCCATCAGACAGTTGAGGGGGCTGGACTGGTGGTCCCCCGCTGTAAACACTGCCATAAATGCATCCACGGCTGTCGTTAATGCATTTACAGCTGCCATAAACACGTCCACTGCCACTTCTGGCAGTGACAGCAGTTGGAGCAAGGACTGGGGCCAGATTATTTGGCACTGCGGGCCAGGCCATAGGTTGCCAACCCCTGCTCTATGAGTTGGATTAAATATGGCAGTGGTGGTGAACCTATGGCATGTGTGCCAGAAGTGGCACTTGGAGCCTTCTCTGTTGGTACCCATGCAGTCACCCCAGCACAGCTTGCCCCGCCCCTCTGCCCAGCAGCCCAATGGGAGTTCTTCCTCCCTCCCCCAGCACAGAGCCCACCCCACCTCTCTGTCTAACAGCCCAATGGGAGCACTTCTTCCCTCCCCACAGCAAAAAGTTAACCCGCCCCTCTGCCCAACAGCCCAATGGGAGCATTTCCTTCCTCCCCTGTTGCTATGTTGGCACTTTGCATTAAATAAGTGGGTTTTGGGTTGCAGTTTGGGCACTCGGTCTCTAAAAGGTTCGCCATCACTGAAATATAGTATTGTATTTAAAATTCTTCCCTGAATGTAATAGTGCAGTTTTATCACCAGGGGGCACATAAACCCTAGACTAGAGACATCAAAAGTTGCAAAAACCATCTATCACTGCATGCCCTTATCTGAATTAATCTTCAAATGGAAATGATTCATACTACTTTCTTAAACTAAATAAGGCTCAAGATTTCAATGATGTTACTTTATTTTGTAATTGTCCTTTAACAAAGTCTGTTAACAAAATAGACGGTAACAATGGATATAATAACTATTAATAGCAATGCTAATTATGCACCAAGTTGTTCTGATTTAGGACAACCTTTTCTAGAGTCTTCTAGATAAAAAAGTACTCTGAATTAATTTACTGTTTTCTTCTGTGGGCATCTTAGGACCATGCCATTTGCCCCACACCTATATATGCTGGATCTTCTCCAGGGACACAGTGTGGAGTCAAAGTCAAACTCTCATTCATATCTAACTCACTGAACTATTTTAGCCAGCTTCATATTAAAGCACACAAATTTAAATATGGCTACATTTATGTCAGTAGTTGCACTGCTTAATATAAACTTTGTTTTTGTTTTTAAAGCATGGAGAAAATTTATTAATAACTGAACCATGCTCACAGGCAGCAGAATAATGTAATTCTTATAGAGTAATTTGACATGGGTATATTAAGAGGTAAACCCCTTGAAATAAAGAGTGAGATGTTCCCAGAAGTTCAATTTTTTTATTAACCTGCCAGACAATACATCCTTTACTTCAAAAATATATCAGAGAGTAAACAAAACAACAAAAAATTGTTGCACTTTAAAGGCTAACTCCTGCATTTAAATATGAGCTTTTGTGGATCAAGTCCACATCTAAATACAGGAGTTGGTCTTTAAGGTGCCACAACTTGTTTTGTCTTTTTTGTTATTTTGTTTTGTTTACTCTCTGATATGTTTGCACAGACTAACATGGTTACTACTACCAAAAAAATCAAAATATATGTATTACTTGGTATCAGCTTTGAAAGAGAGATAAAATCTGGATATTTCATAAATTCATTTTTAAAATGAAGTATCATTCATATTCCATTATTATTGAACATGTCAGTTAGTCAAAACCAAAAGTAGTCAAATGTATCTGGTCTGCATGAGGTTGTGAGAACCTGAACAAGCCAAACTGAGGCATAATTACAATTTTGCCTTTTACCATTCTTCTGTATTACAGTATATGTCATATTAAATCCTGCTTCAAATAACAAGTTGCAACTAGACTAGGCCCATTTCAATTAATGAAAGTTATGGAGGAGCTGACTCACAATATTCCCAATGACTCATTGGGCTTACTTTAGAGTGATTTTGTATCATAAGCAATGAGATTTCAGCCACTATTCCAGTGTTAGTTACAGACATAGGAACATTATCATTTAAGAACTACGTCATTCTGTTACTTCTTACTTTATAATGCTTCCTCAAAGAGAGAATGTAATATATAGCAAATGAACCATCCATGTGACTTTTCTTCCTACTACTCAGACAAGAAAGAAGTAATAGAGAAAGACACAATCTTGTTAAATTGGGAAAAAACAGTGAATTATAGCCAAGGCTCCAATGTAACTCCATTCTTCCTTTTTACTGCAAACAGTAGCACATTACTACCAAGCACTATTGAAAGTAAGAGGGAGGGAGAGTTTTCATGTAATGTTTATAGAAGCTGGGCTGGGATCAAGGAGATCCATTGTACAACACAACAGAGATATTAGCTGCACTTTCAAAGAATCAGAATAATAATATATAAGGAGTTAACATGATTCCGCCTCCTTTAAACAAGTATTACTCATTCTGATAAAGTGGCAGTTAATAATGCTGTTGCAAACTAAATAATTTTTACTTTTCTTTCTTCTCTCCCTCTCTGTGTATCTTAGTTGGTTTTCTAGATTACCGTACAGTGGAACCCCAACATACAAATGGTTCGACTTACAAAAAAATCGACATACAAATAGAAATCTTGACTTAAAAAATAATTCAACATACAAATTTTAATAGGAAAAATTTGACATACAAAAATATACAGTGACATCTAGTGGCCTTTTCTGGTAATCCAATGTGTTTTTGACATACACATTTTTCAACATACAAATAACCTTGTAGAACAGAAAAAACTCGTATGTAGAGGTTTTACTGTATTTGCTTACTTTTTCTGAACCTTCTCCAGTACTGTGATAATCCATTTCAAAAGGAGTGTTCTTGAGAAATGCCAGCTGCTGTGTTTTTAACAAGTGCCAGTAGTTTATATGAATAATGTTTGCATCATCTCTTTGAACTTCTTTTGCACACCAAGTGAAGGAAATTGTCTACCCGTTCTACAAGTAGGTAAATGAATTCTACTATCTTCTTCCATTGAACATGAGGTAGAAAGTGACAACAAAGAATTTGTGAGCTACTGGTGCATTCTGTCTTGGTGTTTTTGTGTGATGTCTATAGCCATGCTCACAATGAGGTCTGCAGTATTACATATGAGCTAGAATCCTATTGGAATTCAGATAATTGCACATCTTAGTTCTGCAGCCAGATATGTGACCAGGCACACAACCAATATGTGCACTGGTACTTCATCAATTAGCTGCAGCGCATTACACAAACTATATACAAATACTAATGGTGTTTTGACCCTGACAATGTTCCAGTTGTATTATTGTGGTATTAGTAATAGTGAGATTAAATATTTTGTATTTGGTTGTGAGATGTGGTTGATGAACAATATGTGGCAAAAAGAAGATGGGCAAGCCTTATCACCCACCTAAAGGATAACAGATGGACCTGTAGGCTAACAGACTGAATACCAAGGGACCACAAAAGGCTGCTAGGCAGCCACCAAAAATGACAAAATGAGCTGGTGGTAAAACTGTTCGGCCAGAGATGGAAACAGAAGGCAAAGGATAGAACATTTTGGAGTTCATTTGATTTGCACTTAGATAAGCCACAACAAATCTATATTGGATATTAGTTAATGTTAAATAATAGTAATATTATGATCATTTTAATACTGTGTAATAAATTTAATAAATGTTTGGGTCTTTGTAGCATATTATCTTCTCCCCTTCTTTTGAAAAAAAATATTTTCACTACTAGGAATTTTTTTTGTGTGCATGGACATGTGCAGATGAATGTCTGCATTCTTTTGGTTAGGTCATATGTGGAACTTAGATTTGATCTAGAATCTATCAGTTTATCTTTCCATACAAACATTCCAGATCTAATTATCTTCCTCTAACTTCCACACTTAGTTCAAAGTGGATTTTTAAAATTTGTTTGAGTGGTGAAGAAAAGTACTAGGTTGTATCCTTATGCACACTAGTCTGTGAATAAGCATTATGGGAAACAGTAGGATTTAATATGGAGTAAACAGGCAAAGGATTGCTCTGTAAAAAAAAGTCCATAACATTCTCCAATATTCAAAGGGTTGTTATAACATGAGTAGGTGGATAATCCACTGCTGTGCCTGGTACAGTTATTCATGCTTTTAACAGGTGAATTAGAAACTAAAGAATCCAAGAATGTGATCAGCCTGAACATCACATATCAACAAATGATAAGAATATATTTTGCAAAGGTAGTGTCTCTCAATCATACATTCAAGAGAAAAACCAAGCCCCCACTGAAATAAATTGCATTAAAATTCGGATAGCTTACATTAGTATACTACTCCAGAGAAGAACCAGTTATTTCCCAGCTTTGGAGAGATAAATTCTGATGAAACAGAGAAGCTGGATGTAGTTGGAGTGTTAATGGATGATTTCATAATATCTGCTAACCAGAAAGTGCCTGGCTCCAGTACACCTCAGGTTCTGTGCTAATCTCTGTTTATAACCAAGAAGCCAGTGCTGTCTCTTCCTGCAGATGTTTCCATGGTCATGTGGCAGGCATGATTAGACTCCGGAGCGCACAGAACACTGTTAACTTCCCACCAATTTATCTACTTGCCATTCTCTTGCTTTCGAACTGCTAGGTTGGCAGGAACTGGGACAGAGATGGGAACTCACTCAGTCATGCAGTACTCGGGTCTCAAACTGCTGACCTGCTGACCTTCCAGTCATCAAGTTCAGTGTCTTAAAGTCTAAGCCAACACACTCCCATCAAAATGCTAGTAGACGGATAGATTCAGCTTTTTGTAACTCTGTTACCACAGACAGTAAAAAAGTAGCAAGACGTTTCCTTGCTTTGGAAGATTGGATATTTGTATCTAGAAATGCTGGTAGCTAGATACAAATATCCAATCTTGCATCACTGCCAAAGCAACGAAATGTTCTGCTACTTTTAAAAAAAAATACTGTTTGTGGCAACAGAGTTGCAACAAGCTGAATACAAGAACTTGCAGATGCTTTTTGGCACTCATCATTTGAACAACGCCCCATACAGCCCTCTCTAGCTTTGGGGCTCTTCAGGGCTGGGCCTTTTCAGGCATAGCTGGTGAGGACATGAGAGAGGGAATTTCAGGTCTGTTCTTAGCTGTGAAGAAGTAGAACTCCCTTCCACTCAAGGCTAGGTTGGCCTTATCACTTCTGTCCTTCTTCCAGCTGGTATAAATCTTTCTTTTTCAACAGATTTTTGGCAGTTAAAGAAAGGAGTTCTAGTGGAGGATGAAGCACCCATTTCCTAACTGGCTCAAACAAAAGCCATATAATTTGACAAGTTCAGGCTGAGGCAAGCTTGTGGTAGAATAAACAGTCTTTTTCTTTTAGGCATGCATTGCTTCTAAATAAGGAATCAGAATCTCAGCTAGAGAGGCCCTTGTGTTGGCAATATAGAGCTGTTTGTGGCTCAAAAACAGCACAAGAGTGTGACAAAACTAAGACATAAGTTTGGAGGAGATGGGAGATGGGGAATTCTTGACTATGAACACACTTACAGGCCTTGTGTCTGCTGTGACGTGAGCCCTTTCCTGGTGTGTTCAGTTGGCCTTATTCTCAAGTAAGCATGCACAGAATTAATTCCAGTCTCAGTGTCTCTTGAGATAATTGTTTTTTTTTCCTATAGTCCAGTAGCAGCCTTAATCTATTTTGCTCTTATTGATTTCAGTATCTGTGACAGATCATGCTTCAACTATATAGGGGTCTTTGCACAATTCTGTTTGATCATTTTGGCTGCTGGCATTCTAACCTAAACATGGAGGAAATGAACTCAAACAGCTTTTCCCTCTGATCTAAAGTTTACATTCTAATAGATTCTAAATAGTACTTATTCTTTTCATTATGTCCCACAGTAAAATGACTAAATGGAGCCCAATCTACTTTGGACATATCATGACAAGATCTGATTCACTGACAAAGACAATAAGGGGAAGAAAACCTGAATGCAGTAGGAAAAGAAAACTCAACATGAGATGGGTTGGCTTCATATAGGATTTATGCAATACACTCTCTAAAACAACAACAACAAATCAGCATCATATACAGCAAGCAAATGAAAATCCAGAAGGATATTGCAGATTTTGAACCATGTGATCTACACTGGACCAGTGATCTATCCTGGATATGCACAAATTTTCCCCATCTATGATGCACAACCTACTTCCATGAGGAAAAAGAAAATAAGCTATCTTATCTATTACATTTCCTGCCAACCTAGCAGTTTGAAAGCAAGAAATTTCAAGTAGATAAATAGACCACTTCAGTGGGAAGGTAAACAGCATTCCATGTCTAGTAATGCCTGCCACATGACCACAAAAATGTCTGCAGAAGCAGACAGCACTGGCTCTTTGGCTTTGAAACAGAGATGAGCACTGAACCCTAGAGTCGGATATGACTGGCTTTCGAGCAAGGGAAACCTATCTATTACATTACCACATTACCCAAAAGAACAACATGGACACAATAAACCATAAATCTATCCAGCCAAGCAGAAAAACCAATCCTGTCATGAGGCCTGTTGTTTTGTCCCACCAAGCTCACACAGATGATCCACCTCTGTGGTGATCTGGAGGCTTTTTCTACAGTCTCAGGGAATATTTCCACAACTTTGGCAACAACAATGACAATAACATAAAAGCTGTGTCTTTCTTTTCATATGAGAAGGAACTCTATAGCACAGCCACCCTCCCAGTGCCACAGAAAGGAGAATTCTATATGGTTGCTTCCAGTGCCAGAACAAAAAAATTGGGCTTCTATATTGAGTGCTTTTATCATTGCACCTAGGCTGAGACTGTCATATACAGTATGCTCATTATACATATACCTATTTCAATAGATTACATATTATCAAGGGTTCTTAAGCTGTTACCAAATATAAAATACTATAACAATTACCTGTATATTATCTGCTGTTCCTTCTTTAGCCCAGGTTCCTTCACACGTTACCATAGCCCTCTTTAAAGAACAAAACTACAAAGGGAAAAAGGTGAATATCAAGCAAAGACATTAAGCCACTGCTATGTGCAAAATATCAACTTGGCTCCCTTTAGTATATGAGAGTCAAGACACAAGGCACAGCCAACGGCTGGGTTAACTCAGGTTTATTGCATGGTGGACAGAGGGAACATGAGGTAATGGCGGACGAACAGCTCTATATATATGGTAGTAGCGCATTTGAATGTGGCTCCACGGTAGCCCGTTGGCTACTGGTCCGCGTGACGTCATGGCTGGTCACGCCCTTCTTGTCCAGGTGTAGGTAGCGGCGGGAAACTTCCCGCGCTGCGGTCTTTGATGGGTTTGAACCAAGAGAGCTTGGACGCTCGCTGCTGCCAGCTGGTGGTCATTAGCTCGCGTCCTATTACAGGGTTTATGTGATACAGCTGAAGGTTACATTGTTACTCATAGGCAAGGTTACATTGGTTCAGATACATTGATATCACATGTGGAAGGTTACACTATTAGAACACAACACTCCTCCCCCCTAGGATGAGACGAAGTCTCTCAGCCAAGGTGGCTTATTTCGAACACGCTGGGGTCTCGGCGCGGGCTGCCCTGCCCTGGCTTCGCTCCCTCCTCCTTGCTCCCTGGCTGCCTGCCCTGTAACGGGAGAGGATGACTTGTTAGTGGTTTGCCGCGGTTCTGCGGCTTTGTTGGAAGGAGTGTGCTTAGTTTGGGAAGGACCGGGGGCACTGGGGGCTAACGAAAAACCCCTCTTCTCGCTTGGATGGGTGGGGGAACACTCCAAAAAACCCCCCCGGCTAGCAAAATCAAAATCAAACTCGGCTTCGGGGGAAGCGGCAGCGGCGGCCGCACACTCCTTTTCCCTCCCCCCGGGCTCGGATAGAACTGGGGTATCAAAAGGATATGAGGCCGCACACTCCTTTTCCCTCCCCCCGGGCTCGGATAGAACTGGGGTATCAAAAGGATATGAGTCGGGCTCACTGCTTCCCCTCCTGGCTTCGGACTGGAGTCCTTCTCTGTCTCCCCCTTGGGCTAAACGGGTGGGGGAGAACCCTATCGCTGAATCCTGCCGCTGAGCCCCACTGATTGGCCCCTCACTCACTCGGTGCCTCAGTTGGTCGGCGTGCCTCCTCCAGAGGAGGCCGGTGCTAGTTTCCACCCGATATGACACTGGCCCCGTCTGTTCTATTATCGTCCCTGGCACCCAGGCTGGGCCTGCGTTGGCATAGCTCCTGCAGTGTACAGGATCGCCTACGCCGAACCCTTTCGAGACCGCTAAACCTATGTTCTTCCCTTTGTCCTCGACCCTCGACGGGTCCAACCTGGACAAAAGCGTCGTCAGTTTCCTCCGCATCAGCAGCTCAGCCGGCGAGTATCCAGACGCTAAGGGGGTCACTCTGTACGCTAATAGAAATTGACAAACTTGGTGATTCAGATCTCCCGAGCCCATGCGCCGCAGCGCATCCTTTGTGGTGCGCACCAACCGTTCCACTTGGCCATTCGTGGCCGGGTGAAACGGCGCGGATTTGACATGCCGAATTGCATTTGCCTCCATGAATGCTGCGAACTCAGTGGACGTGAAGCAACTGGCGTTATCGCTGACCAAAGTGTCGGGTAAACCGAACGTGGAAAAGACCCTCCTTAGCTGGCGAATGGTAGTGGCGGAGGATGTGCTCTTTACCGGAATGACCTCCAGCCACTTTGAGTATGCATCCACCACCAGGAGAAACATGGTTCCTCGGAACGGGCCAGCAAAATCTATGTGCACCCTGGACCACGGTCCCCTTGCTGCGTCCCATTCCCTATGCGGGAGGCGGGCCACCTCCGGTCGGGAGCACTGACATGCCTCACAAGTGCCAACCATATGCTCTATGTCGGCGTCCAGCTGGGGCCACCAGAAGTAACTCCGGGCCAACGCCTTGGAACGGACGATTCCCGGGTGGCTGACGTGCAACAGCTTTAGCACCTTCGGCCGCAGGGACGTAGGAACCACCACCCGTTGGCCCCACAAAAGGCACCCCCTCTCTAAAGACAACTCTACTCGCTTTCGGAAAAATGGGTCGAATTCCGCGCCTGGGGATGACGCCGGCCACCCCTTCTGTACCCACGAGCATACTTTCTCTAGTGTTCTATCCTTTCCGGTCGCCCTGGCAACGTCGGCCGGTACTATCGGGGGTGACTCCAAGACCTCTATTAGTAATACCTGGCGGTCTCTTCTTACCCCTGCCTTCTGGTCGTCCGACAAGGGTAACGGCGACCGTGAGAGCGCGTCTGCATGGCTGATTTCCTTCCCTGGCCGGTATTCTAACTCATGTTGATATGCGTTAAGAAAAATAGCCCACCGCAGCATTCTCGGGGACAGGATCTGTGGCGTGGGCTTATTTGCAGTGAATATTCCTAACAGGGGCTTGTGATCAGTAACGACCTTGAACGGCCGACCATACAGAAAATCGTGAAATTTCTTGGTTCCCGCTACTATCGCTAGCGCCTCCCTATCGGTCTGTGCATAATTCCGCTCTGCTTGGGACAGGGACCTTGAATAAAATGCTATCGGGGCCTCCCTTCCGTCGTTTAACACGTGGCAAAGCACCGCTCCCACCCCCACCGGGGATGCATCGCAGACTAAAACTATGGGCCGTTTGGGGTCGAAATGAGTCAGGATTGCCTCGGATGTGAGGAGTTGCTTTAACTCTGAGAACGCTCTTTCTTGCTCGTCACCCCACAGCCATTTTTCCTCTTTTTTAAGTAACCGATGGAGCGGCTCGGCAACAGACGCCTTCCGTGGAAGGAAGGTATGGTAGAAATTGAGAAGCCCCAGAAACGACTGTAGCTCGGTTTTGGAAGTGGGGCGAGGGGCTTTCTTAATGGCGGCTACCTTAGATTTGGATGGCCTAATTCCCTCGGGCGTGACACGGAACCCTAAAAACTCAACCTCTGTTTCGAAAAATACACATTTGTCTTTTCTCAGTCGCAGCCCCGCTTTCTCGAACGCGGTCAGGACCTTATCCAATCTGTGAGCCAGCTCGGCCTTACTCCCCCCCGTTATCAACACGTCATCAAAATATGGCAACACCCCCTCCAGCCCCTTCAGGAGGCGTTCCACTAGCGACTGAAAAATGCCAGGTGCCGAGTTCATGCCGAACTGTAACCTCGACACCTGGAACGCCCCCTTATGTGTGACTATTGTTTGTGCCGCCGCTGTGGCGGGGGTTACCGGGAGTTGCTGGTAGGCCTGTGCTAAGTCGAGCTTAGCGAAACACTTTCCCCCATTTAGCCTGGCCAGAAGGTGGCTGACCACTGGCACCGGGTATGCATTAGGGCGGATTGCCTTATTAATGGTGCACTTATAATCAGCGCAAATGCGCACCTCCCCGTTAGCCTTCAGTGCTGTTACAATTGGAGTCTCCCACTCCGCGGAATCCACAGGAACAAGAATTCCTTGACCCACCAGTTTGTCCAGTTCCGCCTCTATTTTGTCCTTTAGTGCGAACGGTACCCTGCGCGGTTTAAGTCTTATCGGGCGGACCTCCGGGTCTAAGTCGAAGGCTACAGGGGGTCCCTTGAACTTTCCCAGTCCACTTTTAAAAACAGCGGGGTGTGCGTCACACACCGCTTGTATTGGGTCCTCGCCTACGGCATGCACCCCCCCTATGAACAGGCCTAAGGGCTGAAACCACTGTGTTCCGAGGAGGCTACAACTCCCCCCTTTTAGCACCACTAGGGGAAGTTCCGCAGAATGTCTCTTAAAGCGAACCCGGAATGTCCCGACCCCCAACACTGGAATGCTGTTCCCCTGTACGTCTCGTAGTGTGGCCCTCAACGCTTTAAGTTTGGGCCGCACGTGGGGGTCGATTCTCAAGAACTCTCTCTGGGGAATTATCGAATAGGAGGACCCCGAGTCAACTTCCATCCTAATGGGGGTCCCTTGTACTAGTACCTCAACAAAGTAATGGGGCTGTCCCGCAGACACGCTGAATACAGGAGCGTCGCCCTCGCTGTCGTCCGAGATGCGGCCCACGCCGTCCTGCTTCCTCGTGGCCCGGGCGCCATCTTTGGGCCTCGCTGGACGGTCCGGTCTGGCTGAACGGTCCTGCGACTGTCTCCGGCCCTCTTTCCATTTCCTACACGCCTTGGCGATGTGCCCCCGACGTCCACAGTTGAAACACTCGGCTTTCCTGAATGGGCACTTCACGCGCTCATGGGCCGCTCCGCAACCATCGCAGCGGCGCCCGCCTCTCCGGACCTTCTGGACCTCCTCGCCATCGCTGCTTTCTGAGGACGATTTCGAGGTCGGTCGGGTTGCATGCACCGACTGACCGGACTTCCCGTGCGACGAGTTTTCCGCTTTGCCGGCCCTCGGACGCCACTCACGCCACTTGTGCATCTCATCTACTCCAGCGTTCGTGGATTCCGCGGCTTCCGCGGCCTCTACAACCTCTTCCAGTGTGGGTGGTGGCTCCTTGTTCATCAGGCTGCGCTGTACTTCCTTGTCCTTCAGGCCACACAGCACTCCGTCCCTGAGGGCCATCTCTAGGATGTGGTCCCATTTGCAGGGGGCGGCGGCTACCCTCATAGCCGTTACGAAGGCTTCTACCGACTCGTCCGGCGCTTGAACTCGCCTCCAAAACGCGCTCCGAGCGGGAAACATTGCCCTCGAGGGTCGGAAACGCTCACGCAGCAGTTTCATGATGTCACCGGCTTTGAAATCGCTCACCTTCTTCGGTGCGAGGATGCCCACCAGCGTCCGCTTGGTTTCCATCCCGAGCATGCGGGTGAGGATGGCCCTCTTCCTTTCCTCGTCGTCTTCTTTGACTTTGAGTTCCACCAGTGCCGCCTGGAAGTCCATCTCAAAAAGCTCCCAGTCTTGCGGTTTGGTGATGTTGAACCCGCTCTGTGTCCTGGCTCCATGGGGATCCATGATCCCACCTTCGTCGCCAATTTAGTATATGAGAGTCAAGACACAAGGCACAGCCAACGGCTGGGTTAACTCAGGTTTATTGCATGGTGGACAGAGGGAACATGAGGTAATGGCGGACGAACAGCTCTATAGTAGCGCATTTGAATGTGGCTCCACGGTAGCCCGTTGGCTACTGGTCCGCGTGACGTCATGGCTGGTCACGCCCTTCTTGTCCAGGTGTAGGTAGCGGCGGGAAACTTCCCACGCTGCGGTCTTTGATGGGTTTGAACCAAGAGAGCTTGGACGCTCGCTGCTGCCAGCTGGTGGTCATTAGCTCGCGTCCTATTACAGGGTTTATGTGATACAGCTGAAGGTTACATTGTTACTCATAGGCAAGGTTACATTGGTTCAGATACATTGATATCACATGTGGAAGGTTACACTATTAGAACACAACACTCCCACACTTTGCAGCTTGTGCTTATTAACCAAATATCACCTCTTTGTTTTGGAGCCCTGAATAAATATTTGTCACATAGAGTGAGGAAGTGGACATGGGGTGGGTGGGTGGGAGTTACAGATTGACTCACTGGCCTCTGTCTGAACAACAGGGTGGGAAATTTCAACTACTAGTTATGGGGTGGGTGGGGGATGGAGCTTTAAACCACACACTTCCACAGCCCAGTTGTAACCAGTTTTGAGTTCAAGTTAAGAAACATGCCTGGCAAACTTCTGCCATAAATTGTGGGGATATTCATCTATAATTTTGCTGAAGAAGTGGCTGTTTCAAGTGCAAAAGCTTACTTCTTGATTTTTCTTTGGAGGTTTGATAAAAGTATCACCACTTCCTATATTTGTGTTGCTCTAGGAAAGCCCACATTTAAAAACTACTGTACCAATCTTTCAGGTACCAAAACATGTGTGTCTCCCTTCCCCCACCTCATTTTTGCTTGGGTTTCATTTCTTGTTTGACCTGCTTGCACAGACTAAGGCTGTACAATGGTTTCCTAAAGAAAACCATGACCCAGAGTTCACAAGACCGTAGAAGGAAGATAAAAGACAGTACAGGACATCTTTACAGATAACCTCTCATCCACAGCCTCAGGCCACCTCGCAGAACAAAGGAAGAGGTTGGTGCTTTGCCTGACTCACACACAACGTTATCACTAGATGCTAGTCCTGAAGGGTAAATACATTAGCAAATGTGTAATGCCACAATGTTGTTTTTGCGCTCCGGTGTCTAGTCATGCCTGCCACATGACCACGGAAATGTCTGCAGAAGCAGACAGCGTTGGCTCTTCGGCTTTGAAACAGAGAGGAGCACTGCACCCCAGAGTTGGATACAACTGGCTTTTGAGCAAGGGAAACCTTTACCTTTACTATACAACTGGGACTGTGGTGGCTTAGTGATTAAGATGATGAACTTGAAGAATGGAAGGACACCTGGTCAGCAGTTCAAGAACTGAGTGCAGCACAACTGGATGGATACAACTGGCTTTCGAGCAAGGGTGACCTTTACCTACTATCCAACTGACTGTGGTAGCTTAGTGGTTAAGACACTGGAAGATCAGCAGTTTGAGACCTGAGTGCTGCACAACAGAGTGAGCTCCCATTTCTGCCCCACCTCCTGCCAACCAAGCAGTTTGAAAGCAAGAAATTGCAAGTAGATAAATAAGGACCACTTCGGTGGGAAGGTAAACAGTGTTCCGTGCACTCTGGTGTCTAATCATGCCTGTCACGTGACCACAGAAAAGTCTGCAAAAGTGGACAGCGCTGGTGCTTTGGCTTTGAAAAAGAGATGAGCACTGAACCGTAGAGTCGGATACAACTGGCTTTTGAGCAAGGACGACCTTTACCTTTTCTATCCATTTGCAACTAACTGAACAGGGTCAAACCTCACAGGAATCTGAGTATCATCCAGGGATCTTCTCACACTTAGGTCTGACGAAGAGGACTTGATCCACGTAAGCTAACATTAAAATACAGCAGTAAGTCTTCAAGGTGCCACAATGTTTTTGTTGTTTTGTTTTGTTCTGTGCACTAGGGCATCTAGGCATGCCTGCCACATGTCCACGGCGATATCTGCAGATGCAGACAGCGCTGGCTCTTCGCTATAAACAGAGATGAGCACCGAACCCTAGAGTCAAATACGACCGGCTTCCTAGCAAGGGTGACCTTTACCTTTGTTGACAATAGAGGTGAAACTCGGAAAATTAGAATACCATGCAAATGTCCATTCATTTCACTTACAAGGTGAAACAAATATATGAGATAGAGTCAGTGATGGGCAGTCTTGGCCCTCCAGCTGTTCTTGGACTTCAATTCCCAGAAGCCCAAGTCAACACACCAGCTGGTCAGGGTTTCTGGGAATTGAAGTTCAGGAACAGCTGGAGGGCCAAGACTGCCCATCACTGACTGATAGACTCACTATGTGCAAAGGAGATATATCGTACCCTAATTAGTTATAATTGTGATGATCATTGCATACAGTGTACATGAGATTATGTGATGATCAGGACAGAAATGAGCTCCCGTCTTCATCCCAGCTCCTGCCAACCTAGCAGTTCGAAAGCATGAAATTGCAAGTAGATAAATAGGGACCACTTTGGTGGGAAGGTAACAGCGTTCCGTGCGCTCCAGTGTCTAGTCATGCCTGCCACATGACCAAGGAAACGTCTGCACAAACAGACAGCGCTGGCTCTTCGTCTTAGAAACAGAGATGAGCACTGCACCCTAGAGTCGGATACGACTGGCTTTCGAGCAAGGGAAACCTTTACCTTTACCTATGGGGTACATGAGATTGGGGGGTTGGGGTTTTCATAAGCTGTAAACCACAAGCATCAATATTATATAACAAAATAAGGCTTGAACTATCTCACTTTGCATGGAATGAGTCTATCTCTATACTTTTAAGTTGCATTACTGGACTGAATGAACATTGGCACGATATTTCTAATTTTCCGAGTTTCACCTGCAATTTCGTGTCAGCAATTATTCTGGGTTGAAAGGATTTTTTTTGCGGGAGAAACTCCGCTCAGGGAAGGCCCAAATGAGACTCCTTTCCTTCCCCCAAGAGCTGGGACAGAGTCGGGCGCTCCATCCGTCACGCAGTGCCCGGGTCTCGAACTGCCGACTTGCCAGCCTTCCAGCTAACAAGGCGAGCTTATTAACCACTGCCCTCCATAAGAACACCCTAAATCGTGCCGCAGAATTATAGGGACATCCCCAACATGTTCCCCCGCCTTAATTCCCAGGAGCGCCGGGGTGGTGGTGGTGGTGGTGGTTGGGGCCACCAGAGCCGGGCTGCCCCGTCGCCGTCGGTGTTGTTTCCTCAGGAAACATGACATCAGCCCTGGGGTGGAGCTGAGCGCAAAACAGCGAGAGAGCGGGGCGTGTGTATGTGTATGTGTATGTGAGAGAGAGGGCGAAAAAAGAGCTCAGCCTCCTCCCCGGGCGACGCCTGGGTGTCGCTCTGGGACACGCCTTCGGGCGCGGAGGACAAAGCACGCCCCCCACTTCCAGGCTCCACCAGCCAGGCCACCTCGGGTGGGAGAGAGCCGAGCGCGACTGACGCCGGGAGAGCACGACGCCACGAAAGCAGCCGCCGCCGCCACCCGCCAGGTAAGCAAGCGCCGCAGGGCGTTTCCCGCCTTTTCCCTTCCCGCTTCCAACCCAGCAGCGCCCTCCAAACGCGGACTCCCCCCATTCCAAACCCAGCCCTGCGGCCGCCGTGAGAGCGCAGTGAGGCGAGGGGTGCCCTCATGAAATAGTTCTATTTATTTATTTATTTTTCTAATTTGTATTGCCGCCCAACTCCGAAGACTCTGGGCGGCTCACAGAAAATAAAATAAAACCAACAGCAGCTTTAAAAAGCAATTAAAAACACTTTAATCAACACTACTGGCAACAATAGTTTTTGAAATAACTGGTGAAATAGCTCTTGGGGGACATGGAAAGGAGCCTCATTCGGGTGTCCCCTGAGTTGAGTTTCTTCCACACACAAAATCCTTTCAACCCAGAATAATTTCTGACACTAAACAACTAAACAACAACAATAATAAGCAATTACACTTCTATTCGGCCCCATAGCACTTAATGCACTCTCTGGGTGGTTCACGCGTTCATTAGCATTTTGCCCCCACAACAAGCTGGGAACACATTTTACCACCTCGGAAGGAGGGAAGGCTGAGTCCACCTTTGGGTCCCGTCAGGATTGAACTCACAACATTCTGGCTGCCAGCACAGCACTTGAACCACTGCGCCAACAGGACATCAATCAAAGATGCTCTCATTTTATATGATGGATCTATCTACATTAGGACACATGGGTCCTAGATGTGACTCTCTATGCTTGAAGCCAGTCATTCCCAAACTGTTTGCCTGCTCCTTTAAAAAAAAAAAAAGACACTACCCCTTCTAGAACAGATCGCCTCATTTTGTAGAACCAGGATGACGATCCTTGGCACTCCAGATGTTCTTGGACTTCAATTCCCAGAAGCCCCCATGAATCCACACGAATGGGTTTACTGCGATTCATCCTGCCCATGCTGCCCTCGTTGCTTCCGGAAGCGGAAGTAAAACACACCCGTGCGGTGCTGTACGGGTGCGTTTTACTTCTGCTTCTGCGAGCGACGAGGGCAGCGCAGGCCAGATGAATCGCAGTAAATCCATTCGTGTGGATTCACAGGGGGCTTGGGCTTCTGGGAATTGAAGTCCATCTGGAGAGCCAAGGTTCACCATCACGGCTCTAGAACCATTTATTCATAGTAGCAATAGCCATAGCAATAACACTTATATACCATCCCATAGTGCTCTGCACTCTCTGGGCAGTTTACAGGTAATTAGCATTTTGCTCTCAACATGCTAGGTACTCATTTTACCAACCTCGGAAGGATGGAAGGCAGAGTCAACTTTGATCTCTCCATCAGGATCAAACTCATGGCGTTTTGGCTGCAGAACAGCAGTTGAACCCCAGTGCCACCAGGGCTCTAAATAACAGTGGCAGCCTTCAGGTTGAAGCCAGCGGGGTGAGGCCTGGGAATTTGGTGCCTGTTGCCGCCCAGGAAGCGGCTGTCTTGGCAGGCAGGGAAAGTCGACAGGCTTCCACCACCCCTGGGGGACCTGAGCCCCACCCAGCTTCCAAATCAGCATGGCTGGACTGCCGTTCCTTTGGCAGTCTAATTTCCTTTCAGGAAGCCCATCTCTTACCAGTCAGGAATGGGACACTGCTAACTGGTTAAGATACTTTTACCAGAAATGTCATGTATTCCAGATGGGAGGTAAAAGCAGACTAGCTTTATGTGGCTCTCCCATTTGCACCGGTTTTGCATCTATATTTAAGATCTGAGTATTGTTATTCAGAAGTAAGGACAGCTGAGTGTAAACAATAATAAAAAGACAAAAAACATTGTGGCACCTTAAAAACTAACTCCTGTAGTTAAATTTGAGCTTTCATGGATCAAGTCCACTTCGTCAGACTAGGAGGAACAGAAAATATTACATTTCTACAATCTTCCCTCATACTTTTCAGTTAATCCAGAGTTTTAATAAGGGTGGGATGTGGGAAGGAGAGATGAGTGTGTTTATTCTTATCTCAAAAACTCGAGCCTTGCTATTAGTTCAATAGCAATTACACTTATATACCACTCCATAGCGCTTAGTGCACTCTCTGGGTAGTTCACAACTTAATTAGCATTTTGCCTCCAACATGCTGGGTACTCATTTTATCAACCTCAGAAGGATGGAAGGCTGATTCAACCTTAATCCCTGGTCAGGATCAAACTCACGATGTGTTGGCTGCAGTACAACTGTTTAACCACTGTGCCCTCAGGGTTCATACTAGGATGGCGGAAGTGTGTGTAGTTCTCAAGGCCAACCCTGTTTACAAAGCAGGAAATCTCAAGCTCCTCAGCATGTGCTTCTCCTGCCTCTGCTTCTAGACTTGTAACCAGAGTTGGTTACTTTTTGAAACCCTCCCACCCCCAATTTCCCCAGCCTCCTTCAGATCCCCAGATTTGCAGTCCAAAAAGGTAACTTTTTCAAACTCTGCTAAAGAAGAGTCTCAATCCCAGTTAATTAATCAAGTTTATTGTTGATTTCCTCTTACCGTTATGGAATTTGTTCCAACATTCAATCAAAATCTGCCCTTCCTAATTTAATACTACAGTGCATAGAATGGTCCAGCTGATGTCTTAAGTAATTGATGCTATTGTATCAAAGTGGCACCATGGAATGTATAGTGTGACAACATCTGTTGCAGCAATGCACTATAGTTGAAAAGACTGATAAGTGTTGGCATTGTTTCACTTTGGTAAATTCTTGATCTGCATAACAAAAGCAACTCTTGTTAATAAATGCCCTGAGGTTATTACTTTTACTGTTGTAATTATAAACTGACAGTTATATTTAGGTGACAGTTAATCCTTAATGCTTGAGTAACAACTTTCAAGCCTAGTCACAAACAGCCCTTCAAAAGAACTCAACATGATGGGTTGATGTTGCATACAAGGCGCCTTCACAAAAGACTCCACCTGGCAAACTGAGCAGGCATGGATGTGGCTATTCTGTTTGAATGAAAGGTGTGTGCATCACATAAGATGCCATCTGCTTTTCAATGAATTAACAGCTAAAAAACCCTTAGACTTTAATGGAGGAGATAGTGGTGGTGGTGGTACCGGTGCCATCAAGTCAATTCTGACTTATGGCAACTAATTCCAGGGTTTCATATGTAGAAAATACACAGAAGTGGTTTGCTATTTCCTTATTCCCGGGGCATCCTAGGACTGTGCAGATTGGCCAAAGCCACACAGGGATGCATAGTCAGAAATTGAACTCTCAACCTCTGGCTCTGCAATCAGATGCAGAACTCACCAAGCTATTCAGACAGCTTAATTGAGGCTTTTTATGAGAATGACGGGTGGATTCTGCTTTATGTATAAAGATTTATTTCAACTGTAGTTAAGGAAAAACTCTAGCATAAACTTCATTTTGCACCTGTTTCCAATATACTGTAGTTTCTTAAGTTTTAAGGTTCATCCTTACCATCATTTAGGTTCCATTTAATATTACTCATTCTCAATACATGGCCTACCTTGTCATATTGTAACACAGGAACTGAGACTGTGAGATGGTGAGGCACTTTTTTAAAAGATAAGTTCTGTGTACTCAGAATAATGTTTGATTATTCCAGAAAGTTTCTTTTCATGAACTGCCAATGCCAGTGCCTGGAATTTTTCTGACCACGCTAAGAAATGAATGCTCAGTATTTGAGCCTATTGTGGAAAGGTATTGGGCAGTCATTAAAGTGGGGTGTGACAATGCTGAATCGAATTACTGTCTCTTCCCCTGTGTAGTTGAGGAACCTCTTTACTGACGAATTTAACTTGCTCCTTAGTACTAAGGGATAACCTTTTATGGTAAAGTATGTATTACTCATTGGTCTGATAATTACATGTGTCTGTGTTCCTCCCTGGGTAGACCAAGCTGGAACATTTCTGACTACAGCTGATGGTAACTGCTAAGATCTTAATAATAACAACCATAGAAAAATATTGAGTTTGCTTAAAACTATTTTATTTACATGATTTAAGCTTTGAAGGAGTGACTGCAGACAATATTAAAACTTAATTCAGTTCATATCAAATTTCAGTATTTGACAGTTAGCTATTGGCCTCCTTATGGTATGAGCTCCAACTGCTTTCTTACTTCCTTAGAGTTGTAATTGAGCGCCTCTTTAACATAAAGGGGGTGGATTCCCCCCACATTGATTTTAGATTACTTACTTTTCACATTCCCAACTCTAACCTTACAAACTGGGTGAAGTGTTATTTAATTTAATTTATTAATCTCGTTGTTCTGTGCAGGACAATGACAATAAAGATTGATCTATCTATCTAATCAAAAGAGCTTTCCATTTGACATGCCATTTTCTGTAGTGCTATGTATCAGGCTACCATATCCTGCTTTTAAGTGATTGCATTTCCTTACTTTATGTGAACCATTTCTCTTCTGTATTTATTTATGCTCTTAGTTTAACTTAGGTTACTGGCTGGTTTCTAGTGACTTTATCAGTAGCTGATGTGAGGTCATTGCCCTTTAAGGCAAAGCATTAATAAAAACTAAAACATTGCAGCTGTGGTTAGTGACTGTACCTAAAGGAAAAGGAACTAATCTTCATACTTATAAGGGAGGTTGATGGCCTTGGCCTCCCTGTGGTTTATTGAATTTCAACTCCCTCACTATCCATAATAAACCATAGTGCGCTGTGAACCTAATCTGGCCAGGTTATCCTGCTATGCTAATAGAGTAGACCATACTGCCAGTGACTCAATACCGAGTGTCAAGCAATGGTTAGCTAACCTGACAACCCTGAAGACTAGCTGCCTCGGGTGCTGAATTCCACAGGGAAGGGTGATGGTCACCAAGTGGATTAAATTCCACTTGAATCCATCATGATGGGAGGGGAGCAGCTTCATCAATACTGGTCTGGAGCTGATGAGGACTTTGTGTGCCAAAGGGGCTCAGGAAAAGAAAGTGACTCACAAAACTGGATCAGTGGTACAGGTGTGTCACTATGATGTGGAAGGCAGATGAAAGGGCACTGCATTATATTCTCAGGACAGTCTTCATGGCTAATCCCCATGATCCTCACCAATATTGGATTCATATTTGGCAGAAAAAGAAGTGTGAAGAGCTCCTATACTTTTCCCCTATCCTGACCACTATGGATGAAATGTAATATGGCAGGATGTGGGAAAGTTACAAGTTCTAGACTACAGTTCCCAGAATCTCTCAACCAACAAACTCTTCCATTTGTTATTGTTTCACTTCACTCAAGTTTGGCCAACAACAAAGCCAAGAAGGTGGTTTCATTTTGGCAGTTCAAAGTCTGACATGGACACAAAAAATGGCAACTTCACTCAAGGTCAAAAAAGGATAGGGTCTCCCACTGTACTAAGAGGAGCCCAGAAGAATTCGTACTGGAACAGCAGCTCTGACATAGAAGGTGTATGCATACCCACTCAAAATTATCCTCAACTAAAACACTTTCCCTAACAGATGCAGTTGATATTCTAATTTTTGAAAATTATCTTACATTGTCTCTAACTCAGCACTTGAAAGGGAGGTGAAATAACTATAACTTTCAAGCCTTGCCAGAATAAGACTAGCTGTTTCAACAGGAAGAATTAAATTCACTAGTGTTTCTTGAGACATTTCCCCTGTGTGTACTCAGAAAATCTTCAGACCCTTTGAAAAGAGGGTGGTTTTCCTGAAAGACATATGAGAGTTCTAGTGTGACAAGACATAAGCTATTGGACCGCCAAATTTTCTAATTACTCAACAGACCCCAATACATAAAGAAGTACCTCATTAAACCACTATTTGATTACTTTTTGTTTAATGCAGCCTGCTCTCCAGATTAATAATAATTACAACTGTGTGCTGTTAAGTCAATTCTGATGGACATTAGTACACTGTATAATTGTGCAGATTATTAGACTGACACAGTTACAGTTGTTAAGAAGCTTGCCTTTTTAGTTGGAAGGCCAACAAATTGGAAGTTCGAGACCCGGGTACTGCATGATGGATTGAGCACCCGTCTCTGTCCCAGCTCTTAGGGACATGAAGGCAGCCTCATTCGGGCATCCCCCTGAGTGGAGTTTCTCCAGCAAAAATCCTTTAAAGGGGCCTTTCACCTTTAAAGGGGCTGCAGAGGCTCAGTGATTAAGAAGCTTGCCTCATAAACTGGAAGGCCAGCAAGTCGGCAGTTCGAGACCCAAGTACTGCATAACAGATTGAGTGCCCACCTCTGTCACAGCTCCTGCCAATTTAGCAATTCGAAAGCAAGAAATTGCAAGTAGATAAATAAGGACCATTTTGGTGGCAAACGATCTTGGGGATATGAAAGGAGCCTCATTCGGGTGTCCCCTGAGAAGAGTTTATCCAGCAAAATCCTTTCAACCCAGAATAATTTCTGACACGAAATTATTAGTTATAAGCTTACTGGAGTCAATTTCCCACCAGTAGGAAACAGAGAAAGGTTCTACTCAAGCTGTTCCTACACTTGTGTAACTCAGCCTGGCAGATCTGCCAGGCCCCCTTTTGGTTCTTTAACTTTCTCTGGAGATCTTCATTTTGGAGGCTTTTGGTAATTGCTTTGTTTTTCATCTGGGCTTTTAAATTGAATGCCCATCATTTTACAACTATTATAGTTGCATTATAAGCCCCTCAATGGAGGCATTTTTGTCATGAAAAACAGAGTGGAAATACCTAAAATAATTGCAGGGGATGCGGGCAGTACATAGAAATGCAGTGAGGTAAGCTGTATTGCAACTAATCCCTGCATTCCTTTCTCCATTGCTCTCTTTCAGACATGATTGTGCTCATTTCACTCTCAAATGATTCCCCCCCCCTGTTTTGCACAGATGTCATCTATGCCATGGAGTGTGTCAACAAATCAATCTCTAGGTCTCTCTCATCCTAATTTGTGAAAATCATAGTTTATAGATGGTTTTTTATAACCAGAGGCTAGAAAAGTTATTTTCTTGGACTGTATCTCTCAAAGTTCAAGCTAGTTTGGGAATTTTTAAGAGTTATGGTCACAAAAAGTAATATTGCCAAACTCTATTAACACCATTAATGACATAACAAGGATACAGGATTTGTCTTGTAGCATGGCTGGAATCTGAGAGCTAAACTAGATAGATTTGGTAGTTAGAATGATTATTCAGTTATGAAGACTAGTGAAACTAATGTGTTTTCTTCTCCTAATAGCAAAAAGCTCCACTATTGGTTTTGATCCCAACAGCTGAGCTTGACGACCGGATGGTCGACAGGTCAACAGTTTAAGACCCCAGTGCTGTATGATACAGTGAGCTCCCATCATCTGTTCCAGCTTCTGCCAAGTGAGCAGTTCAAAAACAAGAAATTGCAAATAGATAAATAGGTACCGCTTTGACAGGAAAGGTAACAACATTGTGTACTCTAGCATCTAGTCATGCTTTGAATCTAAGGTGACCCTAGGACAAGGATTCCCAACATTGAGTCCCCAAATGTTCTTGGACTGCACCTCCCAGAAACCTTAACCAGCACAGCCAATGGTGAAGGCTTCTGGCAGTTTTAATCCAAGAATATCTAGAGACTCAAAGTTATGAACCACTGCTCTAGAAGAATCTTGCAAACTCAAGGCTTTCCACAGCAAGGCTCCAGTGGTAGGCTCCAAAAAAAATTACTACCACACTGTGGCCGTGGTATGGTGGGCATGGCCAGGGGGGAAACCTGTGTTGCACCTGAATTAGGACTGCTTTGTTTCAAAACTTAGATGAGCAGGGCCAGCCAGAATTTATGCTACTGGTTCTGGAAAACTGGTGCGAACCTGCTGATGCACCTTACTGTGCAACTCTCTTTGTTTTTGTTTTCAGTAGCAGTTATTTTACAAAGATATATGATAAGATTTCTAGTGACATGAAGCTGAATTTCATATGTTATCATGAAGACTCATTTGAAGCAGGAAAAGTAGCTTCTTTAACTAAAACCAAGATATCCAAGAATATTATGCAGAACAAATGCATTGGTGGTAGCTGATCGGCTGACAAACAGGTGTTAACATTTACTCTTACATTCAAAACTATCTTGATAATCTTACTACATTTTTCTCTGTATTTCCTTGATAAGCAGAAAGTATAATTTGCCCTGCATTCACTCTAATGTGTTCCAGTTTCAGCTGGGATGATTAAAACCTTTGAACTCTGCTGCAACTTGTAGTGCCCTCTATTTTGTGCACTTCTTTCAGACTCATACATTTTCTAGTTATCTGCTCTTCATGTATCATGTTTGGGGGGGGGGGAGAAACAAATTTCATTGGCTTCCACACGAAAAACTCTTTATATGTACTGAATTGCTTACTGATTCATTATAGTCAATCATAACAGATTGAGGCACCTTCTGGAAACTTTTAGGAAAATCCTTCAAATTGTTGGGAGATGATCCTTGTTTTAAGAGTACACAAAGATCAAAATTCTGGAGGTGTGTCCATCATAAAAGAAACTGGACATGCTGAAATATCCTCCTGGACATGCTGGAAAATATTCTTTTACACATGCCCCATCATTCCAGCTCTGGGGCATATGGAGGTTACAAGTTGTCACTGGTACTTGTAGCAGTTGGATTCATTTTGTATGTGCTCATAATCATCAGGATTGTGCAAGAAATTCTTCAGCTATATTCCCTCAGTTGAAAGCAAAGACTGGCTGCCTTCCTGATCAGCTTACTGGGCTCCTGCCCCAACAGAAAGAAATGAGAGGCTTTGAGCCACATCTCCTTTTAAGGTAATCCAAGCTTCCCAGCCAGAATAACTTGGCCAGGAGGGAGGGATTCAGATCATAGAAAGCTCATTTGCAGGATATTGAGGAGGAAAAGCTATGGTGAGATAGACAGCTGAGGGAAATATTTATTTAAACAGCAGAGAGGATATCATTCCAACCGGGAAATTGCTGACTTTTCTTAAAATTTGTTGCCATAGTTGACTCCATACTACTAATTTTTTAAATGAAATCATCAGAAATCAATATAGGAGCAAGGCAAACCTAATACTTCCATCAGGCATTAAAGAAGACAAGAACTTCTCTCTCAGCCAATGTGCTTCAGTTTGGGTTGGCAACTCACTGTCAAGCTGGGAAACATTTATTCGGATTCTGGCTGTGGTTTTCTAGGAGTTGCAGTCCAAAGACAAAGTTTTCCCATCTTTGTCTTCTGCGTGGAGGCCAGGTACTGTGAATCATTGTAAATAAATTCCCTCAGGACATATCAATGTTGTTTTCACTTAAGGACACCTTATTTTCATCCTGGTGTCAAATCCACTTTGGTTTTATTTGTATACATGTATTATACCACTTATCATGACTGTATCATTAGACTATGCGCTGGTGGTTCCACTAGTGCTTAAGAAACTGCTGACAGTTTACCACTGCTTCCTGTACTTTACCCACTAGCCCAAAATTAGATCCAAACCATGAGCTAAGCTAATTCAAAAGTTCAGTACTAGGCAGATGGTATAAGGGAGTTTGCCTACCCTGAAGCAAAACAATTGTGTAGAATTTCAATTGAATTGTAATATTATACCTAAGGACATTCTTTTGTTTACACAACTGTTCATTCTACAAGACTGTGTCCTTTTATGTAACTGGCCACACCACTTGAGATGCTTGGAATCATTAAAACTTGCCTTGTTTAAATAGTGCTGTTCTTTTGTTTGTTTTGGAGGACTACTTCATCTTTAACAGTTGCGCACTGTGCCCACTCTTTCCTAGTGTGGCAGTAGAGTGACACTGAAAGCTTTGTCTGCCTATTCTGTTTTATATAACTACAGTATGACATTTCCAAGAGTCATGTGGAGGAAGAAGAGAGGCCACCTTGCATGTCTTGCTCTAAATGTTGAGGTGGGGGTGTGTGGTGTGCCCGTTACAGAGTTTGCATAAAAATTTAGATAGTGTACTGTTTCTGTCAGTCATTGATGAGAATTAGCTGAAGAAGATTGTGGTATGGTACTTGTTTCTCAAGATAAGTGGTAAACAAACAGCAATTCCTAAACTTCTGCAGGGACACAATTGCCACTTCCTGAGCTGCAGCATTACTTCTTTGTTTGTCTTTTTAAAATCAGTCAGTCAATCAATTTAATACATTGTCTTTCTCCCAAACTGAACCCAAGGCAGCTTATAATACAGTTGTGCAGTAGAAAATTAAAATATAATACATTTACAAACACTAAAACAGAGTTAAATTGGTTGCATTGATGGATGATCTCTGGTGGGAGCGGGACGGGGGTTATCCATCCGTCCTTGCTCTTCTTGACCTTTCAGCGGCTTTCGATACCGTCAACCACGGTATCCTTCTGGAACGGCTCAAAGGACTGGGGATCCAGGGCACTGTGTTGTCCTGGTTTTCCTCTTTTCTGGAGGGCCGTACCCATTCGGTGTGGTTGGAGAGTGAGAGGTCCAGCCCTAGGCTTCTCAAGCATGGGGTGCCTCAGGGTTCGGTGCTCTCTCCTCTCCTATTTAACATCTACATGAAGCCACTGGGTGAGATCATTTGTTCCCATGGGGTGCGGTACCATCAGTACGCAGATGACACTCAGTTGTACATCTTGGCCCATGGGGACCCCAGTGATGCCATTGAAATCCTATCTGGATGCCTGGAGGCCGTTGGGGTCTGGATGGGGGCAAATGGGCTTTGGCTGAATCCCAGCAAGACAGAGTGGCTATGGATGAGGGGGCCCATGTTTTCCAGGGAGCTACCATATTTGGTACTGGATAGGGCTGTTTTGCCCCAGACAGACCCGGTGCGCAATCTGGGGGTCCTTCTGGACTCGCGGCTGCTGCTTAGAAGAACAGGTAGCGGCTGTGGCCAGGAGGGCTTTTGCCCAACTTTGGGTGATTCGCCAGTTGCGCATGCTCCTGGATCGGGACTCCTTGCTTATGGTCACTCATGCTCTGGTCACTTCCTGACTAGATTACTGTAATGTGCTCTACATGGGGTTGCCCTTGATGACCATTCGGAGGTTGCAGCTGGTCCAGAATGCGGCAGCCCGGGTGGTGATGGGGTGCGGACGATATTCCCGTGCCTCACCGCTACTTCAGGAGCTGCACTGGTTACCAGTTTATCTCCGGGTGCAATTCAAGGTGCTGGTTTTGACCTTTAAAGCCCTATATGGCAGTGGGCCAGGATACCTTAGAGACCGTATCTTCCCAAGAGTGTCTGCCCGTCCAACCAGAGTGGACCAGAGGGGCTCTCTGATGGTGCCATCAACTAGGGGTGCACATCTATCCAGCACCCATAGGAGAGCCTTCTCCGTGTCCTCACCAACCCTCTGGAACCTCCTGCCAACAGAACTAAGACTTGAAAGAGAATTGCTGCCCTTCAGGAAAGGATTGAAGACCTGGCTGGCAGGGCAGGTGTGGGGCCCGAATGGGAACACGGTCCCTGCCTGCTGTCTTATGTAAACAATTAAGAACTCTCTCTTCTTTTTAAAGTGGGTGGTATATTGGTCTTTTAAAGTGTTTTTATCTGTTTTAGAACTTGTTGTAATGCCGCCCTGAGTCGGCGGCATTTATAAATATGACTAATAAATAAATAAATAAATAAATAAATAAAATTCAATATGAGTTGAATTCTGAACTGCTGTCAGGCTCTAAGCACCACAGCATATGTCAGTAAAGCTTGTATATTGGTAAAATGCACAATCGCCTGTTGTTTCCCCAGGCCTTAAGAAGTGTTTAAAATGCCAGTTTATCAATTAATGCATAAGCTGAAAATGCATTCTTCCTCCCCCTATTGCAATTTGCCCTCTATGTAACCATGGTGTCCTTGCTTCTTTCTTTCACAGGATGCCAAACTGGGGTGGAGGAAAGAAGTGTGGTGTGTGCCAGAAAGCAGTGTACTTTGCTGAGGAGGTGCAATGTGAAGGCAACAGTTTCCACAAATCATGCTTTTTGTGCAGTAAGTATAGCAGCATAAAGGGCTGGATTGGCTTTCTTTTATCCACAAAATGAGATGGTTAGATGGCATTGTTGACGCAATGGGTGTACAGCTGAGCAGACTGAGGAGGATGTGGGTGCTTGGCATGCAGTGGTCCATGGGGTTGCAAACGATTGGACTTGACTATGTGACTGAACAACAAAAAACACTTTCCATATTATTTCTCTCTTCTTCCCAGCTTGGTGAATTAGTCTGAAGATTTCTTTTGCTGTTATTGGGGAACAAGGTAGAGTTTGGATTTGTTGTCAAAGAGCAACTTACTCCTGGTTTCTTACAAAGTTTTTAGTAAGAAATACCACTGTCTGTGGTATTGGGAGAGGAAAGGGACACTTTATCTTGTCACTCAGGGATTGGGTCTCTCCTTTCCCCCACCTCAAACATGGATAAGAGGGGAATAAAAGAAGGGAAGCAGATGAAAGCTGTTCAGAGATTTTTTTATTGAACATAATCTCATGAAAGATTTGGAAATTACTGGTGGTTTTACAACTTTTTTGGAAAATAGGCATCTATCCAAAGTATTAATTAACTAAATGAGAAGGACTACATACACTAAAAGTGTAGATAAAATGAATTATCCTGGAAGTTGGTGTCCATACTGATTAATCTAATTTGAGTCATGTGTACGTAAACAGTTCCTTACTATGCACTGAGTTTCAGTATTGTTCCAGAGAGGTAACTATGTTAGTCTGCGGCAGTAAAACAACTGAGAAATGTTTGTTATCTCAAAACCAATATGTGTTATAGCAAAGTAAAAAACATTCATATACTTGACCCTGAGTTTCAAATGTATACATATGTAACATTGTGGGAGACAGGAGAGCTGGATGTGTAAAGTCGGGGGGAAAAGAAGTATGAAAGTTACAGTTCATAAAAATTACATAGAAGATTAATGATGACCAAATATAGCAGTGTTGATGCAAAAGCAAAGATCACACACACACACACACACACACACACACAGAGAGAGAGAGTAACCAGACCCCCAAATTGTCTCCCTTTCTTTTCCCTGCCTGCAACTTAGAGTAACACATTCCATGTGTCTGAGGAACTGAACTGTACTCTATGAAAACTGATGCCACAATAAATATGCTCACTTGGCTATTATATTTGTATTTAGTGGGGTTTATGCTAGTCATCAGGCTCCTTGTAAACTTTATGTGCTTTTTAAATATGTGTAGCCAAAGGGGCACTCTTATTTTAAATTTGTGCTTTCAAACAGCAATAGTTTGCATCCATTATAACCTCAGGTATAAAGTCCTGCAATAGCCAAGGAAATGGTCTATCCTGTGTTCCCATCTACTGAGTAAAGCAGGGAAGCTGTGTTTTTTAAAAGTCTTTCTACTCTGTCATCTCTGTCCAGAAGAGTTGCAGGAGAAGCTGTAGCATAACAGCTAAGGATGCAGTCCTCCCATAGCATGGGATATATTGTAAAATCATAGAATAAATGAGTTGGAAGGAGCCTATGAAGCCATCAAGACCGACCCCCTGCTCAATGGAGAAATTATCATAGTAACTTTACCTCTAGATAAATATCCTTAGGATCATGGTTCCAAAAAAAATAAGTTATAAGTTGGGAAGTTCCAGGTTCCAATCTTGCCTCTACCATGATCTGATTAGGTGGCTTTCAACAACCTACTATCTTGTAGCCTCAATCCCTCTATCTGTAAATTAAGGTATAATAATACTAACTTCAAAGCACTGCAGCAAGATAATGGCTGAGATCCTGTTCACAGCATTATAGTGCATTTCCCAAACTATGTTTCATGGAACACTGGTGGACTTCAATTGTGGCAAGTTTTGCAAAAATAAACAATTTCTTATTTTTTCCTTCTGAAGGTCCTGAGGTTTCCAATGAATCCCTTTCATTGTGGAGAAACTATTAGGGGCTGCAGGAAGGGGGAGATCCTTTAATTACCGAGAAGCCAGTAAAGTCATCCCAGCAGTGGCTATTTTCAGAGATCCAGACTATACTTCCTGCAGTCCAGAGACCCCAACAGCTTCTCCACAATGAAAGGGATTCCATCGAGACCTCAGGAACTTATAAGAGTGGGAAATCAGAAGTTTCTTTCTTTCTGACAGCTGGGGCTATCAAATGGATTCAGTCTTATGCAGCATAACTCCACAAACAGGATGTCAGCCAATGCATGCAAAATGCATTAAATCAAATTAGGTATGATTGTTATTCCACACTACTCTCCCTTTGTGCTGACATCCAAGCATCTCATGAGAAACTG
Organism: Bradypodion pumilum; assembly: GCA_035047305.1. Lineage (NCBI taxonomy): Eukaryota > Metazoa > Chordata > Lepidosauria > Squamata > Chamaeleonidae > Bradypodion > Bradypodion pumilum. Next base: position 53,894,529 of record JAWDJD010000004.1, read on the forward strand.
TGGTAGAGTAAGAAGTCTAAAGCAGGAGTGAGTCTTGAGGCGTTCTTTTGACTGCAGTTCTTAGAACTGTCAGCTAGTATGGCCAATGGCCATATATTTTAGGAACTGTAGTCCAAGATCATCTGGTGACAGACATTTGGGACTGACTGCTTTCAAGTGTATGGAGGCATATCTAGGATCTATCTATCCTACTGTAGATAGATCAGCATATAAAACAAGAGCATATTTGATTTATGCCATGGTGCTTAAACTGCTGTTCTGCAGCCAGAATGTTGTAAGTTCAATCCTGACAGGAATCAAGGCTGACTGCTTTGCATTTTTCTGAGGTCAGTAAAATGAGTATCCAGCATGTTGGGGGCAAAATGCTAATTCACTTGTGAACTGCCCAGATAGTGCACTAAGTGGTATGGAGCAGCATATACTGTATTTGCCAGCATATAAAATGCTTCAGAATATAAAATACTGTATAAAATACTGGCGTAGAAACCGACAAACCATGTCAGGAAGTTTGCCAAGACAACTCTATGGACAAAGAACAAAAGGCAAAGGGGCAAAATAGATGAAAAAGGATGCTTAATCCACCAGGTAGGAAAAGGGGGCAGATAGGACAGTGGGAGGAGAAATACGGTGTTGTAAGGAACAATACTGTATAGGGACATGGAATGTGAGATCTATGAATCAAGGAATGCTGGAAGTGGTAAAAAATGAAGTGGAAAGAGTAAGCATTTACATCTTGGGAATCAGTGAGCTAAAATGGGCAGGGATGGGCAAATTCAGCTCAGGAAACCATCATATCTACTACAGTGGACAAGAAAACCTCAGAAGAAATGGAGTAGCCATAATTGTCAATAAAAGAATAAGAAAAGCAGTGATGGGACATAATCTTTAAAATGACAGAATGATTTCAGTCAGAATCCAAGGCAAACCTTTCAATATCACTGTAATCCAAATATACGCACCAACCACTGGTGCAGATGAAGCCACAGTTGACTAGTTCTATGAGGACCTACAACCTCATAGAACAGACACCAAGAAATCATGCCCGCATTATCATAGGAGATTGGAATGCCAAAGTAGGAAATCAAAAAGTAAATGGAATAACAGGCAAGTTTGGTCTTGGAACACAGAATGAAGCAGGTCAAAGGCAAATAGAGTTCTGTCAAGAGAACGCACTGGTCATAGCAAACACCCTCTTCCAAAAATACAAGAGGAGACTTTACACATGGACATCACCAGATGGCCAACATCAAAACCAGATTGATTACATACTCTGAAGCCAAAGATGGAGAACCCCCATACAGTCAGCAAAAACGAGACCCAGATCAGACTGTGGCACAGATCATAATGTACTGATTGCAAAATTCAGGCTTAGACTAAAGAAAATAGGGGAAACAATTAGGCCAAACAGATATTACCTAGACAACACCCCTGAAGAATACACAGTGGAGGTGTGGAATAGATTTAATGGATTAGACTTAATAGACAGAGTGCTGGAAGAACTATGTACAGAGGCGTGGGACATCATACAGGAGACAGCAAGGAAAACCATACCAAAAGAAAAGAAGCATAAGAAAACAAAGTGGTTGTCTGATGAGGCTCTTAAAATAGCAGAGGAAAGAAGGAACGCAAAAGGCAAAGTAGAAAGGGGAAAAAAATCAATCAACTGAATGCAGAATTTCAAAGAAAAGCAAAGGGAGATAAGGAAACCTACCTAAATGAATAGTGCAAAGAAATAGAGGAAAACAACATAAATGGTAGGACTAGAGAGCTTTTCAAGAAAATTGGGGAAATCAAAGGGACGTTTAAAGCAAAAAAATGACCATGGTCATTTTTGTCAAAAATGACAAAAAACGGCAAGGAGTTAGCTGATGCAGAAGAGATTAAGAAAAGATGGAAAGAGTACACAGAGGAACTCTACAAAAAGGACCTCAACACCCCTGATAATTACAATGATGAGAACATTGAACTTGAGTCAGACATCCTAGAGAGTGAAGTCAGAAAGGCCCTAAAAAGCACTGCAAACAACAAAGGAAGTGGAGATGATGGTATCCAAGCTGAATTTTTCAAAGCCCTAAAAGATGATTGAATCAAATTATTGCATTCTATATGCCAACAGATTTGGAAAACACAATTGTCACAGGATTGGAAAAGATCAGTATACATTCCAATCCCAAAAAAGGATAATGCCAAAGAATGTTCAAATTATTGAACAATTGCACTCATCCTACATGTTAGCAAGGTTATGCTCAAGATAATACAGGATAGACTGCAGCAGCACATGAAGAGAGAACTACCAAAAGTGCAGGCTGGGTTCCAAAGAGGCAGCGGAACTAGAGACCACATTGCCAACATACGTTGCATCATGGAGAAACCAAAGGAATATCAGAAACAAGTCTACTTCTGTTTCATTGACTACACCAAGGCCTCTGACTATGTGGACCACAACAAAATGTGACAAGTAATTAAAGAGATGGGATTACCAGAACACCTTATATGCCTCATGAGAAATCTACATGAGTCAAGAAGCAACAGTTAGGACAGAATACAGAGTGACGGAGAGGTTTGGAATAGGAAAAGGAGTAAGACAAGGCTGCATTCTGTCTCCCTGTTTATTCAACTTATACACAGAGCATATAATGTGCAATGCAGGATTGGACGAATCACAAATTGGGATCAAAATTGCTGGGAGAAACATCAACAATTTGAGATATGCAGATGATACCACCCTAATGGCAGAAAGTGAGGAAGACCTAAAGAAAATCCTGCTTAGGTTGAAAGAGGAGAGTGCAAAAGCTGGTTTGAGACTCAAGATCAAGAAAACAAAGATAATGGCTACAGGCCCTATTAGCCCCTGGAAAATAGATGGGGAAGAAGTAGAAGTAGACTTTACTTTCTTAGGATCCAAGATCACTGCAGATGGTGACTGCAGCCATGAAATAAAAAGGCGATTGATTCTTGGGAGGCAAGCTATGATAAACCTTGGGAACATAGTGAAAAGTAGAGACATCACATTGCAAACAAAAATTCGCATAGTCAAAGGAATGTTATTCCCAGTGGTAATGTATGGTTGTGAGAGCTGGACCATTAGTAAAGCTGAGTGCAGAAGAATAGATGCCTTTGAGATGTGGTTTTGGAGGCGAGTTTTGAGAGTCCCCTGGACAGCGAGGAGAACAAATAAATCAATCTTAGAGGAAATCAAGCACTGACTGCTCATTAGAAGGTCAAATAGTAAAGATGAAGCTAAAGTACTTTGGACATCAAATAAGAAGAAAGGATTCACTTGAGAAAGCCTTGATGCTGGGAAAGGTGGAGGGCAAAAGAAGAAGGGGTGCCAAAAATGAGATGGCTACATGGTGTTGTAGATGCAATGGGCACAGAGCTGGGTGGGTTGAGGAGGATGGTGGAGGACAGCGGTGCCTGGTGGACAATGGTCCATAGGGACGCAAAGGGTCGGAATCGACTGTGTGACTCAACAGCAACAACAAGACACACCCCATTATTACCAAAATAGCCCACTATAGGCCACTATATACTGTACAGTACAAGGCACAGCCCACTTTTCCAGTGTATTTTAAGGGGGAGTAAGTGGGTCTTATACGCCAGCAAATACGGTAAGTGTAATTGCTATTTCTTTCGATCTTTTTTCTAGTGATCGAATACTAGAATGAAGTGCATGTTTTGTATTGCTTTTGTCAGAAATGACTAAGAACAAGACTTTGGAGGAGGTGGAAGGGTGGAAGTCATCATCTATGACAGAGGGGTAGGAGTATGTGGCTTCTGGACTCTGGCCAGTTGTCCACAACTGGCCTAGATTATTCTCTGTCGTTGTGTAGCATGCAATGGAAACCTATGCACAAGTCAGGTGGGCAAAGGGCAACCTTCCAAAAGTATTTGTACTGCAGTTCTTACCCATTCTATTCTTCATGACCAATGGAGAAAATACTGGGCTTATATACTGGGCATACTGATAATATAATCACTAATCTTGCCTTTTCAGGGGGAAAACTACTTGGATTTATTTTACCTAAAATAATATTAACTAGGGTTTTTTGTGTGTCTAAATTGTCAGTTACAACTTGCTTTTGGTTTGGTAAAAGGAGCAGGAGGAGGATGTTAAATAATAGGTTAAGAGATGAGTGGTTTTCTCAGAAATCAAAAAGGAGACATGGTGCCAAATCTACTGATCACTTCTGGATAGCATTTTTCTTTGGGACCAATACTGCAGCCATTCATGCATGGCTGCCCAAATGTTTTTATACTACATCTCCCATCATGCCTTGGCACTGGGATATGCTGATGAGAGTTGTTGTCCATAGTTCCCATTCTTCTTTTAATAGTTATCTGAGATTGTTTCACATTGGCAGTTGTTCTTAAACTCTCTAGGTATTATGAATCCCATTGAGTTGTAAAAAATGTCAAGAATACTGCCTATTGACACTACATATGGTGAGCATAGCTTCTTCAGTTAGTTGTTGATTAGCTTTTTGTTTTAATGCTCTTTAAGATTTAAAAAAAACTTTTTGTATTTCTACATTGCTTCATACTGCACTTAATACTGAAGTTGCTAATGCCTTAGTTGCCTTCATGGGATAGTTCTGCTGATCTTCCGTATCTTCTAGTTTTCCTTTTACTGCACACATATGCAAAGATATCTTTTGGTCTGAATAAGCTGAAACTAAAACTAGGGAGAGAAAATAAAAGGCTGATGGTTTCTGATGACCTGCAAAATTTCTCAAAATGATGAAGAAACTGCCCTCCTTATTGCTGGACCCAGGCCCGAACAACAGCTGTTTTCTAACTTCACACTCTTGTTTGACACAGCAGACACAGACTTCTAAAGCAAAGCTATGTTGGCTTCTTTGTGAACTCCAATCTTTTTAATCTGTACTAATATCTGAGGCCTGTGACCACATCAATCCACCCAGATATAAAGAACAAATGAGATATGAACAGAGCAACCAGTCTATTGCTCATGCTCCTTTTTTATAATGTAGGAAGAGGGGAATTGATTCTTATGACTAAATGAATCTTGGAAGAAGGAAAACTACCTGAACAATCAAGATGGTGTGGCAAGTGGGGCATACTGCAGACATGATGGTGAACCTTGGCACTCCAGGTGTTCTTGGACTTCAATTACCAGAAGCCCAAGTCAGCACTCCTGCTGATCAGAGCTTCTGGGAATTGAAGTTCAAGAACAGCTGGAGTGCCAAGGTTCACCATCACTGATATAGATGTTTATGTATTTTCCTATGGTATGGAAATGTTTATTGTCCCTAAATACTGGGATATACATTTTCATGTATTGTATCCCTGCAAGTGAGTAGGGATCTTGCTTCTGAGCAAGATTTCAAGAGTTTTGTGTATTTTTCTCATTTTTATACTTTTCAGAAAATTTGCAGAAGTAATTTTCCTCAAAAATTAATGCTACCCCCTCTCTTTTTATTTTGCTTTTATGCAATATACAAAGATATATATTATGAATGTATTTTTACTTATGTTGCTGGTAATATAAAAAAGGGATGGACATTTGGAGGATTTAAAGATTTATTGAGAACAAGAACATCTTCAACTATTTACTGTATCAGCATCTCCAGATAATGTTTCCAAGTATAGGGAACTAGGAGCCTCAAACATCACACCATATATAAATCAGAGCACCAAAGATTACATTGGAGTGCTGGCAATTAACAAACTATGAGCTGTTTTATCAACCCATGGTACAATTTCTGACACAAGGAGAAATAGAATAAAAGGGTTTATGAGTCCTTTTAAAACCACTACCATAAAACATCACAAAGTAGGATAGGCCCAGTGAAATAAACAATAGGCTTCTGCAAATCAACATTAAAAAGCATGTACAGTGGTACCTCATACAACAATTTTAATCCATTCCACGGGGCTCGTTGTACGAAACAATTGCCATACGATGCATGCATCGTATAGCGATTTCCCCTACGGGAATTTTTTTTTTTTTTGCTAAGTGGTTTTTCCCATTGAAATATTGTTGTACAATTTTTTCCATAGGGAAATTGTTATGTGGGATACCATTCCCCCCAAAAAACCTAATTGTTATGCAATTTTATTGCTATATGGTGCGATTGTTGTATGAGGTTCCACTGTACACCCAAAGCATACAAGCCAGTCACAATTTTTTTACTAGTACTCTGCCAGGAGACTTGAACAAAACAGAAAAATCTTCAACAAAACATATAAAATGGAACAGGATATAGTTAGTTGATTCTGAAAAATCTGTAATTTCTCTGTGTGAGAGTCAGTTTTTGACTTCTGTGTGGAAGATAAATTGTCCACATAAATCAGTTTCCCAGGAAAAGCATGAACAATGGGCCATATTTTCCCTGAACGAGAGTAAAGGGAACATAGTAGTAATTAGTGGGTTCCTGTTTCACTACTTATGACAAAAGAGCAACAGGAGGCCAGGAAGTGGAACTGTAAAAAAAGAAATAAGCATGGGTTATATTAGAACAAAACACCAGATTTACTCTGAAATGTGTGGAAATTTCAAACAGCTGTTTGTGGGAAACCCCTTCCTCAACCTTGAACAAAATATCTAGACTTTTGGAGGGGCTCATTCCTGTAGAATTTCCACTTCAAAACATGAGAGATGAAGGAATTTATCAATGGTCTCTAATGTCTCTCTCAAAACAGCTTCATAAGATTGCTATTTTGGCTCAGCAGTCCAATTAAGACATACTCATTGAAATGAGGATGCCTAAATAGTACTGGTTTACAGGACATGGGTTCTGGGAAAGCCAAGAGTTCCAGTCCAGTTAGAGGAGTATGAACATATTTTGCTGGAAAATTGTTTTGTAATACTCCCTTTCATGGCTATATATCTGATTCCTCCTCATCCTCCTTTCCCTCATGTTATTTCTCTCTACCAAGGTCTGAGTAGTCAAGGGAGAAAAACACCATATTTGGTAATAAGGATGGATGAATTCAGTCTTGGAGTCCCATATTTAGTAGCAAGGTATAGAGGCTGCAGCTTCTGTCGCTACTGTGGCATTCCTAGGGCAGGACTTTGTTATGCTTCTGCATTCTTTGAGAGTAAGACAATGTATTTTGAAAAAAGAAGGAAGCTCTCTCGCCTCCTGAGATTTGTAGAGTCTAACTGATGTTGGCAGTTACATTGAGGTATCTCTCTTTCAAGAACACCATTGGACACAAGAAGAGTCTAATTGTTTTGCAACTAGAAGCAGCTTAACATTAAGTCATTCTTCTTGGCTGTTTAAGTAATTAGTCTCGGTTTTGGTCTTTCCCACCCCAGATATATTCTTTCTGTCCTCCTCAACCTCTGTAGTTTTTTGATTCCAGAATCTAAAGTGAGAGTTGAAAGCAGGAGGAATGATATTCAAATTAGAATGTGTATTTGGAAGCTCTTAGAAAATCATTTGGGTGTTTCAGGGTTGTTGTTTTTGCTAGAATAGCCAGAATAGCTGCAGTGCCCCCCAAAATCTAACTGGATTTGCAGTTAAAAAAAAAACACGCCACACAGCTTGCCAATAGTAAGTTTTTCTTAGCTCTGGTATTAGGAAGGAAAGTGTTCTTATGCACAGCAATATATTGAATAAGCCACTTATTAGGATTCAATCTAGCAAAAGTATTCATTTTAATTATGAGTTAATTGGGTATCTTCTTCCTCTTCATAATTAAGCCTACTACTTTTATGTGAAACCTTCACCTACCTAAAAAGCCCATATGTGATTGAAATAATTTTCACTATTTTTTGAACTCCCTCTCTTGTTATGTCTTTTATGGAAGGTTCATGGAGGTTCAAAGCATAATAGGTTTTGTAACCTGGCCAAATCATTAAAAACTTTACTTCTTTATCTGGTTCCCAGATTATTAATGATCACTGTGTTCAAAATGAACTTTCATGTATAGATTTTTATTTGCAATTTGTTTCATGCTGATTTTCCATCCTTGCCAAAAGATTTCACTCATAAGTACTATACATTGTTTACTGATCAGAATCCTATTGCTGATTTATGTGTCTGTAAGGGAGATGGCTGTGCATAGAGTCTGGCCAGGTTATCCCGCCATGGTAATAGAGTAGACCATACTGCCAGCGACACAACGCTGAGTGTCAGGCAGTGGTTAACTAACCTGACAACCCTAAGGACTAACTGCCTTGGGTGGCGAAATCAACAAGGAAGTGTGATGGTCCCCAAGTGGATTAAATCCCACTTGAATCCATCTTGATGAAGGGCAGCAGCTTCATCAATGCTGGCCTTGGGCTGTGGATGACTTTGCATGCCAAAAGGGCTCAGGACCAGAAAGTGACTCACAGAACTGGATCAGTGGTACGCGTGCCATGCTGTGATGCAGAAGGCAGATGAAAGGCCACTGCATTATATTCTTGGGACAGTCATCATGGCTGATTATCAAGATTTGGATACGGATACGGCAGAAGAAGAAAAAAAGGGAGATAGCATATGCCTTGACAGCAGATTTTATTTATTTATTTATTTATTTATTCAATTTATATCCCGCCCACTCAACACAAGGCCGACTCTGGGCGGCTAACAACATAAAAAGTAACCCCAGGGCAACCCAAGGAGTTTACAGACAATATTCACAAATACAACAATAATCCTAAAAACAGTTAAAACAGTAAAAAAAAAAGTTAAGACTACCCACCCCCTAAAAAGCAAGGGCTGCAGGATCGAAAAGGCACCATGGGGAAGAGTTCCTCTACACCAACCACCCCATGGTGGTTACCCTTCCACCCGCACCCCACACTTGACCTGCCAGCCAGGTTTTAAGATCCCTTCTGAAAGGCAGCAACTCCGTCCGAAGACGTAATTCTGTTGGCAGGAGGTTCCAGAGGGCCGGTGGAGACACGGAGAAGGCTCTCCTCCTTGTGCCAGAGAGGCGAGCCCCTCTGGCTGATGGAACAATTAGAGAGCCCCTCCGGTCCGCTCTGGTTGGACGGACAGACGTCCTCAGGGCGATGCGGTCTCTTAGGTAACCTGGCCCACTACCATATAGGGCTTTAAAGGTCAAAACCAGCACCTTGAATTGCACCCGGAGACATACTGGCAACCAGTGCAGCTCCCGGAGCAGTGGCGAAGCATGAGCATAACGGCCACACCCCATCACCACCCGGGCAGCCGCATTTTGGACCAGCTGTAGCCTCCGAATGGTCGTCAAGGGCAGCCCCATGTAGAGCGCATTGCAATAGTCTAGTCTGGAGGTAACCAGACCATGGGTGACCATGAGCAAGGAGTCCCGGTCCAGGAGTGGGCGCAACTGGCGAATCACCCGAAGTTGGGCGAAAGCCCTCCTGGTCACAGCCGCCACCTGTTCTTCTAGCAGTAGCCGTGAATCCAGGAGGACCCCCAAGTTGTGCACCGGGTCTGCTCATTAATGCACTCAGGAATACAATGAGCACTTCATTAATAAGTGGCAATTTGCTGTCAAGATTTTTGTGATTTCTTTTTCACAAATGTGAATCTGCAGTAATATTCTGGCTGTCATATAAGTGAGGGTGGAAACAGCAGATGAGACTGAGCCACAACATCAGCCTTAGCAAGCTGAGCCAGTGGTAAGGGATTGTAAAAAATGAAGCCCAACAGCCAAAGGGCCACATATTCTTCATTCCTGGTCTAAATGATAGTATAGTACATCTGAGGAAAGATGGGAGAAAGTGGGCCCAGTCATTAACTGAACATGATACAAGGGATCTTTTAAACTTCTCATTAGCCCTATATTGTGCCTTTTTGAAGATTGAGATAGTGTGCTCTTCCTGTGTAATTTTTTTGTCGGTCTCCCTAATTCCCAAACCTTTAGCCCTGTGAAGAAAAATATTAGGAAAATAATTTTGGAGAAAAAAATTTGACCTGCTTCTTCCAAAGCAGCCATGCAAAGCTTCCTTTTTAAACTGCACACGCACACGGACGCATGCACATCTCTCCCCGCCCCCTGGATAATAGATCTTGCATGCCAGAGGCAGGTGAGCTGGTTGTCCTCCTTGTATGTTAGACTATAAACATGAATTTAGGATTAGGAATGTTATGGGAGTTGTAGTCCAGCTTCTAGACCAATGGTTTCCAAATTGGGGCCCATGCCCCACAGGGGGATTTCAATTCCCAGAAGCCTTAGTCAGTACAATGGCTGATCAGTGCTTTGGGTAATTGACTGACGCTTTTGGGAATTGAAGTCCAAAAACCAAAGGTTGGGAAACACTGATCCTAGATAGTAGGAACAAAATTGTCCATCCATGACCCACACGGAATCTAGCTGGATTAAGCCTATCTAGAAATGTTTGCAGGTTGCCTGTTTAGAAATTTATAAATTGCTTTTAATTGGTATTTCTTCAATTTCTACAGTGGTTTGTAAGAAAAATTTGGACAGCACTACAGTGGCTGTGCATGGAGAGGAGATCTACTGCAAGTCATGTTACGGGAAGAAGTATGGACCCAAAGGCTATGGATTTGGACAAGGAGCTGGGACTTTGAGTATGGACAAAGGGGAAGCACTGGGGATCAAACATGAAGAGTGAGTTGTTATTCCTTCTGTAACTTGGGGTCAAACTAAACACGAGTGGGAAACAGTATTCTTTATTATCAATCCCCACCGAACAGGATTTCCCCAGAGGTACAATTTCAGTGGGTATACCTCCAGCAACAATTAGATTTAATTAAGTCTCTGTTTACCTTCCCATGACCAGTCACAAAACAGAGCAGATTATTTGCAAAAATTAGAGTCAGGATAATCGCACACTATGACAAACAGATCCCCCCCCCCCACACACACACACATTTCTAAAAATCATATATGAAAATAAAAGTGTCTAGTTTGAAACACGGTCTAGTTTGAAACAAGCAAAAGCATTCTGTCTGTTATACACAATGAGTTCAATTGAACCTTTGTCCTAAGAAAGTATTTTCTAATCCAAAAATAATTATGTCTCAGTACTACTTTTAACTAAAATCTAATAATACTGTCCCATTTGTGATAATTGTCCTTTGATGGGTTACTAGTAAGATGGAAATTTGATGTAGTCATATTGCAGATATTGCAAAACTCTACCAACCTCAGTCAAAGATGAATATTTATTTAAGTACTCTAGACTAGAAATGCAGAAAAACAAAACATAAATGTGATCTTAGATAAAATCCATCGTAAAATGTAATAGACTGAAAATTCCTGCCTGGTTTGAAATTAACTTCAGTCTCAAAACCAGCTTGCCTATAGCCCTACATAGATGTGGCTTTTGCAGATTTACAGATATTAAAATATAGACCTTCTATATTTATTTGTTGATTTGATTTGCCCCAGTTAGCATAAGACAGTACCCCAGACAGTTTACAACAGGAGTTCACAACTTATGACCCATGGGCCGGACTTGGCCCCTGATGCCATTTTATCCAGCCAACTGTGATGACCCTGGAAGCAGTCATGTTTATGAGAGCCATAAACACGCCCGCGCATGCACAAATGCACTCGCTGTGATTTATGGCAGCGTTTATGATGGGAGAAACCGTGTGCCTGGCCCTCTCAGCTGTCTGAGGGGGAGTGGAATGAAAACCTTAAGAACCTCTGGCTTACAACATCAAAAGACAATATAGCAAGAACTCTAAGATAAACAATCAACATATGACCAATATTAAATGATGTACAAAGCAATTTAAAACTAATAGACAAAACAATACAATACATATAGCTGTGAAGTGGAAAAGAGACTGAAATCTTCTTAAGAGTAATAGGGATGAGAGATGAGTTCACTCTTCCAGTCTTTTGTTTCCTCTGTAAAATTTGTTTGTTTTGCAGCATAAAAGCATGGAGAGTTAATCCTGTAATTCTGAAAGACGTTTAAGCTCCACTCTCTGCACACCATTCCCCTTGGCTTACTTGCAGCAATAATGCCTAGTCATTAACCTGATGATGCTTTTTACAAGAAGTTGCCTGTTTGCAGGGCTCAGGTTCTACAGGATTCATGAACTGAGTGCATATGGATGCTACACCCAAGTCGGGTCTCTGGGATGCAAACAAAGGTCTTAAACCATGATGTTTAGGATTACTACTACTGTACTTCCATGTCTAGGCCAGATGTAAAACTGCCAAAATGAAACCACCTTTCGGTGTGTTCATTGTGCACTTCTTTTTGCCCGACCTAATGTGAGAAAGATTAGCTGGCACAAGGTAGCTGTTGCCCAGGGTACATCCAATTGTGGTTCAAAAATACCGCTATCTTTGAGGAGGCTCTTTCTGTGTATTCCAGAATTACTACTTAAATATCTTAGATGGATAGTGCTTTGTGCTTAGTTTGTGTTCCACAGCCAAAAATAAAATACAGTATAGCAGCAGGAGCTGTTACTGTTTGGAGTACAATTCCTAGCCTTCATTCTGAGGAATGTAGCTCAAAACAGTACATTTTGCAAGCTTTGCACTGTTCTGTAGCTTTGATGAGATGACACTTTTCATCCCTGCACAGCCCAGTCACACCTTGAATTGGCCATCCCAATTAGTTTTCACTCCCAGACACACATACTGTATATCGGCTGACACAGAGTGACTGTTTTCCTGTCTGAACTCTACAGGCCTCAGCCTCATCAGCCCACCAACAATCCCAATCCATCCAGAATGGCACAAAAGGTGGGAGGTGCTGATGGGTGTCCCCGGTGCGGTCAAGCTGTCTATGCTGCTGAGAAGGTGGTTGGAGCAGGGAAGGTAAGATCCTGTTAGCAGAAAGCCAGAGCTGGAGCATTGGCTGACTTTTGCTCCTACATTAACTTGGAAACAAACCAGAAGCAGCAAATGTGACAGAAACTACAGATATATAGATATTATTATTATTATTATTATTATTATTATTATTATTATTATTATTATTATTATTATTATTATTATTATTATTATTATTATTATTATTATTATTATTATTATTATTATTATTATTATTATTATTATTATTATTATTATTATTATATACCGCTTTACTTATCCAAGGATAACTCAAAGCGGTTTCCAACATAATATCATACACTAACAAGGCATAAAAAATACAATAAAAATAGGTCCAATAGAACATATTAAATACAATATCATCAATGCAAAATACAAAAACGATACAAAAACGTAAATACAGTAAGAAATATACAATATAATTACAATGTCAAAAAGAAAAATACACTAATCAAAAAAAGAGAAGGTCGGAGGCCAAGGCTCAACGACCAAAATCAGCCTTAAAAATACAGCTGGGGCTGCAGCCCAAATCCCTGCCACCACTAACTTCCCCGTGGCATTTGTGCTCCTGGTGGTATTGGGGCGGGGGTGGGGGCAGGGGTGTGGCAGCTCATTATTCAGGGCTACCACAGCTGGGGCCGCAGCACGAGTCTCCTGCCACCACTCACCTCTCCGCGACTATATTTCACACACACACACACACACACCATATGTATGTTAACTTATTCTCTCTATACACACATACAGTATATAACATAAGCAATTGTATTATTTTATTGCAGTGTAAACTGCTGGTTTACACTGCAATGTACCTTTTGCTGCACAACTGATAAATGCTACAAAAAGCAGGGCTAAGCAATTACAGTTGAATATCTGTTAATCTGCAATTTTTCTCTAATTATAATAATAATTGTGTGATGTCAACTCAATTCTGATTTATGTATGGTGACTCTTTCCTGGTTTACTATTCTCTTTTTGGGGGCATCCTGGCATTTTGCAGCTTGCTCATGACTACATTAGACTGACTATTCTGCAAATAATAGTAATTTCATTCAAACTATTTTTTAACTATACATTTTCATTCCATTTGGAGTATTTTGATATATGACAGTACTGAGACTACCTGCTGATCTCATGAGTTCCCATTTATGAACACTACTCTACTAAAACTAAATATTTAACAGAATGTTATGTAGCCCCCCTCTGTTTGTTAGCAGAATTCTTATGACTGGTCTTCTCTATTGTCCTCAGTCATGGCATAAAGCCTGTTTCCGATGTGCAAAGTGTGGTAAAAGCCTAGAGTCCACTACTTTGGCTGACAAGGATGGTGAAATCTACTGCAAAGGTAAGATTCATTATTTTAGAGGTCCCACTTGGGTTGTACATCGAGCCCAGGGGGCAGCAACCTACGGCCAGTGGGCCAGATCTGGTCCACAGCACCAAATCATCGAGCCCCACACCCTCACTCTCACTGCCACTGGAAGTGGCATAAACAGCCATAAACTTATCCACAGCTATCGTAAATTTGTTTATGACAGCTGCGGATATGTTATACAACAGCATTTATGGCAGGGGACCACCAGTCTGGCCCCCTCAAATGTCTGAGGGAGCATGACCCGGCCCCCAACTTTAAAAGTTTGCTGAGCCCTGACTAGCCCATGCATTGCTAAGTTGCTGGTGAGTTGCAGGGCTTGGGAAACCCTCCTGGAATGTCTCAGAGATGTGATTCCCAAAAAGTTACATTCTTGAGGTCTGGCCATTTGCTAGAGGTATGTAAATGCAGCGTTACATCCTTTCCCAAATGGTCTTGGCATGCTAGGATACAAAACATTGTAAAATATGCTGTATTGATGTAACAAACTGTCATTTAGGCGTAATCACCAATCAAGGAAGAATGATTCTTCTGTTTGCCACTTGGCTTGCAACAGGCAGAAAAATCAAATTTTACATTGCCAGACATTTCTGGAGGGTACAATTCATCCTCCACTTTGGGTTATTTGTACTTTTACAAAGCCATATTCTTCCCATCTCTTAAACAAAGCCCTTTAATGCCTAGAACAGGTCCAGGATCAGGCAAAAAAAAGTGTATATAGTGGAAATAGTACCTTGAATGACTTCAAAAGAGTATAGTTTTCATTGGTGGCAAAAAGTACTTTCAGTATATGATGTGATGGGCGAGGGTCTAACCTCCAAAAATTGAGATTGGGGAACAAAAATGATCCCTGAACTTGCACTTTCCTACCCCAACATAAACCACGTTTCAATCTCCTTTTTAACTGGTATACTTAAATAAATAAGCTGAACTTGGAGACTGGAAGGTTGGGGTTCGATACCTGAGTGCTGCACGACGGATCTTGGGGACATGAAAGGAGCCTCATTCGGGCATCCCTGAGTTTCTTTAGTAGAAATCCTTTCAACACAGAGTAATTTCTGACATTTATTTATTTATTTATTTAATTGATTGGTATACTGATGGCCAAATCACAACCATGTTCTGTCTGGCAGTATTTTCTTTTGATGATGATGTCTGTTGCTTTTTTTAAAAAAAATGTCATCACAAAAACTGTGTGGAAAGATGCAAATTTTATTAAACCTTTTTGCCACTATTGGTGTATGGGGTTGGGGTTAGCTAAATTTGTTTCTTTTACTTCTAATTGCTTCAGATTACAGCCTCTTCTTCTGAACTTTGTAAACAAAAACAGCAAATGTTTGAGAGGACGAGGGTAGAGGTGCTGCATATGATCCAACATACAGATGTGTGTAGCTTGAATCTGTAGTAGGAAGCCAGAACTGCCAAACCTTTTAGTGCCCAAACAGAGGGGTGGGGTAAACTCTTTGCTGGGGGAGGGAGGGAGCACTCTCATTGAGCTGCTGGGCAGAGGGGTGGGGTGAACTCTGTACTGGGGCGATGGCATGCCCACAGAGAAAGTTGTGAGTACCACCTCTGGCATGTGTGCTATAGGTTTGCCACCACTGCCGTATAGCTTATTCAGTAAAGTTCAGAGGGAGTTTGAGTTTATTGCCACACCAAGACTCCAGACTGCTTTTCTTTTCTCTTTGAACTACTGTGGTCTAACTGTTCTTTTCCCCCTCATTTCACACAGGCTGTTATGCTAAGAACTTTGGACCAAAGGGGTTTGGCTTTGGGCAGGGAGCCGGAGCGCTGGTCCATTCCCAGTGAAGAGCTGACCTTTGATAGTTCCTTTCCAGCACTGAATGCTTCACTAATACCGAGCTCTTCCAGACTGATCTCATGAACAGCAAGATCATTTCCCCTGCAAATATGTTAATAAAACAAGCAACAGAATCTACTGATTTCCACTGTATCACTGGCTTACCCAAGCCTTACCCTGTAGAGCTCAGATAACACTAAAGGTTTCCACCAATTTGCTCTAATCTGCTATGTTTCATATACACTTACTTAATGGCATCCTTTAATAAACATCCATGCTTTCAACCATTCTTGGAGCTATAGCTTGGAGACAGCACCTCCACCTCAGTATATAAAATACTGCAACGGTTTCCCCTAATGTTACCTTCCCAAATAGTGTATGATATCAGCTATTTCCTGAAAACAACTCATAATGTTGTAATTTCAAGTTATACAGTAGCTAAGCAGCCTTATTAACCGTTTGCAAAATATCAAGAATGATTAACAAACCTAGTGATGAAGAGATGAAAAACAAGGACCTGTTCTGATATAAAAGTTGGAAGGAAAGGGAAAAAGCTTGTGGGCATGTAGTGTATAAAGCACATTCCTATAATTTTTAGAAGAACCATGGACAAACATCAAACATTTTAAAAATTCTACTAGATCAACATAGTCAGTTGTGAGTGAGCACTGATTCAGGCACCATTTTATATATTTTGAGAGGAGCCCAATTACAGAAAAATAAGCTGTCAGAGGTTGATCTGTACAGTATTTGCTTTTTCTGGTGAAGCTGTTCAGTATTTTTATCATTCCTAAAAGTTATACCAATTCAGAGGCAAAAAGATTCTATCTTTCATCTACTCTGTTATGTACTGCAACTTGGACCAGTGAAAGAACAAGGTATACTTCTGCTTCAGTTTGGTGTTAAGAGATCCAAGTGGTTTGGGATTCCCCTTCTGGTTGTAGCTTTTATAAACATCCAAATATGCACCCTAAAATTGAAAGTCTTACTTCCTCCTTTCCCCTCAACACCCAAAGGGGTAAAAGAGGAAGTAAAGAAGGAGACATCCTCCTTTTGTAAAGTGTAGAGAAAAAAAATCTTCATTTCAAAGTATAAACTCTCAATTGGCTTTGAGGGTTTTCAAATACAAAAAATAATTTATGGCTGGAATTTTGCGGCTTAGCATAGTAAGTTCTACTAGAAAGGTCTACTGAATCAGTGGAAATTTCATGAGTCAAGTCCTCCATTAATTTCATTATTCAAATAGGCTTACGTTAGTATGGTAAGTCACAAGTGGAGTAGCCTATATGGATTAGTAGTACACGTAGAGAAGTTGACTCACCAAATCCCCACCCATTCAATAAACCTACTCTAGTGAGATATGCTGAGCAACAGGTTATCAGTCAATAAATTTCCCAATTCAATTTGAATTCCTTTTATGCCAAGTATTTCTAGTGTGAACTAAATGCTTGCTTTCTCACTCCACCTCTTTTAAAATGTAGTCTATAATGTTTTTAATCTCCAATTTAGGTGACAACTATGGAATTAGACTAATATATGGTTCTTTACACACTTGTTAACATGCATGCCAGAGAAACTAGTAATATTTTTACTGTGTGTGTTATATACAGAAAATATTCAGGGAAAATTCTACATAATTCAATAAAGCAGTCAAAAGGAATCCATGTGTCTGACTCTTGTCTAATAATGGTGTCAGATTCCCTGAAGGATGCTCTGAATATAACTCATAGGAGTTCCCAATAGAGTAAATTTCCCAAAGAATCTCAGAAGCCTATGTTCCACAGCTGACAATATTTTAACATTGCAGTGTTCTTCAAAGAAATAGTCTGTCCCCTTTGAGTTTAATTAAGTTCCTTTGGTTTGGATATCATTTTGTTGAATTCTATGCCTCTAACGTGACAGACTGAATGTCCAGATAAGATTCCCCCCCCCCAGAAGAATAAAGGGTAAACCTCTCTGTTCTGCATTAGTTTATGCCAGTAATGACAAACCTTAGCACTCCAAATGTTTTTGAACTTCAATTCCCAGAAGCCCTGTTCAGCAGGAGTGCTGACTTGGGCTTCTGGTAATTGATGTCCAAGAACACCTGAAGTGCAAAGGCTCTCCACCACTGGTTTATGCCAATGATGATGAACCTTGGCACTCCAGGTGCTCTTGGACTTCAATTACCAGAAGTCCGAGTCAGCATTCCTGCTGATCAGGGCTTCTGGTAACTGAGGTTCCAGAACATCTGGATTGCCAAGGTTCACCATCACTGGTTTATGGAGAAACTCTTATGCCTTTGTAATCTTTATTTATTTATTTTCCTTCTTTATATTGCCGCCCAATTGGGCGGCTCACAGAAAATAAAACCAATCACATTTTAAAAAGCAATAAAAATCCATTAAAAATTGCCACCAAAAATTACTCTGACCCCTGCAGATCAAAAGAGATTAAAAGAAAGACAGAGGTAAAAGTCTTATTTATATGCTTGCTTTTTTATGCATGCACAAACATATATTGTTCAAACCACTGCTTCAATGTCCATGTCAATTTCTCTGCCTAGGTAACAGTGAGGATTTGGTCCATGTGCAGTGTTTGTACATGAAAATCACTCTAAGGCAGTGGTTCCTAATGTAGGGCACATGCCCTACATAGGGACTTCAATTCCCAGAAGCCTATATTTTGACTGATTGGTGCTTTGGGGAATTGACTTAGGCTTCTGGAAATTGAAGTCCAAAACCCAAAGGTTGGGAATACACTGCTCTAGGGTCTAGCTGCAGCTGTAGCAAGGTGAGGGTCTAACCCTGCAAGTACTACAGCTGCCTTCCAGACTGGAGGTCTAATCCAGCAAGCATCAAAGCTACCGCTGGGGAAACCATCCTGCAATTAATGGAGCTGCCTGCGATCCTGACAGTGCAATCACTCCATGTCATCCATTTCATTCTTTCCCAGCGCATATGGGCATCTCCCCTCATCCCATTATTTTTTGACAAGAGCTGGGGTTTCAGAGACCTCTTGCTCTCTTGATAGACAATTGAAGCAGCTGGGAGAAAAACTCCCATACATATTCACTGTAAGCAAAACGTCCATGCCTTAAACCTTAAGCCTGTTCTCTTTTTTTAACGTGTCTGCTGTCCTCTACTGGCTGTGTTCTGAATACTACTGTATCTGAGAGTTGCATATAGAAACTCCCAGTCTTCATAAACGGGAAGTTATAAAGTTTGCAAGTGTTGGATTTGCTAACATTTGCTTTTTGGGAATATAACTTGTATTTATTACTGACCTATGGATTAGTACAAATAAAGTGCTACAGGCAGCAAGCCACTAGTATGCATAAGGAATAATAGGTATTTCAGGTCAAGTACCGTGTTTAGTTCAGATGAACTTAAATACAATGGTCTCCTGAAGAAGCAAAAATGTTTATTTCTTAGGGTCAGGACTGTACCACAGATTTCCAACTGAAATCTCATTACTATTTGTGGTAGGATGGCTTTGGGACTGCAGTGGCTTGGTGATTAAGATGCTGACTAGAAGGTCAGCAGATCAGCAGTTCGAGACCTGAGAGCTGCATGACAGAGTGAGCTCCCATCGCTGTCCCAGTTCCTGCCAACCTAGCAGTTCAAAAGCAAGAAATTGCAACTAGATAAATAGGTACCACTTTGGTGGGAAGGTAAACAGCATTTAGTGCATGCCTGCCACATGTCCACAGAAATGTTTGCAAATATAGACAGCACTGGCTCTTTGGCTATAAACAGAGATGAGCACTGAACCCTAGAGTTGGATATGACTGGCTTTTGAGCAAGGGTGATCTTTACCTAGGATGGCTTTTGTTTAGGCATTTAACTGCAGAACCAGAGCTTGGGAATTCAATTTCTCATTATGCTTCTGCAAGTACAGCCGGCTTGTGTGGCTTTAGGCAAGCTGCACATCCTAGGGCACCACCAGAAGAAGGAGTGGTAAGCTACTTCTGAGTACTCTCTGCTGGGAAAATACTGGAAAGGGGTGCCACGAGTCAGAATTGACAGCAAATTATTATTTGGGAAATTCCACATTGCACCTCTTATCCCTTCCATCAGCTATAGATGATTGTGATAAGGCTTTCCCTAGCTTTTCCAGTCAGACTACTATAACTAGTAAGCAATGCTACATTCTGCAGCTGAAGGCCATCCATTCATATGAAGAGAAAAGACTGTCAAAATAAAATCACTACAACTGTGGGAATGAAATGTAAACAGAGGAGTGGCAGTTTCAACATGATTGGAATAGGATTACAAATCTCAGATTGGTTGGTGTTTGTAGTCACTGAATCTGAAGGTTACCCTCTACCAATCAACAAGATCCAACATTCAAGGCAATTCTGACCAACTAACATTCTGGCCATCCAGATGCTTCTCATAAACATCCATTCAGAAGCAGACAATGCAATTAGAACATATGTTGGATCAGCCCAGATCAGATGTCTTCAGAATGACCACAGGTGGCACACAAATTTCAGTTGTGCAAAACCACTCCTGTCCTGTCCAACACTGAAATCTGGGCATCCATTGGTCATGTTGCTGGATGATCTCTGGCAGGAGCAGGATGGAGGTAATCCATCCGTCCTTGCTCTTCTTGTCTTCTTAGTGGCCTTTGATACCATCGACCATGGTATCCTTCTGAGATGGCTCCAAGGATTGGGGATCCATGGCACTGTTTTGTCCTGGTTTGCCTCATTTCTGAGGGGCTGGTCCCAGTCAGTGTGTTTAGAGGATGAAATGTCCAGCCCTAGGCCTCTCCAGTATGGGATGTCTCAGGGCTCCGTTCTCTCCCCTCTTCTATTTAACATTTACATGAAGGCACTGGGAGAGGTCATCCATTCCCATGGGGTGAGGTATCATCAGTATGCTGATGATACTCAACTATACATCTCACTCCATGGTGATCCCAGCAATGCAATCAAAGTCCTTTCCAGGTGCCTGGAGGCTGTTGGGGGAACAACGGGCTACAACTGAATCCCAGCAAGACTGAGTGACTATGGGTTAGGCCCCCCATGTTATCTCGGGAGCTACCATCTTTGGTTCTGGATGGGGCTACTTTGCCCCAAACAGACCTAGTGCATAATCCGGGGGTCCTCCTGGACTCGAGTCTACTGCTCGAAGAGCAGGTGGCAGCCATGGCCAGGAGGGCTTTTGTACAACTTCGTGTCATACGCCAGTTATGCCCACTCCTAGATTGGGACTCCTTGCTTATGGTCATGCACGCTCTAGTCACCTCAAGACTTGACTACTGCAATGTGCTCTACATGGGGCTGCCCTTGATGACCATTTGGAGTCTGCAATTGGTCCAGAATGCAGCTGCCTGGTATGCCTGTGCCTCGCCACTGTTTCGGGAGCTACACTGGTTGCTGGTATGTCTCCAGGTGCAATTCAAGGTGTGGGTTATTACCTTTAAAGCCCTACATGGTAGTGGGCCAGGATACTTAAGAGACTGCATCAAATCAAGAATATGTCCATCCCACCAGAGCGGACCGGAGAGGCTCTCTAATTGTTCCATCTGCTAGAGAGGCACGTCTCTCTAGCACTAGAAGGAAGAGCTTCTCAGTGTCTGTTCTGGCCTTATGGAACCTCTTGCCAACTGACTTGCATCTCCAGACGAAGTTGCTGCCCTTCAGGAAAGGTTTAAAAACCTGGCTGGCAGAACAGGTGTGGGGCACCAGCAGTGCTGTGGCCCTAGCATGCTGGCTGATTTAAGAATGGTCTCTCCCTCTTTTTAAACTGGTGGGAGGGTAGTGAAAGTTTTCTTGGTAGTTTTTAATTGTGAATTTTAGATTGTGATGGTTTTAATATCTGTATGCCGCCCATAGTCTTTGGAATTGGGCGGCAATTAAAAATCCTAAAAATAAATAAATAAATAAAAATACTCTTAAACTTGAAACCTGAGTTTTCAAATAAAATATAACCCCAAGTAGCCTCAGCCTCCAAATAAAGTGCCTTCAAAATGTTGAAATGACATTAGAATCATAGAGGCCAGCATCAATCCAGCTAGAACCTTACAGATTAGTCAGATGCTACTCTCATTCATGTGGCAGGCATGACTAGAACTGGCTCTGGAGCAAGGGTGACCTTTACTCTCATTCACAGGGTCACCATAGGTTGGAGACAACGTACTGTATCAGCACATAACAAGGAAGGCACAAAGGTTTGATTCTGCATTTTAGAAAATATAAAAGGCAGTTGAATTAAGAGAGTGCAGATAAAACTATTTCAACATCAAGTCTGCCCCCCTCTCTTCAACCCTGCACCATTACCACAGGTTTACTGGTGGTGCAGTGGTTAAACTGCTGTACTGCAGCCAAAACTGCTGATGTTGTGAGTTTGATCCTGACTGGGATCAAGGTTGACCCAGCCTTCCAAGGTCAGTAAAATGAATGCCCAGCATGGGGGGGGGGGGAATGCTAATTACCGAGTGCACTAAGTGCTATGAAGAAGGACTACAGTGGCTCAAGTGGCTAAAACGCTGACTGGGAGGTGGAAGGTCAGCAGTTTGATTCCCGAGTACTGCAGGATGGAATGAGCGCCCGTCTTTGTCCCAGCTCCTGCCAACCTTGCAGTTTGAAAGCAAGAAATTGCAAGTAGATAAATAGGGACCACTTCGGTGGGAAGGTAACAGCGCTCCATGCGCTCCGGTGTCTAGTCATGTCTGTCACATGACCATGGAAACGTCTGCAGAAGCAGACAGCGCTGGCTCTTTGGCTTTGAAACAGAGATGAGCACTGAACCCTAGAGTGGGATATGACTGGCTTTCGAGCAAGGGAAACCTTTACCTTTATTTTTAAAGTGCTATCTAAGTGTAATTGCTATTGCTATTGTAACACTGTGCTTGATTAATGAGATCCTAGAAAGAGTGAGCTAGGTAAAGGTAAAGGTTTCCCTTGCTTGAAAGCCAGTTGTATCCGACTCTAGGGTGCAGTGCTCACCCTAGAGTGAGCTACCTGGGCTTTATAATAACTTGGGATTATAGGGGTACTGGAACCTTAATTTGCATCTATTCTGTTAGATTTAATTTGGCCTCACACCTGAAAGGTGCTCAGACAGTTTCTGTGTTAGCATCATTATGATAGTCTTAACATCTTTATTATGTAAGGTACACACATTCTGGCTTATCCGCTCCAATGGCTGTCCCCTAGAGGCTCATTCAGTTATACTTATAGACATTATCAGGATGTACTTGTTACCCAGGTTTTATACCTTCAGAGCTTCTTTAAGTTAAAGAGCCCGAATTTATTCCCAAAAGACATGTGACTTCCTCAACAGCATGAATAAATGAATGGCAGAAACAAACCCACAGTGGGAATGTCTGCCTTGAAACTGCACCGTCAGGTTTGTTGACCATTTCAAAAAACAATGAAACCTTTATTCATAGTCCTGAACTATTTCTGTTAAGCCAAAAAGAGCACCAAATCCCATGCAAGCTTTTGAGGTCTCCTCCAGATCTCATTAATCAAAGAGTAGATCAGTGGTAAGGGGCGAGGGCAGGTTGAAGAGAAAAATCAGATTAAAAAACAAACTTGATGTTCAAACTGCCTAGGAAAAAAGTTTATCAAGAACTTTTTTTAAAAACCCAAGTTTCTTCAACAAGACTGGCTTCCTTTCACACATGTAGGAAATTAATTCACAGGGTGATTTGCTGTTTGTGTGTGGCACTATTTAAGGAACTCCCACTGAGTTTTGCCGGGCGAGCGGCAAAAGAGCCAGCCGCCGCCGCCGGGCAGCCACCCCCAGCCGGGGGGTGAGGAGGAGGAGGAGAGCCGGGCGAGCGGCAAAAGGGCCTGCCGCCGCCGCCACCGGGCAGCCACCCCCAGGCGGGGGGTGAGGAGGAGGAGGAGAGCCGGGCGAGCGGCAAAAGGGCCAGCCGCCGCCGCCGCCGGGCAGCCACCCCCAGCCGGGGGGTGAGGAGGAGGAGGAGAGCCGGGCGAGCGGCAAAAGGGCCAGCCGCCGCCGCCGCCGGGCAGCCACCCCCAGCCGGGGGACGAAGAGGAGGAGGAGAGCCGGGCAAGCAGCAAAAGGGCCTGCCGCCGCCGCCGCCGGGCAGCCACCCCCAGGGGGGGTGGGGGGTGAGGAGGAGGAGGAGAGCCAAAGTCCCAGGCAAAGGATAAGTAGCTGATATGCAAATGTAGAAGACCTAATATAGCAACTGACATAGAGACTTTATACTGACTAAACATAGAAACTGACATAGAGACTGTGTTTTAAAGTGTGATAATATGCATGATAATATGTTGTCTTAAATGTGTTAAATTTTTAAAA
Organism: Bradypodion pumilum; assembly: GCA_035047305.1. NCBI lineage: Eukaryota > Metazoa > Chordata > Lepidosauria > Squamata > Chamaeleonidae > Bradypodion > Bradypodion pumilum. The sequence goes on from JAWDJD010000004.1 coordinate 53,918,677, forward strand.
ACTGTGATAAAATGTATGAGGAGAGAAAAATGGCGTAGACACCGGCAAACCACGCCACAAATCTTGCCAAGAGAACCCTATTGACCAAAACAAAAGGCAAAACAAAAGGGCAGGCTAGGTGATACAGGATGCTTAACACCACAGAGGGGAGGAAGGGGAAGGACAGGAAAGGGGGAGGGGAAATGCAATGTTGTAAGGAGCAATACTGCATAGGGACATGGAATGTGAGATCAATGAACCAAGGTATACTGGAAGTGGTAAAAAAATGAGATGGAAAGAATAAGCATTGACATCTTGGGCATCAGTGAGCTAAAATGGACAGGGATGGGTGAATTCAGCTCTGGAAACCATCATATCTACTACTGTGGGCAAGAAAACCTTAGAAGAAATGGAGTAGCCATAATTGTCAATAAAAGAGTGAGAAAAGCAGTAATGGGATACAATCTCAAAAATGACAGAATGACGTCAGTCAGAATTCAAGGCAAACCTTTCAATGTCACTGTGATTCAAATATACGCACCAACCACTGGTGCAGATGAAGCCACAATGGACCAGTTCTATGAGGACTTACACCTCATAGAACAGACACCAAGAAATGATGTCCAAATTATATTAGGAGACTGGAATGCCAAAGTAGGAAATCAAAAAGTGGAGGGAATAACAGGCAAATTTGGTCTTGGAACACAGAATGAAGCAGGGTAAAGATTGATAGAGTTCTGCCAAGAGAACACACTGGTCATAGCAAACACTCTCTTCCAGCAACACAAGAGGCGACTTTACACATGGACATCACCAGATGGCCAACACCAAAACCAGATTGACTACATACTCTGCAGCCAAAGATGGAGAACCTCCATACAAAACAAGACCTGGAGCAGACTGTGGCTCAGATCACAACCTATTGATCGCAAAATTCAGGCTTAGACTAAAGAAAATAGGGAAAACACGGAGACCAGAAAGATATCACCTAGACAGCATCCCTAAAGAATACACGGTGGAGGTGATGAACAGATTTAATGGCTTAGATTCGGTAGACAGAGTACCAGAAGAATTATGGACGGAGATGAGGGACATCATGCAGGAAGCAGCAAAGAAAACCATACCAAAAGAAAAGAAGAGTAAGAAAGCAAAGTGGTTGTCTGATGAGGCTCTTAAAATAGCAGAGGAAAGAAGGAACTCAAAAGCCAAAGGAGAAAGGAAAAACTACAATCATTTGAACACAGAATTTCAAAGAAAAGCAAGGAGAGATAAGGAAAACTACCTAAAAGAACAGTGCAGAGAAATGGAGGAAAACAACAAAAGAGGCAGAACCAGAGATCTTTTCAAAAAAATTGGGGAAATTAAGGGAACATTTAAAGCAAAAATGACCATGATAAGGGACAAAGAAGGAAAGGAGCTAGCTGATGCAGAAGAGATTAAGAAAAGATGGAAAGAGTACACAGAGGAACTCTACAAAAAGGACCTCAACACTCCTGACAATCACAATGATGAAGAAGTAGAACTTGAGCCAGACATCCTGGAGAGCGAAGTCATAAAGGCCCTAAAGAGCACTGCAAACAACAAAGCTAGTGGAGATGATGGTGTCCCAGTTGAATTTTTCAAAGCGATAAAAGATGACGGTGTCAAATTACTGCATTCAATATGCCAGCAGATTTGGAAAACAAAACAATGGCCACAGGATTGGAAAAGATCAGTATACGTCCCAATCCCAAAAAAGGGCAATGCCAAAGAATGTTCAAATTATCAAACAATCGCGCTCATCCCACACGCCAGTAAGGTGATGCTCAAGATAATACAGGATAGACTTCAGCAGCATGTGGAAAGGGAATTACCAGAGGTGCAGGCAGGTTTCAGAAGAGGCATGGGGACTAGAGACCACATTGCCAACATACGCTGGATCACGGAGAAAACAAAGGAATACCAGAAACAAGTTTACTTTTGTTTTATTGACTACACTAAGGCATTTGACGGTGTGGACCACAACAAGATGTGGCAAGTAATTAAAGAGATGGAAATACCAGAGCACCTCATATGCCTCCTGAGAAATTTGTACATGAACCAAGAAGCAACAGTTAGGACAGAACAGGGAATGACAGAGTGGTTTGGAATAGGAAAAGGAGTAAGACAAGGCTGCATTTTGTCACCATGCCTATTCAACCTATACACAGAGCACATAATGCGCAGTGCAGGGATGGAGGAATCACAATATGGGATTAAAATCGCTGGGAGAAACATCAACAATCTGAGATATGCAGACGATACCACCCTAATGGCAGAAAGTGAGGAAGACCTAAAGAATCTCTTGATTGGGCTGAAGGAGGAGAGTGCAAAAGCTGGCTTGAGACTAAATATCAAGAAAACCAAGATAATGGCAACATTTTACTTTCTTAGGATCAAAGATCACTGCAGATGGGGATTGTAGCCATGAAATAAAAAGGCGACTGATTCTTGGGAGACAAGCAATGAGAAACCTGGGGAACATAGTCAAAAGCAGAGACATCACATGGAAAACAAAAATTAGAATAGTCAAAGCAATGGTTTTCCCAGTAGTAATGTACGGATGTGAGAGCTGGACAATTAGGAAGGCTGAATGCAGAAAAATAGATGCCTTTGAAATGTGGTGTTGGAGGAGGGTTTTGAGAGTCCCCTGGACAGCGAGGAGAACAAATAGGCCAATCTTAGAAGAAATTAACCCTGACTGCTCATTGGAAGGTCAAATAGTAAAGATGAAGCTAAAATACTTTGGACAACAAATGAGAAGGGAGGATTCACTTGAGAAGGCATTGATGTTGGGAAAGGTGGAGGGCAAAAGAAGAAGGGGGAGGCCAAGGATGAGATGGCTAGATGGCATTGTAGACGCAATGGGCACAGAGCTGGGAGGGCTGAGGGGGATGGTGGAGGACAGAGGCGCCTGGAGAACAATGGTCCATAGGGTCGCAAAGGGTCGGAACCGACTGTGCAACTGAACAACAACAACACTGAGTTCCAAGTACAGTATTTATGAATGCAGCATCAAAAAGGCAGAGTAACACTGGAACACCATCCTTGGCATTTCTAGTCCATACTCACATTACAGTTTCATTGCCTTCAGCAATATTTTGCTTCCCACTTCAGACCACATAATTTAGGACACAAACGCATCTCATCTCACCACTACAGATTTTAGGCTTCTTGGGGTGTCTGAACAATCTACCCATCATATGAACCTATTTTCTAAAGGGATATATTCACCAAAAATATTAATTTGTATGCACAGGGAATACTGCTTATGTAAACCAACTTTTGTCCTAGACCAGGGGTGCCCAAACTATGGCCCATGTGTCATATCTGGCCCATGGTGCCTCATAATCCAGCCCATGCCACCTGCACTGACCCTGGAAGTAGAAGTTAAATGTGCCTGTGCCTGTGGAAAGCACTATCATTTGTGACAGCCATTTATGGCAGCATTTTGCACATGTGTGGTCACATTTTACTTCTGCTTCTGGTGGGAGGTACCATGTGACCAGCCCGCTCAACCACATGACTGGTTTGCAACCTGAAACGTTTGGGTACGCTTGCCCTAGACCCATGCAGCCCAACAAAGCATTACCAATGTAGATGCAAAATAAACTGCCAGTCAGATCATTCAAGCCATGGCAGAAACTAAACACAGGAGCCCTTGTAGCGCAGTGGTTAAACAGCTGTACTGCAGCCAAAACAACAACAAACAAACACCTGCTGATGTTGTGAGTTCGATCCTGATGGAAATCAAAGTTGACTCGGCCTTCCATCCTTTCGAGGTTGATAAAATGAGTAATCAGCACTTTGGGGACAAAATGCTAATTACCTTGTAAAATGGCCAGAGAGTTTACTATGTGCTATGGGGTGGTATATAAGTGTAATTGCTATTCCTTTAGGAAAATCATATTTACCGAGATGTAGGTCAGTGGCAACCCTACTAAATAGGAATGCTTTGGGGCTAGAGCAAGGATTTTTTGCATCACATACAGCTAAATCTTGTGTAATTTCATGGTTTATTTGGAGGAGGGGATATAAAATAAGATACTTTAAGAAATGTGTGCGAGAGAGCAGGGTGTTGGAGGGACATTCTACCACAGCAAAACAAGTTCCATCGCAACCTAGAGCATCCAAAGAGACCTTTCTCTCCCAGAAAAGTCCCTGCACACCCTCTAGTGGCCTAAGTAAAGGTCGCCCTTACTCAAAAGCCAGTCGTATCTGACTCTAGGGTTCAGTACTCATCTCTGTTTATGGCCAAATAGCCAGTGCTGTCTGTGTCTGCAGACATTTTCATGGACATGTGGCAGGCATGACTAAACACTGGAGTACACAGAACACTGTTTACCATCTCACCGAAGTGGTGCCTATTTATCTAGTTGCAATTTCTTGCTTTTGAACTGCTAGGTTAGCAGAAGCTGGGACAGAGAGCTCACTCCATTGTGCAGAAACCAGGTCTCAAACTACTGACCTGCTGGCCTTTGAGTCATCAAGTCCAGTGTCTTAACCGCTAAGCCACTGAAGTCCCCTTCTAGTGACTTACTTTAAGAGAAATTGTTGGGTTCAGTGGGGAACAGGATAATAGACACAAAAGATCTTTAGGATAATGGGTTTTTAAAAATTAAATTTGGGGAAAGGGATGTTGAGGTGTACATTTGGCCACTTTTTGTACACACTCTGCTTAGGTGAAGGCTACCCTACCAGGCAACTAACCATTTTTACACTTGAATGTATATGTCTCTTCCATAGTCTATTCAACATCAATAGAATTCACAGATATATCACCCATAAGAAGCTGAAATTTACTTCCCATCGTGACATGTCACTCTAACCACATCACTTACATTTTGATCTAGTTCCCACACTATGCTTAGAAAGAGTCTTGTTGCAAGAAGCTTGGCATGTATTTTACAAGCTGCCTCACCATAAAGTCTTTAGGATCAATAGTTTACTACTATGCTATCTAATAATCTGTCAGAAGACACTCCTCTTTGTTTTGTTCTTGTATTATGAAAGACTCATATGTTGAACAGACACAATTATATATAAGTGATTCAGTATCACTTTCAGGGTATGGCCTTATTTGCAAGGGAGAGTTGGGGGTGGGTCATATGCATATATTGCTGAATCTGATACTGAAATGAACTGTATTACATTTATATAACATCCTATTAGTGGGGGGAAAATGTGTGTCAAGAGTGATATGATCAAATTACAAATTCCAGATATCAATCTGGCCATGGCCTTCTGGACTTGTTGCAACCGCAAGACCAGGTACAGGGGTAGCCTTACAAAGAGACCATTACAATGGTAAATTCTTGAGACTACCAATGCATGGACCAGTGTTGTCAGGGGCTACCTGTCCACATAAGGGTGCACATGGGTAATCTGCTAAAGGTGAAGAAGAAAAAAGGCAGATCTTGTCAGGGCAGCAATCTGATAAATGAATGCCAGATCACTCCCATGCTCAGGGGTAATGTAACACCTCCTAGTTTTGGAGTCAATATCCCCACCAGTGGTGGCCAACCTTGGCACTCCAGGTGTTCTTGAACTTCAATTCCCAGAAACTCTGATCAGCTGGTGTGCTGACTTGGGCTTCTGGGAAATGAAGTCCAAGAACATCTGGAGTGAAAAGGTTGGCCACTTATGGTAAAGAGCCCCTTCTGCTCTAGCTATGAGTTCTTGATGATGCAACAAATCTATATGCTGTTGTTATGGGTTTACTGCAATTCATCCGGCCCGCGCTGCCCTCGTTGCTCCTGAAAGTGAAAGTAAAACGTGCTCGTATGGTTAAGACCAGGTTAACCCTTCCTCCATACGGGTGTGTTTTACTTCCGCTTCTGGGAGCAACGAGGGTGTGTAGGCTGGATGAATCGCAGTAAACCCTTTCATGTGGATTCATGGGGGCTTGGGCTTCTGGGAATTGAAGCCCAAGAACATCTGGAGTACCAAGGTTCACCATCATGGATCTAGATGAACTCAGCCAGGGGTGGGCTGAGGTTAGTCCTTCAAGGGACAGCAATTTCCATCCTATTTCGTTCTTGGTAATGCTGGGCTGGGACAGATGGGCATTGCAGTCCATACAACAGTGATTACAGAGAAGGGGGGTGAGGGTGGTTCATCAGTCTCAAATGTGATGCTCCTGTTTTAGCTTGCACTAAGGCACTCCAGTGAGGGCCATGGTGGCTTAGTGATTAAGACACTGAGCTTGATGTCCGGAAGGAAGGTCAGCAGGTCACCAGTTCGAGACTCGAGGGCTACATGTTCCCATCTCCTGCCAAACTAGCTGTTCAAAAACAATAACTTGCAAGTAGATAAACAGGTACCACTTGGGCGCAGGGCTGGGGAGGGGGGGGAGGAGGGAAAAAACCCTCCTGAGCTAACAGCAGCCCCCACCCACCCACCCCGGGATGCCAATGGTGTGTGTGTGAATAAAAATTCGCCCCTCCCCCCCAAAAAAAAATAGAATCCTGGCTATGGCCCTGCTTGGGCGGGAAAGGTAACAGCGTTCTGTGCGCTCCGGTGTCTAGTTATGGCCACGGAAACGGCTGCAGACGCAGACATCGCTGGCTCTTTGGCTGTAAAACGGAGATGAGCACCGCCCCCTAGAGTGGGACACGGCTGGCTCCCAAAGCAACGGGTCGTGACGCTCGGTCCACAGGGAGGAGATCCCCACCCGCTACGCAGAAATACCCGTCGGGAAGACGCGCCCCGGCATGAGAGGACTAAGCCCAAGCCTGGCCCGTGGCCTCGCCCGTCCCGTCGCAGCCCGGCGCCGGGAACGCCGCCACACACCCGCCCGACGGGTCCCGGCAGGGCAGCGGCTTGAGAGCAGCCGGCTCTCCCCTCTGCGCCTCCCCAAGCACCCGGCCCGGCAGCAGCTCAGGGGCCCGTCCGCCCGCCTGGTGGGGCCCCGCCGACGGGGACCCTCCGGCTGTTGCCCCCCTGGGCGTGTGAGCTCAGCCTGGCAGGCGAGCAGGTCGGCGAAAGTGGGGCGTGGCTGGGGAGGTATGCGCGAGTGGGAAGCGGCTGCCGCCCGCCTCGACGGTCGGGCATGTAGGGGCAGATCCCGCCGGGAGAGAGCAAGCGAGCGAGCGAGAGAGAGCCGGCCGGGGAGAGCCAGGCGAGGCGAGGCGAGGCAGCGGAGAGGGCGCGTTCGCTGCTCCCTGGGCAGCCGGAGACGGCGAGCGAGCAGCGCCTGCCCTGCCCCGAGGGCGATGGCGGCGGAGAAGGTGCTGCGGGAGGGGGTGCTGGAGAAGCGGAGCGGGGGCCTGCTGCAGCTCTGGAAGCGCAAGCGGTGCCTGCTGAGCGAGAAGGGCCTGCGCCTCTTCGAGGCCGGCCGGCGGGGCTCGGCGCGCGGCGGCAAGGAGCTGCCCTTCGCCCACGTCCGCGCCGTCGAGTGCGTGGAGTGGAAGCAGCGGCGCGTCTACTTCACGGTGGTGACGGACGGCGGGGCCGAAATCGACTTCCGCTGCCCGCAGGAGGAGCCCAGCAGCTGGAACGCCGACATCGCCCTGGCCCTGGCGCGCTTCAAGAACCAGCAGGCGCTGCAGGCGGTGCGCGCCAGGCACAGCTGCCGCGCCGGTAAGCTAGCCAGGCAATGGGTGGTGCGCGGGCGCTCTCGTCTCAGGGCGGCTCTGCTGTCCCCGGTGGACGAAGCGGAAGGAGGACCAGGGGTGACACCACGAAGGGCACTCGGTTGGATCACTAGCACCTCAAATCGAAGGGATCTGGCGTGGGATCTCCACTCTCGACTACTCCAGGAAGAGGCCTTTCCCACGCCAGACCCCCGGGGTCTCAGGTGGGGTTGAGATCCCATGCCAAATCAATGGGGGTTGAGGTGGGTTTGAGATCCTACAGCAGATCCCTTGGGTTTGAGGTAGGGTTGAGATCCCACCCAGATCCTGTGGGGTTGAGAAGCCATGCCACACCATACCTATCAACTGCGGCTTTGGAAAATACGGGACCTGCGCAGAACGGTTCTGCGCAGGTCGCCTTCTACGGGACCTGCGCAGAACGGTTCTGTGCAGATCGTCTTCTACGCATCCGTAGAAGGGTTCTACGCAAGCGTAAAAGCCTTCTACACATGCGTAGAAGGCGATCTGTGCAGAAGGGATGTGCAGTACCTCTTCTCCCCCCCCCCCGCTGCCAATTCCGGGGTTTTGGCAGCTGCAGGCGGGAAATGGAGCAAATCGGCACCAGAAATCGGGAAATCCCGGCCAATCCAGGAAGGTTGACAGGTATGTGCCAGACCCCTTGCATTTGAGGTGGGTTTGAAATCCCACACCACATGCCTTGGGTTTGAGGTGGGTTTGAGATCTCACCCCAGATCCTTTGGGTTTGAGATAGGGTTGAGGTCTCATGCCAGATCCCTGGAGTTTGAGTTGGGTTTGAGATCCCATTCTAGATCCCTAGGGTTCAAGTTGGGTTTGAGATCCCACCCCAGATCTTTCAGGTTTGAGGTAGGGTTGAGATCCCACCCAGATTCCATGGGTTGAGATACCATGCCAGAACCCTTGCATTTGAGGTGGGTTTGAGATCCCACACCACATCCCTTGGGTTTGAGGTGGGTTTGAGATCCCACCCCAGATCCTTTGGGTTTGAGGTAGGGTTGAGATCCCATGCCAGATCCCTGGAGTTTGAGTTGAGGTTGAGATCCCATTCTAGATCCCTAGGGTTCAAGTTGGGTTTGAGATCCCATTCTAGATCCCTAGGGTTTGAGTTGGGTTTGAGATCCCATTCCAGATCCTTAGGGTTTGAGGTGGGTTTGAGATCACACACCAGATCCTTTGGGTTTAGGTGAGTTTGTGATATCATGCCAGACCCCTTGCATTTGATGTGGGTTTGAGATCCCATTCTAGATCCCTTGGGTTTGAGATCCCATGCCAGATTCCTGGAGTTTGAGTTGGGTTTGAGATCCCATTCTAGATCCCTTGGGTTTGAGATCCCCAACCAATTTCCACAACCAATCAGTAGGAAGGGGAACTCAAACGAGAAAGCAATCCTTTTCTACCTCTCACCTTCTTTCCCTAAGCCATATGCTCTGCTTAGTTTTGGTACTTTTTGCCAGGAGGAAAGTTGCTGAACAGAAGGCAGAACTGGCAGAATAAAAGATGCCACAGTCTTGTCTCACTTTCACCATATTGTGAAGGGGTTAAACAGAACCTTTAAGACAGTGGCAATGGGATAGGGCTTTCCATCCTACCACAGGGTCAGTTTAGAGGTGGAGAATACATTTTGTGGCCTACATAGCTCAGTATACCAAGAGAGGGGAAATGGCCAGGGGACTGAGGATAAACTGGTGGTGGTGGTCACTGCTGTATCTCATTGTTTGTCACTGGAGGTGGTTGCCTCATTTTGCTAAAGGGAAAGGTGACCCAGAAGGTGTGGGGAAGCAAGCTGAACGTGGGGGTGGGAGGTGTGGCCTTCACTCTTCACCTTCACATCTGTGTTGTTTTAAACACCTACTCCCCCCCCCTGTGGGACTGAAACTGTTTTCTGTTTAAGCACCAGGAAATGCTGCTGTCATGTCTAGTCAGGTCCTGAGCATCTTAACAATTGTGCTCCATCTACTGTAAGAAAATGTTGTTTCTGGTTGTTGTTATCCAGGTTGTGTGATTCTCTCCCAACTCTTGTGGAGGTTCTTGCCCTGTTTCTGTCTCTTTTGCTTTGCTCCAACTTGTCTTGCTGCAAACCCATGTCAGTCAGTCAGTCAGTGAATGGTGAGGCTATTGTTCCATGCATGCCCAGACCAGCGGGTTAGCAATAGCTGGCTCCCGCTAGCAAAACTTTGGCAGAAGGATGGCCTTGGGCAGAAAAATTTAGGACTCCAATGGAGCTGTACAGTTCAAGATGGTTCAAAGTCCTATGTAAGGAAAATGGGAACCACTCTTTCATACTCCACTTAGGTGATTCAGTCCATCACCCCCTCTTAGCTTTTGGTTAACATCTTGCAGATAGCACCCTTCATATAGAACAGGGATTCTTAACCTCCAGCCCATGGGCCGGATGTGGCTTGTGGCACCATTTCATGTGGCCCACCACCACCTCCACCACACCAGGAAGTGCCATGTGGTGGAAGAAGGGCAAAATGGCCATCCAGCCCCTGAAGCTGAGGGAGCGTGACCTAGCCTCTGGCTTAAAAAGGTTGAGAACTCCTGATATAGAAGGTCAAGAGCACATGCAAGCAGTAACTGTTTGTTTCTGATACACAGAGAGGGAGGACTTGAAAAAGTTACTGTTTTGGGCAGTAGCTGTCAAATTCTCTCAGAGACCATGCTGGCTGAGGGGATTCTGGGAGTTGTAGTCTAAAAGTCATTTCAGTAACATCCTCTGTGTTTGACACAGTTATCATTTTTTGCTAGAATGATCTGGGAGGAAATTAAACATGCATATTAGTAATCCGAACTCCCATTGAACAGGCAGGTATCTGTCAGGAGAAACATTTTTGTTTCAGGTTCATTGCACAAGTCAAAATTGTAACAAATTGTTACCTGAGCTTCTGCAAATTTTTTTGTTGAAATTACATTACTTTCTCATTAACATTACAGTGAGAGAGATTTGGGATTTTTTAGAAGTAAATTTAGTTTGAATACGAAAGCTCTGTACTGTATTATTATTATTATTATTATTATTATTATTATTATTATTATTATTATTATTATTATTATTATTATTATTATTATTATTATTATTATTATTATTATTATTATTATTATTATTATTATTATTATTATTATTATTATTATTATTATTATTATTATTATTATTATTATTATTATTATTATTATTATTATTTCAGTAGCACCTCTTGTGGTTCCAAATGCTTTAAAACACTTTATATTGGCACAGCCATGAGAAAATTGGGCACTTGCTTTCCCTTCAACATGCATTCCTTCTCACATCTTTGACTGTCACCCATAATAGTCCAATTTCTTATTTTGTTTGCCACCTGTCTAATTGATGCAATTTTCCTCCCTGCCTCTTCCAGCTTTTCAACATGAGGCAAACAACCAGATCCTTTTGAATGGGTCAAAAAAGCCAGACCCTCAACTCAACATAGAGAAAACAGAGGAGCTGATGGCTGTGAATTCACCCACCAATGGACAGAAGGCAATTTCCAGTTGCAACTGAACAAAGTCCTGTTGGTTTTCTACTTTGGAAATGGTGCTGGAAAATGAAGTGATGCTAGAGGCATCCTGCAAAACCTGGATAATAAGTTATAGCTAGATTGGACATCCGTGTGCCTGCTATGCCATTGTTGCACTAGTCAATAGCTTTGACTTCCTGGGAAGGTGCTGAGGTCTTCTCCTATTAAACTGCTGTGGGACAGACAGATTGACTTTCTATCTTCAGTCACTTTATCTATGGTGGTACAGAGCTATGGACTTAAGGAGACAAGATTCAAGACACAGAATGTCAAAATGAATCATTCCTTCACTTGGTGCACCACCAGCCTGATGCTTGATGGGAAAATACTGGAATCAACTGTATCATGAGAGGACAGCAAGTAACTGTGGACTTGCTGCTCTCATCTAAAAAGTCACGTATGGTGCCTGTAGCATTTGGTGTGGACTGAGTGCCAGTTTAAGAAACTTAAAAGAGTTGCCTCTATGGTGTTATTCTTTGAGGCCTTCTGTATAGAATAGGGATAAGGCTGCCTGAGCGAGTGTCCTGCTCAGGCAACCCCTGGTTGCAGGTGACTGAACTAGATCAAAGTCCAGGGCTGTGCAACAATGCAAAACTTGTTGATCTATATAAATACTGCCAGTGGTGTAATAGGTAGGGAAGAAGTGAATGTTAAAAGAGTTGTGAGAATCCCTGTTTTGAATGCTTGCAAAGAAGAAGAAAGTGAGCAGGCCTCCCTATGAATGCTGCTACCAACTTTACTTTCCTGTGCTCCAAGGCCCATTAACTTACTTAGGTTTATGGGAAGGAGGCAGGATGAAAGGCCAGTTATTCTCAGTGCCTTTGTGCAGTATCTTTTCCTCACAGTGGTTCCTAAAATGGGGCACATGCCCCACAGCAGGACTTCAATTCCCAGAAGCCAAAGTCAGTACATTGGCTGATTAGTGCTTTGGGGAATGACTTAGGCTTCTGGAAATTGAAGTCCAAAAACCAAAGGCTGGAAAACACTGATCCATCAGGAGTGGAATTGGGATTATTTGTTTTAAGATAATCAGATAAAGAGGAGACAATTGAATAAATAGCCCTGAAGAGGAGAGAGTGTGGTGTGTAAGATACATGGGCATGTATGCACTATACTTCATCCTCATCTTTTATGATGCTCCTCCTCCTTCTCATTCCACACGTTCCCTGATTAAACAGGCAGGAAGCTTGGAAGAGGGCTTCTCTATATCCTTCAGAGCTTGAATGAGACTAGAAATTTCTGTGCAATCACCCTAATGTTGCTAGTTTTTGGGGAGGAGATTGGGGACATGACAGTGCTATGCCTCATGATAATGAGAATGTATGTATGAATGAGTTGGAAAGGATCTCAAAAAGTAATCTAGTGCAAATCCTTGCTGATAAAGCAAATTCACTACAAAAATACTTTACTAATAAATACAGTATAATTTCAATAAAATCAACCAAGGACACATTTATCTTTCCCTGCAAAACTGCCACCACCTTCTTTCCTGCTTAGGCTCACTATGCTGTAATTTATAAGTTTGTGCCTCACTTGGTTATTAATATAGGGACATCATTGTTACACACATTTTGTGATAAATAGGATCACAAAATAATTCCTCGCCAAAACTTGGCAAAGGATCAGTGAGTAATAAAAAGCACAACCTACCTGTATGTAGTATGCATTAGCATGCATTAAAATCACCCACATTTCTGATATTTGAGGCAAAGAAGAAACATTGCATGGCAAGAATCCATCTGATACAAGTAATCTGTGAGCCTGGTTGGGATGAGAAGCGGTAGTAGTAGGGAAAGAATCTGTATACAATTTCCCCTATCATTTAGTCTGAAGTTGCAGTGAAGAACAGTGCAGTCCTATCATTCAGATCAGGTCTATGTCTCCCAGATGCTTTAGCACTCTAGTGCCCATCCAGCCAACCCACTTTTTTAGGAAAGATGGGAGTAGAAGTTCAGCTTCTGGAGGTCAAATATTTCCTGTCCTTGTTGTAGAGTTGGCTTTCCAATAGAGGGTTGAGACTTACAAATTAGTCTATTCCATACCTGTCAAGTTTTGGGAAATTTCTGTCAAACCCCCGTATTTTACACTCTTTCCCGCCACCATCCTGTATTAGTTAGACTGCAATTAGACTGGAGTTAGACTGGAGGCCAGCAAAGGATAAGCATAGCTGTCCAGTTTCCTGTTTTGGCCTGGAAATTTCCCTTATTTGACAGAAATTTCCCAAAACTTGACAGGTATGGTCTAGCCATGACCGACGCAATGGGTTGTACGAATGGTGTCAATGACACCTAAATAATAATTTTGACACCCAGAGGGACTACATGCAAAAGAAGGTACTTCTCGTGAATTGGCATTCATCATTATTAAATACTGCCTACTGTTAAACCCTGCTTGCAAGATAGCACCTACCAAGGTTTCTGATTTGTAAAATTGCTGAAATCCTTTCCATCTCATCATGCTGGGAAATTATTCTCATCTTAATCCCATGTGAAGTTAAAGGTCTAAAAACTTGGAGATATTAAGAAATTATACCTGTATGGTTTGGGTTTGGTTTGCTGCTCAGCCTTGTAAAACAGAACATGTTAAAAAGAATGGACAGAAATGAATAAATATACTGGAGTCTTAAAATAATGAGGCCATTCACTGTGGAAGACAATGCACGGACAACATCCTAGATCATTTTTAAAGATTTACCAAGATGGATAGTAGTAGACTGAAAGCTCAGACTCTGAAAATAAATTTATTTAGTATTTTAAGATGCTATAAAGACCAAGTGTTTTCTTTCCATTTAAAACAAAATATAGTTCCAAACTTGGATTGTGTAAATGGCAATGGCTTTGAAATCTGTCCATTCAGAAGAATGTTTTTGCAAACTGACAAAGAGTATTTTTTGGTTTGTGATGAAACCTCTGTATACTGTTGATAATTGTGAGAATTATTCTTGAATGTATGCAGTTAGTTTTCATGGTGCATTGGCCAGATCAATCAGGATTTTTTTTATTACTGTGCGTGACCATCAGTTTGAGACTCGAGTACTGCACAATGGAATGAGTTCCATTGTCTGTCCCAGCTCCTGCCAACCTAGCAATTTGAAAGCAAGAAATTGCAAGTAGATAAATAGGTACCACTTTGGTAGAAAAGGTAACATCATTCCGTGGCCTCTGGTGTCTAATCATACCTTTCACATAACGATGAAAATATGTACTGATGCAGACAGCACTGGCTCTTTGGCTGTAATAGAGCAGGGGTGGCCAACCTATGGCCTGTGGGGCAGACCCAGCCCACGGCACCATTTCATGTGTCCTGCCACCGCCTTCGCCGCTACTGGAAGCAGAAGCACGCATGTTTATGACAGCCATAAAATGCACCTGCGTGTGCGTAAATGTGCCCACATCTGCCATAAACTCTGCTGTAAATGCACCCATGGCTGTAGTAAACATATTTGCAACAGCTGCAGACATGTTTTACAACAGTGTTTAAGGTGGGAGAAACCATGTGACTGGCCCACTCAGCTGTCTAGGGGGTGTAGTCTGGCCCACGACATGAAAAAGTTGGGAACCCCTGCCCTAGAGTCAGACATGACTGGCTTTTGAGTAAGGAAAACCTTTACCTTTATGACCGTCCTGAACATACTAGAGATTTGTTCAGTCATTACTTACTTGGATTTTGGGATACCACTCAAAGTGGAGTATAACAGTTTCATTGCTGTAGCTAGGCAAAACAGAACCCCAGTTGCCCATTCCTTTTCTGAATCCCCAGATTTAGTGTAAGGGACCAAAGACAATGAAACAGCCGAAGGGTTGGCTTAACACAGGTTTATTGCATGATGATCCGGAGGAACATGTGGTAATGGCGGATGGGTAGCTCAATATATACAGCTGGCTATACCTTTGAATGTGGCTCGTCGACAGACTATTGGTTGCTGCCTGCATGACGTCGTAGAAGGTCACGCCCTTCTTGTCCAGGTGAAGAGGTGGCGGGAATCTTCCCGCGCTGCTGATCCAGGTGAATCTGAGCCACGAGAGCTGGATGCTCGCTATTGCCATCTAGTGGTCACTAGCTCGCGTCCCCTTATCAGGTTTACATTGATACAGCTGAAGGTTATAATGTTGCACACAGAAAGGTTACATTGTTACCACATGGCTAAGGTACATTGTTAAAGGCACAGCTTTACAGAACACAACATCCCTCCCCCCTAGGATGAGACGAAGTCTCTCAGCCAAGATGGCTTATTGCATGTGCGTTTGGGCCGTGATGAGGGCTGACCCCCCCGGGGGCGCTACTGCTTCTTTGTTCCCTGGTCCCTTGTCCTGTAATGGGAGAGGGAGACTCGTTAGTGGCTTGCCGCGGTTTGGCGGCCTTAGGGGAAGGGAAGAACTCTATTGTGGGCAGACCGGGGGCGATCGGGGCTAACGAAAAACCCCTCTTCTCGCTTGGACGGGTGGGGGACCACTCCGAAAAACTCCCCCGGTTCTGAAAATCAAATTCTAACTCAGTTGGGGTATCCGCATTTGTGGGGGAATTCCGCGAGATATGTATGGGGTCGGGTTCCTCCTCCTCAGAAAGATCCCCCAGGATATCTACGAGAACATCCCCCTCCCCCCTTGGTGGGGACCCGCGGCCCCCTTTTCCTCCCCCTTGGGCTGAACGGGTGGGGGAGAACCCTAACGCTGATTTTTTCTCTGTTTGGTCTGCGCCCTGCTCATCGGGGACCCTGCGTCGGAGCTGGTCCGCGTGCCGCCTCCACAGTAGCCCTGTGCTGGTTTCCACGCGGTACGACATGGGGCCGGTTTGCTCCACAACTACGCCCGGTACCCAGGCTGGGCCCGTGCTGGCGTAATTCCTGCAATGCACGGGGGCGCCTACACTGAAACTCTTTGTGGCCTCTAGCCCAATGTTCCTTCCTTTGTCCTCTACCCTCGTGGGGTCTAGCCTAGTAAGGATGGTGGTCAGTTTCCTACGCATTAAGAGCTCTGCGGGGGAGTATCCTGACACCAACGGGGTCACCCTGTACCCTAGCAGAAACTGACACACTTGTAGGTTCAGATCCCCGGGGCCCATGCGCCGCAACGCGTCCTTCGTGGTGCGGACGAGGCGCTCCACTTGACCATTGGTGGCTGGGTGAAACGGGGCGGAGGTGATATGCCGAACGGCGTTAATCTCCATGAATGCCCTAAACTCGGAGGACGTGAAACAACTAGCGTTGTTGCTAATTAACGTGTCGGGTATGCCGAATGTGGAAAAGAGCCTCCGCAAATGCTTAATGGTCTGGGCCGAGGAGGTGCTCGTGACTGGGATAACCTCCAACCACTTGGAGAAGGCGTCCACGA
Organism: Bradypodion pumilum; assembly: GCA_035047305.1. Classification (NCBI taxonomy): domain Eukaryota; kingdom Metazoa; phylum Chordata; class Lepidosauria; order Squamata; family Chamaeleonidae; genus Bradypodion; species Bradypodion pumilum. The sequence continues at coordinate 53,935,150 of JAWDJD010000004.1, forward strand.
CAAGAAGAAACAGGGTGCCTCTGAACGGGCCCGCAAAATCGATGTGCACCCGGGACCACGGCCCCTTAGCCACGTCCCACTCCCTGTGGGGAAGGCGGGCCTCCTCTGGTCTGGAGCATTGGCAACTTTCACAAGTGCCGACAATGTGCTCGATGTCGGCATCCAACTGGGGCCACCAGAAGTAGCTCCGGGCCAGCGCTTTGGAACGCACGATGCCGGGGTGGCTGACGTGCAGCAGTTTGAGCACCCGCGGCCGAAGGGAAGTGGGAATCACCACCCGCTGTCCCCACAAAAGGCACCCCCTCTCTAGGGACAGCTCTAACTTTTTCCTGAAAAATGGGGCGAACTCCTCCACTGGGGAGGACGCCGGCCACCCTTTCTGCACCCAGGAGCTAACTGCCGCTAATGTCTTGTCCTTCTCTGTCACTTTGGCAATGTCGGCGGGCATTACGGGGGGCGAATCCAGCACCTCTATCATAAGAACCTGATGGTCTCGCTCCCCCTTGCTCACCTGGCTGGGCATCAGGGGGAGGGGGGACCTTGAGAGAGCGTCCGCATGGCTGATCTCTTTCCCGGGCCAGTAGACCAATGCGTGCTGGTACGGGTTGAGAAAAATAGCCCACCTGAGCATCCTCGGGGACAGGATCTGTGGCGTGGGCTTATCTGCGGTAAAAATGCCTAGCAGGGGCTTGTGGTCCGTTACAATGGTGAAGGGGCGGCCATACAGAAAATCGTGAAATTTTTTCGTCCCTGCAACTACTGCTAGTGCCTCCCTGTCTGTCTGTGCGTAATTTCTCTCCGCTTGGGACAGGGACCTGGAGTAAAATGCTATCGGGGCCTCCCTTCCGTCTTCCAGCACGTGGCACAGCACCGCCCCCACCCCCACCGGGGATGCATCACAGGTCAGGACTACCGGGCGTTTTGGGTTGAAATGGGTCAGTATGGCATCAGACGCTAGGAGACTTTTTAGTTCACTAAATGCCCTTTCTTGGACATCGCCCCACTTCCATGCCTGGTCTTTTTTAAGCAGTTTGTGTAGTGGTTCAGCCACTGCTGCCTTCCGGGGGAGGAAGGAGTGGTAAAAGTTGAGCAGCCCTAGGAACGACTGCAGCTCGGGCTTGGAGGTGGGGCGGGGGGCTTTCTTAATGGCGGCCACCTTGGATTTGGATGGTTTTATCCCCTCGGGAGTCACACAAAACCCTAGGAACTCAACCTCGGTCGCGAAGAGGACGCATTTGTCCTTTCGCAGTCTCAACCCCGCTTTTTCGAATATTGTCAGGACCTTCCCCAACCTCTTGGCTAATTCGACCCGACTCCCCCCCGTTATTAACACGTCATCAAAATAAGGCAACACCCCCTCTAGCCCCTTCAGGAGGCGTTCCACGAGTGACTGGAAAATTCCAGGCGCCGAATTTACGCCGAACTGAAGGCGCGTCACCTGGAACGCCCCCTTATGGGTGACTATGGTCTGCGCAGCAGCTGCGGCAGGGGACACCGTAAGCTGCTGGTAGGCCTGTGCTAAGTCGAGCTTAGCGAAACACTTTCCCCCGTGTAACCTGGCCAGCAGATGGCTGACTACCGGCACCGGATACGCATTCGGGTGGATCGCCTTGTTGATGGTGCACTTGTAATCGGCGCATATGCGGACCTCCCCATTGGCCTTTAGTGCGGTTACAATTGGAGTTTCCCACTCCGCAGAATCAACAGGCACAAGGATTCCCTGGCCCACCAATTTGTCCAGTTCCGCCTCTATCTTGTCCTTGAGTGCGAATGGCACCTGGCGTGGTTTAAGTCGAATTGGGCGGACCTCCGGGTCCAGGTCGAATGTCACTGAGGGCCCCTTGAATTTCCCCAGTCCTTTTTTGAAAACTTCGGGGTGTGCCTCGCACACCTCCTGAATCGGGTCAGTCCCAATGGCGTGCATCCCAACGGCGTGCACCCCCCCAATAAACAAACCCAGGGGCTGAAACCATTGAGTCCCGAGGAGGCTGCAATCTCCCCCTTTAAGCACAACTAGAGAGAGAGACGCGGCGTGCTTCTTGAATTTAACCTGAAATTCTCCAACCCCCAACACTGGAATGCTGTTCCCTTGCACGTCCCGTAGTGTGGACCTCAATGCTTTGAGCTTGGGTCGCCTGTGGGGGGCAATTCTCAAAAACTCCCTCTGGGAAATGATTGAATATGAGGACCCCGAGTCAATTTCCATTCTAATGGGGACCCCTTGAACTAGTACCTCAACAAAGTAGCGGGGGTGTCCTACGGACACGCTGAATACTGGGGCATCGTCCTCGCTGCCGTCGGAGATGCGGCCCACGCCGTCCTGCTTCCGCGTGGCCTGAGCGCCGTCCTTGGGTCTCGTTGAGCGGTCTTGTCCCGCGGAATGGTCTGCCGAGCTTCTCCGGGTCTCGCGCCTCTTCCTGCACACCTTGGCGATGTGCCCGCGGCAGCCGCAGTTGTGACACTCGGCCTTCCGAAACGGGCATTTTACGCGGTCGTGGGCCGCTCCACAGCCGTCGCACCGCCGGCTCTCTTTCCGGACCCTCCGGACGTCCTCGTCGTCGCTGCTCTCTGCGGACGACCTCGGAACTCGCCGGGCTGCCTGCACCGGAGTCTCTGCCTTGCTCGACCTCGGCCGCCAGTCCTGGAGTTCTTGTACCCCAGCCTTTGTAGCTTCCGCGGCCTGTGCCGCTCTGATGACCTCCTGCAACGTGGGAGGCGGCTCTTGGTTCATTAATGTGCGCTGGGTTTCGGCGTCGTTCAGGCCGCACAGCACACAGTCCCGGAGGGTGATTTCGACATTCTCCCATTTGCACGGGCCGGCCACCAGCCGCAGGGCCGCCATGAATGCGGCGACCGTCTCCCCGGGCGCTTGGACTCGCCTCCAGAACGCACTCCGAGCGGGAAACATCGCCGTGGCAGGCCGGACGTGCTCACGCAGCATCTGCATGAGTTCTTTGGCCTTGAATTCGCTCACCCTCCTCGGTGCGATCAGGTCCACCAAGGTCCTTTTGGTCTCTTGTCCGAGCATCCTGGTGAAGATGGCCCTTTTCTTTGCCTCTTCCGTGACTTCGGACTCAATCAGTGCTGCCTGGAAGTCCATTTCGAAGATCTCCCAGTCGCCCGGTTTCCTAATCTCGAAACCGGCGCATGTCTTGGTCCCGTGGGCTGCCATCATCCCACCTTCGTCGCCAATTTAGTGTAAGGGACCCAAGACAATGAAACAGCCGAAGGGTTGGCTTAACACAGGTTTATTGCATGATGATCCGGAGGAACATGTGGTAATGGCGGATGGGTAGCTCAATATATACAGCTGGCTATACCTTTGAATGTGGCTCGTCGACAGACTATTGGTTGCTGCCTGCGTGACGTCGTAGAAGGTCACGCCCTTCTTGTCCAGGTGAAGAGGTGGCGGGAATCTTCCCGCGCTGCTGATCCAGGTGAATCTGAGCCATGAGAGCTGGACGCTCGCTATTGCCATCTAGTGGTCACTAGCTCGCGTCCCCTTATCAGGTTTACATTGATACAGCTGAAGGTTATAATGTTGCACACAGAAAGGTTACATTGTTACCACATGGCTAAGGTACATTGTTAAAGGCACAGCTTTACAGAACACAACACCAGAGGTTGAATTTTTTGGCTAGAATCTGGTGGGTCATTGTTATATTAAAAAGAGAGCTGAGTTGTTTTTTGTAAAACATTTGTATGCTCCAAAGATGGGGCCCCCACCCTACGTTGTAGTGAGGCTTTCTCCCCTTCCTGCTCCTGAGCTACCTGTGTTGAAATATTGACTTGCAGGGTGTCTAATCAGAGGAAATAGCCCTGGACATGCCAAATGCCAGGAAAGGGCTCAGGCTAACACCTGGGAAGTATGGAGGCACCTGAGCCTGGAAGAAAGGAGCCATTCACTACATATGAAGAGCACATAAAAGAGTCGGAGGTGATGCATGGCTAACATATGGAAGTACTGAGTGACAGGGAAGTGGTAGACAAAGGAGATTGTGGGCTATAAAAGTCAAGGAAGAAGATGTCAACAGGAACAATGAGGTGGGAGTAGGAGAGGCAGAGACCCTATGGAGAGCAGGCTGTGTGTGCTTTAACCTCCTTTGGTAGTAGTCCCCACAGATGTTGCCAGACTATGGCCCTGAAGCAGAGGGAGACTCACCTTATCCCAACCCAGAAGAAGTGGTGTTGTTGCAAGCAGCAGGTTTAGTGGCTCAGCCATCAAATGGACCAAGGTTAGATGCCTGAGAATGCCTCAAAAAGGAATGTGTGGACTTGGCCAGAAAGAAGCATCCCAGTTGGAGCAGACACAACACAGGGAAGGTCAACAGAAGCAATCCTGGGTCAGCCCCAAGGACTTGGAAGGGTGCTGGCAATGAATCTCAGGCAGAGAGGGATAAGAACCTGTAAATAGTAGTCTTCAATGAAGAACCAAAACAAAACATTCCTGTTGACTGGCACTTATGTCATTTCCCCAAGGTCCTTTTGATGTCCATGGAGACAGTAGTGGGTCACATACATAAAGGGTGCATTTAATTAAATTTTAAAGGTGGCTGTATTCATAGAAATTTAGTTGGACTATTGCACCAAGGAAAACCAGGTTACATCTTGCATCTTAACTAAAACCTAATTTTTTCCAACCTACCCTTGAGAGAAGAAAAAATCAAACCACATCAATCAGTTTCAGGAGCCATCTAGTACCATCTTCTTCTTCTTCTGCAGAATCTGAATATTAGGCAATCATTATTATTTTTTATTATACCCCGCTCTACTCAAGCACAAGGCCAACTCAGAGCAGCTACAACAATCAATACGCATAAATTACAATATCATAATAATGCACCTAATCATAAATGAAATAAACAATCAAAAATCCACAATAGTACAAAAGACACATCAACAAAATATCAATAATCAATAGTTAGAAAATTGAGATACAAGGCATAAAAGACAACAATCAAATATCAAAAGCAATGCAGAACAAAAGGGGCGGAGAGGCAGGGAGGCAGTGTCTGCGGAAGGTCCTTTATGCCCTGCAGGGGCTGGAGCAGGTGTTCCTCACCCCCCCCCCCAGTTTGCCAGAATGGGAGGATGGCTCCAAGCCTCGGCGTCCCACCTTCGAATCCATGAAGCCTCGGCATCCCACCTTTGATCAGCCATGAAGACTGTCCTGAGAATATAATATAGGGGCCTTTCCTCTGCTTTCCACATCACATCATAACACCTGTACCACTGATCCAGTTCTGCAAATCACTTTCTGGTCCTGAGCTTTTTGGGCACACAAGGTCTTCCTCATCCCCAGGCTAGTATTGATGAAGTTGCTGTCCTCCATCAAGATGGATTCAAGTGGGATTTAATCCACTTGAGGACCATCACCCTTCCCTGTGGACCTTGGCACCCAAGTTCATTAGTCCTCAGGGTTGTCAGGTTAGTTAACTGCTACTTGATGATCTGCATTGAGTCGCTGGCAGTATGGTCTATTCCAATGAAGGTGAACCTTGGCACTCCAGATGTTCCTGAACTTCAATTCTCAGAAGCCCTGATCAGCAGGAGTGCTGACTTGGGCTTCTGGTAATTGAAGTCCAAGAACAGCTGGAGTGCCGAGGTTTGCCATAAGGGTCTACTCTATTACCATAGCAGGGTAACCTGGCCAGACTACATTGTACCAGAGGTGGGCAACGTTATTACATTTGGACTACAACTCTCAGAATCCTTTGGTTAGTTATATATATGGGGTGGTGGTGGGTGCATTGTGGGAGTTATAGTGCAAAGCAATACGTATTCTGTACTCTCTGGTTTCTGAAACCCATGAAGCCTGCACAGAGATTTCCTTCCCAGACCTCTTTGACTATGTCTCAAAACCTTTCCCTTCCTTTTCTGCTAGGTCCCTCTTTAGAACCTGAGAGATTAGTATTTCCAAAGTACTACATGGGCCAAAAGACTTGGGATGGGATTGGGTGGATCATGCATATGTTTTTTCTTTCTGCCTTTAGGAACTGCTCTTTTAATTAAACCAACAAAGGGTGTAGCCACTGTTCTACTTCCATTAAAGGAAAAAAACCTAGGCAGAAGTGGTTTTGCCATCATGTTAGCTGAAATTGGAAAGTTAGCAGTCCGATCACATCTGTGCAAACATACACATGCACACAAAAAACAAAAGACATGTTCTAACCTGCTAGCTAAAATAAAACATGAAAATGGAGATATAAATTGTTGCATATATTATTTTAAGAGAAAGTCTGATTTTAAAAACCCCAAAACAAAACCTGGACTCTTTCATCAGGCAGTAAACCCTCCCTGATGATGGTGAGTTTCATGTAATGTGGAAAATATATACACTCCTGCACTTATACTGGTAATATAAAACTATCTGAATGAAGTAGTCTTGTATATGTGTTGAATCATAACATTCTTTTCCCTACATTAATTTACTAATCTCAGGTCATCTTATTTCCTTAGTACTCCAATCCCATCATTTGTGTTATTCATTGTGGTGTAAGCTTTTATGGGACACAGTCGGCTTCATCAGATATATTTAATGAAGCAAGTTCTAACCTATCAAAGCATAAATACATGAGTTTGTCAAATGCCTCGGGGTTCTTTGTTTTAATGTAAAATATGCTTGACTGAAAAACTTAGAGGCTGGCTACACAAGTTGTTTAGCCTGCTGTTTGGAGTGCTTCAGGGACAGGCTGGTAAAGTCTTAAAGATGGGGATGTCTTTGCAAGGGCACACAAGCATGTTGTCTGAATGTTCCTGTCAGCATATTTCTGACCCTTATCAGGCACTTCTACCTCTTGATGTGGATGAAATAAGAGATTGCAAAAGCTGGCAAAAAGAAGGAGAAGAAATAGACGCAGTGACAGACTTTACCTGCTTGGGATCTAAGATCACTGCAGATGGTGACTACAACCATGAAATAAAAAGACACTTACTTCTTGGGAGGCAAGCTATGACAAACCTAGGCAGCATAAAAAGACATCACCCTGCCAACAAAACTCTGCATAGTTAAAGCAATGGTCTTCCCAGTAGTAATGTATGACTGTGAGAGCTGAACCATAAGGAAGGCTGAGTGCAGAAGAATAGATGCCTTTGAAATGTGGTTCTGGAGAAGACTCGTGAGAGTCTCCTGGACTGCAAGAAGATCAAATCAGTCAATCCTGAAGGAAATCAACCCTGATTGCTCCTTGGAAGAACAAATACTCAAGCTAAAGCTCAGGTACTTTGGCCACCAAATGAGAAAAGAGGACTCATTAGAGAAGGCCTTGATGCTGGGAAAGATTGAAGGCAAAAGGAGAAGGGGGCGACAGAGGATGAGATGGCTAGATAGCATAGTTGACACAGTGGATGTAGATCTGAGTGGGCTACAGAGGATGGCAGATGACAGAGGAGCCTGGCATGTGGTGGCCTATGGGGTCACAAAGGGTCAGACTCGACTGTGAGAATGAACAACAAAAGGATTGCTGTGGTTTATATTGTTTCCAGTGGATGCGATTGCTTGAACCAACCCAAACCAAGCCTTCCAGTGGAATTTACCAATATCATGAAACAGCTTAATAAATGAGCCACTTCATAGATATTGGCAAATTAATCACATCCCCTGCTCAACCAGAGGACAGGCGGAATTTATATATACAGTATGACCTTGGCACTTGAGGTGTTTTTCTTGGAGTTCAATTACCAGAAGTCCAAGTCAGCACTCCTCCTGATCAGGGCTTCTGGGAATTAAAGTTCAAGAACACCAGGAGTGCAAAGGTTCACCATCACTGGTCTATGCAATACCTGTCAAGTATCCCAGATTGGCCGGGAAATCCTGTATTTCACTGCTCTGTCACGCTCCTTCCCAAGGCCATTCCGTAATTTGACCGTCCAGGAAAGGGGTAACTGTGCATGTGCATGCAGGGGTTACTGGGTTACTGCTCATGTGCGCCACTGCCTCTGATCACCATGCATGTGCAGTAACCCCTTTCCTGCCCGGCACCTAGAAACTTACTGCACATGCGTGCCCGGCTCCCGGATTATGAAAACCGCAGCTTGACAGGTATGGGTCTATGACATATCCTCACCAAAATGTACCTGCATTTTGATAGTTTCATGTTGGGCTTAGACATGGAAGATATTATTATTAATTTTTTTTAAAAAAAATTTGCCTTGTCCTAAAAGACTTGCTGAGAAATAACCACAGTGTAATCTGTAGCAGTGGCTTTGCCTACTGGCAGTTTCTCTACCAGCCCTTTAAGAGAAGTCAATAAAAAGTGTATTAATTTTTAAAATAATTGATAAAGTTCATCAATGGTAGTCTATATACAGGTTTTTTTTTAATAAAAAAAACCTCCCGCTTCCCGTCTGCTGAGCCAAGCAGGGGAAGTGATGAATCTGCTAATGTCCTGGAGCGGCCCCCTTATTAAGCTACTTTACAATATTGGCAAGAAACATTTCTGATTATTTTTTAATCAAGCCCAGTCATTCTGAAGCAACTCATGCTAGCTTGCTGTCTGCTGCTGGTGTAGTTTTATCCTTATTGAGCGGAATGGAACTAAAGTATTATTTATTCTAATGGTATTATTTATTCTAATAAGCTTGCTTTAGGGCTTCTGGGATTCTGCCGAAGGAAAACAAGGATAAACTTTTGCTCCCTGAACGAATCTTTTCCCTCCAGGAGACACACTCCCTCTTCTTCCTCCTTGCCACAGGAATTAACTCATGATTCAGCTGTCAGCCTATAATTCCATTAACCACACTGACATATTCATGCACCACACCTCTTGCTGTGAGACTCAGTTGGACAATGATATGTTCTCAGTTGGGATACGTTCATATTCTTAAAGCAAGTTAAGTTCTACAACAGCCTTATGGTAGCACAGAAAAGAAGAAATTGCTTTAGTGGTCCCTTGGGTGAGAACCAAATATACTTTAGCTTAGAGCAGAACATCCAGTCTGGCCAGGTTATCCTGCTATCTATGATAATAGAATAGACCATACTGCCTGTGACTCAACACTGAGTGTCAGGTGGTGGTTAACTAACCTGACAACCCTGAGGACTAGAGGTCTTGGCGAAGTCCACAGGGAAGGGTGATGGTCCCCAATGGAATTAAACCCCACTTGAATCTCAGGACAGTCTTCATGGCTAATTGCCATGATGATTGCCAATATTTGGATTCAGATATGGAGGAGGAAGTAGTAGTAGTAGTAGTAGTAGTAGTAGTAGTAGTAGTAGTAGTAGTAGAAGAAAAAGAAGAAGAAGAAGAAGAAGAAGAAGAAGAAGAACAGAACATAGATAATTAATTTTAACTGTTATTGGGAACTCATTGTGTCCATTATGGCAATAATGTAACACGTTTTTAAAACTTAATTTATCACTTTCAGTGTAACTTTAATGAGGTTCTCACACAGTTAATAATTACTATGCCCCTTCTAAGAAACTAGAAGCTGGGAAATTTTCCTTTTCAAATGGTATTTGATATCCAAATGTCCTCTGACATGCTAGTTCTTCTGGGATCTAATTGAAAGATGTTTGGGGACTGATCCATTCCAATTCCAAGACTGAAAAAGTCAATTAGCAGTTAGGATTAGAGACTAGTGCTTTAAAAAAAACACACTACAGAGTTAGACTGATAAATAAATAGTCAAAGAATACCTTATAACACTGAATAAGTTCAGATTTACAAGGCTGGATGAGCTGCATCCAAAAGTATTGAAGGAACTGGCTGAAGAACTCTCAGAACCACTGTATTATTTTGTTGAAACCATGGAGGACAGGGGAAGTACAGACCAGCCAGCCTGATATCATCCCAGGGAACATTCTGTAACATTATAATGTGCTTGGAATCCAGAAGTCAATACAGAGTTATCAAGAACAAGTCCTGTTGGACTAATTTTACCTCGTTTTTGATTAGATAATCTGCAGTGATTAGATAGACTGCAGTGGCTCAATTGGCTAAGATGCTGACTGGGAGGCAGAAGGTCAGCAGTTCGATTCCCGAGTACTGCAGGACGGAATGAGCCCCCGTCTTTGTCCCAGCTCCTGCCAACCTAGCAGTTTGAAAGCAAGAAATTGCAAGTAGATAAATAGGGACCACTTCGGTGGGAAGGTAACAGCATTCCATGCGCTCCAGTGTCTAGTCATGCCTGCCACATGACCACGGAAACATCTGCAGAAGCAGACAGCGCTGGCTCTTTGGCTTTGAAACAAAGATGAACACTGCATCCTAGAGTCGGATACGACTGGCTTTCGAGCAAGGGAAACCTAATCTTCTTGGTAGACAGTGGGCTTGCTATAGACATAACTAAATTGTGTTCTAAGGTTTTTTTTGTGTAAATGTTTGTACAAAAGACGTTAGGGTATAATTGAAAGTTTTAAAATGTTTATTTATACTCAATTTGTTTTTGCCAGGCTGTTATAAACTGTGATCAGTTTTTGGGTGGTTTGTTTTTGTGGCTTAAAAAAAGAACAAAGGATGATATAATTTTTTCAATTTTTTTAATTTAACCAAATAATGTTTTAGTATGTGATTTTTTAAAATAGTTGTACTGTAGGTAATAACTTTAGGAATGTGAAAGTAGATTTTTTACATTCAATGTTTTAAAACTGTATTTTGATGTTTTTGGTTTTTATTTGAGTTGAAACTCAACACATGATTTTAGAAATCTTTTTATTTTATTTTTTACATATGTTTGTCATTTGTGTAAAAGTGTGATGTATTGGTATGGTTTTGATTTTTTTTACTTTTGTGGCCTTTTGTTTGGGGCAGTTGTGTATTTTTGACATTTTTTTACTTTTCTGCCCTGCAGGTGGGGCTGCTAGTGGTTCTCTTTTACTTTGACTGTTTTTTCTCTCTTGGCCTCTGGGTGGAGCTTCTTCCGGTACATAGTCTCTTGGTTTGTTCATTTGTGTTCCGGTCGTCGTGGAGGAAGGAGGTGGTGGTGAGTTGTCTGATTTTCTTTATTTTGGGTTTTTTATTTGTTTTGCTTTTGTGGTGGTGGGCTGGGTGCTGTTTGTTCTTTTTTGTTTTGGTTTATTTTTTGGTTTGTTTAATTGGTTTGCTTATTTCTGTTTTTCTGGTTTGTTTGCGTAACTTGTGGTTTTTTCATTTTGTTGTTAGGTGTTTTGTAAGTGGTTTTGTGTGTTTGTGGATGTTTTTGTTTGTATTTTTTGTTGTAATTAATGGCTTAATTGTTTATTTATTTATTAATTTATTAATTTATTATTTTTGAATAATTTTGGTGTGTGTGTTTTTTTTGTTACTGTTTTTAGCCCCAGCAGTGCTTCAGGCATTGTTGGTGGTGGGGCCTTTCCTTCCCGTGGTCTGGCCTCACTGGCCGGGCCATGGGAATCCCAGTGTTGAGGGGGCCCTTTCCTTCCCATGGCCTGGCCTCGCTGGCCGGGCAACAGGAACCCCAGCGGCGCTTCAGGCGGCGTTGGGGAGGGGGGCTTTCCTTCCCGTGGCCTGGCCTCACTGGCCAGACCATGGGAACCCCAGCAGTGGGGGGCTTTCCTTCCCATGGCTTGGCCTTGCTGGCCAGTTCACGGGAACCCCAGCGGCACTTCAGGCAGTGTTTTTGGGGGGGCTTTCCTTCCCATGGCCTGGCCTCACTGGCCAGGCTGCGGGAACCCCAGCGGCGCTTCAGGCAACATTGGGGAGGGGGCTTTCCTTCCCGTGGCCTGTCCTCACTGGCCGGGCCATGGGAACCCAAGCGGCGGGGGGGCTTTCCTTCCCGCGGCCTGGCCTCGCTGGCCGGTTCGCGGGAACCCCAGCGGCACTTCAGGTGGAGTTGGGGAGGGGGGCTTTCCTTCCCACTGCCTGGCCTCACTGGCTGGGCCATGGGAACCCCAGTGGTGCTTCAGGCGGTGTTGGGGAGGTGGGCTTTCCTTCCCGTGGCCTGGCCTCGCTGGCCAGGCCATGGGAACCCCAGTGGCACTTTGTATTTTTATTTTTCGCACGTCGGCTTCCTCAGCGTTCTGTGTGCTCATGGCATGCAGGACACTGGGGCTTGTAGTTTTGCGTTTGTGGTTTCTGTTTGTGCAGCGGTTTTTTTCTGTGGCTTGTTTTTGATTGGCCGCGGAGCATTTCCCAACGTTCTTTTTGCTCGCGCCTCTCAGCTTCGTTGGCTGTGGCGCGGCGTGGCACAAGGAATGTTGGGAATTGCGGTTCTTTTCCTTTGTTCAAGTTTGTCGATCTCCTGCCCCACTGGTGCATTTCTAAAATCTTTGTTGACCTCCGGACCCATTTCAGGCAAGTGCACAAATGTTCGGTATGGGCTAGTATGGCCAGGTGTAGGATCCTTTGTCAAGGTCTAACGGTTAACGCTTAGATTTATAGGTTAAGATATATCTTGACTACCACAAATCTTTTGACAAAGTGCCCCATAATATTCTGATTAGAGAGCTAACTAGGTATAGGCTGGTTAAAACAACTATTAGGTGGATTCACAGTTAATTGCAGAATCATACAGAGTGATTATCAACTGCTCCTTCTCAATCTGGGAGAAGATTATAACTGGGGCACTATAAGACTCTGCCCTGGCCCAGTACTCTTCAACATATTTATTAACAATTTGGATAAAAAGGTGCAAGGAATGCTGATCAGATTTGTGAATAATACAAAATTGGTTTGAATGGCTAGTGCCCTGGAAGATATAAACAAAATTCAGCAAAATCTTGAAGGGTTTGAGCACTGGCCTAAAAACAACAGGAATAACTGCTAAATTCTACACCTAAGGGTGAAAAACCCAAACATGCAGTTACAAGATGAGGAATACTTTGCTCAGTATTCCTATAAGTGAGAAGGATCTAGGAATTGTTGTAGATTAAAAACTGAATATGAGCCAATAGTGTGATGTGCTTGCAAAAAAGGCGAATTCTATTTTAAGCTGCATAAACAGAGATATAGTCTCAAAATCCTATGAAGTACAAGCTCCCCTCTATTCAGCACTAGATAGGCCTCATCTTGAGTATTGTGCTCAGTTCTGGATACTACACTTCAAGAAGGATAAAAACAAGCTGGAATAAGCTTAGAGGAAAGCTATTAAAATAATCAAGGGGCTGGAAACCAAGCCTTATGATGAAAAACTGAAAGAAATGGACATGTTTAATTTTGAGAAGGAAAAGACTGAGAGGAGATATGACAGAACTTTTAAAACACTTGAAACATTGTCATACAAAGGAAAGCAGGATCTGTTCCTGTTCATCCCAGAGTACAGTACATATAATAATGGGTTCAAGTTACAGGAAGAAAGATTTTGTTTGAATATCAGGAAAAACTCCCTAACTGTTAGAGTTGTACTGCTTATATAATTATATACATCAGGGGTTCTCAACCTTTTTAAACCAGGGGCCAGATCACATCCTCTCAGAGTGTTTGTGGGCCAGACTGGTGTCTCTCCCACTGCACCACACCTAAAAGCCCCCCTCCCCCCACGGCTCCCCTGCTTACTGGCCCAGGGGAGCTGCGTGGCATGGGTGAAGGACCCCACCCCCACAGCCACCAGGAACACATCCACGTCCACTGGGAATGCCTTCATGTCCACGGGAAATGTGTCCGTGTCTGCCAGAAATGCCTCTACAGCTGCCAGAAATGCCTGTGTGGATGCTGGGAATGCCTCCATGGACGCTGGAAACACATCTTCAGGGGAAAAAAAACACGGCCACCAGGAACGTGGCTGCAGCTGCTGGGAATGCGCCCGCAGCTACTGGAGCTAGGACATGAATCAGATGATATGGTGCCATGGACCGGATCCAGCCCACAGGCCATAGGTTGAGAATCCCTGATATACATGGTTTGGGAAAATAAGGGCACAACAAAAATAAATAATTAAATAAATAAAATCCCTCTCTCCTGTCCCCCTAGTCTTCTTAAATCTGTATGAAAATACAGCATTGTAACCCTAATTCAACACATTGAGAAATTACACCAAATAAAGGTAACAACATACAATAAATATCCTAGTTTCTATTGTTTAACATTAACAGATTAATTTCTGAACCTAACATCGCAAGCTGTGGTAAGGGATATGCATACTGGGGTGTGGAACAGTGTATGCTTGAGAGCTGCCTTCATCAGCTGCTGAAACTGCAGGTTGTTTGGGAGAGAAAAGCCGTTCTGTCTCACCAGAGAAACTCTGAGTCATCTTGCTTTTGTAGTGTGGAGGATAAATCTTTCCCATTGACCTTTAAAGCTGTTGTGCCAACAGTAAAATGGTTGGACAGGGATTGTGCAATATCCACTAAATGGCATAGCAACTACTTGTGAAAGAACACTAGAAAGTCAGTCTTCATTTGTACCAAAAGGTAAGAGTGTCCAAAATGGTAATCCAAAAAAATCACAAAACTCACAATGATGTCAGTATATTCAGTATTTATATTTGAAAAATAAAGTTCATATACCAAAAAACTTCTGTTGGTGTATTAACTCATACACTGTCTTGACACAACTGAAATAATATTTCTTATATTCAATAACTGCTTGAAGTATGTAGATCAAAAATGATGTCAGTCACTGTATTAATTCATACAATGTCTTAGCAGCATAAAAGTAAAAATGATTCTTCTTTGATAACAAAATGTTCTTAGTTCCCCAAACCACGTATTTCAGAGATTCTCAACCTATGGCCCGTGGGCTGAATCCAGCCCAGAGGACTATATCATCCAACCCATGTCCTAGCTCCAGTAGCTGTGGTTGCATTCTCAGCAGCTGCAGCCACATTCCCGGTGGCCATGAGTTTTTTTTACAGTGGTCGCAGATGTGTTTCCAGCATCCATGGAGGCATTCCCAGCATCTGCAGAGGCTTTTCTGGTGGCTGTGCAAGCATTCTTGGTGGCCGCAAAGGCATTTCTTATGGACGCAGGGGGGTGGGGGTCTGGTGGATGCGTTTCTGGCAGCTGTGGAGGCATTCCCAGCAGACATGGACACATTGCAGGCGCACCCCCCCAATAACGGACACAGACAACATTGAAAGTGGATAACAGCAAAGGGCCACATTTATTGATTCAATGCCCTAGTCCGAATTATAAATTTGTATTGGTAAAACGACCAATCATAATTCCTAAGGCAAGCAGGCCGAAGTAACACTGGTAAGGTACCACCCCAAAATTGCCAACGGCAATTGGTTACAATGTATCAAATTGTATCAATTTGTTTGTTAACAACAAACAAATTGTTGACCGTAGTCAATAACTAACTCATGACCCCACCCTCTGACGCGTATCCGTGAAATCACAGGGGTGATGCATGCTGGTTAGCAATCATCATCACCCCATCGCCTGATTCGTCGTTGACCGGACAACGTTTAACTACTTTATTCCTGTCTAGTGTTGTCCAGTCAATTGCGAACCTGCCGGATACTTGTGGGTCATACTGTTTACCTTACCAGTGCTACCCGCCCATGTGACCAAAGTCAACAGTAGGAACGAAGAAAGACCCCTATATCAAACCATAGCAACAGTGTGGGATGGGCAAAAAAGCCAGGACCCGAAGCCAATGTGGGTCCCAACCAAAAATTCCCACCCGGCCCCGAAGCGACCATAATCACACTGTTAACTAGGGAGGGGGTGGAGGGGAAAAACTTCTCCGCTCTGTCGCTGAGGCAAAATGGCAGCGCGGCTGCCTCGTGGCCACCCCTTTTATAAGGGAGCTGGCCACGCCCCTAACTACCCGGATTCTCTGTCCTGTGGGGGGGGGCCCGCAAAGGGCGCGGCGGCCATTTTGGCGCCGCGCTTGCATTGCAGGCGCACCCCCCCAATAACGGACACAGACAACATTGAAAGTGGATAACAGCAAAGGGCCACATTTATTGATTCAATGCCCTAGTCCGAATTATAAATTTGTATTGGTAAAACGACCAATCATAATTCCTAAGGCAAGCAGGCCGAAGTAACACTGGTAAGGTACCACCCCAAAATTGCCAACGGCAATTGGTTACAATGTATCAAATTGTATCAATTTGTTTGTTAACAACAAACAAATTGTTGACCGTAGTCAATAACTAACTCATGACCCCACCCTCTGACGCGTATCCGTGAAATCACAGGGGTGATGCATGCTGGTTAGCAATCATCATCACCCCATCGCCTGATTCGTCGTTGACCGGACAACGTTTAACTACTTTATTCCTGTCTAGTGTTGTCCAGTCAATTGCGAACCTGCCGGATACTTGTGGGTCATACTGTTTACCTTACCAGTGCTACCCGCCACACGGAGGGGCTTCACAGAAGACCTGACGCCCCCCCCCAGACCGTCAGCTCGGTCAACAGGCCTGCTCGCCAGTCACCCAACAGGAGGTCCATACCTCCTCGCGACAGATGGACCCCATCCCCTGCATACAAGTCACAATTTTGTAGACTAATATCGGGGTGATGACTAACCCGTCCCCAAGCCCTGGTGGTGAGAAACCGCGCCACTGCCTTATTGACCGCGCGCCTAGCTCGGTCAAGGGCCAGGAGGTTAACGCCCCCTCTGTAAGAGTGGCGCGGAACAATATCCGACCAAACCAGGGCTGTGGCAGGCCAGACATAATGCAAGTAGGCGAGGTCCTCGCAAATCGCATGCTTGAGCGATAAGCCGGTGACCTGGCCCAAATCATTGCCCCCCAAGTGGATGATTAGAATGTCAGGCGGGTCAGCCCCCAGGCCAGAAAAAAGGAAAGGCCGCAGCTCCCGCCATAACATCCCAGGCTTACCGTGCCATGAGAGACTGGCGTGGTCACCCAGTCCCAGTCGGGGTCCCCACTCTGTCGCCGCAGCGTAACGCGCTGCCCTGAGCACATAGCTGTGGCCCACCAGCCATACTGTCACCGGTGTAATACGACACCCAGGGTCTGTAAGAAAATTGAGAAAAAGGAAGGTAAGGTGACTGGATTGGTACTCATGGCGGGAGTGGGCGCACATAAAACTGAAAACATTGTGAGCCCCACCTCCCCCTGCTACGTATGTCAGCCCCAGAGTACCCAAAAGCAGCCGCTGTAGAGGCTGCGCCAATACGGAACGAATGTGTGCCAGAACGGGCACCCGGTAGTCCCACCCTGGTGAGGGCTCTGGCAGTCACCTTCCAAAACTGAAATTTAGTAAGGGGAGACCCATCTTGGTGACAGAAAAACGGGCCGTGGTGCATGCCACGCAGTGCCAGGTATTCCTGTAGGGCACCAACCGGACAGATGTCTGCCAAAGAACACCGTAGCAGTCTTACTCCACTGCCTACGCCATGCTGATCTGTTTTAGAGGAGCGAATCCTCAACTGGGCCCAGTCTTTGGCAACATATACATCTCCGCGTTCCAGTGCCCTACCACTTGCATCCGCCTTAGACAGCAGCACGAGTTCGCTGATGCGGAGCGCTCCAAAAAATGCCACCGTTGTGGCTGCATGCAATTGGGCTGCCTCATAATGATCAAAACAGAGGCCTGGCCAGCCCCGGGCCAACTGGGTAAGAACCCCTGGGGAAATAGGGTGCCGGTCGTCCGGGCAACGCCCGCGCTCGCGCACCCACCCCTCCAAAACGTGTCTCACACGGAAGTCAGAGGTGGTATCCACATGACCCCCTACTTTGGCCATAAAAGCCAACGCCTAGAGCTTGGATGCTATGGTGCGAGGTGCAAGGCCCTGTGCATGCAGGTGAACCATGAACCGCAGAACATGTTCCACCGGGATGGGCCAGGTCTCTGGCCATTGAAATCGAGTAGCAAAAGCCCTATACAAATTGAATGCTTGTTGATACGCCTTACGCGTGCGTGGCGCTAGTGACAGGCCAATCGCCCGGTTCACCTCTCCTTGCCAATAGTCCACATCTCGTCCGGGAGTGGCGAGGGAAATTCCTCCGCATCCGGGGCCAAGGCGCGGAACCGGGAGATCTGCAGGCGGGACAAAGCGTCAGCAATATCGTTATTAACCCCTGGGACATGCCTGGCCCTGAACAAGACGTTGAGGCGCAGGCAGCGCAGCACAAAATGGCGCACTAGATCCATGACCCTGGGCGATTTAGAAGTCTGTGCATTGACAATGTGCACCACGGCAGCATTGTCGCACCAGAAATGCACCACCGAATTAGCCCACTGTTCGCCCCATAGCATCAAAGCCCCCAGAATGGGAAAAAATTCCAGGTATGTGAGATCCCGCAGGCGACCTGTGCCTGCCCATGCCGGTGGCCACCCACCATAGGCCCACTTCCCATTGAAGTACATCCCATAACCCAGGGATCCTGAGGCATCAGACTGGATCTGGAAATTGGGGGATGCCATGAGGTCAGACCTCCAAAATGAGACCCCATTAAACTCCCTCAGGAATTGCAACCAGACAAACATGTCTGCCCTGATACCCCGGGTAAGCCTGACTCTGTGGTGGGGCCTGGATAACCCTGCCATGGCGTCGCATAAGCGCCGGGCGAAAGCCCTGCCCGGTGCGACCACCCTGCAGGCAAAATTGAGGTGCCCATGTAGCACCTGCAGTTCCCTCAGGGATGCCTTACGCTTAGCCAGCAATTCCGAGATAAGGGTCACTATCCTGGACACCTTATCACCCGGTAACCTAGAAGCCTGTACTACTGTATCAATCTCAACCCCCAGGAATACTAGTTTGGTCGACGGGCCCTCGGTCTTTTCGGGCGCTAAAGGGACACCCAGTTCCTGCATTAGCGTCTGAAATGTATTGAGGAGACGTGCACACGTGTCCCAGCCCCGTTCACCCCCGAATAAAAAGTCATCCAGGTAATGGGCTACAGACCGGGACCCTGACCTGCGGACGAAAGCCCACTCTAGGAAGGTACTAAAACGCTCGAAAGCCGAGCATGATATGGAGCAGCCAAAAGGCATGGCCTTATCAAAATAATACTCCCCTCTAAACTTAAAACCCAGCAATTCAAAGTCGCCCGGGTGCACCGGCAAGAGGCGAAAAGCTGACTTAATGTCGCACTTGGCCAGCAAGGCACCCGGGCCACACGGGCGCACCATGCGCAGCGCATGGTCGAACGATGTATACCTGACCGAACAAAGGTCATCAGGTATCGCATCGTTGACCGATCGGCCGGCTGGGTAGGACAAATGATGAATAAGGCGAAACTCACCTAGGGACTTTTTAGGAACCAGACCCAATGGTGAAACCTTAAGGTTGGGAAAAGGGGGTGCGGGAAAAGGTCCGGCGACCCTGCCCGCGTCTAACTCCTTTTTAATGCTGGCCTCGGCTACCTCCTCCCTTCCTCTGAGGGATAAAAGGTTGGGAGCATCCTGAGGAGATCTATCACCCATAAAAGGGATACGAAATCCCTGCTTAAAACCTTGGATGAGGTACTCCCTGTCCTCTCCCCTTGGGTACGATGCGAGCCAGCGCTCCAGCATGTCCACCTTAATTGGGGAGGGAGCCTTTCGGAGAACTAGCTCCATCCGTGGCAGGCTTGCCAGCCCACTGTCCACCCCTCCCTCTGCCTCGCACCCCCCCAGGCTTGGGACAAGCAGAGGCTGCATGGGGACCAGAACATGTGGGACACTCGTGCTTATACCTGCAGTTCTTCCGACTGCAGGAACCATTGGACGAGAAAGTCCAGCACAGCAGGCGGGCTGGAACCCCCTGCCCCGCCATTTGGCGGGTAACCTGCGCTGGAGCTGCTCGCTGGACCGCATGTCCACAATGGTATCTATCCCCCGGGGCAGGACGTGTGGGTGTCATATACAAGAGCCACAGTCTCTGGCACGGCTCATCCCATCTCATCTCGGGGTGCAGGGGAATCCTCATACGGAATTCCTCATCATATGCTAGCCATGAGGGGCCCGGGAAATCTACCATCGCCCTGTATATGTTGTCCAAATATTGGACCATGGGAATAGCTAGATCCGGCCGCGCCCTCAAATACACCGCCATGTATATCAAATAAGCGGGGAGCCAGTTAGCCCAGGTACGCGGCGGCTTACGGCGGCGTGCCTGCTCCTTGTCCTTCTCATCCTGACCCTCCCTTTCTTCCTTAGTGGGCTCTCTGTTCAGGAGTGAGAAGATATCCACGTACTCCCCTCGCCATATCTTTTCTCTGGTAGCCTGAGCCAAGTGATCACCCAATGGCAGGGAATACCCTGCCGTCGGCAAAGCCGAAAAGGGGATAGCTGGCCTACCCAAAGGGGCCTGAGTTAACCCTGCCACCCCAAGTACGTTCCCAGCAGTGTAAGAACCAATGCCCACCCCAGCGGGCATGGTGGCAGTAGTTGTCGCCGGGTGGGTCGCCAGCGGCGTAGCCCCTGCACCACCCGCGCGAGGCCAAGGCCACTGAAAGGTCCCCCCTATATTGGGAATGTGTGTGGATGTACTCGTTTGCACCATATACTCACATGCTGCACCCCCGCGGGCCGCCCCCAACGGGGGTTCCGGCCCACTGGGGGCGTCGGAGCTCACGACCGATGTAGAGCTCATCACCGGGGCTTGACCCGCGCCAGGTTGCTGGCTGGGGAGCTGCGAGGCAGTGGCCGGAGCCGCGCCACCCGCCTGCAGCAGCTCAACCCTCCCCGCCGGCCGTTGTCCTGCTGCCGATAGCGCCTCCAAAGGTACCCCGAAAGGGGCACCTGCCTGACTGGCCCGGGCCAAAGACTCCTCTAAGGCCGCAATACGGGCCAGTAAGGTGTCTACAGTAACCATGGGTAAAGAGCCGGCCGGCCCACTTGACCCTTGCATGGGGACAGTTCCCTGCACCCCATGGCCCAGATATGGCCATTGGCCAGGGCGGTGAGGAAACCTGCCAAGGCGGGGCACCGGGCCACCCCCCAAGGCTAGAGGGCCCCGGGAGAGGCTGCGGCCCAGAAGTGGTCGGCCCAACGGGTTGGGCGGAAGGAGGAGCGGTGTCCACCGCTCGCGGGCCGCGGGCCGGAGCGCCCTCCGCGCCCGCACTCTGAACGGGCCAAGGTGCGATAGACCCCAAGCCACTAGCCCCGGCCGGGGATGGCCAAGGTGGCTGTTGAGGAGGCGGCACCACGGTCCTCCGACCTGGGTTGCGCCTCCTAACAGCCCGAGCTGAATTCGCAGCAGCCTTCTTTTTGGAAGGCATCTCGAGCAAAAAAGGGAAGCTAGCTAAGCAAAATCGACCCAAAAGGCTTCCCGGCAATACCAACGAGCGACGGAGGCGCAGGGGGAAAAACTTCTCCGCTCCGTCGCTGAGGCAAAATGGCAGCGCGGCTGCCTCGTGGCCACCCCTTTTATAAGGGAGCTGGCCACGCCCCTAACTACCCGGATTCTCTGTCCTGTGGGGGGGGGGCCCGCAAAGGGCGCGGCGGCCATTTTGGCGCCGCGCTTGCATTTTCAGTAGACATAGAGGCATTCCCAGTGGACATAAGAACATAAGACCAGCCTTGCTGGAACAGGCCAGAGTCCATCCAGTCCAGCATTCTGTCTCACACAGTGGCTCACCATTTGCTTCAGGGGATTCCCAAGCAGATGCTTTCACCTGCTTAGGATTCCCTGGAAATGGCATTGAGAGATATCCTGGAGGTGTTCCTGGTGACTGTGTGTGTGTGTGTGTGGTGTCCTTCACCCATGCCATGCAGCTCCTCCAGGCCATTAAGCAGGGGAGCAAGGGGGGGGGGCTTTTGGGTGTGGTGCAGTGGGAGAGACAGCAGTCTGGCCCACAAATACTCTGAGAAGATGTGATCTGGTCCCTGGTTTTAAAAGGTTGTTGTTGTTGTTTAGTCACACAGTCGATTCCGACCCTTTGCGACCCCATGGACCATTTTCCTCCAGGCACCTCTATCCTCCACCATTCTCCTCAGCCCACCAAGCTCTGTGCCCATTGTGTCCACAATACCATCTATCCATCTCATCTTTGGGTGCCCCCTTCTTCTCTTGCCCTCCACCTTTCCCAGCATCAAGGCCTTCTCAAGTGAGTCCTCCCTTCTCATTTGATGTCTAAAGTACTTTAGCTTCATCTTCACTATTTGTCCCTCCAATGAAGAGTCAGGATTGATTTCTTCCAGTATTGACCTATTTGTTCTCTTTGCTGTTCAAGGGACTCTCAGGACTCTCCTCCAACACCACATCTCAAAGGCATCTATTCTTCTGCGCTCAGCCTTCCTAATGGTCCAGCTCTCACATCCATACATTACCACTGGGAATACCATTGCTTTGACTATGCGAATTTTTGTTTTCAAGGTGATGTCTCTGTTTTTCACTATGTTCCCCAGGTTTCTCATAGCTTGTCTCCCCATAATCAGTCGTCTTTTTATTTCATGGCTATAGTCGCCATCTGCAGTGATCTTTGATCCCAGGAAAGTAAAATCTGTCACTGCTTCTACTTCTTCCCCATCTATTTTCCAGGGACTGATCGGACCTGTTGACATTATCTTGGTTTTCTTGATATTAAGTCTCAAGCCAGCTTTTGCACTTTCCTCCTTCAATCCAATCAAGAGGTTCTTTAGGTCTTCCTCACTTTCTGCCATTAGGGTGGTTGAGAACCCCTGATGTATATTAATTATATAAGCATTGGGCCTTGTGTTGAAAAGATTTAAGTACAGGGCAGCATACAATCATAAAATAACGTACATCACCCTCTCCCACCATGAGAATAACACCTGGTAAGTTTTGGGCACTTATACTCTCCATTGCTTCTTTCCATTGGTTTGAAGTAACAATTTAAAAACAACATAGATACTTACAAGTGGTTCCACAGGGCAGGGAGAATGATAGCACAATAAAATTATATTTCAAAAGTGGGAACAATTTTTAATGCATATATAACGAATAAAGTTTTATGTCCTTTCATGTCCCATCAAGTTGCATTTGACTAATGGCAATAATCACTGAGTTTTCAAAGTATGCGAGCTGTTTAAAGAGTTATTTTGCTATTGCTATCCACCAGGGAGCTTCCCTGGCTGAGCTGGAATTTGAAACTATATGTTTCTATGTCCTACTCTCTAATAATAAGTTACAGAAAAGCAAGAAGTAAAAGATGAGTTTATTCAGAAGAAGAGGGTTTGGCTTCTCCATCTTGACCACCCTTCCCCAGTGATGCACTCCAAGAATTTTTCTACCTCCTCTGTGGGTGGGGCCAAATTTGTGGGTGGGGCCAAATCTGTGGGAATGGCCAACACAATGAGGTATAGAGGTGGGCATGGCCAGCCAGGTGGGCATGGCCTGGAGGAATTTCTGCTACCATTTTTTCCGAACAGGACAAAACCTGCTTCAGTGCATCACTGCCCCTCGGATGTGTAAATCTCCCATATATTATTGTTCTGTATATATACTTACTAGCATATTTTGCCCGGCGGTGCCGGGCTTTTTAAAACTGTGTTGGATAGTAAAGGTTTTTTTTTCCTTGAACCAATGGGGCTGTGTTTTTTAAAATTATGGATTCCCCATGCCCATCTGGCATGGAAACGGCCCTTGCAGAGGCCGCCTTGGTGAGAAGGCTCCCAGCCGTGGTTTCTGCGGGCAGGGAAATTAAGGGGGGTGGATTAATGATAGGGTTTGATTCACCCAATTCCTTGACCTGACCGGCGGTTCTGCTGAGAGAGCGAATATCTAACCCTGTTACCCATTAAGGTAATCACTCATCTCCAAGGAGAGCGTAATCCCCGGTGCAAATAGGGGCCATGTTTACCCCGGTATTATCCCCAAACAATGGTGTCTTCCCCAGTCTGTGTTTGTTTGAGTTAATTAACTTCCCCTAGAGAGATTCCTCATTAACCTGAGCAAATAGGTGATGTGATTTCTGTCAGATGACGGTTTTTGCCACCGTTGCGCTTTTACTTCTATATATGCTGAAGTTTTCCCTCAATAAACGACTGATCTGATCTCGCTCCATACTGCCTCGTATCGTTTCTTGATCAGTCTCCTCCAGGACCTCCGGCCCCTAGCGGCCCCGATTCCTACATAAAATGGTGGCGTAATTCTTTTTGATTGTTTGGCTTTGAGGTGCTGCGTCCGCCTGCGGCGGTCTTGCGCTCCCAGTGTTTTTTTTTTGTGTGTGCTGGCTTCCTCTGTGCCGTGCTGTTTAAATTTGTTTTTAAAGGTTTTGCCAGGCAAAATCTGCTACTTTTAAAGAAGAATGTGTTTCTTTGTGAATTTTCGCAAATATTTTTACTTCGGATAATTATTTTAAAAAATGTGTAAATATCTGTTTTTTAAATTGAATGTATTTTACAGTGTTTTTTTATTGAATATTAATATTTTTATCTGTGAATTATTTTTGATTTTTTGGGATATTTTTGAATGTTTTTGGAATTGATTACCCTATTTTTGGGGATTTATTGAATATTTGGAAATATTTTGGATGTTTTTTCTCCTTTGGCCACTGGGTGGTGGTGTTGAGTAATTTTTTGGTTTTGCTTGTTCCGGTAAGTCTCTTCTCCTCATTTCAGTTCCGGTTTTCATCGGGGGAAGACGTGTATTGGTAAGTTCTTTCCATTTTTAGGGGGGGTTGTTTTGGGTGGGAGGGCGTTCTGTTTGGGTTTTTGGGTTTTGGTTGGTGGTTTCTTTGTGTGTATTTTTGACTGTTTTTGGTTATTTGGGTTTGAGGTGGGGGTTTCTGTGTGTGTGTGTTTTTGGTATGTTTTTTGGTTTTTTTTAATGTTTTTGATTTGTTTTTTGGGTATTTTCGTGGGCCAGTCTTGATGGCTGGCCCGCGGAAATACCATCGCCGTTTCATGCGGCGTTTGGGGGGGGTGTTTTGCCGTGGGCCGGGCTGGGTTGCAGTTTGACTGTTTTGGGTGGGTGTTTGGCTTGCCGCTTCATGCAGCTTTTGGGGGAGGGTATTGTTGTGGCCCTGGCTGGATTGGGGTTTGTTTGTTTGGGGTGGGGGGTGGGGGTTTGTTTGCCTGCCTTTTTTGATTTGTTTTTGGTTGCTACCGCCACGGCGTTTTTGGCAGCGGTTGGGTGGGGGGTGTTTGTATTTTTTTACAGCGAGTTTGTCTCGCTGTGCTCGCCGTGTCTTCGGCGGGGCAGCGTGGGGGAGAGGGTGTCCCTCTCTTCCCCGTTGCTCCGTGCAAGATGGCCGGTGGGTTTGCATTTTATTTTGATTTTGGGGTTTGTTTATTTGTGTTTTCTGGGCACTTCGTCCGCCTGTGGCGGACGTGCGCTCACAGTTTGTGTTTGTGTTTATTTTTCGCGCACTGGCTTCTTTGGTGGATTTGCGCTCACGGTTTGGGTTTGTTTTTATTTTTTGCGTGCCGGCTTCTTCAGCATTCTGCACGCCCATGGAGCGCAGGACGCTGGGGAATGTAGTTTTGGCTGTGCGGGTTTGCTTGCTGCGGCGGTTTTTCTCTTGCGGCTTTTTTTGATTGGCCGTTGCGCATTTCTGAACGTTCCTTTTGCTGCGCCGCTCAGCCTGATTGGCTCTGGCGTGGCACGGCGCAAGGAACTTTGGGAATTGAAGTTCCCTTTTTTTGTTTGCGACTGGGGGGCTCCTGCCCCCGGGACAAAAATTTCAACCCAACAGTTACCTGCGAACCCCATTCAGGCGAGTGAACAGAGGCTCAGACGGGGCTAGTGGGGCCTGGTGCAACATCCTTTGTCACATTCCAACAGTTAATGCACCATTTTATAGGTATAGATTCATGAGGTGTGTGCCTTATACCAGAGCAGAGGAGTATTGGGCTCCCCCTGATGGAGGAAGAACCACTCCTTAGCATGACTGCTTTTACCCTCATAGGAATAAAACAGTTAGCAAGGAAGGCTTACTTACCTATTCTCTCCCTATTCGACTGCATTTCATATTATGGTGATTTTTCATGGAACTGTTTTTTACACGTTAATCAGTTAAATGTCTACTGTCTTTGGCTTTTCTGCCTCAATTTTATTTTTTAAAAACTCTGTGTTTAAGAGAAAACCATGGAAGTACTTTGTTTATGTTGTATGCAAATATACTTGAAGCCGATTGGCTCATTGACTTCCCTTTAACACCCTCTTTCCCAGAAGAGAGAGGGCTTCAAGTATATTTGCATACAGCATAAATAGCATACTTCCGTGGTTTTCTCTTAAACACAGAGTTTTAAAAAAATGAAATTGAGGCATAAAAGGCTAAAACAGTAGACATTTAACTGATTAAAATGTAAAAAATAGTTCCATGAAAAATCACCATAAAATGAAATGCAGTCAAATTAAGAGGGGAAAACTTGAAATAGACTTACTATAGTAAACCTGGCTTGCAAACTGCTTTTTTCCTATGAAGGGAAATAGTCCTGCCTTTGGGGGTGGTTCTTTTTCCACCAGGTTAGTTGGACAATCAGGGTTGGTTCTTGGACAATCAGGGTTGTTTGACATGTTTTTTAAATGTTTTTAGTCTTTAGACAATGATTTCTTAAAGTTCTGTCAGTTTCCTGTCTGTTTCCTTGACTTTGCACTGAAGTCTGTGCTGTTACAGTACAATTTATCTCTATGGGAACAATGGTGTATGAGGCATTGCAGCTAGGTTTTTGCATGCCTCATACAAAGTCCAAATCTGTATAAAGTCCAAACTTGTGGAACCAAGTTTGGACATTGTATGAGGTATCAGTGTATACTCAATGCGTATTGTACAAATTACAAAACTGGGGAAATTAAAAATTCTACCATACACAAAGAGTAGGCTGGCTTTAGGAAAGATCAAGGTACAATTGATCATTTCCAAGTACCCAAACAATGAAAACAGGGATTTTTGAAGCCTTTATAGATTTTCCCTTCACTTTCAACCTCCTAGATGGGAGTTGTAATGGTTTATTCAGTTCTTACATTATGCCATGTGTGTGTGTGTTTGCACATGAGTGAAGGTTTGTATATGTTGAATGTGATTTTTTTTGTCAATTTTATTTTGTGCATTGCTATTGGATAAAGGAAAATAACTCAGTGAGTCATAGCCAACAGCTGCATTAATATGTCCATTTCCCCCCACAAATATAGCTATTTAAGCTGTTGGCCACCACTACTCTCTTTTATTGTAATGAATACCACATGTTCTGTAAAGACAGGAAGCATTTTCTTCTCTCCAGTCTGAATCAACAACCAGTCTGTTTTTACTGGGTAGTCTCAAATGCCACCATCTTCCTTCTGCTGTCAGCCACTGGGGTTCATACAAGATGAACCTTGATGTCTGAAGATTTGTTTGTTGGGTACAAATCCATTTGAGAAATGTTAGCACTTGTTGTGATTATGAAACCATCAATCAATTAACTAAAAAACCTGCTTTGCAGTAATTTATAGAAGCAAAAAAACCTTCCAAAGCAAAGAACATAGTTTTATTAAGGACATGCCAATGGGAAAGAAAGGAGCAGTCTCAGGGCATAAATGTTTCTGTATTATGCAACAAAGTTGAGGAAGTTGGTAATAAAAATGAAAGATGAGATCAATTTTCTTTTGGAAGATTTTAAGATACCAGCTTTCCATTAAGCTTTTTTAAAAAGGCACTTGAACTTTGTTGCTTTAGCTTCCAGTGCAAATCTATCTCACTTTTTAATTTAGTACATGGCACATACCCTGTGTACCATGTACACAGGGTGGCTCAACCACTGTGGTGGCTCAAGTGGTTAAGACGCTGAACTCGCTGACTGGAAGGTCATAAGAACATAAGAACAGTCTTGCCGGAACAGGCCACAGTCCATCCAGTCCAGCATTCTGTCTCACACAGTGGCTCACCATTTACTTCAAGGTATTATTCCCAAGCAGATGCCTT
The DNA here is from genome assembly GCA_035047305.1 of Bradypodion pumilum. Classification (NCBI taxonomy): domain Eukaryota; kingdom Metazoa; phylum Chordata; class Lepidosauria; order Squamata; family Chamaeleonidae; genus Bradypodion; species Bradypodion pumilum. Next base: position 53,962,744 of record JAWDJD010000004.1, read on the forward strand.
CACCTGCTTAGGATTCCCTGGAAATGGCATTGAGAGATATCCTGCCTATCTCTCCAACCTGGAGGTTGTCCTTAGGTATCCATAATTATAGCCGTTGATACCCTTGTCCTTCAAGACTGACAGCTGTCACCACTTCTTCTGGCAGGGAGTTCCATAGACCAGTGATCCTCTGGGTGTAAAAGTGCTTTCTTTTATTTGTTTGAGAACTAGCACCCAAAGGTTTCATGGAGTGTCCCCTAGTTCTAGTGTTGTGTGACAGGGAAAACAGTTTTTCCTTATCTACTTTGCCCACACTGTGCATGATTTTATAAACTTCAATCAGGTCACCTCTTAGACACCGTCGTTCAAGAGTGAAGAGGCCCAACCATTGCAGCCTCAGATGGTAAGGAAGGTGTTCCAGTTCCCTAATCATTATGGTTGCCCTCCCCTGCACTTTTTCCAGCTCCATAACATCATTCTGGGAGTATGGTGACCAGAACTGTACACTCTTCCAGATGGGGCCTCACCATAGATTTATAAAGAGGCAAAATGACACTTGCTGACTTATTTTCTATACCCTTCCTAATAATCCCTAGCATTGAGTTTGCTTTTTTCACTGCTGAGGCACACTGGGTTGACACCTTCATTGAGCTGTCCACCAGGACACCAAGGTCCCTTTCCTGGTTTGTCACAGAGAGTTCAGACCCCAACAGTTTATAAATGTAATTGGTGTTTTTTGCCCCAACATGCATCACTCTGCACTTACTAGTGTTGAAGCTCATTTGCCATTGTTTTGCCCACTCCCCCAGTGTCAAGAGATCCCTCTGGAGCTCCTCACAATCTCTCACAGTTTTCACTACCCTGTATAATTTAGTGTTGTCAGCAAATTTGGCTACCTTGCTATTTACTCCTACTTCTAGATCATTTATGAAGAGGTTGAAAAGCAGGGGTCCCAGTACTGAACCTTGGGGGACCCCACTCTTTACTTCCCTCCACTTGGAGAAGTGTCCATTTAGTGCTACCCTCTGTTTCTTGTCCCTTAGGCAGTTGCTGATCCAGGACAAGACCTGTCCCTTTATTCCATGACTGGCAAGTTTATTCAAGAGCCTTTGGTGTGGGACCTTGTCAAAAGCCTTCTGAAAGTCCAGATAAACAACGTCAACTGGATCCCCCTTATCCACATGCTTGTTGACACTCTCAAAAAATTCCAACAGATTAGTGAGGCATGGTTTGCCCTTGCAAAAGCCATGTTGGCTCTCCTTTAGCAGCGCTTTCTTATCTATGTGCTTATTAATTCTAACTTTTAGGATGGTTTCCATCACTTTACCTGGGACACATGTCAAACTGACTGGTTGGTAATTTCCTGGATCACCCCTGGATCCTTTTTTGAAAATTGGTGTTACATTTGCTACCTTCCAGTCATCAGGCACAAACCCTGATTTGAGGGAAAGATTATATATTTTGGCTAGGAGATCAGCAATTTCATCTTTAAGTTCCCTGAGAACTCATGGATGGATGCCATCTGGTCATGGTGATTTGTTAGTGTTTAGCTTAACAAGACATGCAAGGACCTCCTCCCTGGTTATTTCTATCTGGCTTAATTCTTCGGTTTCCCTCCCTATGAAGATAGGCTCTGTTTTGGGCATGTGGTCTCTGTCTTCTTCAGTGAATACTGAAGCAAAGAATTCATTGAGTCTGTCTACAATCTCTGTTTCATCTTTAATAACCCCTTGCTTTCCATTGTCATCTAATGGTCCAATGGCCTTCCTAGTTGGGTTCTTACTTCTAGGTCAGAGTTCCATTCCTGAGTACTGCATGATGGAGTGAGCACCCATCTCTGTTCCAGCTCCTGCCAACCTAGCAGTTCGAAAGCAAGAAATTGAAAGTAGATAAATAGATACCACTTCGGTGGGAAGGTAAACAGTGTTCTGTGTGCTCCAGTGTCTAGTCAATGCCTGCCAAATGTCCATGGAAATGTGTGCAAGTGCAGACAGCACTGGCTCTTTGGTTATAAACAGAGATAAGCACTGAACCCTAGAGTTGGATACGAGTGGATTTCAAGCGAGGGTGACCTTTACCTTTACCTTACACACCCTGTTTCCTGGCCAGTGTGGATAATGGAAGCAGCATCCTTTGTTTTGTGTCACTCTGTTCTTTACGAGAGATTGGGGATTCTATCCTTTATAATTCATAACCAAAGTCCAGTGGAGGAGTAGATTTGCCAGTATGCCAACAAATACTTTATGTGCATAGAAGAACAGCTATATGATTAATCACAAACTTAATAGCACAGTGATTATACATCACTCATGTTTGTCTGTGCTATCCTTCCTGAGATATATCCTACTAATTCCTTTAATCCTACCTTCCGCAGTCTGGCACCATTTGGATATTTTAGGTTACACCATCCAACCTCTCTGATCAGTGGTCATGATGTCTGGGGCAGATGGGAGTTGCAATCAAAAATATCTGGCAGGCCCTAGGTTAGAGAATCTCTTGCAATACAACTTAGATGTTTAGTCAAAGCCCATCTGATTTTATTGATTTCAGGCAAATAGAGAGCAATGGGGAGAACAGAGATGAGCAGCTGGTAAGACAATCTCCGTAATGCAACTTTCATGGGATTCTGGCAACAGATACCAGTCTAAAGATTTCAATATGGGATTGTTTTTAGTCATTCTCAGTATGCTAGTTGGAAATTGATTTTTAAAACCCACACAATTTCTCAAGTGTTTGATTTTGATTATACTCTACCTATGCATGTTTGGTTCTTCTTCTTATTTCCTACATGATGACATGCAACAACAACAACAATCACAAAATTCAGCCAAGTGTCTGTCTCTGAAGTACCAGATTCTGGCTTGGAAAGTGGACATTCAACATAAAGGGTCCTGCAATTATGTATGTATGACTCTTTAACCGAGTGAAACAAGTTTGGTTCTTTACTAGATTTGTTGTTGTTGGTTGTGTACCAGTTTTTCTGGTGTATAAAATAGTATCATCATATTGTTCACTGTCTCTATACATGGTCACAGTGACAACTTATTTCATGGGTGTTTATGTGTTGGGGAACCAGACATGGTAAACCAAGATTAGTAGATCATTATGTTGTTGCTGCTATGTAGTTAGCTGGATAACTCAGTGGCTTAGGTATCTGATAGTGGAGCCAGAGGTTGGGAGTTTGATTCCCCACTGCACCCTCCCAGGAGAAGAGCCAGCACTGGGCAAGATGCACAGTCCCCAGGGTGCCTTCCAAAGAAGGGCATGGTAAACTACTCCAATGTATTCTCTAACCCTAGAAATGGTCACCATAAATCAGAATTGGATTTATGGCATACCATTATGATTCTTATTATATTATCCTGTTGTCAAGTCAGAACTGACTTACAGTAAATCTAACATGGTTTTCAAAGTAAATGAGGTTATTTAAAGAGTGGTTTTGCCAGTTCCACTCCCCCAGTATGTTTCCATGGCAGAGCCAGGAAATGAAACCCAGATTTTCTGAATCTTAGTACATTAGGTATAGATTATTATATAGTACCTTTGTGAAAATATTGCAATTTTAGATGCTAGCTAGAGGGACTGTGGTGGCTCAAGTGGTTAAGATGCTGAACTCGCTGACTCGAAGGTAGGAGTTTGATTCCCAGGTACTGCATGATGTAGTGAGCTCCCATCTCTGTCCCAGATCCTGCCAACCTAGCAGTTCAAAAGCAAGAAATTGCAAGTAGATTGTCTCAAGTGGCTAAGACGCTGACTGGGAGGCAGAAGGTCAGTAGTTCGATTTCCGAGTACTGCAGGATGGAATGAGCTCCCGTTTCTGTCCCAGCTCCAGCCAACCTAGTAATATGAAAGCAAGAAATTGCAAGTAGATAAATAGGGACCACTTCAGTGGAAGGTAACAGCATTCTGTGTTCTCTGGTGTCTAGTCATGCCTGCCACATGACTACGGAAATGCCTGCAGCAGCAGACAGTGCTGGCTCTTCGGCTTTGAAACAGAGATGAGCAATGCACCCTAGAGTCGGATATGACTGGCTTTCAAGCAAGGGAAACCTTTACCTTTTTAAATAGGGACAGCGTTCCATGCACATGCCTGCCACATGTCCATGGAAATGTCTGCAGATGCAGACAGCACTGCCTCTTTGGCTATAAAAAAGAGATGAGCACTGAAACCTAGAGTTGGATAAGACTGGCTTTTGAGGAAGGGAGACCTTTACCTAGTTAGGACAACTGGACTTATTGAGTTTTTCATTTATGTACTTGTTTCCAAGATTGTCTCTGAAATGAATACCAATGGTGACCTCTTGTGGTCAATTCATATGCTACAGATTTCCTTAACAGACATTATCAGTAATTTTATTCGTACAGTACTGTATATACACTTCCGGAGACCCCCGACCACCCCAGGAGATACCATCCACAACCACCATCACAGCGAGGCCCGAGCCGGCGCCTTTGACCGACTCCATGCGGCCGAAGAGAGCTGCTGTGTGCATGCAAAGGATAAGTAATCGAACTGAAATAATATAGTTGACTAAATATAGATGGCTTATGGCAACTGACATAGTGACAGTACAAGAAACTGACTTACATAGAGACTTGATATAGTGGACTTTTTCTTTCTTTCTTTCTTTCTTTCCCTTTCATTAATTAGTTCAACTTTTACTTTGATACTATGTGATAAACTGTGATATTGTGCATGATAATACTTTGTTTTAAAACTGTTTAAACTGTGATAACATGTGTGATGGGAAAAGACTGGCGTAGAGACCGGCAAGGCACGCCACAAAGTCTGCCAAGAGAACCCTATGGACCAAAACAAAAGGCAAAACAAGGAGATGCTCAGCACAGCAGATCTGAAAAGGGGGAGGGATACGAAAGGGGGAGGAGAAATACAGTGTTGGAGGGAACAATACTGCATAGGGACATGGAATGTGAGGTCTATGAATCAAGGAAAACTGGAAGTGGTAAAAAATGAGATGGAAAGAATAAGCATTGACATCTTGGGCATCAGTGAGCTCAAATGGACAGGGATGGGTGAATTCAGCTCTGGAAACCATCATATCTACTACTGCGGGCAAGAAAACCTTAGAAGAAATGGAGTAGCCATAATTGTCAATAAAAGAGTGAGAAAAGCAGTAATGGGATACAATCTCAAAAATGACAGAATGATGTCAGTCAGATTTCAAAGCAAACCTTTCAATGTCACTGTGATCCAAATATACGCACCAACCACTGGTGCAGATGAAGCCACAATGGACCAGTTCTATCAGGACCTACAACATCTTATAGAACAGACACCAAGAAATGATGTCCACATTATATTAGGAGACTGGAATGCCAAAGTAGGAAATCAAAAAGTGGAGGGAATAACAGGCAAATTTGGTCTTGGAACACAAAATGAAGCAGGGCAAAGATTGATAGAGTTCTGCCAAGAGAACGCACTGGTCATAGCAAACACTCTCTTCCAGCAACACAAGAGGCGACTTTACACATGGACATCACCAGATGGCCAACACCGAAACCAGATTGACTACATACTCTGCAGCCAAAGATGGAGAACCTCCATACAGTCAGCAAAAACAAGACCTGGAGCAGACTGTGGCTCAGATCACAACCTACTGATCGCAAAATTCAGGCTTAGACTAAAGAAAATAGGGAAAACACGGAGACCAGAAAGATATCACCTAGACAGCATCCCTAAAGAATACACGGTGGAGGTGATGAACAGATTTAATGGCTTAGACTCGGTAGACAGAGTACCGGAAGAATTATGGACGGAGATGAGGGACATCATGCAGGAAGCAGCAAAGAAAACCATACCAAAAGAAAAGAAGAGTAAGAAAGCAAAGTGGTTGTCTGATGAGGCTCTTAAAATAGCAGAGGAAAGAAGGAACGCAAAAGTCAAAGGAGAAAGGAAAAACTACAACCATTTGAACACAGAATTTCAAAGAAAAGCAAGGAGAGATAAGGAAAACTACCTAAAAGAACAGTGCAGAGAAATGGAGGAAAACAACAAAAGAGGCAGAACCAGAGATCTTTTCAAAAAAATTGGGGAAATCAAGGGAACATTTAAAGCAAAAATGACCATGATAAGGGACAAAGACGGAAAGGAGCTAGCTGATGCAGAAGAAATTAAGAAAAGATGGAAAGAGTACACAGAGGAACTTTACAAAAAGGACCTCAACACTCCTGATACTCACAATGATGAAGAAATTGAACTTGAGCCAGACATCCTGGAGAGCGAAGTCATAAAGGCCCTAAAGAGCACTGCAAACAACAAAGCTGGTGGAGATGATGGTATCCCAGTTGAATTTTTCAAAGTGCTAAAAGATGATGGCGTCAAATTACTGCATTCAATATGCCAGCAGATTTGGAAAACAAAACAGTGGCCACAGGATTGGAAAAGATCAGTATACGTCCCAATCCCAAAAAAGGGCAATGCCAAAGAATGTTCAAATTATCGAACAATCGCGCTCATCCCACATGCCAGCAAGGTGATGCTCAAGATAATACAGGACAGACTTCAGCAGCATGTGGAGAGAGAATTACCAGAGGTGCAGGCTGGTTTCAGAAGAGGCAGGGGGACTAGAGACCACATCGCCAACATACGCTGGATCATGGAGAAAACAAAGGAATACCAGAAACAAGTTTACTTTTGTTTTATTGACTACACTAAGGCATTTGACTGTGTGGACCACAACAAGATGTGGCAAGTAATTAAAGAGATGGGAATACCAGAGCACCTCATATGCCTCCTGAGAAATCTGTACATGAACCAAGAAGCAACAGTTAGGACAGAACATGGAATAACAGAGTGGTTTGGAATAGGAAAAGGAGTAAGACAAGGCTGCATTTTGTCACCATGCTTATTCAACCTATACACAGAGCACATAATGCGCAGTGCAGGGATGGAGGAATCACAATATGGGATTAAAATTGCTGGGAGAAACATCAATAATCTGAGATATGCAGACGATACCACCCTAATGGCAGAAAGTGAGGAAGACCTAAAGAATCTCTTGATTGGGCTGAAGGAGGAGAGTGCAAAAGCTGGCTTGAGACTCAATATCAAGAAAACCAAGATAATGGCAACAGGCCCCATCAGTTCCTGGAAAATAGACGGGGAAGAAGTAGAAGCAGTGACAGATTTTACTTTCTTAGGATCAAAGATCACTGCAGATGGGGATTGCAGCCATGAAATAAAAAGGCGACTGATTCTTGGGAGACAAGCGATGAGAAACATGGGGAACATAGTGAAAAGCAGAGACATTACATTGCAAACAAAAAATAGAATAGTCAAAGCAATGGTTTTCCCAGTAGTAATGTATGGATGTGAGAGCTGGACAATTAGGAAGGCTGAACGCAGAAGAATAGATGCCTTTGAAATGTGGTGTTGGAGGAGGGTTTTGAGAGTCCCCTGGACAGCGAGGAGGACAAATAGGTCAATCTTAGAAGAAATTAACCCTGACTGCTCATTGGAAGGTCAAATAGTAAAGATGAAGCTAAAATACTTTGGACATCAAATGAGAAGGGAGGATTCACTTGAGAAGGCATTGATGTTGGGAAAGGTGGAGGGCAAAAGAAGAAGGGGGAGGCCAAGGATGAGATGGCTAGATGGTATTATAGACACAATGGGCACAGAGCTGGGAGGGTTGAGGGGGATGGTAGAGGACAGAGGCGCCTGGAGAACAATGGTCCATAGGGTCGCAAAGGGTCGGAATCGACTGTGCGACTGAACAACAACAACAACTGTATATACAGTTTGTCTTTGTGTTGATGAGATGTGGTAGAAATAAGTATCTCAACACAATAACAATGTAATTTTCTCTTATTTTACTTAATACCGATGCTAATTTGAATCAACCCTGTCCATTTGAATAGAAACAGAAACAATCAATCAAGAACTGTTACAACTTAAGCAGTTATAACAAGTGAGTGCAAGTTTGCTACCAAAGGTGGGGATGGAACACAGAAATGAATTAATAGAGAAAGGGTAGAAAGAGAAAGGCAAAGGGGAAAAAAGTCTGGCTAAGGCGAAGAACATGTATTGGAAAGCACCAGCTATAGCCCATATTTTGCATCAAAAATGTCTTAAGTGCAAACACCCACTTTGCCAGACAACTCCAGTTGGAACAGAATGGTGTATGATACCTTGGACAACTGCCCTAAACTTGTTCCCTCTAGATGCATACATCTGTAACCGCATCATTCCCAACCAGCATTGGGCACTAGCTAAAGATGCTGGGAAGTTGTAATAAACAACTGAGGTGGGGTGTGTGGGGGGGAGGGAGGCTGGTTTGTAGGGGAAAGTAGGTGCAGACCAAACTGATAGAAACTGGTAAGATATAGAAAAATATGCCAGTTTCTCTATTCCTGATACTTCATTTCAGACACCCATGAAAACAAAGGGATATCACCAATGACTTCATAAGGAAAAAATGGAGGAGGCCTTGAATGAAATGCCTCTTTGTCCTCCTTCTGGTCATAAGCTGCTAGACATGGAACAGATCCCTGCTACAACATGGTCATGTGAACTTCAGACGCCTGCTATGTTGATCAGGCAATCAAGCACACCCCTACACCCACGTCGTAACCTTTTCAAGATAAGTGGCATGAAACAAACGCAGTCACATGATGCTGCATAGAAAAGAAACCCTTTTGCAGAGGAAGCTGTCTCACTGAAAGTAGAACCCATGCTGGCTGAAGCAATAGCAATGGAAGAGTGGCTTTTGCCGCTCCACCCCAGCCAAATCCCTCCTCAAACCACAGCTCTGTAACAAAGTGCTTCTTGTGAATCTCTCTAGGATTATCTATTGTGTCCCGTGCTCCATACACTAACGCCATTCTTCCATTGCTATTGCTTTAGCAAGCCAAGCCCTGCTTTCTTGATCCTGCTTGTCCCACACTGGTATGTTTGTGCTGAAATTCAGTTGTTTGTGCCTATGTGTATTTACAGATTCCCTTCTAATCCTCAAAGTTATTCTCTTCCTAATTTCCACTCCATTCTGGAAATTGTGCAGGAGAAGTGGAAGATCTTGGTCCTGTTGGGCCCAATTCTATGCTTATTTACTTGGAATGAAGTCCTATTGTGTTCACTGGGGCTCACTCTTAGGTGACTGTGGCTAGAATTGCCATGTAGCCTCAAGTAATGAATGGTGAAGGAAGGGAGGAGCTTAATCTTAATGACCCAAGCATCAAGCACTGGACATACGAACAAAATTCATATTTATTTATTTAGACTTATATCACCTCCTGCTCGCCATGGCGACTCAGGGCAGCTAACAGTCAAGAAAAACTACTGTCACAGTATACAATCAAATCACAGTACTATGACAAAAATCAGTAAACTTAAACAGGTAAAATACACTTTGTTAAAAACATCTTTAGATGGCTAAACTAAAATCCCCAAATGGCAGATTATTTATTTATTTATTTATTTATTTATTTATTCAATTTATATCCCGCCCACTCAACACAAGGCCGACTCTGGGCGGCTAACAACATAAAAAGTAACCCCAGGGCAACCCAAGGAGTTTACAGACAATATTAATAATCCTAAAAACAGTTAAAACAGTAAAAAAGTTAAGACTACCCACCCCCTAAAAAGCAGGGGCTGCAGGATCGAAAAGGCACCATGGGGAAGAGTTCCTCTACACCAACCACCCCATGGTGGTTACCCTTCCACCCGCACCCCACACTTGACCTGCCAGCCAGGTTTTAAGATCCCTTCTGAAAGGCAGCAACTCCGTCCGAAGACGTAATTCTGTTGGCAGGAGGTTCCAGAGGGCCGGTGCAGACACGGAGAAGGCTCTCCTCCTTGTGCCAGAGAGGCGAGCCCCTCTGGCTGATGGAACAATTAGAGAGCCCCTCCGGTCCGCTCTGGTTGGACGGACAGACGTCCTCAGGGCGATGCGGTCTCTTAGGTAACCTGGCCCACTACCATATAGGGATTAATATACTGTGTTAGATAATAATTGTATTAGCCCAATCACAATTTCATAAAATTGCTAGAGAAAGATTATTTATTTATTTATTCATCCAGTTTGTATAGCTGCCCAACTCAAAACAACTCTGGGTGGCTCACAACATTAAAAACAGCACTACAGTCCAACATTATCCCTTCTTATTCTTGTAGTAGTCTTCATATCACACCTTGTTTAGACCTCATCCCTGCTACCTGCTGGAAGTTGAATCCAGCCCTCTGTGGCCTACCCCCACCTTACAACTACAGCCTGGATCTGAAACCCCTCTTAAACTTGCAAATGTTTTCTTTTGAGTCAACATGAATCTCTCCATAGTGATTTCTTTGTCAAATTTAAACTGCACCTTTCCTCTTGTGTGTTCAAGGTTGCACATAGAGTAGTCCATCCCCCACTTTATCCTCATCGCTAACCTATGGGGATAATGGGTAATTCAGGCTAAGAGAGAAGGTCTAGCCCAATATCATTAGGTAGATTCTCTGGTTCAATGGGAACCAAGAACCTGGATCTCCCATGTCCTCATCCTACATCCTATCACTGCACCTGATGGGGGTTAGACACAAATCTCTCTTGGTGACTTTGAGCCCCTGCTACTCCAATCAGCAAGGTGAGCATGAAAAGGAAGAAAGGAGCCCCTTGATTGCTTTGACAAAAAGATGAGGTCTCAGTGCAAATGTCAGATCAATGCCTTCTGTGCTATATCATGTACTGAATAACCTGCCCTCTTCTGCTACTGCTATTCACATGATTGAGGAAATGATTGTGATAACACATACAACAAAAAACAATTAAAACCAGAGACAGGATTTTTTTTGTGATGGACTGTAAATCCATTGAGTTCCTTCCAGAATGGTCCCTTGAGGGCAGAGACATAGCTGGAAAGGACTGTGATGAAACAACACAAAGCCTGTTTACTTTCCTTGGCTTCCGATCAAGAACACTGCAGCTGTCTCTGTTCTTCTTGGATCAGAACACAATGTGCACCAAAGAGGGACATTCGGATGGATGCCCAGCTCATCCTCTGGCCAGCTGCTCCATCAACTGTTTCAGGCTGCCCTCTAGAGGCAACCTGATGATTTCTTTTCCTTTCATTTATGTCAAAGGCAAGCATCAAACCTTTACTGTTTTATTGTGGTTTCCTAACTGGGCTGGAGATCTCAGTTGGCATGCGGAAAAGGGTGACATTTAGGGGATCTTACTTTCTAATGTGTTCCATCAACCCTAGCCACCATGGCTTGAGAGGAGGAAAGCTGAGAATTGCATTCTAGCAACATCTGGCCCTGCACTTTGCCTATCACATGTTCTAGTACAGTGACGGTGAACCTTGGCATGCCAGGTGTTCTTGGACTTCAATTCCCGAAGCCCAAGTCTCTGTGTACATGAAGGAAACCCATTCATGTGGATTCACAGAGACTTGGGATTCTGAGAATTGAAGTCCAAGAACACTTGGAGTGCCAAGGTTCACCATCACAGTTCTAGTAGATGTTGCAATCTTGCTTTGATTGTTAGTGTGGTGCTTCTCACATTCACTGAAGTTAAGAGTGGTGGGAAATGGGACTCCAGATTGAATTATGAGTTTGTGAAGGACCATGAGAAAAAGGAGGAAGACAAATAGAGCAGGATGTTCACTTCAAGTTTGTTCCACAGCACACCTGCTATGATGCAGACAGCCTGGATTTGAAAACAGGGAAACAGATGAGGCTGAGGTTGATTGGATCAGGTTAAGTTTTTAAAAAAAAATCAACGAAGGGGAAAAGAAGCCCTCCACTTGGTCTTGATTTCAATGAAGGTTAACAGCAGCAGCAGCAGTAATAATAATAATAATAATAATAATAATAATAATAATAATAATAATAATAATAATAATAATAATAATAATAATAATAATAATAATAATAATAATAATAATAATAATAATAATAATAATAATAATAATAATAATAATAATAATAATAATAATAATAATAATAATAATAATAGCAGCATCTACAGGAAATCTTGAGCAGTCCCATGATTGTGTGTTGGAGTGGACAGAGTTTGTGTTGGGGTGTTGCTACTTTTTGTGTCTACTTCTCTGAAACTGCTATTTGTTTTTCAAAGGATGTCTCTGTGGGACCAATGAAAGATTAATATGTAAACAGAGAGCCTGACTGAAACAAGAATTGGAAATAAAAAATATGTCTGGAATTGGAACAAAGTAGATTTCAGTTATATGTTGGAGGAAATTGTCTAATAGCAGGAGTTGTTTGACAGTGAGCAGACTGCCTAAGGACGTGGTAGCATCTCCTAATTCAAAAGTTTATAAATACAACTGACTTATATCAGATGCTATAGTTGTAAAGCTGCCTTATACATTTTCCACAATACCTCTGTTATGTTAATTGGCCTTCATCCAATCTATTTCTGTAGCCAGGCTTAGGTCTCATCTAGCCATAAATATAATCTTGTATTTGTGTCAGGTTACCTGTGTTTAAAATCAATTTAAAGATTGGGAACTACATGATGTACAGCTAAGTGCATAGTTTTTTGGCTGGCAAACAGGATTTTATTAAATATCCCAGTGCAGGTTGTATATTTTAAATTGGTTCTGGTCACAGTTTTTAAAAATAGTTTTTACCTGCGCTGGAATAAATTGTGTCTCGGGCTTGGCAAGTTTTTGTTGCCAAGGTAACAGATTTCAGAACTCAGTCTGAACTCTTAATTTAAGAATAAAGAATCTCTTTCAAGGTAAGTAAAGCATTACTTGACTACTGAACACTATCATTTATCTTGTAACTGAATCAACAAACCACTGCTTTTGTGCTATGTCCTAGCAAGCATGTCCTAAAAAACAGGAACTGTGGGGAATTGCATCTCTAATCCACATCATCTACAGAAGATGGGAAAATGGCCCATAAAACCCGTAAAAAGCCTGTTTTGCAAGAAAACAGTAACAACACTAAATTACTGTTTGCTAAGAGCCCCAAAGACATGTTTACAATTTATCTCCTGGTGATCATGTCCCATACAGGGAATTATGCTACATCTTGACCCTGATCTTTGCCCAAGCTGTACCTCTTTGTTTCAGCTGTAGGGCTGCTACTTTTAAGGGTAATTGAGCAATTACCTGACAGACAGAAGGGTCACTTTAATGGATTTTACACTTGGGAAAGTGACCCTTTCCAGTATGATTGGATGCATGCCTTTCCTGTCATCTGATTACCTCCTCATTTTGATGAGTTGAACGTTGATGCATCTGAATCTGATCTTTGTTGGCTGCTCTTTATTTGCTATTGCTGGCTCTCCTGTTGTTCTGCAATGGCTATTATTATTGCTGCTATTGTTAACCAACTGTTTCAATTTATGTGTGACTCCTATATGTCATTGACCAGAATTCTATTACAGTAGTTGTGACTTCCCGTATAGCTTTGCTGCCATAAATCAGCAGTGAATTGCTGCATATGAAGAAGTCAGTATAAGCATCTGTTGTGGCATCTTGAGACACACTAGTTAGCACACAACATATGTCTATAATGACTTCTTAATGTGTGGCAGTCTGCTGCCAATGTTTACACCCATTGTGTTATCCCTGCATACAGCTCTATCAACAGACATTCTGGCATTGAGGGCAGGCAGCACAAATACACCCTACATCCAGTGGTGGGCTTCAATAACTACCACACTGTGGGTGTGGACAACTCTGGGTGTGGACAACTCTGTGGGTGTGGTCAGGTGACTGGGTGGGTGTGGTTAAACTGCTGTATTTTAATCTGAACTTTTGTGGATCGAGTCCACTTCATCAGACCACTAGTTAGCAATTGCACTTGGATGCTCTAATTTTCCTTTAAAGAGTAACTGCAGTAGAGTAACTGCTGGCTCAGCCTCACCCCACTCTGGGCACCCAGACCCAGCAGGGGATAGAGGCTTGGTCTACCAAGCCTCAGGTAACCTTTCTCTCCACTGCTTCAGTTGAGTTCTGTATACTGAAGCCCTTTCCTATTCTTCCCTGGTGGCCTTGCCTACTGGGCATATGGACTGCTATTGTTTCTAAGGCAGTAGGCAAGACTGCTGGGTCAATCTTGGAAGCCTGGGAGAAGGGCACACCTAGGACAAAGCCCTGCTTGCCCCACCTAAGTTACAGCCCTGCCAGTGTGAAAACATAATGGGATCCAGTACACTGTTTTATGTTGGATTCTAACTGTAACCCGTCTTGTGTCAAGGTATTACAACAGAAAGTTTGATGCACACATTAGTACTGAACAGCATCCATTGGGTTAATTATGCTTTTGTATGTGCCATAAAATAAACTGCAGTGGTGAATTGCCACTAGTTAACAAGTCATGAGCTGGCTGGATTGCTCAGTGGTTTAGAAATCTGGCTGCGGAGCAAGAGGTTGAAAGTTTGACTCTCCACTGTAACCCCAAGGGACAAACCTATGGACAAGCTGCCCAGTCCCAGGGTGGCCCCAGAAGAAGGGAATGATAAACCACTTCTGTCTATTCTCTACCTGGAAAGACCTGGAAAGGGTTGCCTTTCAGAACTGATTGGATGGCACAGTTATTATTAACAAATCATTGCCTGTATCCCCAAAATTTGGTTTTGGACTTCAATTCCCAGAAGCCTAAGTCAATTCCCCAAAGCACTGATTAGCCAATGTACTGACATAGGCTTCTGGGAATTGAAGTCTGCCAGTGTTCCATGGAACACAGTTTGGGAAATGCTAGTGGTGCATGCCAGTCAGTTGACTTAGTGTGTGCTGAGATGTACAAATGGACCTAAGAGCCATTCACTGCCATTCACTGCTGCAGTTTAGACCACTGCACTCACCCCAGTGTACCTAACCAATTAGGTTCCAGCCACTATCAAATTATTTCCCCCTATATTGGTATCAGTGTATATGACACCTTGAAGAATTACATAAGAAAATGGCCTGCAATCTAAAAGACACAATGGGAAAGCACAACCTGCCTGTCAATGCCATTTATAGACAGGCTTGGTTGCAGCTGAAACATGAGAATTAAGTATACAGTTCTAAGCAGGAGAAGCAAGCAACTCCCCAGTTGATGACTGCATTTCCTGTGGTCTATATGCTAGCAGTGAGGATGTTGGCATGTCCAGAGTCCAATATAGATAAGATCACTCTCCAACGCTCTCATTTTTCTCAATCACCCACTTCTCTCCCCCCTCCAATCCAGAGGCTTTGATTGGAAGAAAAGATCACCTATTCCAGCTGTCTGATTTTGAAATCAAGCTGAAGGATAGTTGGCTGCCCCATGGTGGCCCTATGGATAACTTTTATTTTATTTTGATGATGCACTTCCTTCTTCAAAGGAAAAGCATTCAAATGTACCGTGTTTTCCGGCATATAAGATGACTGGGCGTATAAGACGACCCCCAACTTTTCCAGTTAAAATATAGAGTTTGGAATATACTTGCCATATAAGACTACCTCCCTTCCAATGCACACCAAATAAAAATTAATCCACACTCAACCCGAAGACGCGCAGCCCTCCGAGTCGAATGGGCAGGTTCTGGTGGAGAGCCAATCCACGCTCACGTTCTCCTCCTCGAGGTACAGGAAGATGTGTGCAGCTTGCTTCCCCTTGCTTCATACTCCCCGCACAGAGCAGGGACTCGGCCGCGGCACCCCCCCACCATATGCGCCGGACATATGAAGCAAGGGGAAACAAGCTGCAGTTAAGTACCTGTCCTATAAAATGACCCCCGACTTTGGCACAGATTTTTCGGGGTTAAAAAGTAGTCTTATACGCCAGAAAATACAGTACTTTGAAATAGCTCTGAAAAGCACAATGTACACTTAGATGAGAGTAATAGAGCTCCTTGCCATTTTTGGTTAGATGTGATAGACACATGCTATTTTAGCAAGGTCAACTAAAGGCCGTTTGGAATAAAATGGGGTTTTGCTTTGCTGAGTGATTTCAAAACAGGGAGAGAAGAGAGAGAGAGAGAGAAAGGAAGGAAGAGAGATGGCAGCGTTTGCATGTTCTGGGAATTACAGTAGCTGCAGAACCAGGAGGTGGCTGACAATAAAACACTTTCCCAGGCATTTGCTGGTCGGATAATGTGACATTTGCTCTAGATACAGAACTGGCAATATCCTTGCTTTGTTAAGGAGCTTACCAGGAAAAATTCTCCTCTTTTGTCACAATGGAGGTTTTGGGCAGCAGTTGCTGTCAGTCTGGGCTGCATTCCATCCTCCCTTGACATTTTGGAACTGGCAATGTAAAATAGCAGGAGTCTATGGAGGTGGTGGCAGTTGGGGGTGTGTGGATATACATATTTGAGAAATTATCTCCAGAAAGCTATCTTTAAAGCCAACAGAAGCTCAGCTGTTGTTTCTAAAGATGTCCTACACAGTCCTCTCTTTGGTAGCCATTACCTTTTAAAGGTCACTGGGGAGGGAAAGCTAAAATGATCCCTTTGTTCAGACCAGACCAGGAATGGCAAAGATGCCCCAACCTTTTACTGGGCTGATTCTGCTATTGCTTTTCAATAACAGACTTCTTGAGGTTAGACTCTTATCACTCCTGTGTTGAGATGGAGGCAAAAGCACAGGAAATCCCACCAATGTCCCTGATGACAAAGCAAAGATATGCAATGGAAATGTTCCAGCAACAGTTGAGATACTGACCAGAATGATTTTTCCTTTTCTCTCTCTTTTGTTTGCCAAAAAGATTGCTTTGTGCCTGGGTTTTACAAAAAAAAAATATCACAGATATTAGGACAATGTATATCTAATCATGATAATGATGACGATGACGATGATGACGACGATGATGATGACGATGTCGATGATGACGATGAAGAAGAAGAAGGAATTGTTTTTATTTATTCAGGATTAATCAAAAGTAATATTTCTTCACACAGTGCCTAGTTAAACTATGGGATTCACTACCACAAGATGTAGTGATAAGTGCCAACTTGGGTGTCTTAAAAAAGGGACTGGATATATCCACAGAGCTTAGGGTTGTCAATGGCTCCTGATCAGGGTGACTATAGTATCAGATGGCTCTAGCCTCAGAAACAATGTGCCTCTATGCATCACATGCTGGAGAACGTGTTACTCTTGTAAAGGGCAAAGGGTAAATCAAGCTGGTGTTAATCAGCGGCAACTGGCCCATTACAACCAATGACTGTATCCAGCCAGCACACTCCTGTCTGCCTCTGAATTAAAGAGAGGAGATCATGAATTCTCAGCCACATCATGTTCTTTGTGAATGGAAAACAGGGAGAAAAGAGAGAAAAGCAGATAGCAGCTGGCATGTCCACCATTAGCTTCTATGCTTTCCTTCCACCCAACCAGCCACAGTAGGAACCAATCGCCAGTCTTGTTAATGAATTTCTCTTATTAGAATTAATTTTGGTGGTAGTGGTGGGATTTTTCTTATGGTCTTACCTACATTCTTTTGCTTATTTGCAGTGGCACTATAGCCCCATTCAGGCATTTGTTCAACTGAGCTCTGCTTAGAGAGAGCATCCAACCTTCACCCTCATCTCACATGCTTCATGGTTAAGGTGCTAGGACTGAAGAGGAACATAGTTCTGTTCATATGTAGGTTCTACACATGAGCAAGGACTTGATCTTTTGGGGCTCTTGCTTGCATGGAAGCAGGAATGCCTCTTCATCAATCCAATGCTGTAAATTCAAGGAACTTTACCAGATCTCCATATTAGACCCAGAAACACAAGAAAGAGTTAAGCATTGATCAAAGAATGTACTTGTCATTCATTCATTCAATTAATTAATTAATTTATATCCCTTCCTTCTAGGCATGAGTGGTTCACAAAGGAAAATAAAAATCTCCTGCCCAGCTCCACCTCAATAATACAGGAAACCAGCACACTAACCCTAAAGTACTATCAATAAAAATTGATGAAAAACCCTAATGGCATCAGTTGGATTAACAAAATTAAAGTCAACAGAAATTATGGTGGAGCACTATGTTTACAAAAGCTTGCCCAAAGGGTTCTGCTTTGATCAATTTCCAGAAAGTCTGGTGGGAGGAAGCCTGTATCAGAAGAGCATTCCGTAGAGAAGGCTGATTTTTTTTTGTCATTTCCTGGACAATGCATACCTGTCAAGTATCCCAGATTGGCCAGGATTTCCTGTATTTCTCTGTTCGTTCCTCCCCCCTTTCCCACCGCCATTCCATATTTGAACGGCGGGGAAAGGGGTTACTGCAAACGTACGTCTATCGCAAATGGGCTCTGCGCATGTGCAGATGAGTTGTTGCAACGCATGCACATCCGGGCCAGAGCAGTTCCCGTATTTCCTGGAGCCATGCTTGACGGGTATGGGATAATGTCTTCTGTGACATTCTCCTTCGAGTGAAGACTTGCAACCTTAATACTTACACAGATTGCGGAAGATGTACAGTAGAATCCTGGAACAGCTGTTCTGAGAGATAGATAGATAGATAGATAGATAAATATTGTCATTGTCCTGCACAGAACAACCAGATGGGGGGGGGGGGAACACTTAACAACCCAACAAAACCTAAACAAAATACAACTATACAAAATTATCAACATACTCCCACCCCACATATACACATTTAACCCCTAAAAGCTCTAAAACTCTAAAAACTCTAAAACCCTAAAAACCCTAAAAACTATATACAGAAGCTCACTCATAGACTGCATTGCACTGTATTCAAAGCCAGAATCGCTTTTGGGTAGTGATTGGCAAGCGGCTGGTCCTGGTCTTTATGACCCTATACCTTCTTCTAGAAGGCAGAAGCTGAAAGAGATCATTTCCGGGGTGTGTACTATCTTGTGCAATCTCTACAGCTTTCTTATAACACCTGGTGGCATAGATTTGATCTAGAGTGGGAAGAGTACGCCCGATTATCCCCTGCACAGTCTTTATGACCCTGGACAGCATTGTTCTTTCCCTAGCTGTACAACTCCCAAACTATACACACAGACCATAGGTTAACACACTCTCTATGGTACAATGGTAGAATGCCAACAGCAGCTCCTTTGAAAGATTGTTCTTCTTCCTGAGGATTCTCAAGAAGAATAACCTCTGCTGTGCTCTCTTCATCAGAGCTTTGGTGTTTTCTCCCCATGTTAGATCATCCCTCAGCTCCATTCCCAGAAATCGAAACACCGAGACCTGTTCCACACAATTCCCTTCAATAAAAAGTGGCTGGATGTTCAATTTGCATTTTCTAAAGTCCACAATGATCTCTTTTGTCTTTTTTTACATTGAGGAATAAATTGTTTTCACTACACCACTCTGTCAGCATCTCAACCTCCTTCCTGTAAGCCGACTCCCCCTCCCCAGAAGTAATCAGACCCACCACCTTTGTGTTGTCTGCAAACTTGATGATCTTATTGCTGGGATAACTGGGAACACAATCATATGTGTAAAGCGTGTACAGAAGCGGGCTCAGCACACACCCCTGCAGCGTCCCCGTACTTATACTGAGATCTGCAGAGACATGAAAGCCCATCCTGACCCGTGGGGAACGATCTGATAGAAAATCTAGTATCCACCTGCATAAGCATGGCAGAAGCCCCAGATCTAATAATTTGGGCACCAGTCTATGCGGAAGAATAGTATTAAAAGCAGAACTAAAATCTACAAATAACAGTCTCGCATAAGTCCCTTGTTTCTCCAAATGGGTCAGAACAGCATGTAGGGCCGTAGCCACAGCATCCTCCGTGGATCTCTTTCTCTTATATGCAAATTGACAACTGGTAAACAAGCCATAATACAGTTCCACACCAACCTTTCAAAGCATTTCATTATGACAGGTGTAAGCGCCACAGGGTGGAAGTCATTCAGACTATCTATGGTAGGCTTTTTAGGCAGAGGTATAATAGTAGAGGATTTCAAACAAGGTGGGACAATGGCTTGGGCCAAAGACCGATTAAAAATCTTCATAAAAGTTTCTGCCAGCTGTTCTGAGCAGTCTCTCAGTGCCCTACCAGCCACTCCATCAGGACCCATAGACTTGTTCGCATTTATCCCTTTTAATATTCACCTCACTTCTCCCTCTTCCACCCTGGCAACATTCCCTAAGGGGAGTAATGACGATGACTCTGGCAACACTGCTGGATCCACTGCTGGTGTCACCTCAAATCGGGCAAAGAAGGTATTCAGCTCCTCCACCAGAGAAGCACTGTTCTCTACAGGCGATGAATTACTGAGTTTGTAGTCAGTAAGGTGCTGGATCCCCTGCCACACTTGCGTGGTGTCGTGACTACTCAGGTGATCTTCATTTTCCCTCTATACACAGCTTTTGCCTTCTTTATATTCCTCTTCAGGTTCGCCCTTTCTATACTATACAATACTCGGTCTCCAGTTCTAAAAGCAAAGTTTCTGGCCTTCAACAGTCTCTGAACTTCACACGTCATCCAGGGCTTCCTGTTTGGATACATGTTTACATGCTTTTCCCTGGTGACGTTGGCGGTGCAGAATCTAATATAATCCAGGACCATTGATGTGTAGGTCTCCAGATCTTGATGGTCAAACACATTCCAATCGGTCTCCTGGAAACAGTCCTGCAGCTGTTGAGAGGCTCCATCAGGCCACACAGTAACAGCCTGTGTTTGTATTGGGGCTTGTTTCCTAAGGGGTGTGTATGCGGGTGTCAAAAGCAGGGACACATGATCTGACCTACCAAGGTGTGCCAGGGGCTTAACCTCATATGCCCGTTTAATGTTCGTATACACCTTGTCAAGAGTATTCTCCCCCCTAGTTGCACATTTAATGTGCTGAGGAAATTTTGGGAATACTGCCTTCAAGTCTGTATGATTGAAGTCTCCTGCAATGATCAGCACAGCCTCTGGGTATTTGCTCAGTTTAGTATTGATGTTTCCATACAAAATATCCATGGCCATGCATGCATTTGCAGTTGGTGCCACATACACCACCATTAATACTACTGCTGTCAATTCCCGGGGGAGATAAAAAGGTCTACATTTAATCATTAAAAACTCTACCTCCGGGGAACAGTGGCTATCCAACCTGACCGAGTCCTTGCACCAGTTGTGATTTACGAAGATACACACTCCCCCACCTTGTTTCTTGCCAGAATCCTTTGTCCTGTCCAACCAGTGTGTAGTATAGCCTTGCAATTCAATAGCTGTGTTGGGAATGAAAGAGTTAAGGCATGTCTCTGTGAGTAGCAATGCACAGCAATCCCAAAAGTGAAAAAAAAGGTAGCCAAAAGAGGCCTCACCTTTTAAAACATGACTCCTCATTTTATCTTTTAAATCTTTCCCCTCATTCTCCCAAACCACATAACACTTCTAAATATTTTATTTTATTTTATTTTAATTTCCACATTTGTATCGCCGCCCCCTCGCCGAGGCAACTCCGGGTGGCTGACAGATAAAAAGCATAAAAACAGATACAAAAAATCACAATAAAATCATTTAAAAACCATCCACATTAAAAAAAACCCACCCCATTAAAAATAATAATAATTGCATGTCATCAAAACCAAAAACATTGTAGCACTTTAAAGATTAACTGTTATATTTTAATGTGTGCTTTCATGGATCAAGTCCACTTCATCAGACTTGATCCACAGAAGCTCAAATTAAAACATAACAGTCTTTAAAGTGCTAAGCATTTTTGTTTTGTTTTGTTTATTCTCTGATATGTCTGAAACACAAACTAACACTACTACGATTTAAAAAAATCATGCATGTCATCAACTACAGTCTGATCTCCAACCCGCTCTCGCCCCCACAACCAGGGTTTTCTAGGCAGAGAACACTCAAGCGTCGTTTACCATTTCCTTCTTCTGGTGGCATCCAGGGATTGCAAAGCTTGTCCAAGGTCCCAAAGTTTTATCCTTCTGGCAAGAAACCAAACTTTCAACTTCTGACAATGTAGCCAGTTACCTAAACTACTGAGACAGCCAGATACCTAACACATTGCCCTATCCAGCCAGCTTATTAGGTAAAGGTTGTTCTTGCTCGAAAGCCAGTCATATATGATTCTAGGGTTTAGTGCTCATCTCTGTTTATAGCCAAAAAGCCAGTGCTGTCTGTGTCTGCAGATTTTTCCATGGACATCTGGCCAGCCTTTTCTAGACACCCAAGTGGTACCTATTTATCTACTTGAAATTTATTGCTTTCAAACTGCTAGGTTGGCAAGAGCTGGGACAGAGACAGAAGCTCACTCCATCATGTAGCTCTTGGGTCTCAAACTGCTGACCTGCTGACCTTCCAGTTGTCAAGTACAGCAACTCTCTGAAATTAAAACTTGACTAAAGGCAAATGGGAGATTCCTTCCTATAGTTTTGGGAACAAGTAGTTTAGGATGTTAGAATGTTTCCATTTTGAGTGTCTCCTACACACATAAACACACATCTTATCCCACCTTATAATACCTGCATAAATTTTGAAGGTACAGTTTTTGCCAGCTTGGATCCTCAGTGGAAAAAAAGGTAGCTGAATTACTGCCACCATCGTGCAACTATTAAAGACAGAGGAGCCTTGTCAGGTAAAAAGAGTTTGTTGAATGTTTCACTCCAAGTCTTCTACTGCTTCCATAAAAGGGAAACACTATTCTGGGTAGGGTTGCCATATGTCCCATTTTTCTGGGATTTTCCCAGATTCAAGCTCGGAAAAATTGTCCTGGCTAGTTCAAGAAAAAACATGTAAAAGTCCTGGATTTTTAAATTCAAACAAAGGAAGCAAGGTCACACAAACACACACACACCCCAAAGGGATTTTTTTGCAAAGAGTTAAGTCACTGCTTCCCTACCTTTCTTTACATTAACCTGCCTGCAAGCGGTGAAGGCAAAACAGCACCCTGAGAAACCTGCCGGGGTGTGTGTGGGACTCTTGCAAGCAGGATAATTTAAAGAAAGGCAGGGAGGCAGTGAATTAACTCTTTGCAAAAATCCCTTGGCTCACCCAGCAGGCATGAGGTACACTGGAGCACCAGCCCAAAGAGCTCCAGCTCGTGGAGCCACTGGAAAAGGGGAAAAATACAGAAGCTGTCCGCCCCGGATGAGGATTCCACAGGGTCTTAGAGCCGCAGCCTCCTTGACAGCCCTATCCAACGCATGCACAGTTTGAAGAATGCAATGATGTCATGTGGCTGTCTCGGTTTGGTGGGAAAGAATTACGGCAACCCGACTTCTGGGGAAATATTTTGCAACCAGCCCCTTGTTCCTTTCTTCTACATAACCATCATCAATAGATATTCATATGGTGCTGGTGAATCTGGCACTTGGTGGCTTAGAAGACGTCTGAGTTCAAAGGTTTGAATAAGTTCTGTTCTCGTCTCATTATTTCGAGGTAGCCTTGTTCCTTTCCCTGTTTGTGCCTCATTCCTCTGTAAGGCCCTTCCTCTCAATCAACAACGTTACTTTGTGGTATTACAACAACCAGAATCCTTCAGTCAGCAAGGTCTCTGAAGGCTGGGAGTTAAGAGGTATTAAAATAACAACAACCAACACAACAAAATATTCAAAGCTCTTCCTCCTCCTGCCTATTATGAACAAAGGAAGAAAATTGATTGGGAACCATGAAATGAGCATACCCCTTCATTTGATATGGGTGGTTCTCTGATTCACCGATCCACACACTCTATGGTTTTGCCCTGACAATAATTACTGGGCAGGTGTCAGTGCTATGAGGCCAAAATCTGAATGCATAAGGTAGCATTCTGCAAACAAGCTCTGCCTTCTGGTGTGATGGAAGGTGTGAGGTATAAGAATAATGCCATATAGAATCTTGCAAGTCCATTGCCTTATAAAGATTTCAGCCTGAACTAGTGAAAGCTAATTATTCCCATGCATAGTTTGGGTTGAGGATAACATAATTCTGCTTGCCCTGGCATGTTAACAAGCAGTTTAAAGGCCACTACAAAGCTCTAAATGCTTTGTTTCTACTTGTTAAACTGATTAAAGGTTCTTAAGCATTCATGTCATATACTGTATCCAAGTTTACACACTTACACAATGACTTTCTATTTTCTACTTTGTGTCAGTATTTCACTTGGTTTCTAATTGTTTTCCCCCCCTTCTTGTAATGTTTTTGGCTTTTCCCTGGTGTATTGCTTGCAATGTGTTCAGTTTGTAATGTGTATTGCAGTGGCTCAAGTGGCTAACACACTGACTGGGCGACCCAAGTACTGCAGGATGGAATGAGCTCCCGTCTTTGTCCCAGCTCCTGCCAACCTAGCAGTTCGAAAGCAAGAAATTTCAAGTAGATAAATAGGGACCATTTTGGTGGGAAGGTAACAGCGTTCCGTGCACTCTGGTGTCTAGTCATGCCTGCCACATGACCACAGAAACGTCTGCAGCAGCAGACAGCGCTGGCTCTTTGGCTTTGAAACAGAGATGAGCACTGCACCCTAGAGTCGGATACACCTGGCTTTCAAGCAAGGGAAACCTTTACCTTTACCTTTATGGTGTTTATGATATTATGTGTATTTTATATTATATGATATTTTGTAATTGCATTTGGTATCTTGATATTATTGTTTGATTTGCTGTGAGCTGCCCTGAGTCGGCGTATGCTGAGTGAGCGACATACAAATCGAATAAATGAATGAATGAATGAATTGTTTCCTTATCCTAGAAAGGCTTATCACACTAGAGTTTAGGGTGACATTCCACATGTTTGTTTCTTCTTCTTGCTTAAAACAGTTGCAAATGAAAGCATTTTCTTTGTTATTAAGCTCATAATACCTTGAGATAAAGATGCATAGCCCAGTTGCTCCTTGGCACAGACAAATTTTTTTTGGCCAGTACTCCCCATAATGTGCTTGACCCCCAAGGACTGAGCCTGATGCCTTATTTGCATAGCTGGCTGATAAGCAGTTGGGCTAGGCAGGTGGGTGGCAACAGTGGGAAGAAAGATCAGGCCACTGCCCTCTTCTTGTTGGGTTAATGGCAATTTTGCATACACTAATACTAAGTATCAGTGGCACAGCCTTTACAGTGTAACGTGATTATCTTTTACCAGTAACCTGATTGGTAAGGTTCTTTCTTTTCCCACCTCTTGCATTTGAGGCAGGCCCCACTCCCTGTTCCTCTTTGTTAGCTTATTTCCCTTGTTTTGTTGATAGTTCCCTCTTCTTCCTTTGGCCGTGCTTCAAGTAACAAGCATGGGAGGCTTTTTATTTTTCCACTGACTGTAACTATAGATGTCAACTGTAAGTAAAGATAACTTTTTTCTTTATTTTAATTCTTCTAGAGTAATTTATGCAATGTAGTGTAGTGGATGGAGTGATGGCCTAGAACTAGAGACCAGGGTTTAAATTCTTACTTGGCTATGGAAATTGATAAAACTGCTCCTTACCTTGAAAGCCCTATTATAAAAAATAATAATTGTGTGCCATCAAGTCAATTCTGATGTGCCATCATTGCTTTTGGGGGAACTAAATACAAGTAATGTCTCCTAGATTCAACCAATGTTGTGACTGTCAGTACCTAGCTAATTTATTTTTATTTATTTATAGTTCAAATTTCTATGCCGCCCAATCAGGCAAACCCGACTCAGGTTCTGCTGTTGCTGTTTGTTGAAGTAGTAATAATAAAAGTAGCTGAGCAAAGTATAGAGTAGTGTTTAGTGGTTTTCAATGACATCAGAGGGAGGATTCAGGCATGTTTTGGCACATCCAAGCAAGATAATGTATTAAAAAAAAATGTTTATGTCCCTAACATAAAAAAGCACAAAATACACAATGAAAAGGAGGCGAGAGATCCTTCTTAGAATCCAGTCCTCCAAGTTATTCTTTTTCTTTTGTGGCTGCTATCAACTGTGCCCACTGAGTTCTTTTGTAGCCTAAAACTAAGCCAGAAGAATATATGCAGAACATTTTCTGGAAAGCAGGCAAAGTATATTAGCATAATTTGCATATACAGGACACAAAGCACATCTGTTTGCATAATTCAAACAATAGATGTACATTTGGATTGTGGGAGGGGTTGGCAAGCACCCCCTTGTCCCCAGGGTAGATACCCATGAGTTTTGGATGGAAGACATAAAAAGATTTTGTTGCAAAATAATGACTGCTACACTGCTACATTGCCTTCCTAGAGGATGTCCTCTACAATGCATCTTCCTGAAAAAATACATGTTAGTTGATGGCATGTAGGATTGTGCCAAATGGATAAAGAACAAGAACTCTTTAAGACCATTAAACAAAGAAAGCTCCAATACCTTGGCCATATCATGAGGAACAACATAAAGTATAGAATACTCCAACTCACTCTGCAAGAAAAGATCCCTGGGAAGAGAGGTCCTGGACGTAGACAGACCTCATGGCTGAAGAACCTGAGAGACTGGTGTGGCATGTCCTCAGAAGAACTGTTCTGAGGTATTATGAACAAGAAGACTATCACCATGATGATAGCCAATATCCGGAATGGATGCAGCACCTGTAGAAGAAGAAGGAGGATATCAAATGACTAGGAAACTGGAGAATGTGGTGGGAAGTAAGTTCAGCTTCTATCTTGTGCCATGTCATAAGAGTACCAGACTAAGTTCATGAAGACCTAAATTCCAATTCTGTCCGGGTGTTAATGGGTTGTCACTTGAGAGGCAACATTGGGGCAGACCTACTTCCCTCAAATTGCCCATTCCACATGGCTCTTGCATCATTGCAGCATTCTCATTGACATAATGGGCATTGTCATGCAGCACAATTGATGGATTCTGGTTTGAGGAAGGCAGGGTCTGACAGTCATTTCATCTGAACCTTGCCTAATAGTATTGTTGCGAGCAGAAAAAGAGCAAGGAAATTTGTATTTAATTATGTTGTAATGCCACCCTGAGTCGGCCTTGCGCTGAGTAGGGCGGGGTAGAAATCCAATAAAAAAAATAAATAAAAAAAATAAAAAAATAAAAAAATGTTCAGCTCTCTGGAGGAAAGGGTGTATTAAAGTGTAATAAATAACAGGTATTACCCAAACTCCTGGTTTTATTCACACTTATGGGTCTGGAGTGGGTGTGTTAAGATGCCCCTCTTGTCCATCACTGCCCTCAAATTGGCTGCCAGTTTTCTCTGCCTGCCCCATAATAGCAGCATGGATTAAAATGCCAGGCATTGTCCTTGCTGAACGATAGAATTGTGTTCTCATAGTTATCTGATCTTAAAATACACAGAGGGACAGGTGCAGACACTGCTCATTGGGC
This sequence comes from Bradypodion pumilum, assembly GCA_035047305.1. Lineage (NCBI taxonomy): Eukaryota > Metazoa > Chordata > Lepidosauria > Squamata > Chamaeleonidae > Bradypodion > Bradypodion pumilum. Next base: position 53,989,821 of record JAWDJD010000004.1, read on the forward strand.
CTTTGTCACACACATGCACACACCCCACTAACCTCTTCAAAGACAAAAGAGTGAGGTCCCAAAGAGGAGGGCTCAGGTCATGGTTTTAAAAGGTTGCCTCCATCAACCAAGACCAGCAATGTTTGACCAAGGTACTATTGGTGAGACACACCACTCCTTAATTTCCAAATGCTCTTCTACTCCTAATTGTTAACTGTGACCTATGGCCCCTTGCTGTTGATATGAAAAGTTACTTTTTGGGGCTCAGCATGCAAAAATCCCTCTGTCCATATAACCATGTAACTGAAGGGAGCTGAAGTTCAAAAATTGACATCACAACTCTGAGTTTGTCAATCTTGTATCCTTCCTAATACCAGCTATGATTTGTGTCCTGCTTCTTACATTCTGTTTGGATTGAATGAAGAAGGCTACCTCTTTCATCTGCTCATAGCTTTCACTGTTATTCTATGTTCTTAAGTTACTGTACTTCCAATTCATGGCAACCCAAATAGGGTACTCAAAATACACAAGACACTTAAGGACTGCTCTACCATTTGCACAGCCCAGTAAATTCCCAAGATTGAGCAAGAGTTGGAACCTTGCTTCCCTATCAGATACAGATTGTGACATTTTATGTAACACACCATGCAATAACATTTTAAAAATTACCTGAAAAAATGAAAAACAAAATTATACACGTATGCACATGGTATCTGTGGAAAGATGTCTGTGCAAGCAAATCAGACCAACCCACCCCCAACCCACCCCCAAACAAATATTAACAAATCATTTTGGCAGCTTAAAGACTAGCTGTTATATTTTAATTTGAGCTTTCGTGGTTCTCACCAGAAGAAGTGGACTTGATCTACAAAAACTCATATTAAAATACAACAGTTAGTCTGTAGGGTGCCACAATAATTTTGGCTTATTTTTTAATTTTTGTTTTGTTTTTTTGTCTGATATACATTAGAACAGTCACATTCCTACTTCACAAAAGACAATTCTCTAGACATAGATGCAGAAAGGCTGCACAGTAAAATATGTAAACAGCAAGTGTCACAAAAAAGCAGCAAAGGTTTTGAAGTTTGCTCCTGGGATATTTCTCCCTTTTTCTTGGTGCTGTATTTTTGTTGTTTGCCTTGGTGACTAGACCCAGAGGATTGGTGGAACTGAACTCATACGGTTTTCTAATTTTAAGGTGCTTTACTGCTTTTTGAATTGGTTGGTGGGTGAGAATATGAACTAGTGCCTGTATTGCATACCTGTCAAGCGCAGTTCCGGAAAATATGGGACCTGTGCATGACCCCTCTGTGCATAACCCTTCTGTGCATGCGCAGAGCCTTCTGCACATGCGCAGAAGGTTCTACGCATGGGCAGAAGAGTTCTGCGCATACGCACATGAGCAGTAACTACTTTCCCCATGTTGTGTTCTGATAGTTTTATTGTACACATGGATTACAATGTATCTGAGCCAATGTAACCTTGCCTATAGCAACAATGTAACCTTCAGCTGTATCATATAAACCCTGTAATAGGACGCGAGCTAATGACCACCAGCTGGCAGCAGCGAGCGTCCAAGCTCTCTTGGTCCGAACTCATCAAAGGCAACAGCGCGGGAAGTTTTCCCGCCACCACCTACACCTGGACAAGAAGGGCGTGACCTGCAATGACGTCACGCAGACAGTAGCCAATGGGCTACCATGGCACCACGTTCAAATGTATTACTGCTGTATATAAAGAGCTATCGATCCGCCATTACCTCATGTTCCCTCTGCCCACGATGCAATAAACCTGAGTTAACCCAGCCCGAGGCTGTGTCCTGTGTCTTGGTTTGCATACACCAAATTGGCGACGAAGGTGGGATAATGGATCCCCACGGAACAGCCAGGGCACAGAGCGGTTTCAACATCACCAAACCGCAAGACTGGGAGCTGCTTGAGATGGATTTCCAGGCGGCCCTGGTGGAACTCAGAGTCAAAGGAGAAGACGAGGAGAGGAAGAGGGCCATCCTCACCAGAATGCTCGGGATGGAAACCAAGCGGACGCTGGTGGGCATAATCGCTCCGAAGAAGGTGAGCGACTTTAAGGCGAGCGACATCATGAAACTGCTGCGAGAGCGGTTCTGCCCCTCGAGGGCAATGTTTCCCGCTCGGAGCGCGTTTTGGAGGCGAGTCCAAGCGCCGGATGAGTCGGTTGAGGCATTCGTGGCCGCCATGAGGATAGCCGCCGCCCCCTGTAAATGGGGCGATATCCTGGAGTTGGTCCTCAGGGACGGCGTGTTGTGTGGCCTGAAAGACAAGGAGGTACAGCGCAGCTTGATGAATAAGGAGCCGCCACCCACGCTGGCAGAGGTCATAGAGGCCGCGGAAGCCGCAGAGTCCACGAATGCCGGAGTGGATGAGATGCACCAGTGGCGTGAGTGGCGTCCTAGAGCCGGCAAGGCGGAAAATTCGGTGCACGGGAAGACCGGACAGTCGGTGCACGCGACTCGACGGGCCTCAAAGTCGTCTACGGAAGGCAGCGACGGCGAGGAGGTCCAGAAGGTCCGGAAGGGTGGTCGACGCTGCGAGGGTTGCGGAGCGGCCCACGAGCGCGCGAGATGCCCGTTCAGGAAGGCCGAGTGTTACACCTGCGGCCGTCGGGGGCACATCGCCAAGGCGTGCCGAAAGCGGAAAGAGGGCCGGAGGCAGTCACAAGACCGCGCGGCCAGACTGGACCGTCCAGCGAGGCCCAAAGATGGCGCCCAGACCACGAGGAAGCAGGACGGCGTGGACCGCGTCTCGGACGGCAGCGAGGACGACGCCTCAGTGTTCAGCGTGTCCGCGGGACAGTCCCATTACTTCGTTGAGGTATTAGTACAAGGGGCCCCTATTAAGATGGAAATTGACTCGGGGTCCTCCTATTCCATAATTCCCCAGAAAGAGTTCCTGAAAATCGACCCCCACGTGCGGCCCAAGCTTAAAGCGTTGAGGTCCACGCTACGGGACGTACAGGGAAACAGCATTCCGGTGTTGGGGGTCGGGAAATTTCGGGTCAATTTTAAGAGACATTCTGCGGAACTGCCCCTAGTTGTCCTCAAAGGGGGAAGCTGTAGCCTCCTAGGGACACAGTGGTTTCAGCCCTTAGGTTTGTTCATAGGGGGGGTGCATACCGTGGGGGGGGACCCAATACAAGCGGTTTGCGATGCGCATCCCGCCGTTTTTAAGAAAGGACTCGGAAAGTTCAAGGGACCCCCTGTAGCTTTCGACTTAGACCCGGAGGTCCGCCCGATAAGACTCAAACCACGCAGGGTGCCGTTCGCACTCAAGGACAAGATAGAGGCGGAACTGGACAAACTGGTGGGCCAGGGGATTCTTATTCCTGTTGATTCCGCGGAGTGGGAAACTCCAATTGTAACGGCTCTAAAGGCTAACGGGGAGGTGCGCATTTGCGCTGATTATAAGTGTACAATTAACAAGGCGATCCGCCCTAATGCATACCCGGTGCCAGTGATCAGCCACCTTTTGGCCAGGCTAAATGGGGGAAAGTGTTTCGCTAAACTCGATTTGGCACAAGCCTATCAGCAACTTCCAGTGACCCCCGCCACGGCCGCGGCACAAACGATAGTTACACATAAGGGAGCGTTCCAGGTGTCGCGGTTACAGTTCGGCGTGAACTCGGCACCCGGCCTTTTTCAATCGCTCGTGGAACGCCTCCTAAAGGGCCTGGAGGGGGTGTTGCCTTATTTTGATGATGTGTTGATAACAGGGGGGAGTGAGGCTGAACTGGCGAAAAGGTTGGACAAAGTACTGACCGTGTTCGAGAAAGCGGGGCTGAGATTGAGGAAGGACAAATGTGTTTTTTTCGAAACCGAGGTCGAGTTTTTAGGGTTCCGGATCACACCCGAGGGGATTAAGCCGTCTAAATCCAAGGTAGCAGCCATTAAAAAGGCCCCTCGCCCCACATCCAAAACCGAGCTACAGTCTTTCCTGGGGCTCCTCAATTTTTACCATACATTCCTCCCGCGGAAGGCGTCCGTGGCCGAACCGCTCCATCGGTTACTTAAAAAGGAGGAGCCATGGATGTGGGGTGACGAGCACGAGAGGGCGTTCAAGGAGCTAAAGCAACTCCTAACATCTGAGGCAATCCTGACGCACTTCGACCCCAAACGGCCAGTGGTCCTAGTCTGTGATGCATCCCCGGTGGGGGTGGGGGCGGTGCTTTGCCACGTGTTGGAGGACGGAAGGGAGGCCCCGGTAGCGTTTTACTCAAGGTCCCTGTCCCAAGCAGAGCGAAATTACGCACAAACCGACAGGGAAGCGTTAGCAATAGTAGCGGGGACCAAAAAATTTCACGATTTTTTGTATGGCCGCCCGTTCAAAATCGTGACCGATCACAAGCCGCTGTTAGGGATTTTCACGGCAAGCAAGCCCACGCCACAGATCCTGTCCCCGAGAATGCTGCGATGGGCTATTTTCCTCAACGCGTACCAACATGAGTTGGAGTACAGGCCCGGAAAGGAGATCAGCCATGCTGATGCGCTTTCGAGATCCCCTCTGCCCTTGTCGGCGGACCAAAAGGCGAGAGCAGAAAGAGACCGCCAGGTGTTGCTAATTGAGGTTTTAGACGCACCCCCACTAGTACCAGCCGACATTGCTAGGGCGACAGGCAAGGACAGGACGCTGGAGAAAGTTAGTTCATGGGTGCAGAAGGGGTGGCCGGCTTCGTCCCCGAGTACAGAGTTCGACCCATTCTTTAGGAAAAAGCTAGAGTTGTCCATAGAGAGGGGGTGCCTTCTGTGGGGCCAACGGGTGGTGGTCCCTGCGCCCCTGCGGACGAGGGTGCTCGAACTGCTGCACGTCAGCCACCCGGGCATAGTTCGTTCAAAGGCGCTAGCCCGGAGTTACTTCTGGTGGCCACAGCTGGACGCGGACATTGAGCACATGGTCGGCACTTGCGAGGCTTGCCAGGGATCCCGACCTGAGGCGGCCCGTCTCCCGCATAGGGAGTGGGACACAGCAAGGGGGCCGTGGTCCAGAGTGCACGTGGATTTCGCTGGCCCGTTCCGAGGAACCTTGTTTCTCCTGGTGGTAGATGCGTTCTCCAAGTGGCTGGAGGTTATCCCAGTAAAGAGCACGTCCTCCGCCACGACAATTAGCCGGCTAAGGAGAGTCTTTTCCACGTTCGGTTTACCCGACACTTTAGTCAGCGATAACGCTAGTTGTTTCACCTCCGCTGAGTTCGGAGCCTTCATGGAGGCAAACGCCATTCGGCATGTCACATCCGCACCGTTTCACCCGGCCACGAATGGCCAAGTGGAACGACTAGTGCGTACAACAAAGGACGCGCTGCGGCGCATGGGCCCGGGGGACCTGAATCACCAAGTATGCCAGTTCCTCTTAGCGTATAGGGTAACCCCCTTAGCGTCCGGCTACTCGCCGGCAGAGCTCTTGATGCGGTGAAAACTGACCACGATCCTGTCCAGACTAGACCCGACGAGAGTCGAGGATAAAGGGAAAAACGTAGGGTTGGCAGTCTCGAAAGGTTTCGCCGCTGGTGACCCTGTTCACTGCAGGAACTATTCCAGCGCAGGGCCAGCCTGGGTGCCAGGGACGGTTGTAGAACAGATGGGGCCAGTGTCGTACCGGGTCGAGACGACCACCGGCCTCCTCTGGAGGAGGCACGCTGACCAACTGAGGCACCGAGTGAGTGGGCCAGTCAGTGGAGCTCAGCAACAGGATTCAGCGTTAGGGTTCTCCCCCACCCGCTTAGCCCAAGGGGGAGACAGCAGTGGACAACAGTCCCAAGCAAGGGGGGAAGGAAGCAGTAGCAGCGGCCCCGACTCATATCCTTTTGATACGCCAGTCTTATCAGGGGCCGGGGAAGGGGGAGAGGAGTTCGCGACCGCTGCCCCCGATGGTGATTTTGATTTTGATTTTGCGAGCCGGGGGGGTTTTCAGGAGTGTTCCCCCACCCATCCAAGCGAGAAGAGGGGTTTTTCGTTAGCCCCCAGTGCCCCCGGTTCCTCCCTAAGAAAGAGCACACCTCCCAACAACGCCGCGGAGCCGCGGCAAGTCACTAACGAGTCTCCCTCTCATATTACAGGACAGGAAACCAGGGGACAAAGAGAAGGTAGCAAACCCGGGGAGAGGCAGCCCGCATCGAGACCCCAGCGTGTTCGAAATAAGCCATCTTGGCTGAGAGACTTTGTCTCCTAAGGGGGGGGAGTGTGTTTAAGTGTGGGCTCGAGACCTTGTCTCGTCCTAGGGGGGAGGGGTGTTGTGTTCTGATAGTTTTATTGTACACATGGATTACAATGTATCTGAGCCAATGTAACCTTGCCTATAGCAACAATGTAACCTTCAGCTGTATCATATAAACCCTGTAATAGGACGCGAGCTAATGACCACCAGCTGGCAGCAGCGAGCGTCCAAGCTCTCTTGGTCCGAACTCATCAAAGGCAACAGCGCGGGAAGTTTTCCCGCCACCACCTACACCTGGACAAGAAGGGCGTGACCTGCAATGACGTCACGCAGACAGTAGCCAATGGGCTACCATGGCACCACGTTCAAATGTATTACTGCTGTATATAAAGAGCTATCGATCCGCCATTACCTCATGTTCCCTCTGCCCACGATGCAATAAACCTGAGTTAACCCAGCCCGAGGCTGTGTCCTGTGTCTTGGTTTGCATACACCAAACCCCATCAGCCAAATTACAGGATGGTGATGGGAAAGTAGAGTTAGTGGCATGGAAATACAGGAAATCCCGGCCAATCCGGGATACTTGACAGGTATGCTGTATTGATCTGACAATTATTTTAATTTCTCATGAATTCTTGCAATTTTTTTTAGTATATAGAGTATCTGTTGCATTGATTCTGTTTTTGGAGCAGATTTAACAGGGCCTCAGTGCTTTAGGAGTACCAGAGTAGATGAATGGGAAACCTAGAAGTGTATTTCCATCTTGTGTGAAACAAAAAGACCAGAATGTAAAAAATGCCAAAAAAAGAAAGAAAAGAAAAGAGGAGAAACCTTTAAAAGAACCTGAAACTGAAGAAATCTGAAAATCTTTATTGTGCATGTCACTAACTGGAATCTTTAGATGACAGCCCCCAAAAAGGAGAAGATCTTGCAAGGAAGAGGAAATAATAGTTTCTCCTGGAAGTACAGCATGATGCAATCGGGGGAAAGCTGACATCAAAAAATTTCCACAAGAGTATTCTTCACCTTCCTCCTTACCTTCAACTCTCCAGGGAAGCCTGTCTTATAAACATGAGTTGTTTTTATCTAAATGAGAAAGAGTACCTGATTTATGGATTATCCATTTATTTATTATTCAGTTCACCAGGGGTGCCTATGCTTTTTGGGCCGCAGGCCAATCACGTGGTTCAGGGAGATGGTCACTAAGGCCCAAGGGCCAGATGTGGTCCCAATGCCAATTCATCCGGCCTGCAAAGCCCTTGTCACTTCTGGAAGCTGAAGTAAAATGCACCCGTACAGGCACGTTTTACTTCCGCTTCCAGGAGTGATGAGGGCTTCATGAACCTGATGAATTGGTGTCAGGGGCTGCATCTGGCCCCTGGACCATACTTTGGGATATACACTTATATCCTGCTTTCCCCATACAACTCAAGGTGACATAAATGGCTCTTCTCTTCCCCATTCTGTGTTCACAACAGTCCTGCAAACTAGGTCAGTCTGATAGAATTTGAAGTGGCCCAAAGCCACATAGTGAACTTCATGGCTGAAATGAGATTTGAACCAAGATTCTAACACAGCATTTTAATCATAGGGCCATAGTGGCCAATCAATAGAGGAGGGGAGTATGACTATTACTACTTGCTTTGCCACCAGTAAAACATATCAATCTGACTCACCATCTTCTGCTCTTGGTTAAGCTCATTATATAAATGTTGAAGAGGGGAGGTGGTGCTGTTCCTTCATCACATAACAGGCTTTCATTCCGGCAACATATAAATATGGCAACTGTGCAGCCAAAACAGCTGAAGGAGGAAGCAGGGAAAATAACAAGGCGAGGCTAAGCTTTCAAATCAGTCAGAAGCCACTGTAGATCAAGTCAGACTGTTCCTCCATCAAGCCCAGTAATGTCTGAACTGATCAGCCGATGCTGTTCAGCATTTCAGTCAGGAACGAATATGCCATATGTTGGGTCTGGGACTTCCTATATCCAAAGTAAACCTATGATCCCTTTCTATCCAAATTATATTTTACTGGCTACTAGAGATAGGAACTGTTATTTGAGGGCAACAGAATTCTGAGCCTATTTGTATTTTAATTCTGGTTATGTTTGTTGTGACCTCGTATTTATTCTTTTTGACAACACTTCCCACAAAGCTTTGCGTTTATCACATTAAAATCAAATTTGTATGCCTCTTATATGTATGAAAGAAACTTAGCATAACTCTAAATTTTAGAGGAGAGATAATTGTTGCACTTAATTCTAAAGAAAAGCAGGTTAAGCCTTGAACATAGAGATGAAAGGCCAATTTGGTTCCACACATAAAAGTAAGTAGGTAAGAAAATATTTTTAAAGCTGTACACAGAAAAAATATATATGAATCTCTCTCTCTCTCTACTTCTAGGCCTAGCTTCTGGTTTTGCATAGTGGCCCTTTTTATAATGATGTGCAGTTCTATTTTATCAAATATCTAGTGTTATCTTATTGAACATCTGGCAGCCCAGGTTAAGCTAACATTATTAGCAAACTTGGGGTGTCCACATGCGAACAGGTAGAACTGGGAGAGCTTAGAAAAGTTACTTTTTAGACTATGACTTCCAAAATCTCCCAGCCAATATGGATAATGGTGATACTAGCCAAGAGAATTTAGGGGTCAAAGTTCAAAAGAGTAATTTTTTCCAGGCTATGAAGATAGGTGCCCTACTGAAACAGTCAGAATATTTGCTGCTGCTAAGAGCTACGGAAGCTGCCAGTAAAGGAAGATGAGGTCATTGAAGCAAAAAAGTCCAATCTGCTGAGCTTAAAAGACTTTGAACTATGGGCCCAATGCCAGTCTGAGCCTACAACTGGTGAGTCCTTTTGCCTGGAACCTGACCCTATCATCACTACTATTAACTCTATCTAAGTTAATTCTCATTGGTGTATCTCATTTGGCAACCTCTCCCCTGCTTGGGAAATAGCAAAGTGGGTCTCCTGAGGCTTCCTTGTACAGCATCCTATAAGCCCCTTTACTCCAGAGATAACATTGGCTTTTTTCTTGTAAATCTGAGGACCAGAGCATGTGACTTTTAATTCCTGTTATAAGTGTCTAGACCAGTGGTGTCCAAACTTTTTTTCCATGGGCCGGTCCCACCCCCAACACACAGCTGTGGGGTCTGGAGGCGGGCTGCTCCCGCTGCTGACAGTTTTGACGTCAGCAGTGGTGGCAATCACACTTTGTCTGGGTTTTTCTGAGCAGCCTCTGGGTCGGTCCCATCCCCTCTGCAGCCTTTGCCAAAGCCGATCCCCGCATTGGGGAAATCTTCGGAGCCTCCTCTGTTTCATAATCTGTGGCGCTGGATGGGTAAACCTGGTGCACTGTAGTGATGTTATCCTGGGCATGCCAGGGGGCTCTCCTAGTGCTGTGGATTTTGAAACAGAGGAGGCTCCAAAGATTTCCCTTTGGCAAAGGCTGCAGAGGGGATAGGACCAGTGGTGGGCATCAACAGGTTTGCACCAGTACATGCGTACCAGTAGTAAAAATGGCTGGCCCTGCCTACCTCCTCACCCCACCCACCTCTTCCTCCTAGAAGAGGCTTCGGAGGGGGTTGGCTCCAATTTCCGATTCATCAAAGGCTTTTCCTGGGCTCTGTTTTACCCCAAAACGCATCCCCAACCACTCCAGAGTGATTGGGGAGGCACTTCAGGGTGAAATGGAGCCATGGAAAAGCCTTGGAGGAAGGGTGAAATGGCTTCGGAGGGGGCTCTTTGCTATAGAACTATGAAAATAGAAGCCTCTTCTATTTTCATCACTCTATAATGAACCTCTGAAGCCATTTCCCCTTGTCCAAGGCTTTTCCTGGGCTCCGTTTCACCCCAAAGCACATCCCCAGCCACTCCAGAGTGTGAAGAGCAGTCACATGCCCAGCAGGCTATACCCACCCAGTCACATGGCCATGCCCACTGTGTGGTAGGATTTTTTTGATGCCCAGCACTGGATGGGACCGAGCAAGAGGCAGTTCGGAGCAGCCGGGACAAAGTGTGATTGCTGCCACCGCCACCACTGCTGCTGATGCTCACCACAGGCCACATTAATGAGATGCAGGGGCCTAATTGGGACCATGGGCCATAATTTAGGCACCCCTCATCTAGACATTATAGCTGTGTCTTCAGAAGCAACTATGACAGTGATGATTCCAGCATGTGTCAGCAACATGAAGGCTAATGTGATTAATTAGATTCTTGATGAAAAGCAGAAGCCTGCTAGAGATGGGGCTCCCCACTTTTTTGGACTACAATTCCCAGAATATTCCATACAACTGTACAAGTTACAGCTTTAAACACCATGAGAACCAAGGGAATGGGACTTTCTGCTTGAATTTTAGCTATACCTATAAGAAGGGGGTTGCGTGGTACGTGTCCAGCATGTACATCCACACCCGTCCCAACCATCCTGTACCGAGCTGCCCACACTTACCTAAAGACTCTGCTAGCGTCGCCGCAAGGGTCTGCTAGCCGAGAGTGGGGCAACTGCCCCATGAACATGAAACAACGAAAATACTACAACCCCCAGTGTCCCCTGCGTGTGGCCAGCCACAGCCAATCGGGAGCCCAGCCAGAGTGCTCATGAGAGTCAGGAGGACAATGGACGAGCATGCAGGAGAGGCGGGGTGGCAGCCACTATGGAACGGCCACAGGAGCTAAGAGAAAATGGAGGTGACACACATAAGGAGGAGGCAGCAGCGAACGAACTCGGTGGCTGCCCAAGAGACAGATAACAGCCATCCCTGCAAGGGTGAGGTGTGCTTTCTACGCCAGGATCAACCCCAAACACATCCACATGGGATCAGGTCTCTCTCCCCTCCCTCTCTCCTTACTCAAACATAGCCTGTGCTCAGACATTGGCGGAAGGGGGGCCTGCAGGCATCATCACCCCCTGGCTGGGATGGAGAGAAAGAGCCTGAGCAAGGAAGGGAGCAGAGAGAAGCTCTGACCGGCCGCGGAGGTAGAGGAAGGAGCACTCATGGAGGGAAACTATCACTTCCATCAGGTGTGTGTGTGGGGGGGACAATGAAAGATTTCAAACTCCCCCCCCCCAACCGATAGAAGCAAGCCACTTCCCTCGGTGAGGTGAAGAAGCCGGAAGCGCCAGCCTCGTTGCAGCTTTGCTGCTGTTGCCAGGGAGGAGGGGGAGCCCCACTTCTCCCCACGGCTCCGGGAACAAATGTGTGTGTGTGTGTGTGTGTGTGTGTGTGTGTGTGTGTGTGTGTGTGTGTGTGTGTGTGTGTGTGTGTGTGTGTGTGTGCCCCCTCCAACCACCAACACACAAAATATACCTGCCCAGCAGAGCCGGGGAAAAAATACTAGTATTGTATATGTGTGCTGAATACATGTGTGCCAAATACATGTGTGCCTTATTATGCCTTCTTCTTCCATATCTAGGCCAGACGTGAAACTGCCAAAATGAATGCACCCTTTGGTGAGTTCATTCTGCTGTTTCCTTCACCTGACCTAGTGTAAGAAAGATTAGCCCAAAGTTGCCATTACCTGGGTACACCCGATTGTGGTTCAAAAGTACCACAATCTTTGAGGAGGCTCTTTCAGGGTACCCCTATTATTTTTTAATAGCAGCCTATGAAGAGGGCAATGCACAACGAAAGTGCATGGTATCTATATACCATGTGAAGTATATGACTGTGTGATGTGTACAAAGTGTATACATTGTGGGTGGTCTGCATGTGGATGTAGCCTTTGCACTTTGAAAGCATTGCACACCAGAAGGGTATGTGCATCAGTGCTATTTTTACTGACCAGTGGCAGTCTGGCTCCAACATAATACTCCCATCCTTACTCTCATCTCTTCGCAGTCAGAACACTTCCACTCTCCAGCTATCACCTCTCTTCTGCCTGGACTGCACTAGGTAAGGGACTTCATCAAAGCAATAGCCTGGGGATAATTAAGTACCAAAGGAATGGGGATAATTCATAGTTTGGAACCTGGATAAATTACTTAATTTTGGTCTTGATAGATGAAGATCAATTGGCTGAGTCAAATTGTAGCTGGGGCTGTACTCAGGCAAACCAATAAAACCTTCACTGCTGGTACCACATAAGCATGAATGCAGTCATAGGCATGCTGAGATTATTATTATTAGCATTATCCTAAGCACATTAAAAAAACTAGGTACAGTAGATGGATAATCCAGAAACGTAGCAGCAAGTTTCACTTTGTGAATCATGAGTCCAAAGAGAAATCCTTCTGGATACACCCTGAAGCAGATGCCAGCAATAGGATCTACCATGGAAAAAATCCAGAGACCAATACAAGTTAGTACTGATAGGGTGAAGCTCCCCATTTTCCACCCAAATTACATTTTCCCTTTCTGGGAAGAACTGGGTGAAATTTGTCTGCATTCTCAGCTGCTTTAAAGGGAAGTCAGGGCTAAGGGAGTGAGTCCAAGGTTTTTATAGCCTTTTCTGGTTAGTACCATCATCCTACCTTCATAAGGTCTCCTCTTCTATGTTCATGGAAAAGATAACGT